>CM016617.1:65707564-66312851 GCA_005393395.2 Gossypium australe
CAGCGGCACTACTCAACGTTGCAGCAAAACTGCTAATCATATAATGGGCTTAAAGCCTCCGGTGGATCCATGGTCGTCAAGCGACTATGCGATCCTCAAATCTTCCTCCGTACCATAATTCCCACCCATATGCATCCTAAGCAGAATATCATATGAATGCATCAAACACATGAGTAACATCCACAAACTCATATTCGTCACATAGGGGTATTTTCGTCATTTCACTACCCAGGGGTATTTTCGTAATTCTACCCTATAGGGGTATTTTGGTAATTTAGCAAGATAGGGGTATCTCGGTAATTTTGCAAAATAGGGGTGTTTTGGTTATTTGCAAAATAGGGGTATTTTGGTACTTTTGCAAAATAGGGGTATTTTAGTAATTTTACAAATCTAAGGGCATTTTAGTAATTTTACAAATATAGGGTTTTTGGTCCCTCTCGGGTTTTAGTTATGAACTTTAGCCCATCAACAAGTCCTCGCGGCTAAAGTGAAAAGACACTACGCATCAGGTAAGATTCCAGAGAAGAGGAGGTGGGCCACTAGGACCGCTTAAGTACCAAGCTCTCCCTAGATCCAATCCTAGACATGCGTATGTCCGTTGCCACACTCTAACCCAATGACTTGTTCATGGACATGTTTAATTAGATTAAGTCTTATGAAATTTTAGAGTTCTTCAAACTAGGCCTAAAGTCCATTAACCCTAGCATACTTGCCTACGTCCTCATAAAGCCCATTTCATGTCATATAGCCCATTGGGCTCAATTACGATCCAATCATACAATCGATCATGCCAATTCATTATTCATGCTCCCATATCAACCATTTCCATTTTGGGCCCACAAACTTTGGCAGGCCCATTTAGCCACTTTCGGCTTTTCGGCTTTTCGGCGTTGTTGATATCGTGTGTGTAGTGTTTGTACACACCTGGTAACCTCGCGTGCTGCAAACCCTTTAGTCACGAACCTACAATCGACATTACTAGCGATTAACCAAAGCATTAACACATACTTATCAAAACCTGAAACCTCACTGTACCCTTATCGTGTGCCTCACGTTCTAGTAGCCCTTCCTTTGCTACTATTTGCGACTATCCTCTAGATCTGCACCCAAACACCTATATCGTCAAAACCAAGTGACCCATATTGCACATAAGTCACCCCTATGAGCCACATTAGATTCGGCCATTGACTAAACCATGACTGAGTCGAGAACACTTACCACCTTGTTAGCAATCCTTACCTACCATGCTTGCGATTGTTGAGCCTCACCCTTGTTAATACAAGTTAACGAAAAGGAGGGGTTAGATAACCCTTCGGCTTTTAACAAAACACACTAAAAAGTTTAACTAAGCACTTACCGAAATTCTCCTTTAATCCTGTGGCTTAGATATCTACTGAATAAGATTCGGCTTCCAACGTGACTAAGAGTAGATAACAATCAGTGGAGGTGGAGGAACAACAACAAGGGTTCGGCAAGAGTAGAGATTCGGCAGAAGAAGGATGATAGTAATTTCGGCAATGAAGGGAATTTGGCTTAGCGAAAATTCGGAAAAAAGGGAGAAACCGTTTGAGGGGGAGAATAAAAACTAGAGAATGCTCAAAGAACCTTTCAAGCATTCGGCCCCCTCTCCTTTTAAAGCCACAGGCCAAACACTCCCCTCCTTTAGAGTCCTATTTGGCACCATCACATCCTTACACCCCATCTCCTAACTTTTCTCTTCGATAATACCTTAATCTTATCTGAAAACTCCTCCACATCGATCAGTCCTGCTTACTTCAAACTCTCCACGCCAAGAGTACAAAACCAACACAACTCTTGCCTTCAACCTATGCAAAATAAAACACTTCAAAATGCACTCCTCCTGCTCAAACCTTGGACCTCTTCAGCTTTCACACACACCACCTTATAGCTCCCAAGTGACGCCACTTTCCACTGGACCACAAGCCCATTTGTGTCCTATTTTCTCTTAATCTACTTAAGAGGCCTCATGCCTGAGACTAGGGTCCACTAAGCAAGAAAAATAAATTTTTCCCTACGGTCTCCCCTATCTCTAAGGCTTCAAATAATCTCGATAATCCCTTAATATTATTATTCAAAACGCTACACATACATACTAACTTCAATGTACTAAAATTAAAGTTTCAGGATTTTTGGGGCTTTACAAGAACATTTAGGTTAGAAAGAAGGACTAGAACGTCGAGCAGAAAGAAAAACCACCTGGAATGCCCCTTTCATTCTCTCTCTATATACTCACGATCTCCTTTTTGTAGATTTTGACAAGTGACGATGCTTACTAAAACTGTCCCCTGATTTTCCCTACCAAATTTGGGGGTAGCTAAAAGAAAATCCAGCGAAGATCTACGTTACTATTTGACCAGTCATGGGGAGGGTCAAATCAATCCAATTAACTTCCAGCTAATCTCGTTACAAGAACCAACTTGAACAGTTCTCATGCAAACCGAACGAACTATACCTTGGATGTGACTTGTGTATAGCATGGTCTTAAAGACAATTACATCTTCTATGGCTTTCTCATACACTTGGTAGGCTTTTCGTACTCAACCAAAAATCTAGGGTGTACTCTTCCTTAAGCGTACTCTTCTTGAGTGTATTCCTTCTTCACTTAAAAATACCCTGCAATTAAATCTTTAGATATTGCCAATTGGGCGGATGCTTTAATGCTAGTATGTGTCAATATTTTAACTCACCAGTAAGCCAACAGGGTAGCGAATTATGCTACCATAGTGCGCAAAACCAATTAACATGCATGTCTCACTTGCCTTTTTATTTATTGTTTTTTGGGGTGTGACAATGAACAACAACGATCATGCATGTATTTAAGAATTCTAGCTAGTTAATGACTAAGTGCTATATTACGACTATTCATAATTCAAGGTTAATTAAGCTAAACTATACTTAAAAGGTTGAAATTGAATAACAATCAAAAGTATGAAAATATCAATTCAATGAGATAAAGTGGTCAATTGATATTTATGTTGCTATTAATTATTGGATTAGGGGTCTATGTTCCTCAAACTCCTAATTGGACTAATTTTACCTCTTGGTCACCATTTTACCTAATTAGGTGATTTAGTCCAATTTATCTCTCGACCTCATTAAACTAAATCGAGACAATAAAATTAGTTGACAATAGGATCTCTTTTCGGTCTCACCTATCTAAATGTTCACCTAGGTTTGTCAATCCTAGGTTTTTAAGTCAATTAGATTTCGTCCAAAATTTGCAATTTAATCCCTAGCAATAAAATTAATTATGCAACATTTCAATAAACTAACCACCCTCAAACTTAGTTCCTATTCATCATCAAAATACAAAGTCCAACAAATTTCATGCTGAAATGATTAATTATTTAACCAGAAAAGAGCCAAGGGTTTAGAAATGCTTAGTGACTCTTGGAGGAGTCTTTGATGAAGATAATGAAAACAATAATGTTGATAAACCCACAGACTAAGTTAATATTTTCACACTTTTGATAACTCACAACATGTAAATATATTGAATGCTTTAAAGAAAAACCCAGAATAAAAATCAAGAATATTTTATTTATTTGGAAGAAAACAAAAAGTGCAATAGAAAATAAGAAGAAAACAACAGAAAATAACTACTAAGCTAAGAAAGGAAAAACCTAAAAAGCTAAAAATGGAGAGGAAATAAAATATGTTGACAAAGGACAATAAATGAGCCCCTTTTATAGTTTTGGCATAGAGATTTCTTAAATAGATCAGACTCCCTAACCCTAACATTAACAAAAATAACCTTAAAAAAAATTAGATGACTTGAGTTGAGTTTGGACACATAGTTGCCTCAGCAGTTTTTTGCACCCGTCAGACTTCAGTGTTTCGACACCCAAGCTATGATGTCATGATATCCGTGGCAGCGAGCATGAGTTTGGTATTGGGGGTTCTTGGTCTCGCGACATAACCTCGCTAGTGTTGTGACCTCGATGACAGTAGGTACGGATGTGGGCTGGACGGGCCACACGAGCGTGTGCGCCCACTTGGGCCAAGTAACGGGCCTTGGGCCCACTTGCACTGTTTTGGCCATATAAGTTATCCGAGTCGTTCGAGATGATGGTAGGCCTTTGGAAAGGTCGTAAACTGTACTGAAATACCCTTGAAAGGTAAAATTACCGAAATACCCTCAAAGGGTAAAATTATCAAAATACCCTCGAAGGGTAAAATTACCGAAATACCCCTATAGGGTAGAATTATCGAAATACCCTCGAAAGGTAGGATTACCGAAATACCCTTATAGGGTAAAATTACTGTTTTGCCCTCGGGGGTAAATGATTGTTTTATGCTATGTTTTGACTGACCTGAGCTATGATTTGTCTGTCTCTCTAAAGTGTGCCATGTGATTTATATATATGTGCTTTGCATACATGACATATTACATGGGATTGGGATTTTGTAATTGGAGGAAGTGATTGATCTGTTAGGGTCGCACGGGTCGCCCGACACGACTGTGGACCTATTGATGGCGTTAAGCTACTTATATTCTGGCAGCTTTGCTGCGATATCGATTAGTGCCGCAACCGGTGCTAACATTAGTGTGCTGGCTGGGTGGGTCAGTTTTATCCCCACATGGTGTGTTGGTTGGTACGAGTGGTGTGCTGGCTGGATTGGGGTGGGGTGGGGTGGGGTGCATTCTTACATTATTGCATTTCTGTTTATGAGATCCAATACTGATATAGGCTATGCCCAAATGATTCTGTTATGGGCCGGGACCCAAACGATATGGCAATGGGCTTAGGCCCACTAAAACTGTACTGTAACACCCCTTACCCGTATCCTTCGCCGGAACCTGGTACAAGGCATTACCAGACTTAACTATACATTCTACCAAATCCCGAGCCACAAAATTTCACTTATAATTTAAACTTTAACAAACACATGCATAAAAAAGCATTATAACTCCATGACCAATCTGATCCACAACTCGTGGCCAAATACAGAATAATCCTTATTACCGTTATGAAGCAATACATTTGGTCAAATTAATTAACACATATACAAAATGACTTAGTCAAGCCCCTATACCTGCCATAACTTAAATCATGTATAAGTAAAGGTACCCATAGATAGCTTGATAGTGTGAAGTGATCTCTGACGACCTCCAGCCCCAGCTTGTTTAATAGGACTCTATAACATGCGAAAGAAAAGGGGGTAAGCTTATAAAACTTAGTAAGTTCACATGTAAAAATAATAAGCATTAGCAATGAATTTAGCTTACTACTAAGCTGTCATAACTTGCATAAATAATGCTAAGTTCTTACTTTCTCAACTTACTCATTTGTAGCCTTACCAAAGCCTCAACGTGACAAATCCTCACAACAAGTTCTCAAATTGACACAATCATTAAATCACATGCTTATACCTTATTACTCATGTTCACATTAATCTGTCTACTTGAATCGCTGTCACTAAATTTTTATTTCTTGAGTTACAGAGCTCCAAATTACAAACCGCTAATTTTACCTGAAAAAAGACTCACACATCTTCATACCATAAAATTTCTAGAATTTTTGGTCTTGCCAATTAGTACAGTTTATTCATTAAATTTTCCCCTATTTCACTATTCAACTATTCTGATCTCTCTTCACTACGAATCAATTTTCTCGTCGTACAGAAATCAGATGACCTTCTTGTTTAGTTCATTTGAAACTAGACTCATCCAGGATTTCAGGCATCTAAATTATATCCCATAATTATTGTATTAAAATATTTGATTATTTTTCTAATTTAGAATATGGGATCACATAATCATTCTGAATCAGTCTCACAAAAATTCAAATATCTCAGAATATAGAATTCCTTTTCTTGATCTATTTCTTTTATATGAAAATAGGCTAATCAAGATTTAATTCTATATCTTATTCAACTTCTAATTCAATTTCCACTATTTTTGGTGATTTTTCAAAGTCACCCCACTGCTGCTGATTAAACTGTTTTATCTCAAATTTCAACTTTTTCAATAAAATTTTCACCTTTTCACATCAGATTTCACTTAATAAATTCATATCTCTCAATGAACACTTCGGAATGTAACAAATAATCAGTTGTTTTAGCATAGAGCTCCACCTTTTTGAATTAAATATACATCCATGGTATATCCACTTTGCACCACGTAACATGTATAACCGTGGCATATCCACTTAGTGCCACGTAAATAAATCAACATGTGTTACCGTGGTATATCCACTTAGCACCACGTAACATGCATAACTGTGGCATATCCACTTAGCGCCACGTAAATAAATTAACATGTCTTACCGTGGTATATCCATTTAGCACCACGTAACATGTATAATAGTGGCATATCCACTTAGCGCCACGTAAATAAATCAACATGTCTTACCGTGGTATATCCACTTAGCACCACGTAACATGTATAACCGTGGCATATCCACTTAGCGCCACATTTTTATTCCAATATGAAGATTCATCCGAGATTTCCTCATTTAATTCCATTTCATCATCCACAAATTACAATTTTTATCAATCAACCATATGATATTGCTTCTCGTTTCATATAATATAATAAAATATCAAACATAAATGAAAATAATACATTATTTACATATCACTTACCTTCTTGCACTCACTTGCACACATTATTACTTGCCTTTTCATTTTACAATTTTATCACTTTACCAGGAACACTAGTACATACGTGGCACTATGAATGTAGCCGAAGTTACCATTGATTTGTAGCCGAAGCTGCCACTTTTCACTTGTTAACTTGGTAGTACTTGTTGAAATACTTGCAACTAGTTAATTATGATTCATACAATAAATAAACAATTTAACATACACATAATAATGTATTATCTACATACAAACTTACATAATTACATTCTCAATCTCATCACATCATCAATTTAACTTATCCTCCCAAAATTATTCTATTTAATACTTTCTTAATATTACACAAAGCCATCTTCCTAATTTGGTCTTACATGTAAACTTAGACCAATTCTCATTAAAATGTCGAGTCATTATCGAACATTATAATTATATTGGAAAATCAATACTAAAGTATTCATAACTAAAATTTCAATTTAAAATTCAAAATTGCATCATTAAATGTTTATTAAACATATGAAATTACCTCGATACTAAAACGACCATTTTACCAACTTTCCTAATTTTCAATTTTTCTCCCGTTCTAGGTCCAAATCTCATTTTTCGGGGTCTAAAACATCACATTTCACTTACTTAATTAATGAACTACTCAAAATAGTCCCTAACTCAAACTTTGGAAAAATTACAATTTTGCCCCTAAACTTTTGCATAATTATGATTTTGCCCCTAGGTTCAAAAATTAAACTTCATTCCTTATTCTTATGTTTTATAACATGCTGATCATTTTTCCCTTCTATGGCAACATCAAATTCTTGCTCTAACATGCACTTATGTACATTAGGTATTTTTACCGATTATGTCGTTTTACTCGTTTTCACTTAAAATCGCTTAGTAAAAGTTGTTTAACATAATTCTAAGCTTCATATTCTGCCATAATACATCAAAATAAACACATTTCACCTATGGGTATTTTTCCAAATATGAACCCTAGGTTAAATTATTGCTAGAATAAGCTAAATCAAGTTACTATGACTCCAAAAACGTAAAGAACGTGAAAAACGGGGCTAAAATAGACTTACCATGAAGCTTGGAAAGCTTGAAAACCCTATCCATGGCTTCTCACATGTTAAATTCTGCCTAAGCTTGAAGATGGATAAATTTGGCATTTAAATTTTGTTTTTAATTCATTTAATTCACTAAATTACTAAAATGCCCCTTAAAAAAATCTTTTGAAACATACCCATCCATGTCCATTTTTGTCCACCAACTTAAACAATGGTCTAATTATCATTGAAGGACCTCCAATTTAAAATTTCATAATAATTGGACACCTCTAACATGTAGAACTCAACTTTTGCACTTTTTACAATTTAGTCCTTTTAACTAAATGGAGTGCCCAAACGTCAAAATTTTCGAATGAGATTTTCACGAAATCATTCTGTGAAATTGTAGACCATAAGAATATAAATAAATAAGTTTCTCAACATCAGATTTGTGGTCCCGAAACCATTGTTCCGACTAAGCCCAAAATCGGGCTGTTACATGTACTGTGACTGAATAGGGCTTAAGCCCAGTCTGCTTCTGTATTCTGTTTATCTGACTGGATGTTTTTATATTAGGGGATTACTCACTGAGTTTTCAAAAACTCAGCCCGTTTTTAACTATACAGGTAATCCCCAGCATTAGGAGGATCGGTGTTGCGAGGGACTCGGAGTTGGCCACACGACTGCCTTTGGACTTCATTTATGCTTTAGTTTCCATTTTGGGTTTTAATTTTTGTAATAAGGACTCTTTAAGGTTCTGGATTTCAACTTGGCGTTTTTATTTACTTTGAATTATATCCGTTAGAAGTAAATCACGGTTTTCCAAAATGTTAACTGTTTTTAAAACAACACTACGTTTTTGCAACATTTTCGAAATGGTTTTGCAACTTAATCTTTTTCGTAAATCGAATACTCTCAAAATTAGCTTCCGCAACCAAAAAGATATTTTGGGAATAAAATTAATAATTTTTCAATGTACCACATTTTAAAAATAAACTAACGTAACTGGGATTTTACTTAAGCTTTTAAACAAGAAGAGTTTTCAATGAAAACATTATTTTCGAAAAACACTTCAATGTGACACGCCAGATTCAGGCCTAACTTCTAGGCCAGGTTTGGGGTGTTACATTTAGTGGTATCAGATTCAAGTTGCAAAACTCGACTGTGGATTAGGCTTTAAAATTGCATATCTGAAAGAATTGTTTCAAAAATATAAAAAAATAATTTTGGAGTATTTGAACTATTTTACTGAATGTTTCTTGGAAGCGTGGTTCACCAAGTCTCCGGCACCGAATCTGTAAGTTTTTTTTGTTACCTACTCTTTACTGTTATGCAATAGGAAATACTGTGATTACTCTAGAAATTAGACTATACTACTTTAGTTAGAGTAAACTGGAGAATCGTAGGGAACTAAGACTGTAGTTAAGCATACGATTGCGAAAACAAACTCTAAATTTCTATTTCTCATAAGACATCTACTTAACTACTGAAATTGTAAGCTAATTTGCATAAAATTTCTAATTCAGATAAATCGTAAAGTGATAATGAGCATTAGGTACTCGTGGAAGGAGTACTAGAGGACACGGCAGAGGCCGTGGGAGTGCTAGAGCTGATTCTTTATCATCGGGCCACGCGCCTAATGCCGAGGCTAGGGAGGCACCAGCATCACCGGTAACCAAGACAGGGTCATTCGACTAAGCTGCTGGGGATGACGCACTGTCTCAGGCAATGCTTTGTATTTTGGAAAGAGTTGCTAGGTCTGTTAGGCCTAATACTGTTATTGGGGGTCGTGGGTTGGTTACAGAACGACTCCGGTCAAATGGAGCAAAGATCTTCTGGGGAGTTACTGGGGTGGCCCCAAGTGTGGCGGAGTACTGGTTGGAGGTGTAACATCCCAAAAATTAGGGGTTGTGATTTTTACATAATTTCATGTTGTGCTTGCTCAGCTGGATATTTGAGTGTATTTTGGGGTTCTAAGGAGGCCTGGGTTCGAGTCTGAGCATTGGAAAATTTTAGTTTTTGGCCCTTTAGTGGAGAGGGTTGTTGACAATAGGGCTTAAGTATATTTGTGTGCGTCTAAAAGTCACAAGTGAGCTAGTGGCAAGATGGCTGTGGTGTCACTAGGGAAAAAAGGGGAGTGGAGTTCGATTCCCTTGGCAAGCAAATGGGGGCATTTATTTTATGCCTTGGGAGTGGAGGAAGCAGAGTTCAGATTGAACTCTACAAGGGGAGTTGGTGACTTGGTCAAAAGTTTCAAATGGATAGAGGGGAGCAATAGTAGGAGAAAATAGTGGATAAAATCAAGGGGATGGATGTGTGAGGGAGAGTTGGCCGAATGTGGGGAAGTTGAATAGGGAATTTCAGCCAAAGGCTTGTCATTTTGGGGAGTGCATATTCAGTTTGTGTTAGGGGAAGTGCCGAATTTTCTCTGAATTTTTCTTGGGAAAGTGTTTGCATTTTAACACTTTTGGACGTTTCAGGTCGTTTCTTTTCATTGTGGGCCTATGCCGAATTCACCTTTTCTTCATCTTTTCTTTCTCCTTTATTTTTCTTGCTAATTGCCGAATTGATAAGCATCTACCTTAACTTTCTTTTCTTCCCTATTTACACTATTCTTCTTACTTTACAAAATCATCTCGTGGTTACTGCTCGATTGCTGCTGAATCCCTTGTCCCTTTTCGGTTTTTCTCTGGCCGAATACAACACTTTCTCTTCCTCTTATTATTCTTCCCCTCTCCCTGCAAAGCATAAGACGAAGCACATAAACCTTGACTCCTTTGGTGTAGGCCGAATCTATTAGGGTCTAAGCATATCCTCCTTTCCATTCATTCAGCCTTCGAATCTCAAAAATTGGTTGGTATGTGTGACTATAGCTGAATTTGGGGTTGGTGTTCTTCTTGTTTCGTTGTGTTTTTCTTTGGCCAAAAAGGCTTTCATCCCCGTTTCCATGGAGATGGTTATCGTTAACACCTTCTTTTTCATCGAATCTTGCTAAGGACTCGTCATTCTTACCCAAAGTCTAGGGCCGATTATCCTTCCCTTGCAGGAGATCTCTTGTTTGGTGGTAAGTAGTGTAGATTGATTTAACGGTTTCAATTTTATGGAGATGTCTTAGCAATGGTTGAAGCTAATTGTTTGGAACTTTTGTTTTCATAGGTGCTTAATCTTAGGAGCTTCAACCTACAACCCATAACAGGTGTGTAATCTCACACCACTGTTTTTTCTGTTATGCGGTGCTCAGTGAATCAGCTAAAAGCTGAAATAGCAAAAAGCTGGAGTATCGAAAACTGAGATCTCTCGTGCGTGCAAGCGCTCGTAGAGATAAGCCGAGTCAATAACGTTGGCGATAGACCTTTGGGAGTGCCACGATCTCTCTCGTGGGCTTAGGCTGTAATGGTCCTTGTTGAGCCGAAGTGGGCTAAGTGGCCCAGTGGGTTAATGGGCCCACAAGGGCAAAATCCCAGACTGATACCGAATAGGGCATAGGCCCAGACTGATACCATATGGGCTGGGGCCCAGATTATGACCGTAAGAAGGGATTACACACTGAGTTCTCGTAACTCACCCTTTCTTTTAACCGTGCAGGTAATCCCCAATCTTAGAGGATTTGGAGCTGCGAGGGACTCAGAGGTGGCCGCACAATCGACATACTTTAAAGCTGAACTTAGCAACTCTATTTTTACATTATTTTGATTATTGGGTTGTTGATTTGTGTAATAAGGCCATTGAGATTTTCTTTTTAACTTTTATTTGGTATTTCTTTTAATTACAAACTGCTAATCTATTAAATACGGATTTTTAAAACAATAACTACTCATTTCAAAATTTCACGTTTCTGCAACTATTTAAGACAGACTTTTGCAACAAACAAAGTTTTGAAAATAATAATATTTTTGCAAGAAAATAACTTTGATCAAATCTTGTTTTTTTGTAAGCAACGAAATTTGGGATTTTTAAATGGTAGAAAGTTTTAAGTTGAGGAAGGGTTTTAATGAATGCGTAGTTTTTAAATAACCTTTTGATGTAACATGCCAGATCCAGCCACAACGTCTAGGCCGGGTTTGGGGTGTTACATTTAATGGTATCAGAGCCTGGTTGCAAAACTGGGCTGTGGAATGGGTTTTGAAATTTTCCCTTAAGTGTTTAAATTTTGGTTTGGAAAGTTGTAACACCCCTTACCCGTATTCAACGCCGGAATAGGGTACGAGGCATTACCAACACACATACACTTGTAAACATATTAGACTGAGTCATAAAATTTCATCCGAATTATACAAAATGAACTGCTAAATATTAAAGGCAAACATTTTAAGCCAAACCAATTATAACATATACAAATGACTAAGTCCCCTATACATGCCATAAACTTAAGAGGTTTATATTCACTTTTACCCCACGATGATAGCTTGATAGTGTGATTACATCTTCGGCGATCTCCAACTTGAGTTAGCATACAACCCTATAAGATATGAGAAATGAAGGGAAGTAAGCTACAAAGCTTAGTAAATAAGTATGTAAATAATAAGTGATTTATTAACAGACTCTTATAAATCTTCACAATATGTTCTCAAGATAATACAATCATAATTGCACATAATTCCACTTTTTATTCATGTTCATCTCAAGCTGTCTACTCGAGTCACATTCACTAAATTATTTATATCTTGAGCTACGTAACTTCGAATTAAGATCTAATAATTTTCCCTGAAACTAGACTCAAATATCTTATTACCATAAAATTTGCAAAATTTTTGGTTTAGCCAATTAGAACAGTTTATTCTTCAAAGTCTCCAGTGTTCTGCTGTCCAACAGTTCCGACCATTCTTTGCTAAAATTTAATTATCTCTTCTTATAAAAATAGACTCAATAAGGAATCTAACCATCTAAATTATGTCCCAAAATTATTTTTTTTACAATTTTCAATGATTTTTCCAAGTCAGAACAGGGGATCTCGAAATCACTCTGAACTAGTCTCACAAAAATCTAAATATCTCAAAATATACAAATCCTTTGCTTTCTATGTGTCTTTTATATGAAAATAGACTCAATAAGATTTAAATAAATATCTCATCCACCATATAATTCAATTTCTACTATTTATGGTGATTTTTCAAAATCACGTAACTGCTGCTGTTTCAATCTATTTTACCGAAAATTTTACTCTCCCATGTTTTCTTTATATTACTTCCATATATGCACACATAACACCAAGCATGTTCAATACTAGCCATACAAATGAATAATCATCACTAATATTTATGAGTACTCATAATGGTGCTCACACCATATCAGCCTTACCACAATTTCAATCACGTATCACATATCAAACACATTATGCACATATACACATAGTCACATGCACCCTTGCTCACACGTACATTTGCCTCATTTCTCAATTGATCACATTCACTCTTGTACTTATTCATAACATGATCGTACCAATCACCATTAGTAATTTATCTCGTTGAACCCCTTCAGAAACACCCGATTCTCGGTGGTCTCAGCACATAGCTCCACCTACACATAACTCGGCCTTCTTGTACACATGGTGAAGGTCTCTTATCACCCATGTGACCTAGCCATTCCATCTCGTAGCTTTCTTGTCTACATGGTGTCTAACACTAGGAACCACTCATATGACCTAGCTACTCATAACCCGTAACTTTCTTGTACACATGGTATACACACAGTATTACACATGTGACCTAGTTACATATGAAATTATTATCCCGTAGCTTTCTTGCACACATGGTGGAAGTCCCTTATAATCCATGTGGCCTAGCAACATATCAAATTTTGCCATCTCGTAGCTTTCTTGTGCACACGGTGAAGGTCCCTTATCACTCGTTTGACCCAGCTACATATTGTCCGTATCTCTCGGTTTTCCGAAGGTTCAATCGAGAATTTCACATTCCATACATTTTCATATTATAGTTATCACCCAATGATTTCCATAATATCTAGCAAAATAATTATTGAACAAGTAAAATAAATGCATTATTTACATATCAACTTTCCATTTCACATAATAACCATAGTCATAGAAAACACCTTTAAGCACAACATTTCGACCTATTTTCCATGTCACCTATGTCACCTTTTATCATAAACATTATTATTAAATCAATTCACCAACATAATATACAAAACATGTAATTCAGCAAAATCAATTTAATACCACAATTTAGGTTTCAAATATGCATTACGACATTATTGCATTATTATTTAGACACCAACTTACCTCAGATCCAGAAACGGCAATTTACCAACTTTCTCGATTTTAGATTTTCCTCCCGTTCTAGGTCCAAATCTCATTTTTCGGGGTCTAAAACATCACATTTCACTTACTTAATTAATGTACTACTCAAAATAGTCCCTAACTCAAACTTCTACAAAATTACAATTTTGCCCCTAAACTTTTACATATTTACACTTTTGCCCCAATACTCAAAAATTAAACTTAAGCCCTTATTCTTATGTTTTATAACATGGTGATCATTTTTCCCTTCTATGGAAACACTAAATTCTTACTCTAACATACACTTATGGACATTAGGTATTTTTACCGATTATGTCATTTTACTCGTTTTGACTTAAAATCATTTAGTAAAAGTTGTTTAACATAATTTTAAGCTTCATATTCTACCATAAAACATCAAAATACACACTTTTCACCTATGGGTAATTTTCCAAAGATGAACCCTAGCATGAATTATTGGTAGCATAAGCTAAATCGAGCTACTGGGACTCCAAAACCGTAAATAACTTGACAAACGGGGCTAGAACGGACTTACCATGAGCTTGGAAAGTTAAGAAAACCCTAGCCATGTCTTCCCTTGGTAAATTTCGTCCATATGAAGAAGATGGACAAATTTGGCATTTTAATTTTGTTTTTAATTCATTTAATTTACAAAAGGACTAAAATGCCCTTACAAAAAAATATGTTATCTAACATTTACCATATCCATTTTTGTCCAAAAATTTAACCAATGGGCTAATTACCATTTAATAACCTCTAATTTAAAATTTCATAGCAATTTGACACCTCTAACTTCTAGAACTGAAGTTTTGCACTTTTTACAATTTAGTCCTTTTGACTAAATTGAGTGGCCAAACGTCAAAATTTTTGAACGAAATTTTCGTAAAATTCTAGACCATAAAAATATAATAAAAATAATTTTTCTTACATCGGATTTGTGGTCCCGAAACCACTGTTCTGACTAGGCCCTAATTCGGGATGTTACAAAAGTGATAGTGTTACTGAAAGTGTGGCACACCGAGTCTCCGGCACCAGATCCGTAAGTTTCCTGACACTATACTCTATTATATGCTGAAATGATGAGAAACTACTAGGGATAGTAGTATCATATCGAACTCCTTTGTTAGGGAAATTGAGACTATGGGAGACCGAAACTGTAGTGAATGTGATCTGCGAGATCAACCTTAATTACTGTTTTTCATAAAATACCTATTAATAATTATGAGAACTATAAGTTGATTCATAAAACTTTTAAATCAGATAAGTACGCTACGATGATATGAGCACAAGAGGTCACGGAAGGGGTACATGTGGCCGTGGTAGAGGCCAGGGTATTAGGGCTAGGTCCTCAGCATCAGAACATATGCCTGAAAGGGAAGTGCCGACATCACCAGTGACTAAAACGGGGTCTCATGATCGAGCCGGTAGGGATGATGCTCTGTCCCAAGTGATATTGCGAGTGCTTGAGAGGGTTGCTGGAGCAAGTACTGGGTCAGTGGCCCGAGGGTCAATCTCTGAACGACTCTGGTCAAATGGGGCAGAAATTTTCAGGGGCATCTCTGGTGTAGCCCCGAATGTAGCAGAATATTGGTTAGAGGCTATCGAGCGAATAATGGATGATCTTGACTGCACGGTGGAGCAAAAACTGAATGGAGCAGTGTCTTTACTACGGGATGAGGCATATCAATGGTGGCTTACCGTGAGAGAAGGCACACAGGCCGACCGGTTAACATGGGACTTCTTTAAGATGGCCTTCCAAGGAAAATATGTCGGGGCAAGTTATGTGGATGCCCGAAGGAAGGAATTTCTGAGTCTGGTTCAAGGAAATAAGTCTGTAGCAGAGTATGAGGCAGAGTTTCTGCGGTTGATCCGGTATGCTCAGGGTATAGTCGCGACCGATTATGAGCACTGTGTGTGTTTTGAGGATGGTTTTTGAGATGAGTTGCGGGTACTGATAGCCCCGTAGAGGGAAAGGGACTTTGCTGCCTTGATAGAGAAGGCAAAGATTGTCGAGGATGTGAAATGCTCTGAACGTCAAAATTGTGAGAAGGAAAGGGGCAGAAATAAGAGGGATTTTGGGCCCTCAAATTCTTCAGGTGGGCTTAATAAGAGGCCTAGGTTTGATGGGCCAGCCCGAACTAGGGTTTCAGTTGTTGCTAGTCGACCACAACTTTGCGTTGAGTGTGGGAGACCTCATTTGGAAGAGTGCTGGAAAAGAACTGGAGGATGTTTCAGATGTGGGTCCAAGGATCATCAGTTTAGGAACTGTCCTCGGGAGCCTGTTCAGAGGCAAGCAGCAGGTCAGGGCTATGTGCAGCCATAGAGAGGTGGTCAGCAGCCACCGAGAGGCCGTGGTCCACCCAGAGGGGGAAATGGGTTATGACGAGGTCGTGGGGCATTAGGCAGAGGTGTTGGTAATACCGAGGCGAGACAGCCAGCGTTGGTTTATGATGCTCGGCATCGAGAGGATGGTGACGCACCTGACGTCATAACCGGTACATTCCTCATTTTGAATGTACCATATACTGCTTTAATTGATATTGGCTCGATGCACTCGTGTGTTGCATGTACTGTGTCTGGAACTTTGGGCGTATAGTTTGAAATTGCGGATAGGGATATGTTGGTGATTAGTCCTTTGGGACAGTCAGTTAGAGTGTGTAAACTATTTAGAGTTGTGCCCCTAGAGGTCCAAGGGGTTGTCTTTCCGAAGAATTTGAAGGAATTGTCGTTTGGCGAATTTGAACTCATTTTGGGCATGGATTGGTTAGTGAAATATTGTGCGAATTTGGATTGCCCTGCTAAGTGTATGGTGTTGAAGTCTTCGGAGGATGAGGAAGTGGTAGTGATAGGGGAGCGAAGGGATTATTTATCTAATGTAATCTCAGCATTAAGGGCCGAGAAGCTGGTTTGCAAGGGTTACGAGGCGTACCTAGCTTATGTCAGCACATCAGATGGTAAGGCGTTGTCTGTTGGGGATGTTAGAACAGTAAAGGAGTTTCCGGATGTATTTCTTGAAGAGCTTTCGGGGTTGCCTCCCAATCGTGAGGTTGAATTCGGCATTGAGCTTCTATCGGGAATGGCTCCAGTGTCCATCGCCCCTTATAGGATGGCGCCGAAGGAGCTGGTAGAATTAAAGGCTCAAATCCAAGAGCTACTAGATCGAGGATTCATTCGACTGATTGTGTCTCTGTGGGGAGCACCCGTTTTATTCATGAAGAAGAAAGATGGGTCAATGCGCATGTGTATCGATTATCACCAATTGAACAAACTGATAATTAAGAACAAGTATCCGTTACCAAGGATAGACAATCTGTTTGACCAACTACGAAGAACTTCGATTTTCTCCAAGATAGATCTAAGATCGAGGTACCATCAGTTAATGGTTAAGGAGGCAGATGTGTACAAGACAACATTCAGGACTTGTTATGGACACTACGAGTTTCTTGTCATGCCGTTTGGGTTAACGAATGCACCAGCTGCTTTCATGGATATGATGAACAGGGTTTTTCAACCCTATTTGGACCGGTTTGTGGTGGTGTTTATAGATGATATTCTGATGTATTCAAGAACTGAGGAGGAGCATGGTTCACATCTCTGAATTTTCCTGCAAATATTGAGAGAAAAGCAACTTTATGCCAAATTTAGCAAGTGCGAGTTTTTCTTGTGAGAGGTGCCATTTTTGGGTCATGTCGTGTTTGCCGAGGGGATTAGGGTTGATCCTTGAAAGGTTGAGGCCATATTAGTGTAATATCCTGAAATAGGGGTTAATTGTGATTGGATTGTTTTGCATGTGTTTGGACTGTTGTGTTGTTTTTTGAGGTGTTTTAAGACTTAGTTATAAGTTTAGAGCAGGCCTGAGTGGTAGGAAATTTTTGTTTTAAGCTTTAAGTAAAGGGAGCTGAAGGAGCTAGGGGTTATATGTATTTCAAGGGGGATTTAAGCACAAGGTTGGGCTTGGTAAAGTGGCATGGAGGCGCCACTTAGGGCCTTGTGATTGATGCCATCAGCAGGGGAAGGAGATCTCAGGTTCGAGTAGCAGAAACCCCACTATTTGCTTATTATTTTGACGCCAATGAGGGGGAGGAGTTGTGCTCAGCTCAAACTCTGTCAGATAAGGATGGACCAAGTCAAACTATTTGAATTGGTGGCAAGGAGAAAAATAAGGAGCTTGTGGAATTCAAATTCATTTGAATTAGTGGCCAAGAGGAATTGGAGGAAGTGGCCGAATTTTGAGCTCCTCCTTGGAGGAGTGTTCGATTTTGGGAAGCTGAGTGAAGGGAGGGTGCCGAATTTTCTTAGGCACTTAATGGAGCATTTTTGGCTAGCTTAGGTTCTTGTGTGCTTAGTGTATCAAAAGCCGAAAACCATTCTTGAGTATTGCCGATTTTTTTCCTTGTGCACATATTGAAGAAAAGCCGAAACTTCTTTCTTGTTTTTGCACCTAGCCGAATGTCCTCCTGGGTTCTTTAATTTTTATTTCATTTTACTTCTTTTTCTTCTTCTTGGTATTTGGCCGAATCCCCTACCCTCCCATCTCTCCCTTTCTCTTTTCCATTGGTTGCTCAAGGCCGAAAGTATCTATCCTCTCCCTTTCACTTTCTATTTTCTTCCTTTTCTCAAACTCTTGTGCTGAAATTCACTTTACCTTCCTTTGCTGAATTCCCTCTCCTACTTTCATTTCTCTTTTCCCCTTCTCTTTCTCCACTCTAGCCGAATCCTATTTGTCTGTTTCCATCAACCTTAGCCGAAACTCCCTTCACCATTCAACTCTCTGTCGAAAATTCTTTCTTTCTTTCTTATATTGCTTTGGCCGAATATAAACAAGAGTGGATCTTTTGGGTCTTTTCTCCAGTCGGTTTTGAAGGGTAAGTGTCTTGGCCGAATCTCTTTATTTCTTTTTCTCTTCTCTTTGTCGATTCTCATGGAAGTAGAAGCCGATTTCGGCATTTGTTGGCAAGGTTTCTAAACACCTTTGGAAACCGATTTATTGTAGGGCCTCCGGGATTTTGGAAGCAATCGATCTAAGCCTTCATCCTCTGATAATTGATTCGGTAAGACAAGTGGTAAGGATCCATGACAATTTTAGTCATTTTGGTTGTTGTTTGAAGGCCTTGAGACTAAAGCCTTGTTGTTGGCCGAATGTAGGGTAAGGAGCTAGTATCGCATATTTTGGGTGTGGTGATTTGTTTCGTAAGGCAGAAGGTAAGGTGGTGTTGTTTATGCGTTATCTCATTCTTCGGGGTTTATTGGTGTGGCCGAATGGCCTTATTAATGGTCTTGTGGTTTGGCCGAATGTAGGATCAAGAGATCTAGTGCAGTAGATCGGGTTTCGGGATTCAGTGGTAGCGCTAGTAACAGGTGTGTAAACGCTTACACACTTTATTAGTTTAACGATGCTTATTATGTTACTGTATAACCTTTGATATTAGCGACTTTGCCTTGTGGGCATAAGCTGGGATTCCGGGTAAGTCCCCTATTATGTGATTTACGATGTATATTTGTATATGTTATATATAAATGCATGATATATGAGATTGTGACACGTATGATATAAGCATGATGATGATGGGATTGATGAGAGGAGGGGGATGATTTATTTGGACTGTCACCAGTGGTTTTGACCACACGATGGGTTGGCCCCATCACTTGATACTTGTGACTACGGTCACCAGTGGTTTTGACCACACCGATATATTTGTGACTTCGGTCACCAGTGGTTTTGACCACACGGGGTAGTTAAAGGAGATTGGATTGCTTGGTTATGGGGTTGCATGATTTGCATGTTCTGCTAATGATCTGTGTAAGTGGATGAATTATCGGGTTGGGAATTTATACACTGAGTCTTGGTGACTCACCCCTTCCCTTATATTTTGCAGATGAGGCATAGATCGCGGATATGGAGCCGGGGAGGACTCGTGGTGGCCATGCAAATTGGTTTTTGGGTTTTTGACTTTAACTTATTATTTCGGTTTATTGATTTTCCTTAAATTTGGTTTGGTTTTGTAATAAGGCTGCTAAGTTTATTTTGGGTTTTTATTATTACTTGTTTTTATTCTGCCTATACTATTTATATATTGGATTTACGGATTTGATAAAGATTAACCGGTAAAAGTAAGGTTTTCTAAAACTACAATTCTTCGGGTTTTCAAACGTTACCATCGGGTAACCAAGTTCATATAATAAGAGGTAACTTGGATGTTTTTATAACTTAATGATTCAAACAACTTCAAAGCAAACGATTTCTAACTTGATTATACTTGCCACATTTCGTTTTAGCAAATATTAAATGTTTTCTAAAATTAGTATTAGCAAATGTTTTTTTCAAACATACGAACCATTCCAAGGTTTAAAACATCTATCAACCTATTTTTAATCCCAGCCATTACTAAGTTTTCGAACATCAATCTGATAGAAGGGAATTCATAAAGTTTTTATGGAAAAGGTATAGTGGTGAAAGCATGGCACCGAGTCTCCGGCACCAATCCGCCCAGGTAAGTACCCCAACCTGTTGTTTTAAAGATGTGATTATATGGTTATGATGATGGTATGCTGGAATAGTAGTAGGAACTACTTTAGAGACATGAACTGTAGGATGATATGTACTCGCGAAAACAACTCCCTTATTAAACTTTTCATAAGACTGTGCTTTAAAAGACAGTGGAATAAAAGTCTAACGCATAAAACTTTTAAACAGCTTGAATATATCGGTAGATATGAGTGCACGTGGACGTGGGCGTAACACTCGTGGACGAGGTAGGGGTAGGATGACGGTCTCGGAACCAGTAGGGTCCGGACATGGGTCAGAAAATGAGGTACCACCGCCGCCAGATGTGGGCGCGGAGTATCAGGAACAGACAGGCGGTAATGATGTAGTGTCGCAGGCTGTGCTGCGGGTGCTGGAAAGGGTTGCTAGTGCAGGCATTGGAAATAGAGCTCGGAAATCTATGGCCGAGCGACTTAAGGCTAATGGTGCAGAGGTATTCAGAAGTGCGTCCGGGGTGGCACCTAGTACGGCGGAATACTGGTTAGAGGCGACGGAACGCATCATGGATGACCTGGATTTCTCAGCTGAAGAAAAGCTGAAGGGCATAGTATCTCTGCTGCGAGATGAGTCATATCAGTGGTGGCTCACAGTCAGGGACGGAGCGATGGCGGAAAATCTCACTTGGGAATTCTTTAGAACAGCCTATCAGAGAAAATACATAGGGGCTAGCTATGTTGATGCGCAGCGCAGGGCTTTCTTGAATTTGGTTCAGGGTAATAGGACTGTAGCGGAGTATGAGGCGGAATTTCTCTGGTTGAGTCGGTATTGTAACACCCCAAACCCGGCCCATTTACTCCGGCCGAATTTGGAATGCCACTGCGGAACACCTTCGAAAAACATTCTTACTTAAGAGATAAACCGTTGAAAATTTGTTTCCTTTAATAAAAGATTTTCGTGACTTGTAATATTCTAAGTAAAATCGGAGTTCATTATAAAAATATCAGATTTTAAACTTTACTTGAAAAACTAAAACCATTTGTAATCGACCTTTAAACTATCTTTCAATAATTGGGCATAATAATAACGATACTTAATAAATGGACTGAAATACTTTAGTGGGCCTTATTACAATACACACTTAATCAAATTACGAATAATATAAATATTTAATTCATTAAACAAGAGATTTCTTTGCATGATAATCCACTTTTGCATGGCCACCTTTGTACCCACTCCAAACCCGGTCCAAGCATTATGCGCCACCTGAAAGGTTTAATAAAAATAGAGTGAGTCACCAAGACTCAGTGCATAGTTAATACACATGTCCTCACATATGGGCTTGGCCCATATCCACACAATCCATATATATATAACATACAATTATAAATATGCCATTATGAATACACAATATTATAAATATGATTTCAACATACAATTACGAAGTCCAATCCACAAGTGATCCACATATCTTTCTTTTGCACATTATTTCTTAAAGTCGTGGCTAAGCCACCGATCCCGTAGGGATCTCACATATCTTTCAATTCACAATTCATCAAGCACGAATGCAGCACGAGGTTCGGATTAGACCACTCACATAGTGTACATCCTTTTCTTCAATAGTCACATCACAAGTTTCATGCCTACGTATGTGTACCATAGCAACATTTCGTACGAAACAATTATGTATATTTTATATATATATCGTGGTCACATATTACTCGGAACAATTTACATCACATGTCATCACTTTATTTTACATTCATCAATAATCAATTATTATTGCAAATCACTGAAAATTTAATATCATAACCATTAACATGATTATTCGATCACTTACCTTAGTATCCATACTTTTAGCCTTTATTTCGGCTAACATGCACAACTCATACATTTACACAAAATAAAACTTACAATACAGATATCAAGCAAAAGAACAGTGCGATAACTACGCACCTGACTATAGCGAGATTCTGATTTATCGATTCTAATATCAACTAAAGCCTCGAAAGCTTCTGTTTCTTTTATTGTTTAACCCCTAGAACACACAACCGAAATCCGTCACACTTTGTACCAAAAACATGGCCTTAGGCCGAATACCATAAGTCATTTACCTAGCTTATTTCGATCCTGAAATACTATTTGCCTTGATGTACAAAAATCCGAGAGCTCCCTTAAAGATTCCTTCCTTCAACTACACAAAAGAGCACACCAACATAGTTATTGAAGGTTCGGCCACAAGTAAACCAGATTAAGGTTTCGGCTACCACATCTTAACACTCTTCAAAACCTTCAAAACAAAGATTCTGCTAATACATAAACAAAGGCCCTCGGCCGAAATATGCATAATGCTTACCTAGCTTTTTCCAAGTCTCACATTGTTTGCTTGCTCTTGTAGATACTAAATCCCTTGAATAGCCGAAACCCGTAAGCTCTTTTAAAAGCTCCTTAACACTAGCACAATAGAAAATACATCAATATGGCCTTATACACATTCGGCCATCCCTAGAGCCAAGGTCAACATTAGGTTATTACAAGGCCCAAAATATAGATTATGGCCGAAAGTCAACAATTACTCACCTTTGCTAAAAATCCGAAACTATCACTTACTTTTGGGTTTGACGAAAACCTTTGATTGTTCAAAATCTCGAGAGTTCCCTTAATGCATTCTCAAGGCTGACACATGCAAAAGAAACACGTGATCGATAGCACCTTCAAAGCAAAGACTCGACTATGGGTCCTCAATTGTAGAAGAATATTCGGCAAATGGCAACTTTGAGAGAGACTTGATTTAATCAAAGTAAAGGAAAGGAGAAGATGTGATAGAAGAAGAAAATAATGCATAAAGGGGGTCTAACTTTCGGCTTTTGTCAAATGAAAATCAAAGTGCAATTTCAGCAAAACACAATGATAAAAAAGAAGGGTTTTGAAAGAGGACATTTAGCACATACTAGCACCATACTTAAACCGAACTACAAGCCTTTGGAGTCTCCCTAAATCGGCCAAAGCAAAAATGGCAAGACAAACGAAACAAGGAGCTTTGGTCAAGAGGAATTTGGAAATGAAGGGCAAAACAAATCAAAGCATTCGGCCATGCTTTGTTAATGGCCGGCCATGCCTCACCTCTTTTCCCATGTCCTTTTGACAATTTCCACATCAAAAACAATAAAGTATTGATTTATTCTTTGCCCACATCCCAGTTCTTTTTTTTTTCAACAAATAAAATAAGCTAACAAAATTTCCAACAAATAAAATAATACCCCTGCCGCACATGCTTTCTTTCCCCCAAGCAAAGAAAACCCATCATCATAAAAATATATTACTTGTTTATTCCTTATTCCTCCACCTTATCCATCCTTTAATAAACAAAGGATTAATGTCCATGCTTCCCAACGACCATGCTTCCCATTTGCTAATTTCTAACCCCAAAAATGATAGATTATACTACATAAAAATGTAGCCCAACATCATAGAAAATTTGAACATTGATTTATGAGCTGCCCATTTCTAAATTTCATCCTCCTATGCACGAGGTAATGAAATAAAAAATACTCATCATCTAAATAATAAACTATCCCGTTATAAAAACAATGGTTCATTCCCATGCTCCTGCAGCTAAATAATAAAAAAAAATTGAAGTTACATACTTCAAAACAATTGAAATAATAAAACACTAAAGATAACACAAGCAGCAGCTCTTCATGCTGCATGCGTGCATGGGCCATGCAAGCCCTTCCCACGTCGGCGTGAAAAAAAAGAAAACCATGTGCTGCTCCTGGGTTTCGAACCCCAGTCCTGAAACAGCCCTCTCCGCGCTTCAGCCACTCGGCCAAATTGTCTTTCATGACAATATTGCGGCACGCTTCCTTTTAAGCCTTACTTTCGCTGGTTCCGTAAGCTTTAATGTTAAAAGCAAAATAGAATTCTTTAAGTGCGAACTCCAGGACTCGAACGCAAGTCCCCTTTTGACGCAGCTCTCAAGCCAAGTCCTTAACCACTCGGCCACCCTGACTTTCATGTCAATATTGCTTGCCGAATTTCTTTTAAACCTTACCTTGCCAGTTCCCAGGTCTGAACGTTAAAATGAAAATAAAGCGCATCATGCGCGATTCCTAGGACTCGAACACAAGTCCTCGAGAGGGTCTCCTAGCTGCAAGCATCCCAACCACTCGGCCAGTGTTTATTTCATGCCAACAGACATGCCGAAAATTCTTTTAAAACCTCCTTTAAAGCAATACCATTTTCTAAAAACAAAACACTTATGCCGCGCCCTCGACTCGAACTCCAGACGTTATGGAGTTATGTCCAAGCCCAAAAGTGGCGCATAGAAGCCACTCGGCCAGGGCATTTTATATGCCTCAATCTTACAAAATTTTTACTTAAGGCCTTCCTTGCCCAAATTTCCACTTTTAACCCTAAATTTTCAAAATTTTCAAAAGTGTCCCATTTTAATTCGGGAGTTTTAGGAACTCCAAAAACACATTAAAACCACTATTGAGGCCTAATACCCTCGAGTTATTTTCCAAACTCGTAACCCCTATTTCGAGATATTACAATTCTACCCCCCTTAAAAATAATTTCGTCCTCGAAATTACTTACGAACGAACATCCGTACATTTCAATTCCCCACATATATCAATCACATATTCACAATTATACACATACGCAAACATATCCAACCTCTTTCACATTTAGCATTTTCACATATGGCCACTTCTTCATAAGCATATTTAAGCTTCAATTCCATTATGGATAACTCATACACATCACTGATAAGATCAATTTCACATATGAAAAGTCTTACCGGAGTTTCAACTATATCACATCTTACTTAACTCAAATGGGAACTCACTAACTTTCCTTATTCCTTGCAAATACGAAAGACTTGTACTTACCCGAGCATTTAGCTTATGGTAACAAACATGTTCCATCTTGTAAGTGATTCATGAATTCTCTATTATAACACATCACCGGCATTAATCCTGCTAGGCATCAAAGCCTGAAATACACACCGGCACAAGGCCTGCTAGGCATCAAAGCCTGAAATATACACCGGCACAAAGCCTGCTAGGCATCAAAGCCTGAAATATACACCGGCACAAAGCCTGCTAGGCATCAAAGCCTGAAATATACACCGGCACAAAGCCTGCTAGGCATTAAAGCCTAAAATATACACCGGCACAAAGCCTGCTAGGCATTAAAGCCTGAAATATACACCGGCACAAAGCCTACTAGGCATCAAAGCCTGAAATATAATATTATCAGCATCTGAATCACATTACAAGCTGACCAGAATTATAAACCATATAATCCACATCACTTGTATTTATCACCTCAATAATATTTCATGATAGATAGTCTATCCACATATCACTTGTACTTATCATTTCAGTAACATTTCACGATAGAAAGTCTATCCACAGTCGGCTTTCACTATATTTATAACTAGGATTCCAATATGTACTCAAGGTTATAACTAACCTTAACAATATTCAATTGCTTATAGACTTATACTTAAAATATTCTCAATTTCTGGTTTCAATACTTGCCGACACGATATTTTCCACACTGAGCACACAGACGGTCTCGATTTCCCATAGCTGGCTTAATCACATGAGCAAAACTTTCAACCTTCGGTCTTTTTCGAAGATCCTTAGATAATTTAAACAATTCAAAATTTCTTCCATCACGGTTCATATCCTTATCTCAGTTTTGTCTCATCGAGTGCTTAATCTTTTCAGCTATCTTAGCTTTTTCGACTAACACAACAAATTCCCGTTCCTGTTGAGGAACTATCAACAGTCTCAGGCCGTTCTTTAATCCGTCCTTAAACCGGACACATCGTTCATGTTTTGTAGCCATTATTCCTCGAGTATATCGACTTAACCTTAGGAATTTAGCCTCGTATTTCGCCATGGACTCGTTTCATTGAACCAGCCCCAAAAACACATTTCCTCGGAGCATCAATGTAATAAGTACTGACATACTTCCTCTGGTATGCCGTCTTGACATATTCTCAAGTGGGGTCCTCAGTCGTGACACTATCCCGAACCGTGAGCCACCATTGATACGTCTCGTCGCGAAGTAGCGCCACAATTCCTTTCAGTTTTTCCTCAGGGCTCAAAACGAGCTTATCCATAACTCACTTGGTTATTTTCAACCATTATTCAATCACACTGGGTGCCACGCCTGATATATCACAGAACAATTTCGCTCTATTGGCTCAAAGTCGCTCGGAAACAAATTTTTGAGCTCTCATATTTCTCCCTCTCCAACCACCATCTCTAAACTCGCAGCACTGTCCGCGATATAGCATTATCCCTCGTCTGATCTTGCTACTCATTATCAAAAGTTGGTGGTGGAGGTGATACCTTATTATCAACCCTTGACCCAATGTAACGAGTTCTGGTACGGCCATTTTGCCTCGATCATGTCCTCTAGGACTCATCTCTTATCGCACAATCTGACTTAAAAAGTTTTATGCATTAGGAATTTGTTTCACTGATTATCCGCGAACAATTTCATGGAATAAAGTATTTAGAAGTGGTTCTTTCGATCACACATAGGTTCAATTCAAGTTCGCTACTTCTTATTCAGAGAGTCACATACACGTTCATAAGCAGGGACACATTTCTTTACTACACTCTTATGGTCATTTCAGTCCTCAAATCTTATGCATTGTTTTTGAGTAGACTAGTCTTAGGGTTCGATAGCCTAAATTTTCTAATCTACAAGCCTAATTATGCCCATACAGTTCACATACTCAATATACCTCAATATTCAGAGGTACTTACCAGGTGGACTTCGGGTCGGAGGTACAGGTGCCATGCCAGAACAAGCCCAAAATAGAAGTTCACATTTTGATAAGCCCACTTTTGAAAACTGTTTTCGGGCCCAAAACCTCAAAGCCGAGTTTTGAACCATGCTCTGATACCAAAATGTAACATTCCAAACCCGGCCCATTTACTCCGGCCGAATTTGGAATGCCACTGCGAAACACCTTCGAAAAACATTCTTATTTAAGAGATAAACCGTTGAAAATTTGTTTCCTTTAATAAAAGATTTTCGTGACTTGTAATATTCTAAGTAAAATCGGAGTTCATTATAAAAATATCGGATTTTAAACTTTACTTGAAAAACTAAAACCATTTGTAATCGACCTTTAAACTATCTTTCAATTATTGGGCATAATAATAACGATACTTAATAAATGGACTGAAATACTTTAGTGGGCCTTATTACAATACACACTTAATCAAATTACGAACAATATAAATATTTAATTCATTAAACAAGAGATTTCTTTGCATGATAATCCACTTTTGCATGGCCACCTTTGTACCCACTCCAAACCCGGTCCAAGCATTATGCGCCACCTGAAAGGTTTAATAAAAATAGAGTGAGTCACCAAGACTCAGTGCATAGTTAATACACATGTCCTCACATATGGGCTTGGCCCATATCCACACAATCCATATATATATAACATACAATTATAAATATGCCATTATGAATACACAATATTATAAATATGATTTCAACATACAATTACGAAGTCCAATCCACAAGTGATCCACATATCTTTCTTTTGCACATTATTTCTTAAAGTCGTGGCTAAGCCACCGATCCCGTAGGGATCTCACATATCTTTCAATTCACAATTCATCAAGCACGAATGCAGCACGAGGTTTGGATTAGACCACTCACATAGTGTACATCCTTTTCTTCAATAGTCACATCACAAGTCTCATGCGTACGTATGTGTACCATAGCAACATTTCGTACGAAACAATTATGTATATTTTATATATATATCGTGGTCACATATTACTCAGAACAATTTACATCACATGTCATCACTTTATTTTACATTCATCAATAATCAATTATTATTGCAAATCACTGAAAATTTAATATCATAACCATTAACATGATTATTCGATCACTTACCTTAGTATCCATACTTTTAGCCTTTATTTCGGCTAACATGCACAACTCATACATTTACATAAAATAAAACTTACAATACAGATATCAAGCAAAAGAACAGTGCGATAACTACGCACCTGACTATAGCGAGATTCTGAATTATCGATTCTAATATCAACTAAAGCCTCGAAAGCTTCTGTTTCTTTTATTGTTTAGCCCCTAAAACACACAACCGAAATCGGTCACACTTTGTACCAAAAACATGGCCTTAGGCCGAATACCATAAGTCATTTACCTAGCTTATTTCGATCTCGAAATACTATTTGCCTTGATGTACAAAAATCCGAGAGCTCCCTTAAAGATTCCTTCCTTCAACTACACAAAAGAGCACACCAACATAGTTATTGAAGGTTCGGCCACAAGTAAACCAGATTAAGGTTTCGGCTACCACATCTTAACACTCTTCAAAACCTTCAAAACAAAGATTCTGCTAATACATAAACAAAGGCCCTCGAACGAAATATGCATAATGCTTACCTAGCTTTTTCCAAGTCTCACATTGTTTGCTTGCTCTTGTAGATACTAAATCCCTTGAATAGCCGAAACCCGTAAGCTCTTTTAAAAGCTCCTTAACACTAGCACAATAGAAAATACATCAATATGGCCTTATACACATTCGGCCATCCCTAGAGCCAAGGTCAACATTAGGTTATTACAAGGCCCAAAATATAGATTATGGCCGAAAGTCAACAATTACTCACCTTTGCTAAAAATCCGAAACTATAACTTACTTTTGGGTTTGACGAAAACCTTTGATTGTTCAAAATCTCGAGAGTTCCCTTAATGCATTCTCAAGGCTGACACATGCAAAAGAAACACATGATCGATAGCACCTTCAAAGCAAAGACTCGACTATGGTCCTCAATTGTAGAAGAATATTCGGCAAATGGCAACTTTGAGAGAGACTTGATTTAATCAAAGTAAAGGAAAGGAGAAGATGTGATAGAAGAAGAAAATAATGCATAAAGGGGGTCTAACTTTCGGCTTTTGTCAAATGAAAACCAAAGTGCAATTTCAGCAAAACACAATGATGAAAAAGAAGGGTTTTGAAAGAGGACATTTAGCACATACTAGCACCATACTTAAACCGAACTACAAGCCTTTGGAGTCTCCCTAAATCAGCCAAAGCAAAAATGGCAAGACAAACGAAACAAGGAGCTTTGGTCAAGAGGAATTTGGAAATGAAGGGCAAAACAAATCAAAGCATTCGGCCATGCTTTGTTAATGGCCGGCCATGCCTCACCTCTTTGCCCATGTCCTTTTGACAATTTACACATCAAAAACAATAAAGTATTGATTTATTCTTTGCCCACATCCCAGTTCTTTTTTTTTTTCAACAAATAAAATAAGCTAACAAAATTTCCAACAAATAAAATAATACCCCTGCCGCACATGCTTTCTTTCCCCCAAGCAAAGAAAACCCATCATCATAAAAATATATTACTTGTTTATTCCTTATTCCTCCACCTTATCCATCCTTTAATAAACAAAGGATTAATGTCCATGCTTCCCAACGACCATGCTTCCCATTTGCTAATTTCTAACCCCAAAAATGATAGATTATACTACATAAAAATGTAGCCCAACATCATAGAAAATTTGAACATTGATTTATGAGCTGCCCATTTCTAAATTTCATCCTCCTATGCACGAGGTAATGAAATAAAAAATACTCATCATCTAAATAATAAACTATCCCGTTATAAAAACAATGGTTCATTCCCATGCTCCTGCAGCTAAATAATAAAAAAAATTGAAGTTACATACTTCAAAACAATTGAAATAATAAAACACTAAAGATAACACAAGCAGCAGCTCTTCATGCTGCATGCGTGCATGGGCCATGCAAGCCCTTCCCACGTCGGCGTGAAAAAAAAGAAAACCATGTGCTGCTCCTGGGTTTCGAACCCCAGTCCTGAAACAGCCCTCTCCGCGCTTCAGCCACTCGGCCAAATTGTCTTTCATGACAATATTGCGACACGCTTCCTTTTAAGCCTTACTTTCGCTGGTTCCGTAAGCTTTAATGTTAAAAGAAAAATAGAATTCTTTAAGTGCGAACTCCAGGACTCGAACGCGAGTCCCCTTTTGACGCAGCTCTCAAGCCAAGTCCTTAACCACTCGGCCACCCTGACTTTCATGTCAATATTGCTTGCCGAATTTCTTTTAAACCTTACCTTGCCAGTTCCCAGGTCTGAACGTTAAAATGAAAATAAAGCGCATCATGCGCGATTCCTAGGACCGAACGCAAGTCCTCGAGAGGGTCTCCTAGCTACAATCTTCCCAACCACTCGGCCAGTGTTTATTTCATGCCAACAGACACGCTGAAAATTCTTTTAAAACCTCCTTTAAAGCAATACCATTTTCTAAAAACAAAACACTTATGCCGCGCCCTCGACTCGAACTCCAGACGTTATGGAGTTATGTCCAAGCCCCAAAGTGGCGCATAGAAGCCACTCGGCCAGGGCATTTTATATGCCTCAATCTTACAAAATTTTTACTTAAGGCCTTCCTTGCCCAAATTTCCACTTTTAACCCTAAATTTTCAAAATTTTCAAAAGTGTCCCATTTTAATCCGGGAGTTTTAGGAACTCCAAAAACACATTAAAACCACTCTTGAGGCCTAATACACTCGAGTTATTTTCCAAACTCGTAACCCCTATTTCGGGATATTACAGGTATGCTCGGGGAATGGTGAGTACAGAGCATGAGTGCTGTGTCAGATTTGAGGATGTGCTGAGAGACGAGCTACGAATGATAATTGCCCCACAGTAGGAACGAGAGTTTGCTGTTCTAGTAGAAAAAGCTGAGGTTGCTGAAGGTGTAAAACAGTCCGTAAGGCGGAACCAGGATAGGAGTTGGAATAAGAGGAGTTCTGGATCATCTGGGTTTTCTGGGAATCAACAGAAAGGGGCAAGATATAGTGGGTCGAATCAAACTGCTAGGTCTGCTGCTACTAATACTCAGTGGCCGCCACGATGTGCTCGGTGTGGAAAGTCTCACATAGGGGAATGCTGGACTGGGAACAGAGGTTGTTTTGAGTGTGGATCGATGGGGCATCGAGTGAGGGATTGTCCACAGAGGACAGCTAGGCTGCGGTCTGAGGACCAGAATCCGGCACCGTTTAGGAGGGATAATCAGCAGCCGCAGAGAGGCCGTGGTTCAGGCAGGGGAGGTAATGGCTCTGGTAGAGGCCGTGGAGCACCAGGCAGAGGTGCATGAGGTATAAAGGCGAGACAGCCTGGGTTAGTCTACGCTGCGAGGCGTCGAGAGGAGGGCGACGCACCGGACGTCATAACCGGTACGTTCTTAATTTTTGGAGTACCTTATAATTCCTTAATTGATGTTGGTTCGACGCACTCGTATGTTGCTAGTAGCATAGTGGAAACCCTGAACTTAGACTCTGAGATTACTTCTAGGAAGATGACAGTGATAAGCCCTCTAGGTCACTCTGTAGGAGTAAGTAAACTATATAGGGATGTACCTCTAGAACTTCAAGGGGTCATGTTTTTGGCTGACTTGATGGAACTGCCGTTTGGGGAGTTCGATCTGATTCTCGAGATGGATTGGCTAGTGAAGTATCAGGCTAGCTTGGATTGCGCAGCTAAACGCATGGTGTTGAAGACCATGGAAGGTGAGGAGGTGGTGATGATAGGTAATAGGAGAGATTACTTATCCAATGTTGTCTCTGCACTGAAGGCTGAGAAAATGGTTAGAAAGGGTTGTGAGTCATTTTTGGTGCATGTTTGTGCTTTGGAAGCTAAGGATGCAGCTGTGAAGAATGTCCGAACCGTAGGGGAATTTGCTGATGTTTTTCCAGAGGAACTCCCAGGTATACCTCCTGATCGCGAGGTTGAGTTTGGTATAGACTTGTTACCTGGAACTGCGCCAGTATCTATTGCTCCATATAGGATGGCGCCGAAGGAATTAGTGGAGTTAAAGACTCAGATCCAGGAGTTGTTGGATAGAGGTTTCATCCAACCGAGTGTATCACCTTGGGGAGCTCCAGTGCTTTTTGTCAAGAAGAAGGACGGTACGATGCGAATGTGTATAGATTACCGCCAGCTGAGCAAGTTGACTATAAAGAACAAGTATCCGTTGCCTAGGATTGATGACCTGTTTGATCAACTCAAGGGTGCATCGGTTTTCTCTAAGATTGACCTCAGGTCGGGGTATCATCAGCTTAAAGTGAAAGAAGCTGATATTCATAAGATGGCATTCCGTACTCAGTATGGGCACTACGAGTTTCTGGTAATGCCTTTCGGTTTGACCAATGCACCGGTAGCATTCATGGACATGATGAATCGGGTGTTTCAACCATATTTGGATCGGTTCGTCGTGGTGTTTATAAACGACATTTTGGTGTACTCGAAATCTGAGGAGGAACATGACGCGCATCTTCGAGTGGTTCTGCAGGTTCTAAGAGAGAAGCAGCTGTACGCCAAGTTTAGTAAGTGCGAGTTCTGGCTTAAGGAGGTAACTTTCTTGGGTCATGTTGTATCAGCTGAGGGAATTAGGGTAGATCCTCGTAAGATTGAGGCGGTATTGGATTGGAAACCACCTAAGTCGGTTGCAGAGATCCGAAGTTTTCTGGGTTTGGCAGGATACTACAGGAGATTCGTAGAAGGGTTTTCTTTAATCGCAGCACCGTTGACTAAGCTGTTGAGAAAAGGGGTTCCGTTTGTATGGACTGAGAAACAGCAAGAGAGTTTTGACAAGTTGAAGAAGATTCTGACTGAAGCTCCAGTCTTAATTCAGCCTGAGGCAGGAAAGGAATTCACTGTTTATTGTGATGCATCGCATACTGGCTTAGGGGGTGTGCTGATGCAAGATGGAAAGGTGGTCGCTTATGCGTCTCGGCAATTGAGGCCTCATGAAGGTAACTATCCGACACATGACTTTGAGTTGGCTGCAGTGGTTTTTGCCTTGAAGATTTGGAGGCATTACTTGTATGGGGAGAAGTCAATAGTGTATACGGATCACAAGAGTCTGAAGTATCTCTTGACTCAGAAGGATTTGAATTTGAGGCAGCGAAGGTGGGTCGAATTGTTGAAGGACTATGACTGTTCGATTGAGTACCATCCGGGTAAGGCTAACTAGTAGCTGATGCGTTGAGCCGTAAGGTGGTAGCGGATTTGCGAGCGATGTTTGCTCACCTTAGTCTTTATGATGATGGGAGTCTTCTGGTGGAATTGCAAGTTAAGCCATCGTGGATTGATCAAGTTAAAGAGAGGCAGCTGACAGATGAGGTTTTGAGTGTTCGGAGGTTGCAAGTGCAGAATGGTGAGTTCGAAGGTTTCAGCTTGGACGGTGATGGAGTACTGTGTTATCAGGGAAAGGTATGCATGCCTAAGGATGTTGATTTGAGACAGCAGATTCTTCAGGAAGCTCATAGCAGCCCATACGCCATGCATCCTGAAGGCAGTAAGATGTATCGTGATTTAAGGGAACAGTTTTGGTGGCCAGGTCTTAAGCGGGAAGTAACAGAGTTTGTGGGCAAGTGTTTGACATGCCAGCAAGTAACAGAGAGCTGTAATATCTTGAAATAGGGGTTAATTGTGATTGGATTGTTTTGCATGTGTTTGGACTGTTGTGTTGTTTTTTGAGGTGTTTTAAGACTTAGTTATAAGTTTAGAGCAGGCATGAGTGGTAGGAATTTTTTGTTTTAAGCTTTAAGTAAAGGGAGCTGAAGGAGTTAGGGGTTATATGTATTTCAAGGGGGATTTAAGCACAAGGTTGGGCTTGGTAAAGTGGCATGGAGGCGCCACTTAGGGCCTTGTGATTGACGCCATCAGCAAGGGAAGGAGATCTCAGGTTTGAGTAGCAGAAACCCCACTATTTGCTTATTATTTTGACGCCAAGGAGGGGGAGGAGTTGTGCTTAGCTCAAACTCTATCAGATAAGGATGGACCAAGTCAAAACATTTGAATTGATGGCAAGGAGAAAAATAAGGAGCTTGTGGAATTCAAATTCATTTGAATTAGTGGCCAAGAGGAATTGGAGGAAGTGGCCGAATTTTGAACTCTTCCTTGGAGGAGTGTTCGGTTTTGGGAAGTTGAGTGAAGGGAGGGTGCCGAATTTTCTTAGGCACCTAATGGAGCATTTTTGGCTAGCTTAGGTTCTTGTGTGCTTAGTGTATCAAAAGCCGAAAACCATTCTTGAGTATTGCTGATTTTTTTCCTTGTGCACATATTGAAGAAAAGCCGAAACTTCTTTCTTGTTTTTGCACCTAGCCGAATGTCCTCCTGGGTTCTTTAATTTTTATTTCATTTTACTTCTTTTTCTTCTTCTTGGTATTTGGCCGAATCCCCTACCGTCCCATCTCTCCCTTTCTCTTTTCCATTGGTTGCTCAAGGCTGAAAGTATCTATCCTCTCCCTTTCACTTTCTATTTTCTTCCTTTTCTCAAACTCTTGTGCTGAAATTCACTTTACCTTCCTTTGCCGAATTCCCTCTCCTACTTTCATTTCTCTTTTCCCCTTCTCTTTCTCCACTCTAGCCGAATCCTATTTGTCTGTTTCCATCAACCTTAGCCGAAACTCCCTTCACCATTCAACTCTCTGTCGAAAATTCTTTCTTTCTTTCTTATATTGCTTTGGCCGAATATCAACAAGGGTGGATCTTTTGGGTCTTTTCTCCAATCGGTTTTGAAGGGTAAGTGTCTTGGCCGAATCACTTTATTTCTTTTTCTCTTCTCTTTGTAGATTCTCATGGAAGTAGAAGCCGATTTCGGCATTGGTTGGCAAGGTTTCTAAACACCTTTGGAAACTGATTTATTGTAGGGCCTTCGGGATTTTGGAAGCAATCGATCTAAGCCTTCATCCTCTGATAATTGTTTTAGTAAGACAAGTGGTAAGGATCCATAACGATTTTAGTCATTTTGGTTGTTGTTTGAAGGCCGAAGGCTATTGAGACTAAAGCCTTGTTGTTGGTCGAATGTAGGGTAAGGAGCTAGTATCGCATATTTTGGGTGTGGTGATTTGTTTCGTAAGGCAGAAGGTAAGGTGGTGTTGTTTATGCGTTATCTCATTCTTCGGGATTTATTGGTGTGGCCGAATGGCCTTATTAATGGTTTTGTGGTTTGGCCGAATGTAGGATCAAGAGATCTAGTGCAGTAGATCGGGTTTCGGGATTCAGTGGTAGCGCTAGTAACAGGTGTGTAAACGCTTACACACTTTATTAGTTTAACGATGCTTATTATGTTACTGTATAACCTTTGATATTAGCGACTTTGCCTTGTGGGCATAAGCTTGGATTCCGGGTAAGCCTCCTATTATGTGATTTACGATGTATATTTGTATATGTTATATATAAATGCATGATATATGAGATTATGACACGTATGATATGAGCATGATGATAATGGGATTGATGAAAGGAGGGGGATGATTTATTTGGACTGTCACCAGTGGTTTTGACCACACGATGGGTTGGCCCCATCACTTGATACTTGTGACTACGGTCACCAGTGGTTTTGACCACACCGATATATATGTGACTTCGGTCACCAGTGGGTTTGACTACACGGGGTAGTTAAAGGAGATTGGATGGCTAGGTTATGGGGTTGCATGAGTTGCATGTTCTGCTAATGATCTGTGTAAGTGGATGAATTATCGGGTTGGGAATTTATACACTGAGTCTTGGTGACTCACCCCTTCCCTTATATTTTGCAGATGAGGCATAGATCGCGGATATGGAGCCGGGGAGGACTCGAGGTGGCCATGCAAATTGGTTTTTGGGTTTTTGACTTTAACTTATTATTTCGGTTTATTGATTTTCCTTAAATTTGGTTTGGTTTTGTAATAAGGCCGCTAAGTTTATTTTGGGTTTTTATTATTACTTGTTTTTATTCTGCCTATACTATTTATATATTGGATTTACGGATTTGATAAAGATTAACCGGTAAAAGCAAGGTTTTCTAAAACTACAATTCTTTGGGTTTTCAAACGTTACCATCGGGTAACCAAGTTCACATAATAAGAGGTAACTTGGATGTTTTTATAACTTAATGATTCAAACAACTTCAAAGCAAACGATTTCTAACTTGATTATACTTGCCACATTTCGCTTTAGCAAATATTAAATGTTTTCTAAAATTAGTATTAGCAAATGTTTTTTTCAAACATACGGACCATTCCAAGGTTTAAAACATCTATCAACCTATTTTTAATCCCAGCCATTACTAAGTTTTTGAACATCAATCTGATAGAAGGGAATTCATAAAATTTAACTAGCAACTTGTGATTTTTAAAAAATGTTTTCACTCCGTGACATGCCAGATTCGGTCGTGGTGTGTTGATCGGGTTTGGGGTGTTACAATTAGATTGGAAGCCACCAAAGCCGGTTTCTGAGATTCGAAGTTTTCTGGGTCTGGCCGGGTATGACAAACGAGTTGTTGAGGGGTTTTCACTGATTGCTGCACCCCTAACTAAGTTACTGTATAAGGAAATACCATTTGTTTTGATTGATAAATAGCAGGAAAGTTTTGAGAAACTGAAAAAGATTCTGACTGAAGCCTTGGTATTAATTCAGCCAGGGGCTAGAAAGGAGTTTGTTGTCTATTGTGATGCGTCGCACACGGGTTTGGGTTGTGTGTTGATGCAGGAGGGAAAGGTGGTGGCGTATACGTCTCGTCAGCTTAGGCCGCACGAGGTAAATTACCCCACTCATGACTTGGAGTTAGCTGCAGTGGTTTTCGCACTAAAAATTTGGAGAAACTACTTGTACAGGGAGAAGTCGATCATCTATATCGACCATAAAAGTCTCAAGTACCTCTTTACCGAGAAGATGGATAGAGTTGCTGAAGGATTATGATTGCTCGATTGAGTATCATCCGGGAAAAGCTAACGTAGTAGCGGATGCATTGAGCCGTAAGGTTGTATCTGATCTAAGAGCAATGTTTGCTCGTCTCAGCCTATTTGAGGATGGTAGTTTGTTAGCTGAACTGCAAGTAAAACCGACTTGGATTAGTCAAATTAAGGAGAAGCAGTTACTGGATGAATCGTTGGTTCCTCGTTTTCAGCTGGTGAAGAAGGAGAAACTGTGGATTTTGTGTTGAATAGTGAAGGAGTATTATGCTTCCGTGGGAGAGTTTGTGTACCCAGGGATTCTGAGTTAAGACAATCTATTCTACGGGAGGTGCATAGTAGCCCATACGCTATGCATCCTGGTGTAAGCAAGTTATACCGAGATCTAAGTGAATCGTACTGGTGGCTAGGACTTAAACATGAGGTTACCGATTTTGTAAGTAAGTGTTTGACATGCCAGCAAGTGAAGGCGGAGCATCAACTGCCTTCTGGATTACTACAACCTATTAAGATTCCACTCTAGAAATGGGAGAGGGTAACCATGGACTTTGTTAGTGGGCTACCCCTGACGCCTACTAAGAAAGATCCGGATTGGGTTATTATTGATCAGTTAAATAAATCTGCCCACTTTATACTGATTCGCAACGATTACTCGTTGCAAAAGTTGGCAAAGTTGTATGTGGTGGAAATTGTAAGGCTACATGGGTACCAGTGTCTATCATTTCGGATAGGGATCCTAGATTCACATCTCGATTCTGGAGAGTGTTACACCAAGGTTTGGGTACAAGGTTAGATTTCAGCACGGCATTTCATCCTCAGATTGATGGACAGTCGGAGAGGGTAATATAGACTTTGGAAGACATGCTAAGAAGCTGTGTGGTTGATTTCAAGGGCAGTTAGGAAGACTATATGCCATTAGTAGAATTTGCTTACAACAAGAGCTACCAATCTAGTATTCAGATGGCACCGTACAAAGCGTTATATGGTCGTAAGTGTTGTACCCCTACTTGTTGGACAGAATTGGTGAGCGGCGAGTATTGGGGCCGGAATTAGTTACTGAAATCGAGGAGAAAGTAAAATTGATCAGGGGGCAGTTAAAAGAAGCGTCTGATAAGCAGAAGTCGTACGCTGATTTAAAGCGTAAAGAGACTGAGTACTCGGTGGGAGATTTTGTTTTCTTAAAGGTTTCACCATGGAAGAAGATTCTGAGGTTTGGGCGGAAGGGCAAGCTGAGCCCTAGATTTATCGGACCTTACCGGATAGTAAAGCGTGTAGGACCGGTTGCCTATCAGCTGGAGCTGCCTCCTGAGCTAAATCGTATACATAATGTGTTCCACGTTTATATGCTGAGGCGATATCATTCTGATCCTTCCCATATAGTGTCGGTGGAGGAGATCGAGGTAAGACCTGATCTGACATTTGAAGAAGAACCGGTGCAGATACTGGATCGTGATGTCAAAGTGTTAAGAAAAAAATCTGTCCCATTAGTCAAGGTGCTTTGGCGTAATCACGGTTTAGAGGAAGCCACGTGGGAGCCTGAGGAGGCGATGCGACATCAATACCCTCACCTCTTTTGATCAGGTAAATTTCGAGGATGAAATTTCTTTAAGGGGGTAGAGTTGTAACGTCCCAAAAATTAGGTGTTGTGATTTTTGGATAATTTCATGTTGTGCTTGCTCAGCTGGTTATTTGAGTGTATTTGGGGGTTCTAGGGAGGCCTGGGTTCAAGTCTCAGCCTTGCAAAAATTTTAGTTTTTGGCTCTTTAGTAGAGAGGGCTATTGGCAATAGGGCTTATGTATATTTGTGTGCGTCTAAAAGTCACAAGTGATCTAGTGGCAAGATGGCTGTGGCATCACTAGGGCATAAGAGGGAGTGGAGTTCGATTCCCTTGGCAAGCAAATGGGGGCATTTATTTTATGCCTTGGGAGTGGAGGAAGCAGAGTTTGGATCAAACTCTTCAAGGGGAGTTGGAGACTTGGTCAAAAGTTTCAAATTGATGGAGGGGAGCAATAGTAGGAGAAAATAGTGGAGAAAATCGAGGGGATGGATGTTTGCGGGAGAGTAGGCCGAATGTGGGGAGGTTGAATAGGGAATTTCGGCCAAAGGCTTGTCATTTTGGGGAGTGCATATTCAGTTTGTGTTAGGGGAAGTGCCGAATTTTCTCTGAATTTTTCTTGGGGAAGTGTTTGCATTTTAACACTTTTGAACATTTCAGGTCGTTTCTTTTCATTGTGGACCTCTGTCGAATTCACCTTTTCTTCATCTTTTCTTTCTCCTTCATTTTTCTTGCTAATTGCAGAATTGATAAGCCTCTACATTCACTTTCTTTTCTTCCCTCTTTACACTATTCTTCTTACTTTGCAAAATTATCTCGTGGTTACTACTCGCTTGCTGCTGAATCCCTTGTCTCTTTTCAGTTTTTCTCTGGCCGAATACAACACTTTCTCTTCCTCTTATTATTCTTCCCCTCTCCCTGCAAAGCATAAGCCGAAGCACTTAAACCTTGACTCCTTTGGTGTAGGCCGGATCTATTAGGGTCTAAGCATATCCTCCTCTCCATTCATTCAGCCTTCGAATCTCAGAAATTGGTTGGTAAGTGTGACTATAGTCGAATCTGGGTTGTTGTTCTTCTTGTTTCTTTGTGTTTTTCTTTGGTCAAAAAGGCTTTCATCCCCATTTCCATGGAGATGGTTATCGCTAACACCTTCTTTTTCATCGAATCATGCTAGGGACTCGTCATTCTTACCTGTCTAGGGCTGATTATCCTTCCCTTGCAAGAGATCTCTTGTTTGGTGGTAAGTAGCGTAGATTGATTTAACGGTTTCAATTTTATGGAGATGTCTTAGCAAGGGTTGAAGCTAATTGTTTGGAACTGTTGTTTTCATAGGTGCTTAATCTTAGGAGCTTCAACCTACAACCCATAACAGGTGTGTAATCTCACACCACTGTTTATTCCGTTATGCGATGTTTCGTGAATCGACTAAAAGCCAAAATACTGCAAAGCTGGAGTATCGAGTCAATAACTTTGGCGATAGACATTTGGGAGTGCCACGATCCCTCTCGTGGGCTTAGGCTGTAATGGGCCTTGTTGAGACGATGTGGGCTAAGTAGGCCCAGTGGGTTAATGGGCCCACAGGGGCGAAATTCAAGATAAGTGCCGGATGATCGATGCGGCTGCGAAGTCTGCAAAACCGTGACTGAAAATGGGCTCAATAGGCTACATGAGCGTGTGGGCCCGTTTGGGCTGAAATTGGACTTTAGGCCCAATTGCACCGTTTTGACCAGAAATGGAACTTGTGTCACTCGAGGAGACATTCGGCCTTCGGAAAGGCTGTAGATGAGTAAATTACCGAAATACCCTTAGTGGGTAAATTAACGAAATACCCTTAGTGGGTAAATTACCAAAATACCCTCTATGGGCAAAGTTACCGAAATACCCTCATGGGTAAAGTTATTGAAATACCCCCGATGGGTAAAATTACCGAAATACCCCCGAGGGGTGAAATTACCGTTTTACCCTGAAAAATTAACTGTTATACCCTTAGTGGTAGTTTAAACGTTGGTTATGTGATTTTTATATATATATCTATATATTATCGTAATACACTGCATACATAACATATTGGATTGGGTTGGGTTTGCTGATTGGAGGAAGTACTGTTCTAGTGGCATCGCCACATACCGTTATAGTGGCAGCGCCACATATTCTTATTTTAATGGCTCAGCCATATATACCGTTATAAGTAGCTTGGTTGCATTATTGGAGAGTTTGGCTGGGTGGGTTGACATGGTCCCCACATGGAAAGATTGGTTGGTACGGGTGGAGTGTTTGGTTGGAATGGGTTGGGTACATGATCATTGCATTGATATGTTTGTAGGGCTTAGGCCCAGACCGATACTGAATAGGGCTTAGGGCCAGACTGATACCGTATGGGCTCAGGCCCAGATTATGACCGTAAGAAGGGATTACACACTGAGTTCTCGTAACTCACCCTTTCTTTTAACCGTGCAGGTAATCCCCAGTCTTAGAGGATTTAGAGCTGCGAGGGACTCAGAGGTGGCCACACAACCAATATACTTTAAAGTTGAACTTAGCAACTCTATTTTTACTTTATTTTAATTATTGGGTTGATGATTTCTGTAATAAGGCCATTAGGATTTTCTTTTTAATTTTTATTTGGTATTTCTTTTAATTACAAACTGCTAATCTATTAAATACGGGTTTTTAAAACAATAACTACTCTTTTCAAAATTTCATGTTTCTACAACTATTTACGACAGTCTTTTGCAACAAACAAAGTTTTGAAAATAATAATATTTTTGCAAGAAAATAACTTTGAGCAAATTTTGTTTTTTTTTTTTTGTAAGCAACGAAATTCAGGATTTTTAAATAGTAAAAAGTTTTAAGTTGAGGAAGGGTTTTAATGAACGCATAGTTTTTAAATAACCTTTTGATGTGACATGCCAGATCCGACCATAACGACTAGGTCGGACTTGAGGTGTTATAGGAGGCCACCGAAAGAATTATGGACGACCTCGACTGCACGCCCGATCAAAAGTTGAAGGGTGCCATGTCCTTGCTGAGGGATGAAGCCTACCAGTGGTGCCTTACGGTAAAAGAGGTTACCCTGTCTGATCGATTGACCTGGGAATTCTTCAATTTCACATTTTAGGGAAAGTATGCGTTAGCTATGTCGACACTCCTAAGAAATAATTTTTGAATCTGGTTCAAGGTGACAAGTCTGTGGTTGAGTACGAGGCATAATTTTTGAAACTTAGTCGGTATGCTCGTGGGATAATAGCTACAGAATATGAGCATTGTGTTCGTTTTGAGGACGATCTCATAGATAGCCTTCACGTTCCGATAGCTCCACAGAGATAGCCTTCACGTTCCGATAGCACTAGTGGACAAAACAAAGGTTGCTGAGGAGGTGAAGCGTGTTAAGCGACAAAATCGGGGAAAGGAAAGGGGTAGAAACAAGAGAGACATAGAGCCTTCCAGATCCATTCAGAGGCCTAAGAAACAGGCCAGAGGAGATGGGCCAGTCAAAACTGGGCCCCCTTTTGGCACTTTTAGGTTGCCACCTTGCGCTGGTTGTGGAAGACGCCATGTGGGCGAATGCTGGAGAAGGATGGGAGCCTGTTTGGGTTGCGGATCGATGGAGTACTGTATTACAAAGTGTCCTCAAAGGCCAGATTGGATGCAAACTACAGGTAGAGGTAATGTGCAGCCGCTGAGGGGTGGTCAGCAGCCATTGGGAGGTTGTGGCCAGGCCAGAGAGGGACACGGCTTGGGTTAAGAGGCATTACCGAATAATTGGAATATTTCACATCCATTTTACAACACATAGTTAATCATCATTAAAACATGTCACAACATAACCACATTGTCCCTTATGAGGTCCACAAGACCTTAAATACATGCTAGAAAGGGGTATGAACAAAACCGAACACATACAAAAATTCTCAGAAATTTAAACATTTTTTTAAACTGCAGAGGTCAAATGCCCGTGTGGGTAGGCCGTGTGCCTCACACAGCCTTTGTACATGCCCATGTGTCCAAGCCGTGGAAAAACGGGGCATACCTACTGACTTTTCCACACGGCCTGAGACACGCCCGTGTGCCTCACCCATGGTCGATCCGGACTTGCATCACACGGCCAGTCACACGCCCGTGTGTCCAGCCCGTGGTCGCTACCGACTTGTTTCACTTGGAAAAAATAAACGACACAGTCGAGCCACATGCCCGTGTGCTCAACCGTGTGGGCAATTATAGGTCATTTTCAAGACCAAATTTGCCATCCACACTTGAGTAAACCTACAAGCTTCATTTCACAAGCATTTATACCACAACTGACACTCAATCATACCAATATAAGCACCATTTAATCATCATCTAAACCATTACTAACCAAATATCATTTCTACCCAAATTGCCCATTTAACTCAACCGATTTCACATCCCAATCATATAGGTTAATCACTATATATACCATACCATATTTCACATTCAAACCATGACTTTCACCAACCATTTTAACATAAAACATACCATATTCATCTCTCATAGATTAACTCACAATCACACATACCATACCATCCAAAGCTAATACGCTAAATTAACCTTCCATAAACTCATCTATAATTTCATCAATCACATAGGTTCCGAACGTACCTTAGCCAACACTTAGTTACTCACCAACCATGTTACTCAACCGCTCGACTTTACATTTCAATCAACCCTTGCTATTCTTTTGATTTATCTGTACACTTAGTGCCAGTTTCGTAGTCGAAACATAATTTTCATCGCACACTTAGTGTCAGTACGTTAAACCGAACTTAGGTCGGTATCGCACACGCAGTGCTAAATTAATAAGTCGTAGCTTCTATCGTTTCGCACACACAGTGCAAATCAACTCTGTCTCAATTTAATTATGCACATTTAGTGCCTCGTTACTCAATTTCATTCATTACATTTCTAATTCAATATCTAACATTCAATTCACATCACATAGAAGGTAAATTAACAACTTGTACTATATCTGAACTTACCTCAAACGTAGAAATACCGAAACGGTTGATTAATCGAGCACACTTTGTCTTTACCTCGATCTCGATCCAAACCTCTCCTTTCTTGGTCTATACACATTCAAATTCAGTCCATTTAATCACCAATTCATTCAAGTTAATCCACACACACATTTTTAGGGTATTTTGTAAAATAGCCCTCACATTTTTACATTTTGACACTTTAGTCCCCAATTCACAAAATCACAAAATACACCAAATTTCTACTCACACAAGCTTAGCTGAATTCTTCCCATGCTAATACAAGCCCACACATTTCATTTATTTCACAATTTAGTCCTCCAATTTCTCATTTTTGCAATTAAGCTCAAATTACTCAATTTCACTAAAAATTCCAAGACAAAATATGTTTACCATTCACATATTTTTCATAATTTATCAACAACTATTACAAAGCTCAAGCATTCATCAATGGCATATCTCAAAACCACCATCAGTTTCTAAATTTTAAGCATGGGTTTGAAAGAGCACGAGGCAACGATCACAAAAACATAGAAATAATCAAAAATCGAAGTAAAAGCATACCTTAATTTAGCTATGAATGTGTCGAAACCATGAAAGCTTCAAAACCCCTTATTTCTTTCTCAAATTTGGCCAAACAAGGATGATAAGTGGCTTCCAAATTTCTTTTATTTTAATTAATACATGTTATTTCTTCAATTACTAAAATACCCTTTAATAATAATATAATATATCACATGATAGTTGGTTATAATTGTCCAACTACCATCCACTCACTGTATAATGGTTTAATTACCTCATAAGGCCACTTCATTTAAAAGCCATAACACATACATACTTCAACAATCAGCACACAACTTTTAAAAATTACGCGATTAAGTCCTTTTTACAAATTAAACACACAATCGATAAAATCTTCACACAGAATTTTCACACATGCTCAATCACATACTATTAACATAGAAAATAATATTAAAATATTTTTTCGACCTCAGATTTATGGTCTCGAAACCACTGTTCCGACTAGGGTTTAAACCGGGCTGTTACACGAACATCTCTGATAAGCCAATCACTGCCTAGACCTTCTCAAACGTTCATTTTGTTACAATTCTAATATTACTCTTTCTCCTTGTTACCAAAGCTGATTATTAGGGTAAGCAAGTGGGTTGTCTCTTGTTACTTTGCTGGTTTCTCTTTTAAGATTATCATTATTGCTAATCTATAATCTTCTTTCGGGTTACTCCCTCTTATATTGAAGGCAATACTCCATCCGCGTGTGCCACTCCTTTAAGGCAACTTTCGGTTCTGACGGATTCGGTAAGTGTTCCCTATTTTGCACAAGTTTTTGTGATGGCTGTAGATTGTCTCTGTAATAGTCTGGTTTATACCCTAGTCGGAACAGTGGTTTCGGGACCACAAATCTGAGTCTGTATAATATTTTAATATTATTTTCTGTGTCATTGATATGTGACTAAGCATGTTGTAAGTTTTTGTGAGCTAATTTGTCTATTTGTGTGTTTAATTAGATAAAAAGGATTGAATTGCATTGAAATGCAAATTTGTATGTTTTATGAATAGATGCTTAATTGTCATGTCTTTGTAAGTATGAAGGTTTCATGTGGCAATTATGCCAATACTTGAGATAGTGGAATGAAAATGGTCAATAATGACCTTGTATAATATGTTTTAAATTTTTATGTTATAAGGTTAAAATTGGAAATGAATTATTAAGTTATATTATAATAAAACCAAAAGCATAAAATTTTCTATGGTTATCATCTTTCCACCAAAAACACAAACAAAATAGGGAAAAAAGGCTTTGTTATATTCAGCCATTTGAAAGTTTAATTCAAGGTAAGTTTTTGATCGATTTTCGATAATTTATACGTTTTCACAATCGTTGCTTCGTAAACTTTGTAGCCCATGTTTTAATTTTGAGAATTTATGATGTTTTTGAGACTAGCATTTGATGAAATCATATGATTTATGATGTTTTATGGTGTTAAATGTAAGATTTAAGCTAGATGAATATATTTTGTTCTTGAATTTTTGATGAATTTAGCTAATTAGGGCTAAATTGAGAAAATATTATTTTGGAGGACTAATTTGTGAATTTGATGAAAAATATGGACTTATATAGTCCCTAAGGAGATTCTGCTATGCATGTGTGTGAACAAATTTTATGAATTTGATGTTTTGAGAAAAATGGACTAAATTGATAAATTGTGCAAATATGAGGGTTAATTTGTAAATAGCCCTAAATGTGTGTCCTCGGATTGAATTGAATGAATTAATGAATTAAAAGGTTAATTCTGAATATGTTTAGACCAAGAACCGAGGAAAACAGACCTAGATCGCGGAAAAGCGAAAGTGACGGGGTAGCCATTTCCATTTTTGTTAAATTGAATTTGAGGTAAGTCATTATGCAAATAAACGTATTCGTATTGAACTATGTAAGTTATTATGATTATTGTTATCGATGAATACTTATGATATGATCTTTTTATGAATTCTGAGATAAGGATTACTTAGTGATAATGTCCGAGAAGTCCCGTACGAACCTAGAAATAGTTAGGACTAGCTATGTCATGACATAGGTATCTGTTCTGTTTTATCATGTAAGACCACGTCTGGGACGTTGGCATTGATTTGAGATTTTGTGTAAGACCTCATCTGGGACGTTGGCATTGATATGATCTTTACGTGTAAGACCATGTCTGGGACATCGGCATCGTATTGATTCGTGTAAGACCCTGTCTGGGACAGTGGCATCAAAATATGAGTGCATATAAGACCTCGTCTGGGACGTTGGCATTGTACGACTATTCCGAGCTTTCTGAGTATCCTACTAGATTCCTTACGGTTCAACGGGCAAGCCTGTGATACGAGTGGCTATGTAAGTAGTGAATCCATTTCAGGTACGTTGATTTATACACTAAGTGTGTATATAAGGTAAGTACCTATGTGATCTTACTATGATGATTATGTATATTGGGATAACAATATGATATGTGAAAATAAACATGAAAGAGCTATGTACACATACAACTTTTGAATTGGTGAATGTGTGAAATATGGTCAAGTATATGGACCAAAGCATATATGTGATACTTTGCTATGTAATTATGATGTGCCAAAGTACCTATGTGCATATATGCCTTCCATGCTAAGTTTGTTTGTATTATGACTTACTAAGCTTTTGGAAAGCTTACTCTGTGTATGCGTTTTCTCTATTTTATAGGTCGTCAAAGCTACTGAAGGCTCGGGACCGTCAAGCATCGTCATCACACTACTAAACTCATTTTGGTACACTTTGGAAATGTATATAGTTAGATATGGCATGTATAGGCTATTTGGTATAAGTTTGTTATATGATCTTAGCCATGTGATTTGGCTATTTATGAGTTAAGAATTTTCTTAAATGAATGTGATATGTGAAGTATGTTTTTGACATGGTTATATGATCTATGAATTGGTCAATTTTTGGGTAAGCATTTGGTTGAATTATACTTGATATACATATGTTTTGGTCTTGGAAGTTGGCATGATTGAAATGGATATTGAATGTTTAGATTGAATGGTTATTTTAGTTGTCTAGTATGCATGAAATATGTTGGTAAATATTGCTTGTAGGTAAGACCCAAGTGGGTGGCATTTTGGCCTTTAAAATGGCCTATAATGTCACACGGTTGTGGCACACGGGCGTGCCTAGTGAGCGTGGGCGTAAGTCAGTATAAGGCCTAAGAGCACATGGCCACGGTGCACGGACGTGCCTGGTAGCCGTGTGGCTTTGACAGGATCGGCCACGGCCAAAGTACACGGGCGTGCTTGGTGGCCATGGAGCAAAGGTCAGTTTTGACCACGGGGAGGACACACGAGTGTGTCTAGCAGCCGTGAGAGGCACACGGCCTGCCCACACGGGCGTGTAACCCCTAAAACTTAGAAAAGTTTTGAATTTTTGAGAAATTTGGTATGTGTTCCGGTTTAGTCCCGATCCGGTTTATAGCATGTTTTAGGTCTCGATGACCTACTAAGGGTACATTATTGTTGAGGTTAATATTCAATTGTATGGCATTTCTGTAAATATTTCCGATCTGTCCGGTAACGCCTTTAACCCTAGTCCAGCGACGGATACCGGTTAGGGGTGTTACATTTGGTTGGTATCAGGGTTATGATTTAGCCGATTCTCGGACTAACGTAGCATGTCAGAGTCTAGCTATACATGCCATATATCTGAATTGTGATAGTGTGATGAATCCTAACGTATAAAATGTGATTTTCGTATAGTAATGGATTTCGAAAGAGCCGTAGCTGACGACGTTGAGACTAATGCGCCTACTCCCACGCAAGGGACAACGCCTTCTGATTCGAGACCGGCTACTAGCGGTCAAGAGGAAGAAGCTAAACTAGTCTTCTTCCAGATGATGAGTGAGTGGTTCACTCAATTTGTAAAGAATAACTCGACTGTTTTGCAACCCTCTCCCCCGGTTAATCCTCCTCAGATATGTGATATACCTCTGACTGCAAATCTGAATCCGTGGAATAAGCCTCCAGTTGACAAAATCTGTAAGTATGCAGCCGAAGAGTTTCGGGCTACTAATGATGATAATGCTGTTGTGAACTGTAAAAGAAAAACTATTGATTTGAGATGTCCGAATGATGAGATTGTACGAGTTGAGTCTAATGATTTGAATGGATTGCCTGCCGTGATATCTGTTTTGAAGGCTCAAAGTTGTGTGAAAAAGGGTTATGAGGCATATTTTGCTTATGTGATTGATTCGAAAGTATCTGAGAAGAAAGTTGAATCAGTGCCTATTGTTTGTGAGTATTCTGATGTGTTCCCTGAAGAGTTATCGGGTTTACCTCTGATTCGTGAAGTCAAATTTAGTATTGATTTACTGCCTGGTACTACACCTACATCGATAGCTCCGTATAGAATGGCACCTCCAGAGTTAAAAGAGTTAAAATCACAATTACAAGAATTGACAGATAGAGGGTTTGCTAGACCGAGTTTCTCACCTTGAGGTGTTTCTGTTCTGTTTGTGAAAAAGAAAGATGCCACGATGAGGATGTGTATCGATTACTGTCAGTTGAATAAGGTGACAATAAAGAATAAATATTCGTTGCCCCGAATAGACGATTTATTTATCAGTTAAAAGGAGCTACTGTATTTTCTAAGATTGATTTGAGATTGGGATACTACCAGTTGAGAGTTAAAGATTCGAACATTCCGAAGACGGCTTTCAGAACGAGGTACGAGCATTATGAGTTTTTAGTTATGCCATTTGGACTAACCAATGCTCCTGTTGTTTTTATGGATTTGATGAACATAATTTTCAGACTGTACCTAGATCGATTTGTTATGGTGTTCATAGCTGATATCTTGATTTATTCACGTGATGAAAATGAGCATGCTGAACATTTAAAAATTATGTTGCAAACTTTGAGAGAAAAACAATTGTACGAGAAATTTAGCAAATGTCTCCATGGAAGTCTTATGCAGACTTGAAACGAAAAGATATAGAATTTGAAATCGGTGACAAAGTATTTCTGAAAGTGTCTCCATGGAAGAAGGTACTCCGATTCGGACGTAAAGGCAAATTAAGTCCAAGGTTCATCGGACCGTATGAGATCATTGAACAAGTTGGGCCTGTTGCATATAGATTAAGGTTGCCCTCTGAGCTACAAAAGATACACAATGTATTTCATGTTTCGATGCTCTGTAGATATCGATCCGATATGTCACATGTGATTGCCCCATCTGAAATTGAAATCTGATCAGATATGACATATGAAGAGGAACCGATCCGTATCTTAGCTCGTGAAGTGAAAGAGTTGAGAAACAAGAAAATTTCGTTAGTGAAAGTACTATAAAATCGACACGGAATAGAAGAAGCAACATGGGAGCCGGAAGATTCAATAAGACAGCAATATCCGACTCTCTTTAACGGTAAGATTTTCGGGGACAAAAATCCCTAAGGGGGGAGAATTGTAACCGTTCGGTTTATACCCTAGTCGGAACAGTGGTTTCACGACCACAAATCCGAGTCTGTATAATATTTTAATATTATTTTCTGTGTCGTTGATATGTGACTAAGCATGTGGTAAGTTTCTGTGAGTTAATTTGTCTGTTTGTGTGTTTAATTAGATAAAAAAGATTGAATTGCATTGAAATGCAAATTTGCATGTTTTATGAAAAGATGCTTAATTGTCATGTCTTTGTAAGTATGAAGGTTTCATGTGGCAATTATGCCAATACTTGAGATAGTGGAATGAAAATGCTCAATAATGACCTTGTGTAATTTGTTTTAAATCTTTATGTTATAATGTTAAAATTGGAAATGAATTATTAAGTTATATTATAACAAAACCAAAAGCATAAAATTTGCTATGGTTATCATCTTTCCACCGAAAACACAAACAATATAGGGAAGAAAGGCTTTGTTATATTTGGCCATTTGAGAGTTTAGTTCAAGGTATGTTTTTTATCAGTTTTCGATAATTTCTACGTTTTCGCAATTGTTGCTTCATAAAATTTATAGCCCATGTTTTAATTTTGAGAATTTATGATGTTTTTGAGAAGAGCATTTGATGAACTCATATGATTTATGATGTTTTATGGTGTTCAATGTAAGATTTAAGCTAGATGAATATATTTTGTTCTTGAATTTTTGATGAATTTAGCTAATTAGGGCTAAATTGAGAAAATATTATTTTGGAGGACTAATTTGTGAATTTGATGAAAAATATGGACTTATATAGTCCCTAAGGAGATTCGGCTATGCATGTGTGTGAACAAATTTTGTGAATTTGATGTTTTGAGAAAAATGGACTAAATTGATAAATTGTGCAAATGTAAGGGTTAGTTTGTAAATAGCCCTAAATGTGTGTCCCTGGATTGAATTAATTAATTAAAGAGTTAATTCTGAATATGTTTAGATCAAGAACCAAGGAGAATGGACCTAGATCGTGGAAAAGCGAAAGTAACCGAGTAGCTGTTTCCATTTTCGTTAAATCGAATCTGTGGTAAGTCATTATGCAAATAAACGTATTCGTATTGAATTATGTATGTTCTTATGATTATTGTTATCGATGAATACTTATGATATGATCTGTTTATGAATTCCGAGATAAGGATTACTTAGTGATAATGTCCGAGAAGTCCTGTACGAACCTAGGAATGTTAGGACTAGCTATGTCATGACATAGGTATCTGTTCTGTTTTATCATGTAAGACCATGTCTGGGATGTTGGCATTGATTTGAGATTTAGTGTAAGACCATGTCGGGGACATCAGCATCGTATTGATTTGTGTAAGACCCTATTTGGGACAGTGGCATCGATATCTAAGTGCATATAAGACCTCGTCTGGGATGTTGGCATTGTATGACTATTTCGAGCTTTTTGAGTATCCTACTAGATTCCTTACGGTTCAAGGGGCAAGTCTGTGATACGAATGGCTATGTAAGTAGTGAATCCATTTCAGGTACGTTGATTTATACACTAAGTGTGTATATAAGGTAAGTACCTATGTGATCTTACTATGATGGTTATGTATATTGGGATAACAATATGATATGTGAAAGTAAACATGAAAGAGCTATGTATACATACAACTTTTGAATTGGTGAATGTGGCAGATATGGTCAAGTATATGGACCAAAGCATATATGTGATAGTTTGCTAAGTAATTATGATGTGCCAAAGTACCTATGTGCATATATTCCTTCCATGCTAAGTTTGTTTGTATTATGACTTACTAAGCTTTTGGAAAGCTTACTCTGTGTGTGTTTTCACTATTTTATAGGTCGTCAAAGCTACTGAAGGCTCGTGACCGTCAAGGATCGTCATCACACTACTAAACTCATTTTGGCACACTTTGGAAATGTATATAGTTAGATATGGCATGTATAGGCTAGTATTTGGTTTAAGTTTGTTATATGAACTTAGCCTTGTGATTTGGCTATTTATGAGTTGCAAATTTGCTTAAATGAATGTGATAAGTGAAGTAGGTTTTTGGCATGGTTATATGATCTATGAATTGGTCAATTTTTGGGTAAGCATTTGGTTGAATTATACTTGATATACATATGTTTTGGTCTTGGAAGTTGGCATGATTGAAATGGATATTGAATGTTTAGATTGAATGGTTATTTTGGTTGTCTAGTATGCATGAAATATGTTGGTAAATATTGCCTGTAGGTAAGACCCAAGTGGGTGGCATTTTGGCCTTGAAAATGGCCTATAATGTCACACAGTTGTGGCACACGGGTGTGCCTAGGGACCGTGGGCGTAAGTCAGTGTAAGGCCTAAGAGCACACGGCCACGACACACGGACGTGCCAGTTAGCCGTGTGGTTTTTACAGGATTGACCACGGCCAAAGCACACAGGTGTGCTTGGTGACCGTGGAGGAAAGGTCAGTTTCGACCATGGGGAGGACACATGGGTGTGTCTAACAGCCGTGGGAGGCACACGGCCTGCCCACACGAGCGTGTAACCCCTGAAACTTAGAAAAGTTTTGAATTTCCGAGAAATTTGGTATGTGTTCCAATTTAGTCCCGATCCGGTTCAAAGCATGTCTTAGGTCTCGATGACCTACTAAGGGGACATTATTATTGAGGTTAATATTCAATTGTATGACATTTCTGTAAATATTTCTGATCTGTCCGTTAACGCCTTTAACCCTAGTCCGGCGATGGATACGGGTTAAGAGTGCTACAGTCTCCTTATTCAACCTTCTAATGGAATTTGTGGTTATGCAGTGTGGGGCAAATCATCAATTGTGCGAGTCTAGCTAAGCGATTTTAAGGTTAAAGGCTATACTCCTGTTTACCAAGGTTGGGGCTGTTGGATTTTCGCGAGAGGTAACTAACAGGTGTGTAATCGTACACCCAATATTGTTACTATCAAAACGACGGATGAAGGTGTGTATTCACACCCTTGTTTGACTGTGAATCGGTAAAAGCCGAAAAGCTGAAACTTCGACATGTAAGGGCTCACGAGCATGCGAACACTCGTAGGGATAAATCGAGCCACAATCGTTTGCAATAGACCGTAGAGGCCGCCACCAACGATCTCGTGGGTTTAGGTCATAATGGGCCTCGTTGGGCCGAAATGGGCCATGTTGGCCCACTGGGCTCATGGGCTCCACATGGACGAAACCCATGGTAAGTGACTAATAAGGGATTAGGCCAAGTAACGGGCCTTGGGCCCAAATACACTGTTTTGGCCATATAAGTTACCCGAGTCGTTTGAGGCGACGGTAGGCCTTTGGAAAGGTCGTAAACTGTACCTGAATACCCTTGAAGGGTAAAATTACCGAAATACCCTCGAAGGGTAAAATTACCGAAATACCCCTATAGGGTAGAATTACCGAAATACCCTCGAAGGGTAGGATTATCGAAATACCCTTATAGCATAAAATGACTATTTTGCCCTTGGGGGTAAATAATTGTTTTATGCTATGTTTTGATTGACCTGAGCTATGATTTGTTTGCCTTTCTAAAGTATGCCATGTGATTAATCTTTATGTGCTTTGCATACATGACATACAGCATGGGATTGGGATTTTGTAATTGGAGGAAGTGATTGATCTGTTAGGGTAGCACGGGTTGCCCGAGACGACTGTGGACCCACCGATTTGATTGTTAGGGTTGCACGGGTCGCCCGAGACGACTGTGGGCCCATCGATTTGGTTGTTAGGGTCGAACGGGTCGTCCGAGACGACTGTGCACCTACTGACGGTTTTAAGCCGCTTATATTCTGGCAGCTCTGCTGCGATATCGGTTAGTGCCGCAACCGGTGCTAACACTGGTGTGCTGGCTGGGTGGGTCGATTTTATCCCCACATGGTGTGTTGGTTGGTACGGGTGGTGTGCCGGCTGGATTGGGGTGGGTGGGGTGCATTCTTACACTATTGCATTTCTGTTTATGAGATCCAATACTGATATAGGCTAGGCCCAAACGATTCTGCTATGGGCCGGGACCCAAACGATATGGCAATGGGCTTAGGCCAACTGAAAATGTACTGTGACTGGATAGGGCTCAAGCCCAGTTTGCTTCTGTATTCTGTTTATCAGACTGACTGTTTTTATATTAGGGGATTACACACGGAGTTTTCGTAAACTCACCCTGTTTTTAACTGTACAGGTAATCCCCAGCATTAGGAGGATCGGTACTGCGAGGGACTCGGAGTTGGCCACACGACTGCCTTTGGACTTCATTTATGCTTTAGTTTTCGTTTTGGGTTTTAATTTTTGTAATAAGGCCTCTTTAAGGTTCTGGACTTAGGGTTTTTATTTGCTTTGAATTACATCTGTTAGAAGTAAATCACGGTTTTCCAAAATGTTAACTATTTTTAAAACAACACTACGTTTTCGTAACATTTTCGAAATGGTTTTGCGACTTAATCTTTTTCGTAAATCGAATACTCTCAAAATTAGCTTCCGCAACGAAAAAGATATTTTGGGGATAAAATTAATAATTTTTCAATGAACCATGTTTTAAAAATAAACTAACGTAATTGGGATTTTACTTAAGATTTTAAAAAAGAAGGGTTTTCAATGAAAACATGGTTTTCGAAAAACACTTCAATGTGACACGCCAGATTCGGGCCTAACTTCTAGGCTAGGTTTGGGGTGTTACAAATATTTAACAAAATCACTTTATATGATCATCATACAACAAAATTAATGCTCTAAACCCACTTGATATTAATAATTTATTTCAATACATTAATTTAGATAAAACAATTCATTTCATGCAATTTTGGGAATTTTTAATATTTTTACAAAATTGCCCTTAAAATTTTACTTTTATTCAATTTAGTCCCTGAGCCTAAAACATGCAAATTAGCCATTTTTAATGTAAACCCATGCTATTTGAATATTCATATATATTTTTCTTCTCCTCCTCCTCCTCTCCATTCCACATCCTTAATGAATATAACATGCTTACACGTAACATTATCTATAATTCCACTATTTACTTATATGTTCATTCAAAGTTGTCCACTCAAGTCATAGTCACTAAATTATTTATATCTTGAGCTAAAGAATTCTAAATTAAGAACCTCTTGATGTTTTTGAAACTAGACTCAAATATGTTTCTACCATAAAACTTTTAGATTTTATAATTTAGCCAATAAGTACAGTAAAATCTTCAAATTTATCCTTGTTTTGCTGTTTGATAGCTTCGACCTTTCTTTACTAAAAATTAATTATCTCTTAGTACGGGGTTTGGATGATGTTCCCATTTATTTTTCTTGAAAATAGACTCATTAAGAATTTAAACATATAAATTTAAACCCCTAAGTTTTTTATTTACAATTTTTTATGATTTTCCAAAGTCAGAATAGAGGAAAACGAAATCATTCTGGCCTTGTCTCACAAAATTTATTATATCTCATAATTTACAATTCCATTGCTTACACCGTTTCTTCTATGAAAAACTAGACTCAATAAAATTTAATTTCATATTTTATTCAACCTATACTTCAATTTCCAAAATTTTTGCTGATTTTTCAAAGTTTAACCATTGCTACTGTCCGGAAACTATTATAATGCTAATTTTACTCTTTCATGGTTCTTTGTATTAACTTTCAGTTAGACATATATAATCATTATAATTTTAATCATTGTCCAATTTAATCCTTAAAACTCACTTATTATCAACTTTTATTATAACTTTTCTTATTTCAATTATAAATTTCACAAGTATACAATTAAATTCCTAATATCTAGAAAATTCATTATTTACTATAATTTCACTTTAACATCACTTTGTAACTAATTCACTAACACTTAACATTCCATTTAAACTTCCTAACATAATTCTTTATTTCACACATAAAATTTTGTACACTTTACAATTTAGTCCTTATTATAAAAAAATTAATGTAACTTGAAATTTTCCCACACATTCACTTTTTATATCATCACACTTCATTTGTATTCTCTTTTAAACAACCAATTTCACATAACCTATTTTGTTTACTTTACAATTTATTCTCTTTTTCTACTACTTCAATATACCATTTTAATTTTCATGCATAATATTAGCACATTCAAAATTGATTCAACTAATTTAGCATACTCTATACTTGATTAAAATTAAATAAAGTAAATTTCTTGAAGTACTTACCTTGTGTCTTTAATTTCCTCACTTTTTCTACCATTTTTCTACACTTTCACTTCCAATTTCTCTCTTCCAAGATGATATTTTAACTCTCTAGTGTCTCTACTTCACTTCTTCTTTTGGGTTGTTATGAAAATTTTCAAAGAATTTGAGAGAAAAAAGTGAGATTTCATAGTAAAGGAGCAAATTGTAAAGTAAATTTCTTTTCTTTCTCTTCTTCTCACGTTGTTGCATGGAAAGATGAAGAGAATTCTTCATCTTTCTTTGCTTATATACTAAATATGATAATAAAAAAAAATAATATAATTAAAATTCAAGTCAAAATATTAATAAACTATTATTTATTTATTTGATTTTAATCTAAAATATCACCAACATTATCATTACTCTTTAAAATTATCTTGCTAAATGACCATTTTGCCTTTTATGATCTTTTAAAATTCCATCCTGGAGTCATCGCTTGATTTGGTAAAATTGCAATTTAGTCTCTCATAATTCTTCACCTATTCAATTTGGTCCTAATTCATCCATTTTCCTTAGTTTCCATATTATTCCACCCTTAAAATATTTGCACTATTGGTCCTTCAACTTTTTCATATTTACACTTTAACCTCTCAAATTTTTAGTATTTACTCTTAGGCCACAAATCTTTTATCACTTTTGCAATTTAGTCCTTTCTTGGAATTAATATATCATAATATACTTTCCAATGTTGACATAACTCAAAATTTCCCTTTTTGTCACTTTATTTCCTTATTTTACAATATCAAGGATAATATCTTACTTTCTTACTGTAGTAATTTTCGGGGTATTACACGACCCGATCGCCGAGCGTGAATATCATGATGCCACACCACCGCCTAACTACTTGTACGTTGCAGTGTTCGCTATTTTTAAAGCTGACACATGGCAATCATAACATTTATACATGTTTTAAGACATACATGCATTATTCATCATTAAATCATGTTGGACATACATCAATGTAACTTACCGTGTTAAATATTTAAGCATTTGGACCACTTAGCAAAATTTCAAAGTTAAGCACGTAAGTATCGATATTGATCCTAGGGTATCGATATTTTCTTTAAGGGGTACTGATACCACTTGGAAAATTGATACCAAACTTGCATTTTATTTCTTACACAAAACATACAGTAAAAAATTATCGATACTTGTCATAGAGTATCAATTTATTTACCCCAAGTATTGATACTCGAGCAAAGGTATCGATATCAAATCTCTATGCTGACTTCCCTTCACATTTCAAAACACAGAGGTATCATTTTTAAAACCCGATTATCGATACCTCTACCTCAGGCCATAAAAATACAACATACAAAAGTATTTATTCCATTCCAAATTAGTTCCTGAAAATCATGCATCAAATACTTTGATAAGTAATCATCCAAACGGTTAAATTTAATAGTTCAAAATGTTAGAAACATGTTGGAGCAAGAAACATCATGCCATCATCAAAGTTCATAAGCCTAAGCATATTTGTAACTCATAAACCTCTTAAACAAACACAATAACTAGCTAAATATTTAGAACTAACATGGCTATAAATAGGTCTACCACATTTCCTTATTCCCCAAAAAATAAATACTGAACACATATGAAATACTAACATGTAACGCCCCAAAAATTTTAGTCTTAAATTTTTGCATGATATGTAACACCCCAAACCCGGCCAAAACGTTACGACCGGATCCGGTATGTTACAAGGTGAAGTTAAAATGAAGTTTTGTTTAATTCCGCAGAAAGAACTATAGATTTGAAAGATTTTCAGCATCTTACCGATGTTTTGAAAACGGTGATTTGATAGTTTAAGAAAACTTCAATTTGTGTTAATCGAACATTCATTATGTTTAGTGATACTTGAAAGAAAACGTATGTTTTGAGTTACTCGTATTTTGAAAATCCCACTTTTAATTTCGTGATTAAGTTTGCATAGTGTCAAGTTTGAAATAAATGGTAAATAAATAAAATTAAAACCCAAACATCAATTTAGGAAGGCCTTATTACATCAAAAATCCCTAATTAAAATTTATTTAAAGCAGTAAAAAGTTTGCAAAAAGAAAAGACTTTATGGCCTCCACGAGTCCGCCTCGGCTCCCAAATCCACGGTCTACTGATTACCTGAAAAGTTAGGGAAAAGGGTGAGTCACAGAGACTCAGTGTGTAAAACCATCAAAGCACATAACACGGCCCACGGCCTACAATCTCATATTTAGCCCATACATGATATCATACAACTACATGAACGCATCAAGCCCAGCCCAACCTAGCATTTTTCCATCCTCTACACGCCCTCCCGTACCAGCCATCACACCGTGGGGATTTCTACAATCAACCCTCGCTACACGCCATCTCGACAGTCATGCTATCAATTATAATGCCGATCACCATGTGACCTTATAATTAATTGTGGCATAGCCACCGATCACTATGTGACCTTATAATCGAATGTGGCAGAGCCACCGATCACTAAGTGACCTTATAATCAACACTTCCCCTTTTCCATCATATCCATATCCCATGCACTACATATATGTCAAAATGAATGCAACATGCTATTACCAAGGCAATAGATTATCACATATGTCCAAACTCACAATAAATTGTTATAGTTACATACCTGCCACTCCTTGCCTTACCCACAAGGGTATCTCGACTGTATACACAGCCTTTTCCGGCTTTTCAGCTCATACAACCAATATCACAATTGAAATAAAGTGTGTGAGGGTTTACACACCTGGTAATATGCAAAATAATACTCTCTACGTCGACACTATCGATAGCAGAAACAACTGCTATCTGCCTACGACTCTGTTCTGAAGCCGGTCCACAACCCGGTGGCCAATCTCGGACTGCTGACACCGCACGCTTCTTAAACTTAGGGGCTGGGTTTATGGATCCAACCCCCTCCTTTGCCTGACCGGTATGGATTCCATCAAAAGATCTTGTCAGATGATATTATAAGGAAATATGGTTGTTTAACAGCAACATAGGGTTAAGGTAGCGATTAACGATAAGTGAATCTAAACAAAAAATCTAAAGAGAAAACCCCTTTCCTTGAAATCCCGAAAAGAGAAATAGGGTTCAGAGATTAACCATTTCCGGCCTTGAGATTCAGATGATTCGATTAGCTTAACACAGAAGATTCGAATAACACCTAAGAGAGTTCGGCACTAGCACAGCAGTAGAGAATATTCGGCAGTGACTATGGTAAAAGAGAACAAGATGAAAGAACCGAAAATAAAAAAATAAAAGAACTTCAAATGGTGGCTTAGGAGTTTCGGTTTTTAGAGAAATCATGAGAGGAATGTAGGAGAATGGCTAGGAGATTCGACCTATAGAAGAAATTAGAGAAGAGAATAATGAACAAGGAATATTCGGCTGTAACAGAAAATGGAGAAGAGAATGGAAGTTTAGGGGTTTCGGCTTTGAGAGAAAACAAATAAAGAAGAGAAAAGATGAGAAATAGATTTCGGCTTGGCAAGGAAGGGTATAGGAGTTACCTTGGATGCGTTATGGTGCTTTACGAAAACGCAAGGAAGGGGAAGGGAATTCGGCTAGCAAAGAAAGTAATAAGAAGAAAAGTGAAGAACACCCTAGCTGAAAGATGAGAAAGGAAGTGAAAAAGGAAAATGAAGTTAAATGATTCGGCAACTTAACAAGAAGGCAAAAATTCGGCACCTACCACTTCCAAAGCCGAAAATGCACTTTTGAGAATAGCAATGCCTATGACCAATGTTGAAATTCGGCACACCCTAAACAAGCCAAAACCGATTCCCCCTATACACCCAGTGTTTGAAATTCGGCCAACACCATGATCATATGCCCATCTCTTTCTTTTCTCCTTATTTCACTCTTGGACACTCATTTGAATTAATTTGAATACTTCAAACTCCACTTTTTCCTCTCAGCCACTCATACAAAATATTTGACTTAGTCCATCCTCCCATCCTGAAGTGTCCCAGCCGAACTCTGCTTCTGCTCCCTTTGACGCCAAAAATAACTCCCAAAATGATCTTCATGTGACTTGAACCTGCTCCCTCTCTACTCCCTTGTGGCGTCACCTTCCAACCCCTTATATGGCGTCACCTTGCCACTTTACCAACACCTTGCCTGTGTCAACCAAATACAAACAATATCCCTTAAGTCCTATCCTAGCTAGCTCTTCCACTAAGGTGCCCAAAAAGAGAATTTTGGCCAAGGCTTCAGCTTATCCCCGAGCCTTTCTTAGACCCCCATACACCCTAAACTAACACATTAAACATAGCATACACACAAAACACATCAAATGCCTAGCCCCTAATTCATGATGTTACAGTTCTACCCCCTTAGAAAAATTTCGGCCTCGAAATTACCTGATCAAAAGAGATGAGGGTATTGTTGTCGCATCGCTTCCTCTGGTACCCACGTAGCTTCCTCAGAATCGTGATTACGCCACAAAACCTTAACTAATGGAACAGTCTTCCTACGTAACACTTTGACATCACGATCCAAAATCCGAACAGGTTCCTTTTCAAAGGATAGATCAGGCCTTACTTCGATCTCTTCCACTGGTACCACGTGAGATGGATTCGAACAATAGCGTCTAAGCATTGAAACATGGAACACATCATGAATCTGGCTTAACTATGTAGGTAACTCGAGTTGATAGGCTACTGATCCCACACGCTTAAACGCACGATAAGGCCTAATGAGCCTGGGGCTTAGCTTACCCTTCTGTCCAAACCTTAGCACTTTCTTCCATGGTGAAACCTTTAAAAACACCTGGTCGCCCACCTCAAATTCTATATCCTTACGTTTTAGATCAGCATAGGATTTCTGCCTGTCCGACACTTCCTTTAAACGAGTCCAAATTAACTTAACCTTATCTTCCGTTTCTGAAACCAATTCTGGACCCAATAACTGACGCTCGCCCAAATCTGTCCAACACGTAGGAGTACGACACTTTCGACCATATAACGCCTCATACAGTGCCATCTTAATACTCGATTGATAGCTATTGTAATACGCGAATTCTGCTAACGATAGAAATTCTTCCCAACTACCTCTGAAGTCTATGACACAGCCCCTCAACATATCCTCTAGGATCTGAATTACCCTCTCCGATTGCCCAGCAGACTGTGGATGAAACGCTGTGCTGAAATCTAACTTTCTACCTAACGCTTGACGCCTTCCAAAATCTCGACGTAAACCTAGGGTCCGTGTCTGAGAAGATAGAACTGGTACCCTGTGCAACCTCATGATCTCTGCTATATACAACTTAGCCAATTTATGTAGAGAGTAGTCGACCCGAACTGGTATGAAATGAGCAGACTTCGTCAAACGATCAACTATTACCCAAACTGAATCCTTCTTGGTAGACGTAAGGGGTAGCCCACTAATAAAATCCATAGTGATCCTTTCCCATTTCCACTGCAGAATCTTTATAGGCTGCAACAACCCCGAAGGCAACTGATGTTCTGCTTTTACCTGCTGACACGTCAAGCACTTACTTACAAATTCAGTTACCTCTCGCTTCAACCTCGACCACCAAAATTGCTCTCGCAGATCTCGATACATCTTAATTCCCCCAGGATGCATAGCGTATGGGCTGCTATGCGCTTCCTGTAAAATCTTACCCCTTAACTCAGAATCCCTTGGCATGCAAGTCTTTCCTCAAAAGCACACTACCCCATCATTATTCACACTAAATTCCGTTGTCCCATCGCCTGATCCCAACTGAAATTTTGACTTTAACAACTCATCGGTCCACAGCCTCTCTTTAATCTAACTGACCCAAGAAGGTTTCACCTGGAGTTCAGCTAATATACTCCCATCATCGTATAAACTGAGGTGAGCAAACATTGCTCTCAAGTCGGAGATTACTCTACGACTTAATGCATCCGCCACTACATTAGCTCTACCTGGATGGTACTCGATTGAGCAGTCGTAATCTTTTAACAGCTCGATCCACCTTCGCTGCCTTAAGTTTAACTCTTTCTAGGTAAGGAGATATTTTAGGCTCTTGTGGTCTGTATAAATAACAGACTTCTCCCCATACAGATAATGCCTCCAACTCTTCAAAGCAAACACCACTGCCGCTAATTCCAAAACATGCGTGGGGTAATTTAACTCACGCGGTCTCAACTGCCGAGACGCATACGCTACCACTTTCCCATCCTGCATCAATTCACATCCTAAGCCTGTGAGCGACGCATCACAATAAACCGCAAACTCTTTCCCAGCCTCAGGCTGTATCAACACTGGAGCCTCCGTCAAAATCCTTTTTAGCCTTTCAAAACTCTCCTGTTGCTTATCAGACCAAACAAAAGGTACCCCTTTCCTCAACAGCTTAGTTAGAGGTGCTGCAATTAATGTGAACCCTTCCACAAACCTTCTATAGTACCCAGCCAGACCAAGAAAACTCCTGATTTCTGCCACAGACTTAGGTGGCTTCCACTCCAATACGGCCTCAATTTTCCGGGGATCAACCCTAATCCCTTCAGCAGACACCACATGGCCAAAAAGGTAACTTCTCTTAGCCAGAATTCACACTTACTGAATTTGGCGAACAACTGCTTCTCCATCAGATTTGTAAAACCACTCGAAGATGTGAATCATGCTCCTCCTCCGATCTTGAATAGACCAGGATATCGTCTATAAATACCACGACGAATCGATCCAGATAGGGTTGGAAAACCCGATTCATCATGTCCATAAACGTTGCTGGTGTATTGGTCAACCCGAACGGCATTACCAGAAATTGGTAATGGCCATAGCGAGTCTTAAAAGCCGTCTTATGGATATCCGCTTCCTTGACCTTAAGCTGATGATACCCTGACCTCAAATCTATCTTTGAGAAAACTGACGCCCCTTCAATTGATCGAACAAGTCGTCAATCCTCGGCAACGGGTATTTGTTTTTCATCGTCAACTTGTTCAACTGACGGTAATCAATGCACATACGCATTGATCCATCCTTCTTCTTAACAAATAACACCGGTGCTCCCCAAGGCGATACACTCGGTCGAATAAAACCCCGATCTAACAGTTCCTGAATCTGCGCTTTCAACTCCTTCAACTCTTTTGGCGCCATCCTATATGGTGCAATGGACACAGGCGCTGTTCTCAGTAGAAGATCAATACCAAACTCCACCTCGCGATCGGGAGGCAACCCCGGAAGCTCTTCCGAAAAACATCAAAAAATTCCTTCACTGTTCGAACATCCTTCACAGTTGATTCTTTGGCTTCCAAAGCGCAAACAAAAGCTATAAACGCCTCACATCCTTTCCTCACCATTCTCTCAGCTTTTAAGACGGACACCACATTAGATAAGTAATTCCTCCTCTCACCTATTACCACCACTTCTTCACCCTCGAGAGTTCTTAACACCATGCGCTTGGCTGCACAATCCAAATTTGCTTGATACTTTACCAACCAGTCCATGCCTAAGATTAAATCAAACTCCTCGAACGGCAACTCCATCAAATCAGCCGAAAAAACTACCCCTTGCAATTCTAGAGGTACATCCCTAAAAAGTTTGTTTACCACTACAGTTTGTCCTAGCGGGCTAAGTACAGTCATCTCCCTAGAGGTAACCTTAGAGTCTAAACATAAAGTTCTAGATACCACACTAGCAACATAAGAATGTGTTGACCCGATATCAATCAAAGTAGTATAAGGCAACCTATAAATAAGAAACATACCGGTTATGACGTCCGGTGCATCACCCTCTTCTCGGCGTCTAGCTGCATAGACAAGCCCCGGTTGTCTCTCCTCAGTACTCCCTACACCTCTGCTTGGTGTTCCACGACCTCGACCGAAACAATTACCTCCTCTGGCTGGACCACGACCTCTCTATGGTTGCTCACCACCTCTACCCAGCTGAGCATAACCCTGTCCTACTGGCCCTGCATCGCTCCACTCTTGTGGACAGTCTTTAATCTAATGATCAGTAGACCCACACCTGAAACATCTTCCGTTGCTCGTCCAACACTCGCCAACATGAAATTTTTCACATCGAGCACACCCCTAAGACCCTTATCAGCAACAGATCTCACAACCCGACTCGGTCCATCCAACTTAGGTCTTTTTTGAAAACGCCCAGCTGACCCCGATGATCCAAATTCCTTTTATTCATACCTCTATCTCTGCCCTGATTCTGCTTTTCGGACCGTTTCACTTCTTCGGCTATCTTATCCTTTTCCACCAAAACAGCAAATTCTCTTTCTCGCTGTGGAGCTATCAGCACTCGCAAATCATCTCTCAACCCATCATCGAACCGAACACAACGCTCATGGTCTGTGGCCACCATTCCTCGTGCATAACGCCTAAGGCGTAAGAATTTCGCCTCATACTCAGCCACCGATTTGTTCCCCTGAACTAGATTTGGAAATGCCCTTCGATGCGCATCCACATAACTCGACCCAATGTACTTACTCTAGAATGACGACTTGAAGAAATCCCAGGTAATGCGGTCAGCCACTGTACCATCCCTGACCGTAAGCCACCATTGGTACGCCTCATCCCGAAGAAGAGACACAACTCCTTTCAACTTTTCCTCCTTCGTGAAATCGAGGTCATCCATTATACGTTCAACGGCCTCCAGCCAATACTCAGCTGCATTAGGGGCTACGCCGGAAACACCCCTAAACATTTCTGCTCCATTAGCTCAAAGTCGTTTTGACACCGATTTTCGAGCCCCTGCACCTAAGCCGGCCCCATCAACTCTCTCCAAAGCCCGCAGCATCGCCTGAGACACCGCATCATCTCCACCCGTTTGGTCCTGAAAATCTACTTCCGCAGCTGGCAGTAGTGGCACCCCTTTTCCTGACCCATGACCAGACCCTACTGGTTCCGACACAGTAATCCTGCCTCTTCCACATCCACGCACATTACGTCCACGTCCCCTAGTACTCATGACTACTGTCGCGTTTTAATCTGATTAGAAGTTTTATGAGTTAGTATCTTCCACTGTTTAATACCGAGCAGTTTTATGAGAAATATCTTTAGAGTGTAGTTTTTGCAGAACACAACACAACCTAGAGGTTTTCGTCTCTAAAGTTTGAATCCCCTAAGTCTAACAGGCATATTTCTTCATGTTAACAATCATTCTACGCATGCACCATCAAATAATTAAAACACTTACCTGGGTGGATCGGGTGCTGGTAGACTCGGATGCCATATTCCAACCAAAATATTTTCTCTAATAAACATTAACATCGATTTTGTACAACACCGTTGAACCTATTTCACAGCCCAAGTTTTGCAACCTAGGCTCTGATACCAAAATTGTAACATCCCAAACCCGGCCAAAACGTTACGACCAGATCCGGTATGTTACAAGGTGAAGTAAAAACAAAGTTTTGTTTAATTCTAGAAAAAGAACTGTAGATTTGAAAGCTTTTCGGCATCTTACCGATGTTTTGAAAATGGTGATTTGATAGTTCAAGAAAACTTCAATTTGTGTTAATCGAACATTCATTATGTTTAGTGATACTTGAAAAAAAACGTATGTTTTGAGTTACTCGTATTTTGAAAATATCACTTTTAATTTCGTAATTAAGTTTGCATAGTGTCAAGTTTGAAATAAACGGTAAATAAATAAAATTAAAACCCAAACATCAATTTAGGAAGGCCTTATTACATCAAAAATCCACAATTAAAATTTAATTAAAGAAGTAAAAAGTTTACAAAAAGAAAAGACTTTATGGCCTCCACGAGTCCGCCTCTGCTCCCAAATCCACGGTCTACTGATTACCTGAAAAGTTAAGGAAAAGGGTGAGTCACAGAGACTCAGTGTGTAAAACCATCAAAGCACATAACACGACCCACGGCCTACAATCTCATATTTAGCCCATACATGATATCATACAACTACTTGAATGCATCAAGCCCAGCCCAACCTAGCATTTTTCCATCCTCTACACGCCCTCCTGTACCAGCCATCACACCGTGGGGATTTCAACAATCAACCCTCTATCCGCTACACGCTATCTCGACAGTCATGCTTCCAGTTATAATGCCGATCACCATGTGACCTTATAATTAACTATGGCATAGCCACCGATCACTATGTGACCTTATAATCAACACTTCCCCTTTTCCATCATATCCATATCGCATGCACTACATATATGTCATAATGAATGCAACATGCTATTACCAAGGCAATAGATTATCACATATGTCCAAACTCGCAATAAATTGTTATAGTTATATACCTGGCACTCCTTGCCTTACCCACAAGGGTATCTCGACTGTATACATAGCCTTTTCCGGCTTTTCAGCCCATACAACCAATATCACAGTTAAAATAAAGTGTGTGGGGGTTTACACACCTGGTAATACGCAAAATAATACTCTCTACGTCAACACTATCGCTAGCAGAAACAACTGCTATCTGCCTACGACTCTGTTCTGAAGCCGGCCCACAACCCGGTAGCCAATCTCGAACTGCTGACACCGCATGTTTCTTAAACTTAGGGGCTGGGGTTATGGGTCCAACCCCCTCCTTTGCCTGATCGGTATTGGATTCCATCAAAAGATCTTGTCAGATGGTACTATAAGGAAATATGGTTGTTTAACAGCAACACAGGATTAAGGTAGCGATAAACGATAAGTGAATCTAAACAAAAATCTAAAGAGAAAACCCCTTACCTTGAAATCCCGAAAAGAGAAATAGGGTTCAAGGATTAATCGTTTCCGGCCTTGAGATCCAGATGATTCGATTAGCTTAACACAGAAGATTCGAATAACACCTAAGAGAGTTCGGCACTAGCACAGCAGTAGAGAAGATTCGGCAGTGACTATGGTAAAAGAGAACAAGATGAAAGAACCGAAAATAAAAAAATAAAAGAACTTCAAATGTTGGCTTAGGAGTTTCGACTTTTAGAGAAATCATGTGAGGAATGTAGGAGAATGGCTGGAGATTCGGCCTATAGAAGAAATTAGAGAAGAGAATAATGAACAAGGAATATTCGGCTGTAACAGAAAATGGAGAAGAGAATGGGAATTTAGGGATTTCGGCTTTGAGAGAAAATAAATAAAGAAGAGAAAAGATGAGAAATAGATTTCGACTTGGCAAGGAAGGGTATAGGTGTTACCTTGGATGCGTTATGGTGCTTTACGAAAATACAAGGAAGGGGAAGGGAATTCGGCTAGCAAAGAAAGTAATAAGAAGAAAAGTGAAGAACACCCTAGCTGAAAGATGAGAAAGGAAGTGAAAAAGAAAGAAAAAGGAAAATGAAGTTAAATGATTCGTCAACTTAACAAGAAGGAAAAAATTCGGCACCTACCACTTCCAAAGTCAAAAATGCACTTTTGAGAATAGCAATGCCTATGACCAATGTTAAAATTCGGCACACCCTAAACAAGCCAAAATCGATTCCCCCTCTACACCCAGTGTTTGAAATTCGGCCAACACCATGATCATATGCGCATCCCTTTCTTTTCTCTTTAATTCACTCTTGGACATTCATTTGAATTAATTTGAATGCTTCAAACTCCACTTTTTCCTCTCAGCCACTCATACGAAATATTTGACTTAGTCCATCCTCCCATCCTGAAGTGTCCCATCCGAACTCTGTTTCTACTCCCTTTGACGCCAAAAATAACTCCCAAAATGATCTTCATATGACTTGAACCTACTCCCTCTCTGCTCCCTTGTGGCGTCACCTTCCAACCCCTTATGTGGCGTCACCTTGCCACTTTACCAACACCTTGCTTGGGTCAACCAAATACAAATAATATCCCTTAAGTCCTATCCTAGCTAGCACTTCCACTAAGGTGCCCAAAAAGAGAATTTTGGCCAAGGCTTCGACTTGTCCCCGAGCCTTTCTTAGACCCCCATACACCCTAAACTAACACATTAAACATAGCATACACACAAAACACATCAAATGCCTAGCCCCTAATTCAGGATGTTACATGATATGACATAAATTGCTTGTTTGCTTTAGTGGCTAAGTGATTTGGGTGTGTATGAGAGTGTTTGAGAAGCATGGGTTCAAGTCTTGGCCTTTACAGAATTTTTAGTTTTGCTCTTAAACGATTCTGGACACTGGCATATAAGCCTTATAAATAATAGTGCTTGTTTTATGACACAAAAAAAGCTTGTGGTTTAGGGGCAATGTGGTGTGTTGTGTAACCATGAGGTTTGAGGTTCAAGTCCTGGGTTGCACAATGGAGTATTTATTTTGCTGCTTGAGCTGTGTAGGTAGTGGAGTTGGACCGAAACACAGCTAAGGGGAGTTTGAGTAAAAGTTGAATGGAGTTGTTGGGGGAGTTGAGGAGAAATCGGTGGAGTAATTCAAGGAGGGATAAGGGGAGAGTTACTAGGAGAAAATCAAGGAGTTTGATTAAGAGGAAGTGTTGTGCCATTTGGGGGAACTCTAGCTTTAAGAATTCAGCTAGGGAAAATGTTTGTCATTTTCGGCAATGGAGGAACATTTTGGTGTTAGCATCTGCCGAATTCTCCTTTTCTTTTCTTTCATTTATCGGCTTTTGGTTCTTTTTGGTTTCTACCCTAGCTGATTCACTCTTCTTCCTTGTTTTCATTTTCTTTTCTCAAATCTGGTCGGATAGTATATCCCTCCTTCCTTTCTCTATTTTTCTTTCGGTGTTCTTCTATTGTTGGGTTTTTAGACGACTGTTCCCGTACTCTACTGTGTTGTTGTGGTTTCAGTCTTGGAAGAGTTCTGACGAATCGGTAGGTACTCATAAGTTCCCTCCCTTTGATTCTCTGTTATTTCTTTATGTGTTCAGATCTATTTTCTTCTATCTTTTCGAAAGTCAAATGCTTCTTCTTAGGTGTTCTAGTTGCGATTCTTGTCTTTTCCTTGCAGTGTGGTGGTCTGTTGGGTGCTAGGTATTTCAGTGGAGTGAAGGGGTGTAAGTGATTGAATCAATCAGAACCTTTTTCATTCATCATTCAGTTCAGGTAAAAGCATTATCTTGGTTTTTTTGAGCATAGGCCGAATATCCCTATATTTCTGCAAGTTTGATATTCATGGATTTAAGACACTTATGAATGATTCTACCTGATGAGATTTGTTGTTATTACAGTAAGTCGGCAAGTAACATTCGATCGTTTAGTCAGCGATCTAAGAGGAGTAGATCACATATTACTCAGTCAAGGTTGGGTGCTTGAGAAACTTGGAGCAGTTGAGTAAACAGGTGCGTATTCACACTGTTTTGACTGTTGAAGAACAAAAGCTGAAAAGTCGAAAGATTGGGCTTTGAGGTCACAGGGGCGTGCGAACGCTCGTGTGGTCAAACCAAGCCCATGAATCACGGGCGTATGACTATAGAGGCCTCCATGAACATTTTCATGGGCTTATACCGTAATGGGCCACGTTGGGCCAAAAAAGGGATGTGTAGGCCTAATGGGCTCATGGGCCCCACACGGATGAAATCCACGACTTGTGGCAAATACTGGACTGGGCTATGTAGGTCTCATAGCCGTGGCAGCTCTGGGCTAAATGGGCCGCACAAGCATGTGGGCCCACTTGGGCCGAGTAATGGGTCATAGGCCCATCTACACTGTTATGACCATTTAGGTTACTGAAGACGCTTGAGGTGACTGTGGACCTTCTAAGAGGTCGATAGCTGCACCAAAACCCCAAAGTAGGTAAAATGACCAAAATACCCCTAAAGGGTGAACTGACTATTTTACCCCTAATAGATGGAAATGACGGTTATACCCCTAAAGGTAGGTGGACTGATGTGTTCATGATTTGTATATGACTATTACTGAGTATGACATTCTGCATATACGTATGATTTATGACATGACATACTGCATGGGGTTGGGATACTATTATGGAGTAAGTATACTGTACTGGTGGCTTTACCACATGCACTGTTACTGGCAGCTTTGCTGCAATACTATTATTGGTAGCTTTGCTGCGATACTGGTGTGTTGGCTGGGTGGGTCGATGTTATCCCCACATGGTGTATTGGTGGTACGGAGTGGTGTGTTGGCTGGATTGGGGATGGGTTGCATTATTGCACTGTACCGGTATGGTATTGGGCTAAGGCCCACACTGTTACTGTATTGAGCTAAGACCCACATTGTACAGTTACTGAATAGGGCTCAGGCCCAGACTGTTACTGCATGTTGTATACTGACTGAGTGATGGGGGATTACACACTGAGTTTCCGTAAACTCACCCTTTTCCTTTTAACTGTACAGGTAATCCTCAGCCATAGGAGATTTGGTGTTGTGTGGGACTCGTAGGTGGCCACACAACTGCAACTGTTCTACACTTGCTTTTATTTAAATTTAAAATTTGTGTTGGGTTTTGTTTATGAAATAAGGCCATTTATGCTTGTTTAAATTCTTAATCGGGGCTTTTGTTTACTTATTTTAAACTGCTAGTTTAGGAGAAGACGAATTTTTAAAATAATTACCGTATTCAAAGACAGGAAATTTAAACATTAGATTTTTCAAAAACTTCTGAGATTTTAAATCAACCTACTATAACAATAGTAGATAATAAGGCAAACGCTTTGACTAGATGATTTGTTAAATAATAATAAAGGGGTTTTTAAACATAGAAATGAACTTTTACCAACAAGTCTAATTTTTGAAAGTCATTTCAGTGTGACACGCCAGATTCGACCATAACGTCTAGGCTAGGTTTGGGGTGTTACAATTAGTGGTATCAGAGTCAAGTTGCAAAACTCAGCTGTGGAATGGGTTTTGAAAATATTTGGAATTTCTGAAAAACTGTTCTTGAAGTGTTTTCAAAGGTTTACAAGTGTGGCACACCGAGTCTCCAGCGCCGAATCCGTAAGTTTTTTATTATAGTGTACACTGCTTGGACTAAAATACATTGAGAAACCTATAGATAGTAGGACTGTACTAAAACTCTTTAGTTAGAGTAAACTAAGACTGTAGGAAACTGAAAACTATAGGGAGACCTTGATTTGCAAAATGAAAACTCTGATTACTGCTTTTCATAAGACATCTGTTAATAATTACTAGAATTACAAAATGATACATAAAAATTCTTAAACAGATAATACCTTATTTGATATGAGCACTAGAGGTACTCGCGAAAGGAGTACACGAGGCCGCGGTGGAGGCCGAGGAAGTGCTAGGGCTGGGTATTCAGCATCAAGCCACATGCCTAACGTTGAGGCTAGGGAGGCACCAGCTTCACTGGTGATTAAGACGGGATCATACGATCGAGCGGCTAGGGATGATACATTATCCCAAGCTATGCTCCGCATTCTGGAAAGGGTCGCAGGGACCAGTACTGGTGCTGTGGGACGTGGGTCGATTTCAGAACGACTCCGGTCAAATGGAGCGGAAATCTTTAGGGGTATTTCTAGAGTAGCCCTAATGTGGCTAAATACTGGTTGGAAGCCACAGAGAGAATAATGGACGACCTCGATTGCACTTCTGAACAAAAACTAAGAGGTGCAATGTCTTTACTCTGAGACGAGGCCTATCACTAGTGGCTTACCGTGGGAGAGGGTACTCAGGCCGACCGATTAACGTGGGATTTTTTTAAGGCGGCATTCCAAGGAAAATATGTGGCGCAAGTTATGTGGACGCACGAAGAAGGGAATTTCTGAGCTTGACCCAGGGGAATAAAACTGTGGCAGAATATGAGGCAGAGTTCCTACAACTGAGTCACTATGCTCGCAGGATAGTGGCGACTGAATATGATCATTGTGTACTATTCGAGGACGGCCTCTGAGATGAGTTACGAGTCTTGATAGCTCCGCAGAGGGAGTGAGATTTTGCTGCCTTAGTAGAAAAGGTGAAAATCGCCGAGGGCGTGAAGTGCTCTGAGCGCCAAAATTGTGAGAAGGATGGGGGCAGATATAAGAGAGATTCAGAGCCGTTAAGTTCTTTTGGAATGTCTAAAAAGAAGTCCAGGTTTGATGGGCCAATTTGAGCTGGGGTTCCTGTTGCATGACCACAACATTGTGCTGATTGTGGGAGACATCACCTGGATGAGTGCTAGAAAAATATTGGGGCATGTTTCCGATGTGGGTCTATGGAGCATCAAGTCAAGAATTGTCCTCCGAGGCCTGTTCAGATGCAAGCTGCAGGTCAGGGTTATGTTCAGCCAGCAAGAGGTGGTCAGCAGCCACTGAGAGGCCGTGGGCAAGCCAGGGGTGGAAATGGAGTGGGATGAGGTCGTGGAGCGCTAGGCAGAGGTGCTGGTAACATTGAGGTGAGGCAGCCACCACTGGTCTATGTTGCTGATCGCCGAGAGGATGGTGACGGTCCAGATGTTATAACCGGTACGTTTCTAATTCATAATGTACCTTACACTACTCTAATTGATATAGGGTCTACGCATTCATACATTGCATACACTGTGTCTGGCACCTTGGGTATCATGTGTGAGAGTATTGTTAATGAGATAGCTGTGTTAGGTCCATTGGGACAGTCAATAAGAGTAGACAAGTTGTTCAGAGATGTGCCCCTAGAGGTCTAATGAGTTATATTTCCAACGGATTTGATGGAGCTACCGTTTGTTGAATTCGACCTAATCTTAGGGATGGATTGGCTGGTAAAACATCGTGCAAGTTTGGATTGTGCTGCTGAGCGTATGGTGTTGAAGACTACAGATGATGATGAGGTGGCTGTGATTGGGGAGTGAAGGGACTTTCTGTCTAATGTGATTTCTGTATTAAGGGCCGAAAAACTGGTTCGCAAGGGTTGTGAGACGTTTCTAGCCTATATTGGTGTATCTGATTCTGAGGGTCCTTATGTTTGAGATATCAAAATAGTTAAGGATTTTTTTGATGTATTTCTTGATGAGCTCCCTGGGTTGCCTTCGAACTGCAAAGTTGAATTTGGTATTGAGCTCCTACATGGAACAGCTCCAGTGTCCATCGCTCATTATAGGATGGCACCGAAAGAGCTGGTCGAGATAAAAGCTCAAATCCAAGAATTGTTGGATCGAGGATTCATGCACATGTGTTGTTCGTAAAGAAGAAGGATGGGTTTATGCGCATGTGCATACCAAGAATAAGTATCCTTTACTGAGGATAGATGATTTATTTGATCAGCTGCGAGAAGCTTCGGTTTTCTCCAAAATAGATCTTCGTTCTGGGTACCATCAGTTGAGAGTTAAGGAGGCTGATGTGTATAAGACTGCATTTAGGACTCGTTATGGTCATTACCAGTTCCTAGTGATGCCGATTGGGCTGACAAATGCACCAACTGCCTTCATGGACCTGGTGAACTGAGTATTCCAACCCTACCTAGATCGGTTAGTGGTGGTATTTATAGACGATATCTTGGTGTATTCGACAATTGAGGATGAACATGATGCACATCTCTGAATTATTCTACAGATTTTGAGGGAGAAACAACTATATGCTAAGTTCAGCAAGTGTGAGTTTTGGCTACGAGAAGTGACATTTCTGGGTCACGTGGTATCTGCCCAGGAGATTAGGGTTGATCCTCGAAAAATTGAAGTCGTACTAGATTGGAAACCACCTAAGACCGTATATGATATTCGAAGCTTTCTGGGTCTGGCAGGGTATTACAAACATTTTGTTGAAGGGTTTTCCTTGATTGCTGAACCTCTGACTAAGTTGTTGCGTAAAGGGGTACCGTTTAACTGGACTGATAAGCAGCAAGAAAGTTTTGAAAAACTGAAGAAACTTTTGATTAAGGCCCCTGTCTTGATACAGCCAGAGTGTGGGAAGGAATTCACTGTCTACAGTGACGCATCACACGTTGGTTTAGGTTGTGTATTGATGCAGGAGGGTAAGGTGGTTGCTTATGCGTCTCGTCAACTTAAGCCTCACGAGGCGAATTACTATACTCATGACTTGGAGTTAGCCGCAGTGGTATTCACACTACAAATTTGGAGGCACTATTTATACGATGAGAAGTGTATTATCTACACAGATCGCAAGAGCCTCAAGTACCTCCTTACTTAGAAGGAGCTGAATCTTAGGCAGCAAAGATGGATAGAGCTGCTTAAGGATTATGATTACTCGATTGAGTACCACCCTAGTAAGGCTAACGAGGTAGCTGACGCACTGAGCCGTAGGGCTGTATCTGATTTGAGAGCAATGTTTGCTCGTCTCAGCTTGTTTGATGATGGTAGCTTGTTGGCAGAGCTACAAGTTAGATCGACGTGGACTGAATAGATTAAGGCTAAACAATTGTTGGATGAGTCATTGGTTCCTCGTTTTCAACAGGTTGAGAATGGGGAAACTTTGGATTTTGGGCTGAATAGTAAAGGAGTACTGTGTTTCCGTGGGAGAGTCTGTGTACCGAGGGATTCTAATCGGATGCAGTCTATACTGCAGGACGTGCATAGTAGTCTATATGCTATGCATCCTGGCGGAAACAAGTTATACCGAGATCTTCGTGAGCTATACTGGTGGCCAGGACTGAAACGCGAAGTTACTGATTTTGTGAGTAAGTGCTTGATGTGCCAGCAAGTTCAGGCTTAGCATCAGCTGCCTTCAGGGTTATTGTAGCTAGTTAACATTCCACTTTGGAAGTGGGAGAGGGTAACCATGGATTTTGTGAGTGGGCTGCCCTTAACGCCTACTAAGAAGGATTCAGTATGGGTTATTGTAGACCGATTGACTAAATATACCCATTTTATATCAGTCCGTACTGATTACTCGTTGCAGAAGCTGGCAAAGTTGTATGTGGCTGAGATTGTGAGATTGCATGGGGTTCACATCTCGGTTCACATCTCGGTTCTGGAAGAAATTACACGAGGCTTTGGGTACTAGGTTGGACTTCAGTACTGCGTTCCATCCTCAGACAGATGGTCCGTCAGAGACGGTGATTCAAATACTGGATGAAATGTTAAAAAGTTGTGTAATTGATTTTTAAGGCAGCTGGGAAGACTATTTGCTACTAGCAGAGTTCGCGTATAATAATAGCTACCAGTCCAATATTCAAATTGCACCGTACGAGGCGTTATATGGTCGTAGGTGTCGTACTCCTACCTGTTGGACTAAGTTGGGCGAGCGGCGAGTTTTGGGGCCAGAGTCAGTTTCTAATATCGAAAAAAAGGTAAATATAATTCGAGACCGGTTGAAGGAAGCATCTGATAGCCAGGAGTCTTGCGTAGATCTTAAACGCCGAGAGATTGAGTATTCTATGGGGGACTTCGTATTTCTTAAAGTCTCCCCATGGAAAAAGATATTGAGGTTTGGGTGGAAGGGTAAGCTTAGCCCTAGGTTTATTGGGCCTTACCGTATACTGAAGCGTGTGGGACCAGTCACCTATTAACTTGAGTTGCCTCCAGAATTAGACCAGATTCACGATGTGTTCTACGTCTCCATGCTGAGGCGTTATCGCTCTGATCCCACACATATAGTACCAGTCGAGGAGATCGAGGTTAGGCCAGATCTGACCTTCGAGGAGGAGCTAGTGCATATATTGGACAATAGGGTTAAAGTACTGAGGAAGAAATTTATTCCACTAGTTAAAGGCTTTGGCATAATCACAGTTCAAAAGAAGCCAGGTGGGAACCTGAGAAGGCGATGCGTCGGTAATACCCTCATCTATTTTGACCAGGTAAATTTCGAGGCTGAAATTTCTTTAAGAGGTACAGTTGTAATGCCCCAAAAATTTAAGCCTTAAATTTTTGCATGATATGACATAAAATGCTTGTTTGCTTTAATAGCTAAGTGATTGGTGTGTGTATGGGAGTGTTTGAGAATCCTGGGTTCAAGTCTTGGCTTTTGTAGAATTTTTAGTTTTGCTCTTAAATGAATCTGGATACTGGCATATAGGCCTTATAAATAATAATGCTTGTTTAATGACACAAAAAGAGCTTGTGGTCTAGGGGAAATGTGGCGTGTTGTGTAACTGTGAGGTTTGAGGTTCAAGTCTTGGGTTACACAAAGAAGTATTTATTTTGCTGCTTGAGCTATGTAGGTAGTGGAGTTGGACTGAAATACAGCTAAGGGGAGTTTGAATAGAATTGAACAGAGTTGTTGGGGGAGTTGAGGAGAAATCGGTGGAGTAATTCAAGGAGGGATAAGGGGAGAGATACTAGGAGAAAATCAAGGAGTTTGATTGAGAGGAAGTGTTGTGCCGTTTGGGGGAACTCTACCAATTGCGTAAACAGTTGTGTATTCACACTGTTTTGACTGTAGAATGGCCAAAGCTGAAAAGCCAAAAAGTCAGAAGATTGGGCTTTGAGGTCACAAGGGCGTGCGAACGCTCGTGTGGTCAAACCGAGCCCATGAATCACAGGCATATGACTGTAAAGGCCTCCATGAACATTTTCATGGGCTTAGGCCGTAATAGGCCACGTTGGGCCGAAAAAGGGTCGTATGGGCCCAATGGGCTCGTGGGCCCCACACAGATGAAATGCACTACTTGTGGCAAATACTAGACTGGGCTATGTAGGTCTCATAGGCGTGGCGGCATCTGGGCTAATGGGTCGCACGAGTGTGAGGGCCCCCTTGGGCCGAGTAATGGGTCGTAGGCCCATCAATACTATTATGATCATTTGGGTTACCGAAGTTGCTCGAGGCGACTGCAGACCTTCCGAGAGGTCGATATCTGCACCGAGACCCCAAAGTAGGTAAAATGACCAAAATAGCCTTAAGGGTGAAATGACTTTTACCCCTAATAGATGGAAATGACAGTTATACCCCTACAGGTAGGTGCACTAATGTGTTCATGATTTGTATATGATTGTTACTGAGTATGACATTCTGCATATACGTATGATTTATGACATGTCATACTGCATGGGGCTGGGATACTATTGTGGAGGAAGTATACTGTACTGGTGGCTTTGCCACATGCACTGTTACTAGCAGTTTTGCTGTGATACTTTTACTGGCAGCTTTGTTGCGATACTGTTACTGGCAGCTTTGCTGCAATATTGGTGTGTTGGCTGGGTGGGCCGGTTTTATCCCCACATGGAGTGTTGGTGGTACGTAGTGGTGTGTTGGCTGGATTGGGGATGGGTTGCATTATTGCACTGTACTGGTATGGTGTTGTGCTAAGGCCCACACTGTTACTGTATTGGGCTAAGACCCATACTGTGCTGTTACTGAATAGGGCTCAGGCCCAGACTGTTACTGCATGTTGTATACTGACTGACTGATGGGGGATTACACATTGAGTTTTCGTAAACTCACTCTTTTCCTTTTAACTGTACATGTAATCCTCAGCCATAGGCAATTTGGTGCTGTGTGGGACTCGGAGGTGGCCACACAATTCCAACTGTTCTACACTTGCTTTTATTTATATTTAAAGTTTGTGTTGGGTCTTGTTTATGTAATAAGGCCATTTATGCTTGTTTAAATTACTAATTGGGGCTTTTGTTTACTTATTTTAAACTGCTAGTTTAGGAGAAGACAAATTTTCAAAATAATTATCGTATTCAAAGACACGAAATTTAAACATTAGATTTTTCAAAATCTTCCGCAATTTTAAATCAATCTGCTATAATAATAGCAGATAATAAGGCAAACGCTTTGACTAGATGATTTGTTAAATAATAATAAAGGGGTTTTTAAACTTACAAACGAATTTTTACCATCAAGTTCAATTTTCGAAAGACACTTCAATGTGACACGCCAGATTCGACCATAACGTCTAGGCCGGGTTTGGGGTGTTACATAACAAGTCTTCCTTGGATCACTCCTTGGAAAAACCACACCACCCATACTGAAACGTCACTAATCGGCATATGTTGAAAAAAGTAGGTTACCTTAAACAAGCTTAGTGAATGATTAGAATAATCAGTACGCAAACATGTCATCATGCATCCACAATACAACCATATATATACAAACACAATGTTCTTATGTCTAGTGTCATATAATACCTTTTCATGCCTTTCCTATTGGTTCATTTAAACAACATTTACATACTCATTTAAACATACATCATATAACACAATCCATTGAACATGTATCACATTTCACACAATCACGTATTATGATAAATTGACTCTTGAGGTATGAAACATAAAGTAGGCACTATCACCACACATTAGATGCACGGATCTCCAATCACACCAAATGACTCATAGAGTCGAACATATCCCATAAGTGAATCATATAGTTAACACTAGCCTTATTTTCCCTCACATGTCCTGTTGAATGGAGCTTAGCTCACATTCCCTTATCCCTCCAACATGTCCCAGGGCCTCAATGCCCAAAATCACTATACATATAGGTAAGTACTCACAAACTTATGGCATGCCAACTATATCCAACGGTTTCAAGATCACAAGGCCAAACTATTCGAAACAAACACATATTACTTACCAATTATCTTTACACTATCACTACATTTTTGCATTTTTCGCAAAACACTGTCACTAACATTTAACATATACCTAACATGTACACATTTTCACTTTCAAAACATATATCATAATCACAAATCACATGTTATAGCATTTCATCCCAATTCACATATTCACATTCACATTCATTTAAGCACATAATTCACAAGATAAACATAGGTATGAGAAATCTTACACTCGAAATTTAGAGTAAGGGTTTAGGCTACTATTAAATTCCTAAATAACACATGACTCATGTCTACGAGCAACGATTCCAAACACTCACCAATATGTTTTCACCAAGAAGTCGAAAGCTCAATCTATACTTTCTTAACTCGTAGATGGTCCTAACGAATCCAAATCTTTGACACAATAAATTCACAAAACAAAACATTGAAAAATCAGCCAATGACTCATCTCAAGCAATCAAAACATAAGCCTCAACTAAGTTCTCATGTAATCAAAACCTTTAACATGACAAAATTTAAATTTGAATAACTTGGTCTATACTTAGTCTTTTCAACTAAAACCAATTCCGTTCATCTTATAATTCACCTACAACTAATTCCCAACCTTTAAACTATGCTAAAATACTCAGTTCATAATATTGAGTTTTTCGACATGTTTTATGGCTATTTTCCCGAAATTAATTAAAACTCAAGAAATTTTTATCGAAACTTCAAAAAAAAAAAAGTTTAGAAACCTCTTAATCATGTCAAAACTAATAGAAAAACACTTTAAAACCCTATTTTTACTCAAAAATCCAAAATTCACCATTAACAAAGTCAAACATGAGATTTAATGGCTAATAATTCAGTTTTAAAGACTAATTAACATTAAAAACTAATGGGTAGACGAATGGTTACCTTTTTTGGAAAAAAAACAGAAATTTGTCAAAAACCCAGAAAACTCGCAGGCGAAGAAGATGATGAAATCTATAGAATTTTATGTTGTTTCTTTGAATATTTATGAAGGTTTAATACTTGGGGAATGAAAGAAATGAAAAGGGTGAAGATTTAACAAAGAAAATTGAGGATGAAAGGTTGGGAGAGCAATGGGAGGCACTAACAAGCAAATGTAGAGAAATAGCGTGAGAACTATAGGTAGGGGTAATTTTTCGGTTCAATTTTAAAAATTTATAAAACTGCAACATAAATGCTCACAATTTTGTCTCTGTTACAAATCAATCCTTTTTCTAAAATTGAAGGTTTGCAAAAAACTCTTTCAAAACTTGATTTCGTTTTCTAAAACCCATTATCGAAAACAATAGCAATATACCACGTCACAAAAATTCTGATCACTCTAAGGCTAAAATTCCTAAAATATCTTTAATACTCTTAGGCCCTATTTTAGGGTGTTACATTGTCAGTTGAGACTCGGAGTCGTAGTTTCGCGACACTACATACTGAGTGTCATGACTTCAATGACAACTTACTCCAAGTTGAGTTTTTGTTGAATTTTGCTTCCTTGAGGTGATGGAGGGTCAGTGTCACAACACACATGCACCAGTGTCACTACCCCACAACAATTGAGGTCTTCCTTGATGTTTGGCCTTAGTAATTTTTCTACAAAAGCTCAAAACAATCATTAGACTCCTAATGTCATAGTTTTGCTAATTTGGGTCTGAAAAGAAGTAAAATGTAAGAAAAATTGTCATTAACACTAAAATTTAAGAATAAATAAAAGCATTAAAAAGGCTCATAAACTAATTGAGAACAAGCTCATTAAGTACTCCAGAGAGCTTAATTTGACATGTCAAATTACGATAGATCAAACTCCCCCACACTTAAGTCTTTGCTTGTCTTGAATCAAAGACCTAAGACACTAACATATGCAACTAGACGACCCTTGAACAATGGTGGGACATGACAATTTGTCAACGAGTATGTACAGTGTAATCAATTCTCCTAATACACAAATTGAGAATGATGAACAATAATTTCACAACTTTGAAAGTAAATTAACCTTGTTCTCAAAGTTATAAAGTGAACAGACATAAAGGCAATCATGGAAAGATATCATATTTCATGTTATTCCATCAAAATAAACAATGTAAATACGATGTATATAGACAAGAAGGAATTTAACTCATCCATTTCTTAACTAAGTGTTGCAAGTTAAAGCTTTATAAACAAAGATGTTAAGCTCACATAGTGTTGGAAAAAATCTGGTTCGAAAATGGTTTTCTTGCACAATGAAAATTAAAAGTTTGAAAATCGAGCCAATTCATGAAATTTATAGCAATAAAATTTTCCCAAAATCGTACCTGTCTTTTTGGCTAAACAGATCATTGTCATTCTCGACTTTCAACTGAACGACCTTCTCTGCTATTCTTGTACCACTGACGGCTTCGAGTGTGGGTTCAAATGAATTTGAATCAAACACAGAACCATAAATTATTTACTTTAATTTTAGTGGGAAAGCAAAAATCTCTCTTCAATAGAAGCTGATAGAATTTTTGTTGATTTGTCGTTATTTGATATATCAAATTAGGCTCCCCATTACACTTAAAGATATTTTTTTTGAGCAATTTAGATGTCTTTGTTGTGTTTTTTTGTCAGTTTTAGTTCTTTGCATTAATAAGTGATTAGTGTGCATTTCGACGCTATTTTGAGACTCAAGTTGGCCAAATAGAACCCAGAGATTCTAACAAGATTGGTGAGTGATGCAAGGAGTTAAAGGTGGCCCAAATGGAAAGAAAACATCACCTAGAAGGGGGTATCATGGTATCGAAGAATGGAAGTCGTGATACCCCTGACAATGTTGAAACAAAGAAGATTGAGCCATCAACAGTGGTATCGCAATATCCAAAATTCCCAAGGACCCCCATTTCAAGACTGTTGTGGGCATAGTGACACCAGACCATGGGTATCGCGATACTAGACCATGGGTATCGTGATACCGTTGACGAGATGAGACAAAAATTGACTGTAAGGGTAGTCCTTGTCCAACATGTCCCACAATGAAAATTAGATGATCAGGGCAATTTGGTCATTATTTTTGTGTCTGTAATATGCTAAAAAGGAAAAAATTGGCTAACCAAAAATACGCTCAACACATTTTCATGTTTTTTTTTTTAATTTTTCTCTTCATCTTTTAAGGTTTTAGTCTTCTTCTCCATAGCTCTACGGTTTAGTTTATTTTTTATTTTGGTTTTTCTTTGTAACACCTGTAAACTTAAAATTATATTTACTTAATTATTATGTTTATCTCGAGTAATTATTATTGAAATAAGTGAATTTTACTTAATTCATAATTTTAGACATAATTTTGGAAAGAATGTTAAATTATGCTTAAATACATGATTTTCATGCATGTTTTATATTAATTCATGTTAATTTATTAATGTATGTATTTATCACTATGTAGGTAGGTTATTGGAGACATGATTTAAATAAAATATGGCCATGCACAAATTATCCATGTGGATGGAAAGATCATGCAATTTTGGGCATGGGTTAACTACTTGACCCAATAAAGAATGTGATAAAAGATGGACATGTCTGCTAAGTTATTGGACTGAAAAAACCATTCAGCAAGGGGAATTAGAAGCCCAATTTTAACACTTGATGTTGGCTACGCAAAATGTGTTTTGGGATATTTAATGGAAGGTCCCTGTAGTTGGAATAAAAGTAGAATTTAGACAAACAACTTCCCTATTGAAACCGTACACTCTATAGCTTTTTTTAGCTTGAAATTTGAATTCTAATTGAGAAGACTTGGTCATCCCTTTTCCTTGAAGCATGGCCGACCACATGAGAGGGGGAAGGAAGGAAATTTAAACCTATTTTTAGTAAACTCAAACCCTTACCTTCACATATAAATACCTTGAAATTCCTCACTTTTCAATGATCCCTCATCACTCAACATTCCTCTCCCACTCACATTAGTTTTCTCTCTATTTATTTACCCTTTTTCCCTTACCGGCCATCCCCTCTACCATCTTTAGCCTCAGAAGCTTTGTCGAAAGCACTTTTTAGTCATCTACCTTCTAAACCCTTAGCAAAAGAAGCTTCAATCAAAACGGAAGAGCGCTTCAGTCAGAATAGATCCGAAAGGCTGCTGAACTAAGCAAACTCTTTTCGCTTGTGATTAATTTTAACATGCTTTCTTTGTGTTTTATGTTTTTGACATCAACTATGAAGTTTTAATTCTTATATGCTAGGATGATTATATTAATTTAATGAGATTTATTTAATTCATGTTAACATGTTTTGTGCCTCAGTCAATTATGTTTTTCATTAATATCATGATGCATTTCATTCATACGTGATTGGGTGAACTCAGATTAGTTGAGCGATCCTAACCAGACGATGACTAGTAGACACATAATTAAAAAATGCAATGCTGAATTTAGATAATTAAGGTTAATAATATCTATAGTTAGCTCTATTATCTTCATGGTTTTTAGATTTATGTAATTAACATGTTACAAACATAAATGTCCCTATGACCTTGCATAAATGCTAAGAAACCCTTACTCTAATATGATCAGTAACATGCATATTTAATTAAGTTAAAGATCCGAGAGAACATATTGTGGTTTCCAAACCCATAAGAGATCGTGTTGCCATGGAAGTAATTTCGAACATGTTAGCATGATGAAAGTAAGTTGATTTAATTATAATAATTAACTTAGCCCATTTAATGTTGATTTTTTTTGTTGCTAAAGCCGTCATTCATACACTTAGGTAAATTGAATTTAGATTAGAAATTGCATTAGGGATCACTCTTTCATTTAATTAATCTAATCATCACTATCCAAATTTATTAAGTTTTCTTTTCATCAAATTGTTAATTATAGTTTTGCAATTAATTGTTTAAGCTTATACAGTCCCTGTGGAGATGATAACTAATTTTTACTTACTTATTACTTGAACGACTACCTACACTTGCGTAAACACATTACAATTCATTACAGCACCCCTCACTCGAACCCTGTCGTCAAAATCATGTTACATGATGCTACAGTACAAAACAAAATAGTTATAAATAGTTAACACTAAAAAAATACAAATACTTCAATCAACTCAATCATGAAATAACATTTAAAACCTTTACCTATTCTTACATGACCTTACGTGAGCTCTAGAGAACAATCAAAGATCAAATTGTAACATTTACAAAATTTAAACATAATCATACAAAATAGGGGTCACACAACCGTGTGTCCAGGCTATGTAACTCTCTAAAGCCATGTGGACCAAAATGTAATATTTCATCAAAAGTCATATGGTCGTGTAGCTGGGTCGTGTAACAAACTGAGACTGTGTGAAAAACTAGATGACCAAATCTACATTACTCATACGGACATGTGGCCAGCCCGTGTGACAATTCGAAACCGTGTGTTTCTAAATCTACTTATGTTTTAGTGAGCACAAGACCGCGTCACTTAATCCGTGCGTGACACTGATAACTCCAAAATATATAAACTTTTATAGCATTTTATGACTAATAATTCATGAAAATTCCGAGTGCATTTATAAGATTTTTTTTAATTTTATTAAAAAATATCTAAGTGAGACAAAATTAAGGACAAATCTCTATTTTTAATTATTTACATGCTAAACTTACACAAATTTTCCAATTTGAAGCAATTTTGTGCGATTAGCGAAATTGTAGTTTTGGAGGTCACCTTTTTGGAGCTCAAATGTTGTAGCTTCCCTGTAGCACAAGCCATTTAGAGGTAGGGTGATTAAAAATTAGTTTTGGATGCCCCAATTAAGGGATTATTGGATCATGGGAAATTCTTCACCCAACTCAGAAATTGGGCAGAAAAATTGGATAATCTGTTAAGGAGGAAAGAGCCTAAAATTGCTCATTAAGGGAGAGAGGCCTAATTGTCCATCAAAGAGTCCAAATCAGCTATTCAAATTTGATTTAAAATATTAAAAAAATACACAAACTTCTTCATATTTTTGTTCAAACCCTTTTTTTCAAGCTTCCTCTCTCATGCACCAAGCTAAAAATAGCAAAGTCATCAATACCCTTCCCTTCAAGCAAGGGATGACCATGGGGGGATATTTTCAAGGATTCAATTTGCTAAAAATAGACTCTCCCATAATGTATAAATAGGCCCTAGCTGGTCATTCATTTCATCACTCACCCATTCATCCTCTTTTCCATTCTTCCATTCCCCATTTGAGAGAAACAAATCTAGAGGCGTGTTGGGCAGCAAAATTTTGACATTCCTAGGATATTTGTGCAAGATGAGTGAAGTATAAAGAAAGAAAGAAGGAAGGAATAATGAGCAGAAAAGCACTGGATTTGTCTTCTTGTTTCTCTTCTTTTTACATTTATTTTGTTTTGCATTATTGAACATGCTTGCCAAATATTTTTCTGGTTTCAATCTAATTGTAATGACTTAAATTTATTATTGTTAGATTGATTATGTTCTTTAGATTAGATTTATTAAAATGTTGTTAATGATGTTATGTGCCTTGGTTGTTCATTTAGTCAGATAAAATCATGACATGTATTCTGTGTATTATGAATGTGTGGGTGTAACAAAATTAATTATATAATCAGATAGAGATTGTAAATAATTGACACACTATCTGATTAGTGCATGTTTGATCTTATTTATGATAGAATAGGTAAAATTAGTAATAATATTGAAAAAAGAACTTTATTAGCTTGCCTAACCCTAGAATTAATGTGATTAAACTATTTCAGCATGGAAATATTTATTACCGCACTTAATATGAATGACTGCTTATGAATACTACTAAGTTGATTTAACATTCACTTGTGTTAGAAAAATTTAATAATGTTATAAATATGATTTTATGGGTTACTTAATAGCCGAGTTTCTATGGATTTTTTTCGTAACATCATTTCTAGGTTTTAATAATTCATAGTTACAAAAGGTAGTTAATCTAACACATTTATGTCATTGAGATTTGCTTTATGAATTGTTATTTTTTTTCTGTGTTTTCCTTTCATCTAATTTTACTTAGGTAATTTTTAGTTAAATAAAGTAGTTAGTCCAAATTACCCTTAAATATTTTTCACTACCAATTTGATAAGTCTTATTTTACAATATTTGTCTGTACAGTCCCTACGGAGACGATTCTCAATACTTATCATTTTATTACTTGTTAATGATTGTGTACACTTGTACATTTTTTCGAATCAAGTCTTTGGCGCCATTGTTTCAAAATAGTTTCAAACAAGAAAATAGTTTGACACATCGTATCGTTTCCTATTCTTCCCCCTTAGTAACCCTTACTTGTAACACCCCGAACCCATATCTGTCGCTGGAATAGGGTTACAAAGCATTATCGAATGAACTAAACATTAAAACATACATTTCATACATTGACATAAAAATGATATCAACCATTCATTCACATACTTATCGTCCCTAAATCGAGCCCTCGAAGCCCTAAAAATACATTAGAAATAATTCAGGAATAAATTGGAAACATTTGGAAAGTATAAGAAAATTGGACTACAGAGGTCACACGACCGTGTGGCCAGGCCGTGTGCCTCACACGATTGAGACATACGAACATGTCTTAGGCCATGTAACAATCGAAATGGGGACACATGGCTGTGTCCCAGCCCATGTCCTCACCCGTGTAACTCTCTGAGTTGGGTCACACGCTTGTGTACTAGGCCGTGTAACTCTCAAAATAGCCCCCCATACTAGTGTGCCATGTCATATGCTAGGCCATGTAACAGCAGACTTGAATGCAATAATCCTACAGGGACACACGACCGTGTTGCCAAGCCATGTGTCACACACGGCTGAGTCCCACGCCTGTGTCTTAAGCTGTATGGACATGAATTTGCCCAAATTCAAGCCATTTCCAACACCAAAACATGCATACATCAAAGGCATTTTGTGTAACAGCTCGATTTAGACCCTAATCGGAACAGTGGTTTCGGGACCACAAATCCAAGTTTGAAAAATAATTAAATATTATTTTCTGGGCTTATAATGTGTGAATTGATATCTGTGAAATTTTCGTGATTTAATTTTATCATTTGAGTGTCTGATTTAATAAAAAGGCTTAATCGCGTAAAGTGTAAAAGTGGCTAACTATTTGTTAAAATGTTAAATTGCTTTGTTCTTTTAATGTGGAGTCCTTAAGGTGTAATTTTACCTTATGAATCATGCATGGACGGTTAAAGACATGGTTATAATGTTTTCATAATTTATACATTAAGGTTAAAATAGTAATTAAGGTATTAATATGTAATAAAATAAAACAAAACAAAAACACATGCATTCGTCTTTTATGTTGACCGAAAATACAAAGAAAAAAAAAGGAAAAGAAATCTAGGGTTCGGCCTTGTGTTTATTCAATTAAGGTATGTTAATTGTTCGATTTTTGATGATTTTTATGTTTTTTGAGATCGTTGCTATGTAATCTATCAAGCCCATGTCTCAATTTCTGAATTTGATGATGATTTTGTGTTTTGTCATTGTTGAAAGCTTGATGAATCTTTTGTTTGATGATAGAAAATAAATATATGTTGTTAGATTAATATGTTTTGTATTTGAATTTTTGATGAATTTGAATAATTTGGCCTAAATTATGAAAATAATAAATTGAGGGACTAAAATGTGAAATAAATGAAATGTGTGGACTTATATGATGTTAGTGAATACTTGGCCAAGCTATAGTGTGGTCAAATTTTGAATATTTTGTGTTTTGTGAAATAGGGATTAAATTGAGAAAAATGTGAAATGTCAAGGGCAAAAGTGTAATTAGCCCATTTGTGTTTTTTTTTTTTGGATGAATTTGATTGAACATGTGATTAAAAAAATAAATTTGTAATAATTTAGATCAAGAAATGAGGAAATCGGAATTGGATAGGGGAAATCTAAAGTAGTTGAATAGTCATCCCGGTTCGTCCTTCTTTGCCGAGGTAAGTTCATAAGTAAATAATCATTGTTAAATTTATATGAAAATGTGTGTATTATGCTGAACTGAATTTTAGTAGAAAATATATATGTGTATGTTGAATTGGTAAAAGTATGGGAGAATTATCTACAAGTCTGAATCGATCGAGTTACGACATCTGAAAGCCCCGTACGAACTTTGGAATAGTTATGATACATATGCCATGACATAGGATTTCCAATAACGTCTGGGATGTTGGCATCGACTTGTGATGTACGTGTAAGACCCTGTCTGGGACAGTGGCATCAATATGTGATTACATGTAAGACCACGTCTGGGACGTTGGCATTGTACGACTTTCCGACTATCCGTGTAACAGCCCAGTTTAGACCCTAGTCAGAATAGTGGTTTCGAGACCACAAATATGAGGTCAGAAAAATATTTTAATATTATTTTTAGTGTTTACAGTATGTGATTAAGCATGTATGAAAATTCTGTATGAAAATTTTATTGTTTGTGTGTTAATTTGCGAAAAAGGACATAATCGCATAAAATGCAAATGTTGTGTGCTAATTGTTAAAGTGCTTAATTGTCATGGCTTATTAAATGAAAGGTCCTTATATTTTTATTAAACCATATGGTTAATGGATGGACAAAGGTGACCATGAGTTAGGGGATTTTAATGATAAAATGGGGGTTAAACTTGTAAATTGATTATTAAGGTACATTATAATTAAACAAAATATGAATTTAGTGCTATGTTCATCCATTATTGCCAAAATTGAAGAAAAAAAGCTAGGGCTCATATGCTTTGATATTCGGCTACTTCCAAGCTTTATTAAAGGTCTGTTTTTGTTCGATTTTTTATAATTTTTATGTTTTTGTGATTGTTGCTTCGTGTTTTAGCTAGCCCATGTCCTAATTTTTGAGTTTGTTGGTGATTTTGTGGAACGCCATTGATGAATGTTTGAGTTTTGTGATAGTTGATGATCAAATATGAAAGATATGTGATAGACTAACATATTTTATCTTTGAATTTTTGATGAATTTGACTATTTTTGTAACGCCCCGAATTTGGGCCTAATAGAGTTGGGCCCATTGGGCCTTGGGCATGGAAGCGTTTAATATTTCCCTGAATAAGAGAACGGCATTAATGCAAGTTAGACCTATTAGGTGAGTGATTTTAGAATGTTAGGGGGCTTCTATGAAGTCCCGGGATCAAACTTGGGCTTTAGGAAAATTTTGGTTTTAGGTGAATAAAACCCTGGGAGTTAGTAAGTAGGCTTCAAGAATAAAATGTGGAGAAAAATGAACAAAAGGAGTTATGGTCTAGTGGCAAATGACGCCACATAAGAGATAAGGGAATGATGCCACAAGGAAGCAACGGGTCCAAGGTTCAAGTCTTGGTGCTTGCATTTTGATTTTCTTTTTAAATGGACTTTAGACTTTGGCCATAGACTTGTATTTAGTTGCGCATGTTTTAAGACAACCAGGAGCTAGTTGGTAAAGTGGCTAGCGGCGTGGATTATGCTACAGGGGAGCCTGGGTTCGAATCTCATGACAAGCAATGGAGTATTTATTTTGCGGATTGGACAGCCAGAGTTGTGTTGGATTTAAACTCTACTGAAGGAGGGATCCCACATCGGAAAACTAGCAAGAGGGAAGGTGAGAAGCTAGCTATAAATGGAGTTGTCTATGAGGAGAGGAAGGATACCTTGGTGGGCGTTTGGGCATAGAAGCATTCGGAGCGCGGATTAGCCTTAGACTCCTATCAGGTGTGTATTTCACACTACTCTAGCTGTAGAGTGGCAAATGCCGAAATGCAGGTCACACGACAATGGTAGCCACACGAGCGTGTGAGCGCACATGTGGGGGCTTCGACGCGATAGTTGAGGCCATCATGAGTGTTCTAGTGGGTAAGGCTGTTTGGGCCTCGATGGGCCGAAATGGGCCATGTGGGGCCAATGGGCCTGTGGGCCCATATGAATAAATTATATGATTGTGTAGTAGATAGTGAACTTGTCTATGTGAATCTCATATCTGTGGCTAGATTTGGGCTAAATAGGCCACACGAGCGTGTAGGCCCACTTGGGCCGAGAATGGGCCTTAGGCCCATTCGCATCATTATCTCTGTTTAGAATACTTGAGTCCCTCGAGGCGACTATAGACCTTCTGAGGGGTTGACAAAATTACTGAAATATCCTTGGTTTACAGATTATTGAAATACCCTTGGTTTGTAAAATTACCGAAATACCCCTGATTTGTGAAATTACAGAAATACCCTTGGATTGTGAAATTACCAAAATACCCTTGGGTTGCGAAATTACCAAAATACCCTTGGGTTGCGAAATTATCGAAATACCTCTGGGTTGCGAAATTACTAAAATACCCTTGGAGGGTAAATTACCGAAATATCCCTGGGTTGCAAAATTACTAAAATATCCTCGATGGGTTGGATAACCGTTTTACCCTCAGTGTTTTCAAGTAACGTGTGTATGTTTACATTACACTTTTATATGTTGATCTATATATTGCATTTTATCATGTTGCATGGGGCGGGTTAATGATTGAAGAGTAGTGTAGCCTGGTGGCATAACCACAATGTATATATATATTTACATAATTATGACTCTGGTGGCTCAGCCACAAATATTCTGTGATTAGCAGCTTCTTTGCAATATTGGTGTGTTTGGCGGGGTGGGTTGACTTGATCCTCACAGGTGTGATTGGCTGGTACGGGGGTGTGTTTGGTTGGATTGGGTTGGGTTGCATTACATTCTTTGCATTCCCTCATTGTAGTACCATGATTATAGGGCTTAGGCCCAGGTTGATGTCTTTTGGGCTCGGGCCCAGTTAATGTCGGTTTAGGGGATTACACACTGAGTTCTTGTAACTCACCTCTTTTCCCTTAACCGCGCAGGTAATTCCCAGCGGTAGAGGATTTGGAGCCGTGGATGACTCGGTGGAGGCCATACATCGGAGACATTGCTCGCAAACTTTAGTAAATTTCCATTTTGCTTTGTTTTTAAGATTATTTTTTTATTTGGGTTTAATATTTTGTAATAAGGCCTCTGGGATTTATATTTCTTTAAACTTTCATTTCACTATTTTCAAACTATAAACGATTAAACCTATAAACATGAGGTTTTCTTAAAACATTAATAATTATTTTCTAAATATCACGTTTCCGCAACAATTCAAGTTCGATTTTCAAAACAAAAACTGTTTTACAAAATAATAACAACTTTATAAAATGGACATTAAGAAAATTATGTTTTTACAAACAAACAACAAAACTTGGAGTTTCTCAAAGAGATGCAACATTTTATCAATCGCTTAGATTTTCAACTACCTTTTGATGTGACATGCTAGATCCGGCCATAACGTCTAAGCCGGGTTTGGGGTGTTACAATTTTGGGCAAAATTGTGAAAATGAGAAATTGAGGTACTAAAATGTGAAATAAATGAAGTATGTGGGCTTATATTAGCTAGGGGAAAATTTGGCTAGACATGTGTGTAATGAGATTATGAGTATTTTGTGATTTTATGAAATAGGGACTAAATGTCAAAATGTGCAAATTTGAGGGCTAAAATGTAAAACGCTTTAACTATGTGTTGTGGATTGTTTTGGATGAAAATGTGATTGAATGAGTTGAGTTTAATATTATATAGATCAAGAAAAGAGTGATTCGATCGAGATAGAGGCAAAGATAAAGTGCTCGATTGATCGACTAGTGTCGTTAATTCTACGTCCGAGGTAAGTTCGTGTATAATACGAATTGTTTTAATTATGTTCACATGCTATGTAATGAATGAAAATGTGGTTGATGTGTTAGTAATGCTAAATGTGAGTTTGAAGAGATATGGCACTAAGTGTGCGTAAATAGAATTGATACAATGGTGAATGGCACTATGTGTGCGAGATAAAGAAAGCATCGACTAAATTAATTGGCACTGTGTGTCCGATACCGAGTCAAATTCGGTTTAATGTAAAGGCATTAAGTGTGCGATGATATTAAAGTATCGGCTAAGTAATTGGCACTAAGTGTGCGAGTAATCCGTATAGTTAAAGAAGATCAAACGATATATGGCATCGAGTATTATGTGGTATATGTGATAACTGAATATATAATGGAACAGGTATGTACAAAACCTATGTGGTTGATTATTTCGTATATGAAATAGATGGATGAATATGTGAATGAAAAGTCAAGGAGGATTAGATTATGAAGTATTATAAATGTTTGTATATAAATCATGAGATGTGGTATGAATGTTAGTAATGGCCTTGGATGAAATTGATTGGTGATGAGAATTGATCTATATGTTAGTTAAATTTTGTATATTAAATTTAAAAGGTTGAGTTACTAGTATTATATTATGAACTTACTAAGCTTTAAAGCTTACTGTGTGTAGTCTTTCTCTATTTTACAATGCCATTAAAGCTAGCTTGGATCCGGGGATTGTCAGCAACTCAATCACACTATCGGCCATCTATTTTGGTACTTTTGGGAGTTGTATATTTGATATATGGAATGTATAGGCTAGTAATTATGGAATGTTTTGAGAAGTATAGTTCTTGCCATGTGATATGGATTAATAATTGAAGGACTTTAGTAAATGCTTTGAATATGTGAAAATGAATGTTATAAGATGTTTATGCGATGTTGTGTGAATGATTATATTGGTATGTTTTGGTGATACGTAAATGGCATGTTCAATGCTTGAATTGGTTGATAAGAGTGGTGATTAAAATGTATATTTTATGATGTTGTAATTGAGTATGTAGGTTAACCCAAAATTTGGGTGGCAAATTGGCCAATATTTGCCCACACGGTTGAGCACACGAGCGTGTGTCTCAATCGTGTCCCTTAAAATTGTAGATCGAAACAAGTCAGACTCACACACGGGCTAGACACACAGGAGTGCAACAGGCCGTGTGAATTAAGCCAATGTTGCCCACGGGTAAAGCACTAGGGCATGTCCTCGGCCTTGTGGACAAGTTAGTATGTATGCCCTGCTTTGCCACAGCTTGGACACACGAGTGTGTTTGATGCCATGTGTAACAGTCTAGTTTACACCCTAGTCGGAACAGTGGTTTCAAGACCACAAATTCGAGTCTGTATAATATTTTAATATTATTTTCTGTGCTGTTGATATGTGATTAAGCATGTGGTAAATTTTCGTGAGCTAATTTGCCCGTCTGTGTGATTACTTGGACAAAAGGATGAAATTGCATTGAATGTGAAAGTTGCTTGCTGTTTGTTAAAGTACCAACGTGTTGTGGCTTTGTTAAGGTGATGTCCTTATGTTGTTATTATGCCAACTTATAGTTAGTGGATGAATGAAAGACAATCATGCCCTTATTACATGTTTGTTTTATTTGTTTAATGAAAGGCTAAATATGTAAATGGATTGTTATGTATGTTATATTGGATAAAACATAACAAAATGGCCATTTTTAGTTCATCTTTTGACCGAATATTAGAGAAAGAAGTAAGGGTTTAGTTCTTTCGATTTTCAGCACTTACAAGCCAAAATTAAGGTATGATTTGGTTTCGATTTTTGATAATTTCTACACTTTTATAATCGTTGCTTCTTCTACTATCAAGCCCATGTCTCAATTTTGTTAATTGATGATGTTTATGAGAAATGCCATTGATATTATGTTGAGCTTTTTGATGATTTTTGGTGTTAAATGAAAGATATGAGCTATATGAACATACTTTGTTCTTGAATTTTTGATGAATTTAGCTAAATAGGGCTAAATTGAGAAAATGGTAACTTGAGAGACTAAATAGCAAATTTGATGGAAAATATGGACTTGTGTGAGATGTATATGCATTCGGCTAAGCATGTGTATGTGTGGATTTTGTGAATTTGGTGTTTTGAGAAAAATGGATTAAACTGGTAAAGTGTGCAAATATGAGGGTTAATTTGCAATAGCCCTAAATGTGTGTCCTTGGATTGAATTGAATGAATTAGTGAATAAAAGGATTAATTCTGAATATGTTTAGATCAAGAATCGAGGAAAACAGACCTAGATCGCGGGAAAGCGAAAGTAAATGAGTAGTCGTTTTCATTCTGATAAACCGAATCCGAGGTAAGTCACTATGCAAATAAACGTATATGCATGCAATTGTAATTATTCATATGACTAATGTTGATAATGAATGCTTATGAGAGTTTATGCATATGAATTCCGAATAAGTTCGATATAGTGACTAAGTCCTAGAAGCCCTGTACGAACCTAGGAATAGATAGGATTGACTATGTCATGACATAGGTATCTATTCTGTTTTATCATGTAATACCATGTCTGGGACGTTGGTGTTGATTTGAGATTTCGTGTAAGACCACGTCTGGGACGTTGGCATCGATATTATCTTTATGTGTAAGACCACATCTGGGACGTTGGCACCGATATGAGCTTTACGTGTAAGACCACGTCTAGGACGTTGGCATCCTTATAATCCTTGCGTGTAAGACCATGTCTGGGACATCGGCATCGTATTGATTCGTGTAAGACCCTGTTTGAGACAGTGGCATCGATATCTGAGTGCATGTAAGACCTTGTCTGGGACGTCGGCATTGTATGATAATTCCGAGCTTTCTGAGTGTCCTATTAGATTCCTTACGGTTCAACGGGCAAGTCTGAGATATGAATGGAAAATTCGAGCTTTGATAGATTAAGTAAATGAATGTCCGATTCAGGTACGTTGATTATACACTAATTGTGTATACAAAGTAAGTATCTATGTGATCTTACTAGAATGTTATGTATATGGAATTGATAATACAATATGTAAAGTTTGACTAGATGAACTATGTGCATATATGGTATGTAAATTGGAATATGGTAAGTGATGGTTAAGCAAACGAGATTAAGAAAGAATGAGATGATTTGTATCATGAGAATCAAATTGGTCATTTTATTGATTTGGTTATGTGCAATTCATGCCAAGTTTGGTTGTATATTGACTTACTAAGCTTTTGGAAAGCTTACTCTGTGTGTGTTTTCTTTATTTTACAGGTCGTCAAAGCTACTGAAGGCTCGGGACCGTCAATGATTGTCATCACACTACTAAACTCATCTTGGTACACTTTGGAATGTATATATCTAGATATGGCATGTATAGGCTAGTTTTGATATAAGTTGATGTATAGATTTGGTCATGAGATGTGACTAAATTTTTGGTTTATACTTTGCCTTGAGGAATGTGGGATGTGTAGTTGTTTTGGTATGGTTTGATATTCATGAAATGGTCAAGTTTTGGGTAAGAAAATGATTGAGAAATGCTTTAGTTATATATATGTTTAGTCTTGAAAGTTGGCATGAATGAAATGAGTATTGAATGAATAGATGAATGGTCAATTTTGGTATGTTTTTTGTGGTTATATGTGCATGAAATGTCTTGGTATATGTTGATAGTAGGCAGGACCCTTTTGGGTGGCACTTTGGTCTTGTAAATGACCTATAATGTCAGACGGCCATGGCACACGGGCGTGCTTAGTGACCGTGTTAGCTAATCAGTATATGGCTTAGTAGTACATGGCCTTGCCACGGGGGTACTGGTTAACCGTGTTGGTTTTGGCAGGATCGACCACGGTCAGGGTACACGGGCGTGCTTTCTGACCGTGGGGGCCAAGTCAGAATAGTCCACGGCCAAGGCACACGAGCGTGCTTGGTGGCCGTGGGAGTATAGTCAGGATAGAGCACGGGAAGGACACACGGGTGTGTCTATTAGCAGCGGAAGGCACACGGCCTGCCCACACGGGCATGTAAGCCCTGTAACTTAGAAATGTTTTAATTTTCGAGAAATTCTGTATGTGTTTCGTGTTAGTCCTGATCCAATTTGTAAGCATGTTTATGGTCTCGACGACTCATTTAAGGGACATTATGCTTGAGAATGATGAATGAATGTATGAATTTCTGCATATGCTTTCCGTTTTGTTCGGTAATGCTCCTAACCCTAATCCAGCGACGGACATGGGATAGGGGTGTTACATTTGGTTAGTATCAGAGCTACGGTTTAGTCGATTCTCGAACTAATGTAGCGTGTCAGAGTCTAGCTATACATGATATATATATGAATTGTGATAGTGTGATGAATCCTGGCATATAAAAATATCATTTTCGTATACTAATCGATCCCGAAAGAGCCGTAGCTGACAACGTAGAAAGTAATGTGCCTGCTTCCGTGCAAGGGATAGCGCCCTCTGATTCGAGACCGGCTACGAGCGGTCAAGAGGGTGAAGCTAAACAAGTTTTCTTCCAGATGATGAGTGAATGGTTCACTCAATTCGTAAGAAATAACCCGACTGTATCGCAACCTCTATCCCCAGTTAATCCCCTTCATACATCCGATATACCTCTGACTGCAAATCTGAATCTGTGGAATAAGCCTCCGGTTAACAAGATTCGTAAGTATGGGGCTGAAGAGTTCCGGGCTACTAATGATGATGATGCTGAAAAGGCCGAGTTCTAGATTGAAAACACGTTCCGGGTGTTTGATGAGATGTCTCTGACTCCGGAAGAATGCATAAAGTGTGTTGTATCATTACTCCGAGATGCAGCTTATCAATGGTGGAAAACCCTGATTTCTATTGTTCCGAAAGAGCGAATTACATGGGACTTCTTTCAGAGTGAGTTTTGGAAGAAATATATCAGTGAAAGATTCGTCGATCAGAACGAAAAGAATTTCTGGAACTAAAATAGGGCCGAATGACTGTTTTGAAATATGAATGAGAGTTCGTGAGACTGAGTCAGTATGCTCGGGAATGTGTATCTTCTGAAGCTATAATGTGTAAAAGATTCGAAGATGGCCTTAATGAAGACATCCATTTACTAGTCAGAATTTTAGAGATCAAAGAGTTTGTTGTACTCGTTGATCGCGCATGTAAAGCCGAGACACTTGGGAAAGATAAAAAGAAAGCTGAGTCAGAAGCCCGAGATATGAGAAAGAGATTTCGAAGCAAATCATTTCAATCTATTCCGAAGAGATTCAGAGATGAACAAAACCGTTCGAGATCTAATGTGGGACACTCGAATAGAAATCGAGCTAGATCGCAAATGAGTTCCAAAACCCCAGCAACTTCAATAGCAAGTGTTGAAAATGTCCGTTCTGAAAGACCTGAGTGCAAGCACTGTGGAAAAAGACATCCGGGATGTTGTAGATTAAATGACAGAGCTTGTTTCAAATGCAGATCACTTGATCATTGTATCCGTGATTGCCCTGAGACTGTCGAGCCAGAAACTGTTCAGAATTTGAAATCTGATAATGCACCTGTGAGAGGTAGACCATCGAAGAATGTAAGAAATGTTAGTGGTAGTCAGAGAACTACGAGAGACAATGTTGTCAGATCTGAAGCTAGAACGCCTGCCAGAGCGTATGCTATCCGAGCTCGAGAGGAAGCTTCATCACCAGATGTTATAACTGGTACTTTTACTCTATGATACTTCTGTGATTGCATTGATAGACCCTGGTTCTACGCATTCGTATATATGCATGAATTTAGTATTCAGGAAGACTTTGCCTGTAGAGTCTACTGAGTTTGCTATAAAAGTATCGAACCCCTTAGGTAAATGTGTTTTGGTTGATAAAGTATGCAAGAACTGTCCGTTAATGTTTTGAGATATCTGTTTCCCTGCTGATCTGATGCTTCTGCCATTTGATGAGTTTGATATTATTCTGGGTATGGATTGGTTATTTATGCATGATGCTGTTGTGAATTGCAAAAGAAAAACTATTGATTTGAGATGTCCGAATGTTGAGATTGTACGGATTGAGTCTGATGATTTGAATGGACTGCCTGCTGTGATATCTATTTTGAAAGCTCAAAGTTATGTGAAAAAGGGGTACGAGTCATATTTTGCTTATGTAATTGAGCCAAAAATGTCTGAAAGGAAAATTGAGTCAGTACCTATTATCTGCGAGTTTTTTTATGTGTTCCCTGAAGAGTTACCGGGTTTACCTACGATTTGTGAAGTTAAATTTTGTATTGAATTGTTGCCTGGTACTACACCTATTTCGATAGCTCCGTATAGAATGGCACCAACAGAATTGGAAGAGTTAAAGTCACAGTTGCAAGAGTTGACTGATAGAGGGTTCACTAGACCGAGTTTCTCACCTTGGGGTGCTCCTGTCTTGTTTGTGAAAAAGAAAGATGGCACGATGAGAATGTGTATTGATTATCGTCAGTTGAATAAGGTGAAAATAAAGAATAAATATCCGTTACCCTGAATAGACGATTTATTTGATCAGTTAAAAGAAGCTACCGTATTCTCTAAGATTGATCTGAAATCGGGACACTATCAGTTGAGAGTTAAAGATTCAGACATTCTGAAGACTGCTTTCAGAACAAGGTACGTGCATTATGAGATTTTAGTTATGCCATTTGGACTAACTAACGCTCCTGCTGTTTTTATGGATCTGATGAACAGAATTTTTAGACCGTACCTGGATCGATTTGTTGTGGTGTTCATAGATGACATCTTGATTTATTCACACAATGAAAATGAGCATGTTGAACATTTGAGAATTGTATTGCAAACTTTGAGAGAAAAGAAATTGTATGTGAAATTCAACAAATGTGAATTCTGGTTACATGAGGTTAGTATTCTGGGACATATTGTGTCCGCTTTTGGAATCCGAGTGGATCCGAGTAAGATTTCTGCTATTCTGAATTGGAAACCTCCGAGAAATGTATCTGAAGTCTGTAGTTTTCTGGGGCTAGTCGATTATTACCGTCGATTTGTAAAAAGCTTTTCGACAATAGCTACTCCGTTGACTAGATTACTTCAAAAAGATGTTAAATTTGAATGGTCGGATAAATGCCAGAAAAGTTTCGATCAGTTGAAAACTTTGTTAACAGAAGCTCTAGTGTTAGTGCACCCAGAATCGGGTAAAGAATTTGTTATATACAGTGACGCCTCGTTAAATGGCCTAGGGTGTGTTTTGATGCAGGAAGGTAAAGTTCTAGCTTATGCCTCGAGACAGTTGAAGCCTCACGAAAAGAATTATCCGACACATGACCTTGAACTTGCTGTGATCGTGTTTGCACTTAAGATTTGGCGCCATTATCTGTACGGTGAGAAATGTCATGTGTTTTCAGATCATAAAAGTTTGAAATATCTGATGACTCAGAAAGATTTGAACATGCGTCAAAGAAGGTGGTTGGAACTGTTAAATGATTACGAGCTAGTGATAGATTATCATCCGGGTAAAGAAAATGTTGTTGCAGATGCTCTGAGTAGAAAATCATTGTTTGCACTACATGCTCTGAATGCCCAATTAGATTTGACTGATGACAGTTTGGTGATAGCTAGATTAAAAGCAAAACCGTTGTTCTTACAAAAGGTATGCGATGGTCAGAAATCTGATAATGAATTACTAGGGAAACGAGCTCAGTGCGATTCAAATTCTGGATCTGAATTATGAGTTATTGATGATTGTTTGAGATTCCGGGATCGTATCTGTGTTTCGAGAAATCAAGAGTTGATTTAGTTGATTTTGAATGAAGCTCATAATAGTAGTCTATCTGTTCATCTGGGAAGTACTAAAATGTATCATGATTTGAAACGACACTATTGGTGTCAGACATTGTTTCGAAATGTTTAATCTGTCAACAAGTGAAAGATGAACATCAAGTTTCGTCTGGTTTGCTACAGCCGATTCTGATTCCTGAGTGGAAATGGGATAGACTGATAATGGATTTTGTTTCTGGTTTGCCTCAGACTCCAAAAAAGAAAGATGCTATATGGTCGTCGTTGATAGATTAACAAAAACTGCTCATTTTATTCCTGTAAGATCTGATTATTCACTTGACAGATTAGCTGAGCTTTATATTTCTAAAATTGTGAGATTGCATGGGGTGCCACTATCCATTGTGTCAGATAGAGATCCGAGATTCACATCGCGATTCTGGAAGAAGTTGCAAGAAGCTTTGGGCACGAAATTACACTTCAGTACAGTTTTTCATCCGCAACCAGATGGTCAGTCTGAACGAAATATTCAGATTCTTGAAGACATGTTAAGATGTTGTATACTTGAGTTTAATGGTTTGTGGGAACAATACCTGCCATTGATCGAATTTGCGTATAATAATAGTTTACAGTCAAGCATCAAAATGGCACCTTATGAAGCTTTGTACGGACGTGAATGTCGTACACCTCTGTATTGGACTGAGCTCAATGAAAATAAGCTATATGGGGTTGATTTGATAAAGGATTCAGAACAGAAAGTGAAATTGATATGAGATTGTTTGAAAGCAGCATCTGATCGTCAGAAGTCTTATGCAGACTTGAAACAAAAAGATATAGAATTTGAAATCGGCGACAAAGTATTTCTTAAAGTGTCTCCGTGGAATAAAGTGCTTCGATTCGGACGTAAAGGCAAATTGAGTTCGAGATTCATCGGACCGTATGAGATCATTGAACGAGTTGGGCCTGTTGCATATAGATTAAAGTTGCCCTCTGAGCTAGAAAAGATACACAATGTATTTCGTGTTTCGATGCTTCGCAGATATCGATCCGATCCGTCACATGTAATTACCCCATCTGAAATTGAAATCCGATCTGATATGACATATGAAGAGGAATCGATTCGTATCTTAGCTCATGAAGTGAAAGAGTTAAGAAACAAGAAAATTCCGTTAGTAAATGTACTGTGGAATCGAATGGGATTGAAGAGGCTACCTGAGAGCCAAAAGATTCAGTGAAACAATAATATCCAACTCTGTTTAACGGTAAGATTTTTGGGGATGAAAATCCCTAAGGGGGAGAATTGTAACAGTCCGGTTTACACCCTAGTCAGAACAGTGGTTTTGGGACCACAAATCCGAGTCTGTATAATATTTTAATATTACTTTCTGTACTATTGATATGTGATTAAGCATGTGGTAAATTTCCGTGAGCAAATTTGTCCGTCTGTATGATTAATTTGACAAAAGAATGAAATTGCATTGAATGTGAAAGTTGCTTGCTATTTGTTAAAGTACCAATGTGTTGTGGCTTTGTTAAGGTGGAGTCCTTATGTTGTTATTATGCCAACTTATAGTTAGTGATTGAATGAAAGACAATCATGCCCTTATTACATGTTTGTTTTATTTGTTTAATGAAAGGCTAAATATGTAAATGGATTATTATGTATGTTATGTTGGATAAAACATAACAAAATGGCCATTTTTAGTTCATCTTTTGATTGAATATTAGAGAAAGAAGTAAGGGTTTAGTTCTTTTGATTTTCGGCACTTACAAGCCAAAATTAAGGTATGATTTGGTTTCGATTTTTGATAATTTCTACTTTTTTATAATCGTTGCTTCTTCTACTATCAAGCCCATGTCTCAATTTTGTGAATTGATGATGTTTATGAGAAATGCCATTGATGTTATGTTGAGCTTTTTGATAATTTTTGGTGTTAAATGAAATATATAAGCTAGATGAACATACTTTGTTCTTGAATTTTTGATGAATTTAGCTAAATAGGGCTAAATTGAGAAAATGGTAACTTGAGGGACTAAATAGAAAATTTGATGGAAAATATGGACTTGTATTAGATATATATGCTTTCGGCTAAGCATGTGTATGTGTGGATTTTGTGAATTTGGTGTTTTGAGAAAAATAGGCTAAACTGATAAAGTGTGCAAATATGAGGGTTAATTTGCAAATAGCCCTAAATGTGTGTCCTTGGATTGAATTGAATGAATTAGTGGATAAAAGGATTAATTCTAAATATGTTTAGATCAAGAAACGAGGAAAACAAACCTAGATCCCGGGAAAGCAAAAGTAAACGAGTTGTAACATCCCCAAACCCGGTCCACTCACTACGACCGAATCTGGTTATGTTAGTGCGGAAAAGTCGGTGGAAAATCTATTTAACTTAGAAAAATTTAGTAAAACTTGCTAACTTTTGGAAAATCCATGTTTATTTAAACCTATGATTAAAACTTTGTTATTAAAATATACTCATACTAAAAGATTAATATATACAAGCCAAATTGAATAAGTAGGTTGGAAAAATATAATCATCTTCACATAGTGTTTCAAATTCTTCAACCCATAATAAATACTAATAAAATAATAACAAAAATAAATAAAAGTCAAAAGGCCTTTATTACATATTCTATTTAAACCCAAATACTTAAAGTAAGCCTAAAACATTTAATCTCTTCTTCTGCATGGGCCACCATGTGTCCACTCCAACCCGGTCCGACCGACATGTCACCTGCGATGCTTAAAAAGTTGGGTGAGTCATACAGACTCAGTGAGTAACTAAACCATCGAAATCCACCCACATGCTAACCACATAACATCCCAATTATCAAATGCAACATGCAAGTATAATTATTTAGACATTACCACAATCTGGGCTTGGCCCACCTTCAAATTATAACAAATACTGGACTAGGCCCTTTTCACATTAGTCCACTGATCACTGGGTTTGGCCCATGTCCACGTATGTCCCCAAAACATACCTATTCATTGGGCTTGGCCCATTTTCATATTATTTCATAAACGGAATAATGCAATCATGAAACCCACCCAAACCTAGGGTCCATCCGCTACACACCCCCTTATCCAGCCTACCACACACTAGGGGACTATCGAGTCACCCTCTCCTTTTCCCTCCAAAAAGGCAACCAATGCCATCCACGATGTAGCATATAGCTAACATCAAACCACGATGGAGCACACAGCAATCCATCAAGCCACGATATGGCATAAGCCGATATCAATCAAGGTAACCACGCGAACTAAATCGCAAAGATCCACAACGCGACCTCAGTCAGCGCCAATCCACGATGTAGCACAAAGCTGACATCAACCACGTACTCGAAGTACACCCGTACCTTCTTTTCATAACCCACCCATGCTCATGCCACATAAAATATAATCGTGATAATGCATGCACATGCTTATTAATATCCATAAACATACTCATAAACAAATAATCACATTGCAACAGGTCCAATACTAACCTGATCATCGCTATACTCCTTAAGGGTACCATTTTCACATTTAATTGTACTTATTAGCATCATACAACATAAGCAGATATATTCAAATCCCGGAAACAATGGTTTAACTACACACCTTAAAACCCGGAGCGCTAAACCCTCGATCCCGACGCTATCGACTAGCGAGACTACAGCTATCTGCTTATAGCTATCTCCTGCCGCTGGCCCACACCCCGGTGGCCAATCCCGAACTGCTGAAACCGCTCTTTTCTTGAACTTCGGAATAGGGACCTTCCCTTGCCCACTCTGACTGGTTGTAGCCTCCATAACAAAACTTAATCAGGTAAACAGGTTAACCCCCAAAACACCACTTAAGCATTTAACCTTAATAAATATCCTTACCACCACTTGATCAAACTGACTGCTACAAACGGAGGCTTGGCCAACCACTAAAACCCCAGAGTATCTCAGTCACGGAACCCGAAAAGATCTAAGTTAACATTCGGCCCAAGTGCTATCAAGTTGAGAGAAAGAAATTCGGCAAAGGGGTGATGGATGTAGATTCGGCTATTAATTAAATCAAGGGGTAGGGAACATTGGTTTCAGCCAAAGAGAGGAGAAAGAAAGGTGTGGGGTGTACTTTCGGTTTTGAAGTGAAAAGGAAGGGAAATAGGGAGAGTGAAGGGTTCGGCCTCTTGGAAAAAAATGTGAGAGAAGAAGAACAACAAGCTTTGGAGAAAAGGTTTCGGCAACCAAGGAAATGGGGAACAAAATTCGGCAAGGGAGAGAAGGCAGATGGTGAATGAATAATGAGCACCTCCCCCCTATTTATACTAAAAGGCCAAGCTCCAACCCCCTAAAAATAATCCTCAAAATTCTCCTAAAATACCTCCCTTCCACCCATTCAAAAAGTTTGAATGAGTCAAACTTTTACCTAGCCAAATTCAAAAAAATTGACCAAGTCTTCTCCACCTTTTAAGCCTTTCAAACCGTCCATCCACCCCACCAAGATGACGCAAAAACAATGCCCATCTGCTGCTCTTGTGAATCGAACCTGAGCCCCTTCCCCCCTGCAAATGGCGTCACACACACAAGGCCTTAGTGGCGCCTATCCTGCCACTCCATCAGCTCCTTTCTTGTGACATAAACTCCCAAATAATTCTCTTAAGACACCCCTCGCCCAGCTCCCCCTTTTTAGCCCCTAAAACTAAAAATTTTCTAAGGCAACCTACCACCACCTAGGGTTCTCAGGACTTCTAAAACTTACCCAACCACACACTAGAGTGTGCCAACACCCGAGCTAAGTACCAAATGCCTAACCCCTAAAACCAGGGTGTTACAATTCTACCCTCCTTAAAATAATTTCGTCCGCGAAATTACTTGTCTAAACTAACAGTCCAATTCCTCCAGCTACGCTATGGCTGCGCACTCTGATCTTAAAGAGCTAACATACTTCCCAATCATAGTCTCTAAGTTCGTACTCAAAATTCAAAGCAACTCAGAAAAGAGCTATTCCCACAAGCAAGCAAAGCATTTAAAGCATGCACCAAAGCAGAGGAGCTTACCCGATATCACCTCCTTGGTTGATTCTGACTGGAACCATTCCCTCCATGGCTTGAACCATGACCCCTCGTTGATCGAGGACAGTTCTTAACCAGATGTGCCTTAGATCCGCACCGAAAGCATGTTTTACTATTTCCCCAACACTCTCCTGTGTGAGGTCTTCCACATCGAGCACAAAGACAATTCCGATTCTCAGCAACTGGCACGGGTGTATGTACCGTATTCCCAACTCTTGGTCTTTTCTGAGCATCTCCAAACGATGCTGACCATCCAACACTTCTCTTATTCACGCTCCTATTCTTTCCTCGGTTTTCCCTTACCATCCTCTTAACTTCTTCGGCTATACGAGCTTTCTCCACTAGCACCGCGAAGTCTCTTTCCCTCTGCGGAGCGATCAGCACTCGAAGTTCATCTCGCAATCCGTCTTCAAACCGGACGCACCTCTCATAGTCAGTGGCCACAATTCCCTTAGCATACTGACTTAGCCGTACAAATTCTGCTTCGTATTCCGCTATCGACTTATTTCCTTGCACCAGATTTAGAAACGCCTTCCTTTGCGCATCTAAGTAGCTTGCTCCAACGTATTTTCCTTCAAACTTTTCCTTAAAGTAATCCCAATCCAATCGATCTGCCGGTACACCTTGTTTGACAGTGAGCCACCATCGATAAGCCTCATCCCGTAGTAGCGAAACAGCACCTTTCAACTTTTCCTCTGGGGCACAATCCAAGTCGTCCATAATTCTCTCGACTCCTTCTAGCCAATACTCCGCTACGTTCGGAGCCGTTCCCGACACTCCTCTAAAAACTTCAGCCCCGTTCGACCTAAGTCTCTCGGACACTAACTTCCGAGCTCCATTTCCCCTACTAGCTCTTGCCACTTGCTGAAGCACGCGTAACATAGCCGCGACACTGTGTCCTCTTCACTTATCAGATCTTGTTCCTCTACATCCACTGCTGGCGGCACTTCGCTTTCTGACCCATAGCCAGACCCTACTGGTTCCGAAGTTGTCATTCTACCTCTACCGCGTCCCCTAGAACTCATCTCTAGCGCTTCGATTTAATCTGTTTAGAAAGTTTTATGAATTAGAAATTATTGTTTCACTGTTTTATTCACGAGCAATTTTATGCAATGAAGGTTCCGAGAGTAGTTCTTTCGAGCAATCAAGTTTCCTTTTCCTACCCAGGGGTAATTTCGTCATTGTTCCTAAAGAGATATTTCGGTAATAACTCAGGGTCAATTTTGAAAATAGTTTTTCCAACTTAGAGATTTTTCAAAATTTGCAAATCTCAAGAGTCATCTTGAAAATTTTGTTTCTCAAACGAAGTGTGTTACAAAAATTTCAGAAAGTAGGGTCATTTTCGTAATTTTGGAAATCATGGGCATTTTCGTAAATTCTCAAAATCGAGATATCACCACATTTTACAAAATAGAATTTTCTGATATTTAGTAAAGTAGGAATATTTCAGTAGAAGTTGAGAGAAATTTGAAAATTTAGAAACCAAGGGCATTTCGATAATTTTGTCAACCAGGGGTATTTTCGTAAATTTCCACAAGTCAGAGTATCCTAATATTTTGAAAACTCGAATTTTAGTATTTTGCAAGGTAAAGAGCATTTTATCAAAATTTGAGGGTAGTACAGTAATTTTGCAATACAGGGGCATTTTGGTAATTTTACCACTAAGGGCATTTTGGTAATTTTGTAAATCGAAAGAAAAACGTCCTTCAAAATCAGATTTAAGGTTTCACAAACTAGAGGGGTAAATTTGAAAATTTAAAAACAGGGAATTTAGAAAACAGCAAGGCTAATTCCCTTTCGGGTTTTAATAACCAGTTTAGCCTATGAACAAGTCCTCTTGGTTAAGGTGAACCGTAGCTACGCACCAGGTAGGATTCGAGTAAAGAGGAGGTGAGTCGCTAGGACTGCTTAAATACCAAGCTGTTACTGAATGCCACTCCTAGACATGCGTGCAGTGGTTACCACACCTTAACTCGGCGACTTACTTCACAGGTTTGTTTAAGAGCTTTAAGTTTTATGCAAGTGTTTGAGTAGACTAATCCTAGGGTCCGATTGCCTTAATATTCTAAACTACGAGCCCAACTAAGCCCATAACAGTTCATAATAACAAATCACTTCCAAAGTTCGAAGTACTTACCTGGTGGACTTCGGGTCGGAGGTACAGGTGCCATGCCAAAAAAACCTGAAAAAGTTTCTTAAAAGCCCATATTTTTGAAAAACTCATTTTTGAAAATGTTTTTGGGCCCAAAACCCTCAAAGCCGAGTTTTGAACCGGGCTCTGATACCAAACTGTAACATCCCCAAACCCGGTCCACTCACTACGACCGAATCTGGTTATGTTAGTGCGGAAAAGTCAGTGGAAAATCTATTTAACTTAGAAAAATTTAGTAAAACTTGCTAACTTTTGGAAAATCCATGTTTATTTAAACCTATGATTAAAACTTTGTTATTAAAATATACTCATACTAAAAGATTAATATATACAAGCCAAATTGAATAAGTAGGTTGGAAAAATATAATCATCTTCACATAGTGTTTCAAATTCTTCAACCCATAATAAATACTAATAAAATAATAACAAAAATAAATAAGAGTCAAAAGGCCTTTATTACATATTCTATTTAAACCCAAATACTTAAAGTAAGCCTAAAACATTTAATCTCTTCTTCTGCATGGGCCACCATGTGTCCACTCCAACCCGGTCCGACCGACATGTCACCTGCGATGCTTAAAAAGTTGGGTGAGTCATACAGACTCAGTGTGTAACTAAAGCATCGAAATCCACCCACATGCTAACCACATAACATCCCAATTATCAAATGCAACATGCAAGTATAATTATTTAGATTACCACAATCTGGGCTTGGCCCACCTTCAAATTATAACAAATACTGGACTAGGCCCTTTTCACATTAGTCCACTGATCACTGGGTTTGGCCCATGTCCACGTATGTCCCCAAAACATACCTATTCATTGGGCTTGGCCCATTTTCATATTATTTCATAAACGGAATAATGCAATCATGAAACCCACCCAAACCTAGGGTCCATCCGCTACACACCCCCTTATCCAGCCTACTACACACCAGGGGACTATCGAGTCACCCTCTCCTTTTCCCTCCAAAAAGGCAACCAATGCCATCCACGATGTAGCATATAGCTAACATCAAACCACGATGGAGCACACAGCAATCCATCAAGCCACGATATGGCATAAGCCGATATCAATCAAGGTAACCACGCGAACTAAATCGCAAAGATCCACAACGCGACCTCAGTCAGCGCCAATCCACGATGTAGCACAAAGCTGACATCAACCACGTACTCGAAGTACACCCGTACCTTCTTTTCATAACCCACCCATGCTCATGCCACATAAAATATAATCGTGATAATGCATGCACATGCTTATTAATATCCATAAACATACTCATAAACAAATAATCACATTGCAACAGGTCCGATACTAACCTGATCATCGCTATACTCCTTAAGGGTACCATTTTCACATTTAATTGTACTTATTAGCATCATACAACATAAGCAGATATATTCAAATCCCGGAAACAATGGTTTAACTGCACACCTTAAAACCCGGAGCTCTAAACCCTCGATCCCGATGCTATCGACTAGCGAGACTACTGCTATCTGCCTATAGCTATCTCCTGCCGCTGGCCCACACCCCTGTAGCCAATCCCGAACTGCTGAAACCGCTCTTTTCTTGAACTTCGAAATAGGGACCTTCCCTTGCCCACTCTGACTGGTTGTAGCCTCCATAACAAAACTTAATCAGGTAAACAGGTTAACCCCCAAAACACCACTTAAGCATTTAACCTTAATAAATATCCTTTCCACCACTTGATCAAACTGACTGCTACAAACGGAGGCTTGGCCAACCACTAAAACCCCAGAGTATCTCAGTCACGGAACCCGAAAAGATCTAAGTTAACATTCGGCCCAAGTGCTATCAAGTTGAGAGAAAGAAATTCGGCAAAGGGGTGATGGATGTAGATTCGGCTATTAATTAAATCAAGGGGTAGGGAACATTGGTTTCAGCCAAAGAGAGGAGAAAGAAAGGTGTGGGGTGTACTTTCGGTTTTGAAGTGAAAAGGAAGGGAAATAGGGAGAGTGAAGGGTTCGGCCACTTGGAAAAAAATGTGAGAGAAGAAGAACAACAAGCTTTGGAGAAAAGGTTTTGGCAACTAAGGAAATGGGGAACAAAATTCGGCAAGGGAGAGAAGGCAGATGGTGAATGAATAATGAGCACCTCCCTCCCCCCTATTTATACTAAAAGGCCAAGCTCCAACCCCCAAAAATAATCCTCAAAATTCTCCTAAAATACCTCCCTTCCACCCATTCAAAAAGTTTGAATGAGTCAAACTTTTACCTAGCCAAATTCAAAAAAATTGACCAAGTCTTCTCCACCTTTTAAGCCTTTCAAACTGTCCATCCACCCCACCAAGATGACGCAAAAACAATGCCCATCTGCTGCTCTTGCGAATCGAACCTGAGCCCTTTCCCCCCTGCAAATGGCGTCACACACACAAGGCCTTAGTGGCGCCTATCCTGCCACTCCACCAGCTCCTTTCTTGTGACATAAACTCCCAAATAATTCTCTTAAGACACCCCTCACCCAGCTCCCCCTTTTTAGCCCCTAAAACTAAAAATTTTCTAAGGCAACCTACCACCACCTAGGGTTCTCAGGACTTCTAAAACTTACCCAACCACACACTAGAGTGTGCCAACACCCGAGCTAAGCACCAAATGCCTAACCCCTAAAACCAGGGTGTTACACGAGTAGCTGTTTTCCTTTTGATAAACCGAATCCGAGGTAAGTCACTATGCAAATAAAAGTATATGCATGCAATTGTAATTATTCATATGACTAATGTTGATAATGAATGCTTATGAGAGTTTATGCATATGAATTCTGAGATAAGTTCGATATAGTGACTAAGTCCGAGAAGCCCCGTACGAACCTAGAAATAGATAGGATTGGCTATGTCCTGACATAGGTATCTATTCTGTTTTATCATGTAAGACCACGTCTGGGACGTTGGCATTGATTTGAGATTTCGTGGAAGACCACGTATGGGACGTCGGCATCGATATAAGCTTTACGTGTAAGACCACGTCTGGGACGTTGGCATTGTTATAATCCTTGCATGTAAGACCATGTCTGGGACATCGGCATCGTATTGATTCGTGTAAGACCCTGTCTCGGACAGTGGCATCGATATTTGAGTGCATGAAAGACCTCGTCTGGGACGTCAACATTGTACGATTATTCCGAGCTTTCTGAGTGTCCTGTTAGATTCCTTACAGTTCAACGGGCAAGTCTGAGATATGAATGGCAAATCCGAGCTTTGATAGATTAAGTAAATGAATGTCTGATTCAGGTACGTTGATTATACACTAATTGTGTATACAAGGTAAGACTCTATGTGATCTTACTAGAATGTTATGTATATGGAATTGATAATACAATATGTAAAGTTTGACTAGATGAACTATGTGCATATATGGTATGTGAACTGGAATATGGTAAGTGATTGTTAAGCAAACGAGCTTAAGAAAGAATGAGATGATTTGTATCGTGAGAATCAAATTGGTCATTTTATTGATTTGGTTATGTGCAATTCATGCCAAGTTTGTTTGTATATTGACTTACTAAGCTTTTGGAAAGCTTACTCTGTGTGTTTTTTCTCTATTTTACAGGTCGTCAAAGCTACTGAAGGCTCGGGACTATCAAGGATCGTCATCACACTACTAAACTCATTTTGGTACAATTTAGAATGTATATATCTAGATATGGCATGTATAGGCTAATTTTGATATAAGTTGATGTATAGATTTTGTCATGAGATGTGGCTAAATTATTGGTTTATATTTTGCCTTGAGGAATATGGTATGTGTAGTTGTTTTGGTATGGTTTGATATTCATGAAATGGTCAAGTTTTGGGTAAGAAAATGATTGAGAAATGCTTTAGTTATATATATGTTTAGTCTTGAAAGTTGGCATGAATGAAATGAGTATTGAATGAATAGATGAATGGTCAATTTTGGTATGTTTTTGGTGGTTATATGTGCATGAAATGTCTTGGTATATGTTGATAGTAGGCATGACCCTTTTGGGTGGCACTTTGGTCTTGTAAATGACCTATAATGACACACGGCCATGGCACACGGGCGTGCCTAGTGACCATGTTAGCTAATCAGTATATGGCCTAGTAGTACACGGCCTTGGCACGGGGGTGCTGGTTAACCGTGTTGGTTTTGGCAGGATCGACCACGTTCAGGGTACACGGGCTTGCTTTGTGACCATGGGGGCCAAGTCAGGATAGTCCATGGCCAAGGCACACGGGCGTGCTTGGTGGCCGTGGGAGTATAGTCAGGATAGAGCACGGGAAGGACACACGGGTGTGTCTATTAGCCGTGGAAGGCACATGGCCTGCCCACACGAGCGTGTAAGCCCTGTAACTTAGAAATGTTTTAATTTTCTAGAAATTCTGTATGTGTTTCGGGTTAGTCCCGATCTGATTTGTAAGCATATTTATGATCCTGAGGACTCATTTAAGGGACATTATGCTTGAGAGTGATGAATGAATGTATGAATTTCTGTATATGCTTTCCGTTCTGTTCGGTAACGCTCTTAACCCTAATTCGGCGACGGACACAGGATAGGGGTGTTACACCATGTGAGGCACATGGCCTACCGACACGGGCGTGTGACCTCTGCAATTTTGAAAAATGTTTGATTTTCGGAAAAATTTTGTATGTGCTCAGTTTAGTCCCGACCCCTTTCCAATTCATGTTTAAGGTCTCGTAGACCTACTAAAGGGACTTTGTGTCGTTGATTTCTATGATGTGTTGGTGTGAGACATAATGGTATAAATGTTATGATTTGCTCGGTAATACCGGTGATGGTTACGGGTTAGGGGTGTTACAATCTGAGTATCCTTATTAATTTTGAATGGTTCAACGGGCATTAACGAGTTATGATTGAATGTGAAATCGAGCTAAAAAGGTTCAGGTACGTACTAAGTTTAATGTTAATGAAAATAAGGTAAGCTTGTTATTTGGAATGGTGATATAAATTATATATGATACAAAGTGAATTATATGTATATATGAATGCTCATATTCGGCCAAAGGATGTACATGTGAATTCGGCCAAATGAAAGAATAATGCTAAATTACATGTATTGATATGTGAAGTTGAAATCTTGAAAATATATTTGTGGTTATGATTAGTATGATTCGGTTTAGTTAAATTGAATTATGAATGTTATTGAATGATTTATTTGCTTATGACTTACTATGTTATTTAAGCATACTGTGTGTATTTGTTCGTGTTTTATAGATTTTTGGAAGCTAGTTATGAGCTCGGGGATTGTCAGAGAAATCCGTCACACTATCGATCATTTTTCGGTAGTTATAAAAGTTGAACTTTGGACTTATGGCATGTATAGGCTAGCTTATGATTTGGATAATATTTGATGTTGTAAATATAAGCCATGCGAAAATGGCTAAATATGATGTTTAAGTCTAAGTAAATTTGGTCATGGCATATAAATGAGGTGTGCTTGGTATGTTTTGTTAATGTCTGCGTTTAATTATGTTTGATTATGGTTGAGGCTCATTTTGGTAAAAATGCAAAAAGACATATGTGAATGGTAATTGTGGAATGTTTGATATATATATGAAGGTTTTGGCATGAAGTAATTGTTTGTACCTTGGGGTTATTTTATTAAGAAAGTTTGATAAATGTGGTTGCTGAATTCATAATCGGTTATGAGATGAAATATGGGTGACGGTTGTGAACTACTTATGATTCGACACTTATGAATATGACTAATTGGTTTGAGATGATAAGTATAAGCATAAAAGGTATTTGGATGATTTGAAAGTTTGATTCGGTAGAATTGGTAAAAGATGCATATGTTTAAATGATTTATATAAGTTATATTAAATGAATGTTTGTGAAATAAGTTAGCTTAATTGAGCGTATGAAATTGAGCATGTATGGTTTGAGTATAGGTGTTCGAAGATGACCTTAATAGATAGGGTTATAAATGCATTACTATTAAATAACCAAAGGCGTGTGTGTGTTGTATAATATTAAGTTACTTTAAGCGTTTTATATATTTAGGTAAGCGTATATATCTTGAATTTCGTGTATGTGCATATGATATGCTAGTAAATTATGTATATCATTAACCTATCAATTGTGGTTAAAGATGGTGAGTGGTATAATTGTAAAATGGATGAAAATGGTGGTTTAGATAATAGTTGTTTTGAGTACATAGTAAACGGATAATGAAGAACATGATTTGTGCCTAAAGTTGACTGGTGTTTTGATTATGTGTTTGTATTTTAAATATGGTAAAATAGGCATATGAAATGGTGCATTATTTTGTGACTAAAATAAATGTATATAGCATGTTCGGTCATGGTATTATATTTATAATGCCGCATAAGATTTTGGTTTAGTAAGTGCATGTCTACTATTATGAAATAAAATGTTTGGTATATATTAAGTAATAACGGTATAACTGAGAAACATGTTTATTGACTTGTAAAATGTCATATATATATGTGTTAGATATGAATTCGGTTGAATTTTTAGATATGAACTGTAAATGCTGTGTGACTAAATATACATTTTTTTTAGCAATGTTTTATATACTTATATATATTCAGATATGACTTAAGTGATTATATGAACGTATAAAAGTTGTGACTTGTCCGGTAATCCCTTGTAACCCCATTCCGGCGACGGGTACTAGTTAGGGGTGTTACATTTGATTGGTATCAGAGCCACTATTTATTCTATTCTAGGACTACCGTAGTGTGTGTGAATGTAGCTATACATGCGATATTTATAAACTGCGATAGTGTGATGATTCCTGAAAATTAAAATGTGTTTTAATATAGTAAATGGATCCCGATCGAGTGGTAGCTGATGATGTTGAGAGTATAGCGCCTGCTCCCACTCAAGGTACAGTGCCGACTGATTCTAGGCCGATTTTGAGTAACCAAGAGGGAGAGGCTAAACAAGCCTTCTTCCAAATGATGAATGATTAGAGTTCGTGCGAACAAATCCGGTTGTTCAACAACCCCCATCCCAGCTTAATCCTCCTCCGATACCTGTAATACCTCAGGTACTTGATTCGATGAGATTACATAAGCCCGTTGTTGATAAAATTAGAAAATACGAGGCTAAAGACTTCAAAGCCACTGTTGATGATGATGCTGAGCGAGCTGAATTCTAGCTCAATAATACTATTCGTGTGTTTGATGAGCTATCCTGTACACCTGATGAGTGTATTAAATGTGCTGTATCATTGCTTCGAGATTCTGCATATCACTGGTGGAATATACTGGTTTCGATGGTTCCAAAAGAACGAGTTACCTGGGAGTTTTTTTAGATTGAATTTCGTAAGAAATACATCAGTCAGAGATTCATCGATCAAAAGCACAAAGAATTCCTCGAGTTGGAATAGTGTCGTATGACCATAATAGAATATGAGCGGGAATTTGTGAGACTTAGCAGGTATGCCCGAGAGTGTGTTTCGACAGAAGCAATTATGTGTAAAAGATTCAAAGACGGACTGAATAAAGACATTAAATTTCTTGTTGGGATTCTTGAAATAAAAGAGTTCGTTGTACTTGTTGAATGAGTATGCAAAGCTGAAGAGCTCGGGAAAGAGAAAAGAAAAGTTGGTTTTGAAGCCAGAGATTCTCGTATGCACTCAGAGAGGAATCAAAGACATAGCTGTTAGATCGGAGTCTTGTGCACGTGCCAGAGTTTATGCTATTTGCGCTCGCGAAGAGGCTTTATCCCCAAATATTATCACAGGTACTCTCACTCTATATGATACTAGTGTAGTTGCACTGATTGATCCAGGATCGACTCACTCTTATGTATGTGAAATGTTAGTATCCAGTAGGACTCTGCCTGTTGAGCCTATTGAGTTTGTGATTAGAGTATCGAACCCCTTAGGCCTGTGTGTCTTGGTTGATAAGGTGTGCAAGAATTGTATGTTGATGATTCGAGATTCATGTTTTCTGGCCGATTTAATGTTGTTGCCATTCGACAAGTTTGATATAATTTTGGGTATGGATTCGCTAACAGTACATGATGCAGTTATGAATTGTAAAGGAAGACTATTGATTTGCGATGCGAGAATGATGAGATTAATCGGATTGAGTCTAATGATCTGAATGGTTTACCGGCAGTGATATCTTCAATGTTAGCTCGAAAATATGTGAGAAGGGGTTGTGAAGCTTATTTTGCCTATGTACTTGATTCTAAAGTGACCGAAAAGAAGATAGAATCAGTACCAATTGTGTGCAAATACTCAGATGTGTTTCTCGAAGAGTTATAGGGTTTGCCACCGATCTGAGAGGTAGAGTTTGGTATTGAGTTAGTGCCAGGGACAACTCTGATTTCGATAGCTCCATATAGAATGGCACTGACTGGATTAAAAGAGTTGAAGACTCAGTTGCAAGAATTGATTGACAGAGGCTTTGCATGATCGAGTTATTCTCCTTGGGGTGCACTAGTTTTGTTTGTGAAAAAGAAAGACGAAACTATGAGAATCTGCATCGATTACCGACAGCTTAATAAGGTGACTATAAAGAATAAATGTCCTTTGACACGGACTGATGACTTGTTCTATCAGTTGAAAGGGGCTACTGTGTTTTCTAAGATAGATCTGAGATCGGGTTACTATCAACTGCGACTTAAAGACTCCGATGTGCCGAAAACTTCTTTCTGAACAAGGTACGGACACTATAAGTTTCTGGTTATGCCTTCTGAACTTACTAATTCCCCTGTTGCTTTTATGGATCTAATAAATCGAGTCTTCAAGCAGTATTTGGATTGATTTGTGGTTGTGTTTATAGATGACATTTTCATCTATTCCTGTGATGAAACCGAGTATACCGAGAATTTGAAAATAGTGTTACAGACTTTGCGCGACAGCTATACAAAGTTCAGTAAATGTGAGTTCAGGTTATGAGAGGTCAGATTTCTGGGACATGTTGTTTCCGCATCGGGTACTCGGGTTGATCCGAACAAGGTTTCGACTATGCTAGATTGGAAGCCTCCTAGAAATGTATCCAAAGACAGAAGTTTTCTAGGACTAGCTAGTTACTATAGACGGTTCGTAAAAGGTTTCTCTATGATTGTAACCCCGATGACGTGACTACTTTAGAAAGATGTTAAGTTTGAGTGGTCAAAAAAGTGCCAGAAAAGTTTCGATCAGTTGAAAGCTTTGTTGACCGAAGCTCCAGGGCTAGTTCAGCCAGAATCGGGTAAAGAATTTGTTATCTATAGTGATGCATCTTTGAACGGTTTAGGCTGTGTTTTGATGTAGGAAGGCAAAGTTATAGCTTATGCCTCAAGACAGTTAAAGCCACACGAAAAGAACTATCCGACACACTATCTGGAATTGGCAGCTATTGTGTTTGCGTTGAAAATTTGGTGCCACTATCTGTTCGGTGAGAAATGTCATGTCTATTCTGATCACAAAAGCTTAAAATATTTGGTGACTCAGAAAGATCTGAATCTACAACAGCGAAGATGGTTAGAGTTGTTAAAAGATTACAAGCTGGTAATTGACTACCGTCCGAGGAAAGCCAATGTCGTTGTTAATGCTTTGAGTCGAAAATCATTATTTGCTCTACATGCGATGAATACTCAATTGGCCTTATCAAATGCCGGTTCGCTAGTAGTTGAGTTGAAAGTGAAATCGTTATTTATTCAACAGATTTGTGAGGCTCAAAATGTTGATAACGAATTGATAGCAAAACAGGCTTAATGTGATGCGAATATTAATTTAGAGTTCCGAGTTGATACTAAAGGTTGTTGGAGGTTCAAAGACTGAATGTGTGATCTGAGAAAGTCAGAGTCGATTCAGATGATTTTAAATGAAGCTCATAGTAGGCGGTTATTTGTTCACCCGGGTAAAACAAAAATGTATAATGATTTGAAACAGCTTTATTGGTGGCATGGTATGGAACGAGACATCTCTGACTTTGTTTCGAGATGTTTGATCTATTAACAAGTCAAAGCTGAGCATCAGGTACTCTCTGGGTTACTTCAACCGATTATGATACCCGAGTGGAAATGGGACAGAGTCACAATGGATTTTGTATCAGGTTTGCCTTTGTCACCAAGCAAGAAAGATACGATCTGGGTCATTGCGGATAGATTGACTAAATCGGCTCATTTTATGCCGATTCGCACAGATTACTCGCTTGATAAGCTTGCTGAGTTGTATATTTCTCAGATTGTGAGATTACACGGAGTACCTATTTCTATTGTTTCCGGTAGAGATTCGAGGTTCACATCGCGGTTTTAGAAGAAACTACAAGATGCGCTGGGTAGAAAATTACATTTTAGCACTACTTTTCATCCGTAGAAAGATGGTCAGTCCAAACAAGTTTTTCCAAATACTCGAGGATATGTTTAGATGTTGCATTCTCGAGTTTGAAGGTACGTTCGAACGATACCTACCATTCATTGAATTTGTGTATAATAATAGCTTTCAATTGAGTATCAAAATGGCACCTTATGAGGCTTTGTACGGTCGCAAATGTTGAACACCATTGTATTGGACTGAGCTCAGTGAGAATAAGATAGACGAGGTCGAATTGATCAAAGAGACTAAACAGAAAGTAAAAGTGACTCACGATAGTCTGAAAGCAATATCAGATCGTCAGAAATCGTATGTAGACCAGAAACGAAAAGATATTGAGTTTCAGATCGGGGACAAAGTGATTTTGAAAGTCTCACCTTGGAAGAAAATACTTCGATTCGGTCGTAAAGGCAAATTGAGTCCTAGATTTATTGGGCCGTATGAGATTATTGAGCGTATCGGGCCGGTTGCTGACCTGTTGCTGTGTAACACCCCTAACCCGTGTCCTTCGCTGGATTAGGGTTACGAGGTGTTACTCAACTAACCACCAAGTTCATTTAGTCACAGGAATCAAAATACTTAAGAAATGATATTACAATAAACAAGCCATCACAAAAATAATATCAATTGCATTATAAACGATAAAATAAGTAAACTCAATCAAATTACAATGCACTATTCATTTGGTCATCTTTAAAAGTGTGGCCAAATATACTCATGTTTATAATGACTTTACTTAACAAATCAACAATCACCAAAACCGAACATAAAACATGTTATATAAATATTCTTTCAATTCCTTTCAACAATAAATATACCAACTTCAATATCAACTATCGAGCATCCAATCATAATATAGATTACTTCTCTTATAAGATCATGGTTAAAACAACAAGACCAAACACTTCTCACATTGACTAAAACATGTGAATTTAAACTCGTTACACATTTCATATAAAGAAACATGACCGAATATGCCCAACCCAAATACATGACCTATTAAACCTTTCATACCAAATATGCAAGTTTGTTTGTCGCATTATACATACACCATGAAACGTAATTACTAACAAAATCATATCATACTCAAATATATCCAAATCTAAGCATCATGTTCAAACATAACCGAGCTTATGCTTAGAAATTAAAACGTTTAACCAATCACCATTTATAAATACATCATGAAACATACCTTCCTTATAACCTAATAACATGGCTGAATATTACAAGTAAGTATACTATATATTGATCATTAGTAAATCACACATAACATAATATGAAATAAACTTTCATGATAAGTTTAATATATATATATATCCTAACATGCACAATTAATAACACCAAAATCAAGCATGATTAAACCATATTCAAACATACAAGTATAGCCATTTTCTCATAGCCTTTATACATCATATTCAATACAAAACTCAAAAGAGTAATATAACCTATACATGCCATAGTTCTCTTAGTTTAACTTATCAAAAGAGTACCAAAGATAGATGATAGTATGATAAGCTTCCAAGTTGATCCCCAAACACGAGCTGAGTTCCCAAAAGAAATCTACAAATTCAAAAACAACCAAAGACAAAGTAAGCTTCCACAGCTTAGTAAGATTTAAGCAATTTATACTCATATCCAAGCTTATTCGAGATTTCAAAACCTAATTCATTTATACATTCATACCGAATAACCAAACATTCAAAGGTTGAAATCATAACCACATTATATGCTTATACCAATTTCCATATACTACCGTCACATAATAAATAATTAATATACATGTCTAATACTTGCCAAATCTTCTATTTGCATTCAAGCTATCATCAATCTCAAGTTAATAGGTATAATACATACCTCTACTTTACTTACCTCTCCCAAACTTAACCATTCATGCATAACATGTGATAATATACTCGATCTATTCTGTATACTTAATAGCATCAGTAATAGAAGTCTTTTAACGAGCCTCATACCTGCACATTGTTAATAAGATTTAGTAACGTATCGCACACTTAGTGTCGTTACTCAACATTTTCGCGCGCTTAGTGCCAATTTTCCCGTAACGTATCACACACGTAGTGCCATTACTTAACAATTCCGCACACTTAGTGCCCTGCGTCCGGTTTTGAACACTTAGTGCCTGGTTATAATTTCGTACACTTAGTACCCTTTGTAGACCTGTGAGTAAATAAAATGTGCACTTATATATAACCAAAGTCTAATACACAGCAATGCATATAAGTGCATTGCTACAAACATAAATTTTTCATTTCATATCCCAAATAGAAATATTATATTCGGCCAACCAATAGCATGTGACTAATTCATCATTGAATATAATCATGTCATAGTTCATTATCTCTCAATCCATTTGCATCATTACATTTAGATATTCATTTCATGAAATCATATTCAAATTCCAAGCAATCTCATATTAAGCTATTTTTATACCAAATTCACTAACACATTCGGCCATAAGATATTCAATATACTTACTTCATTAACATAGATACATTATTTTAAAGATATTTGATTTATCTCAATTGCTTAAAATCTTACCTCGGAATCAACGGATTAGGGTTTCCCGGCTACTCGTTTAGTTTCGCCTTTCCTCGGTCCAATCCCGTGTCTTTAGGTTCTTGATCTAAATGAATTCCAATTTAAACTTATTCAAATATCTTTTCATCCAATTTTAATACAAAAATCACATAAATGGGCAAATTACCATTTTATCCCTAACATTTACAACTTTTACAATTTAGTCCCTATTGTACAAAACACAAAATACACATAATTTGGAATTACTCCTTTAGGGCCGAATACTACTTATGCCTATACAAATCCATATAATTCATTTATTTCACATTCAAACCCTTTAATTTTACAAATTTCACAATTCCATCCTAATTACTCAAATTTATAAAAATTTCGAATTCAAAGTATGTTAATTCATGACATAACATCAATATTTTACCATTAACATTTCAAAACATAAGCATTCCTCAATGGCCGAATGTCAAACATACATAAAATTAAAAATTCCAACATGGGTCGAATAGTATTCAAAGCAACGATCTCAAAAATGTAAAAATTAACAAAAACCGAACTAGTTACATACCTCAACTTAGACATGCAAGAGTAGAATGGTTAAAGCTTAGTTTCTTTCTTTCTTCTTTTATTTTCGGTGAAGAAGAGATGGAAAATGATGATGATAATGGTGTCTTCTTATTTTAATAATAATAACATATATTAAAACAACATTTCAACTTTAAAAAAAATTATATAAATAAAATACTTTAATGCAAAATTTGTGTCATTGCCATCCACTATACCCATATAAACGTCAAATTGCAACTTAAATTCTCATGCAAAAGAAGACAACTCAATTTAGCCACTCAATTTAATAATTGGCTACTTGTACCACTTATGCGTTTTAGTCCTTTTTTTAAAATTAAACATCCAAATAGAAAAATTAGCCTACGATATTTTAACACATGCTCAAACACATAACATGGATATCAAATAAAATAATAAAATATTTTTCTAACTCGGATTCGTGGTCTCGAAACCACCTTTCCGATTAGGGTCATAATCAGGCTGTTACATGCTGCCACCTAAGTTAGAAAAGATCCATAATGTATTTCATGTTTTGATGCTTCGACATTATTGATCCAACCCATCGCATATAATTTCCCCATCTGAGATTGAGGTTCGATCCGATATGACATACGAGGAAGAACCGATCTGGATTTTAGATCGCGAAGTGAAAGAATTGAAAAATAAGAAAATTTCTTTAGTAAAAGCTTATTGCATCGACACAGAGTTGAAGAAGCTACGTGGAAGCCTGAAGATGCTATGAGAGAACGTTACCCAAACCTATTCGCCGGTAAGATTTTCGGGGACAAAAATCCCTAAAGGGGAGAATTGTAACCGCTCGATTTAGACCCTAATCAGAATAGGGGTTTCGTGTAACGCCCCGAATTTGGGCCTAGAAGAATTGGGCCTATTGGGCTTTGGGTCTTATAAAATTTTTAAGTGAGCAAGAAAATGACAAATGACATGACAGCTTTAAAGGTTTAATGAATTTGGAGTGTCTAGGTGTGTTGGAGAAGCTCTAGGTTCGAGTTTTGTGGTGGAGGATTCTTAATTTAATTAATTAAGGAATCAGGGTTGTGAGTAGTGGGCTTTTACATAAATAAGTGAAAAAAAGGCACAAAGAAGCCCGTGGTGAAGTGGCTAAGTGACACCACTAAGGTGTAGAGAGGTGGCGACATATGCATGCAGGGAGGTCTGAGGTTTGAGTGCTGGCTGAGTTTTATTTTGGAGTTTAATTTTAGGCTTCTAGAAGGCTGGAAGTGTCGTGTAGAGGGACTCTAAGGAGAAGTGATCAGTAGAGAGAGATAAGGAGAAGGATAAGGGAGATATCATGGGGTAAAATTAGAAGATGAGCAGTGGATGAAGTGGTGCCGAATTGGACTTTAGGAGTGGCTAAGTTTCGGCTATAGGCTATATAAATGTGTGTGTGCCAAATCTGGGGTCCTAGGTAATGCCGAATTTTCCATTCTTTTTCTTATCCTTGCCGAAACCTTATTTTTCCACAACCGAAAATACCTTGCCTTGTTGCCGAAATCTACTATAGCCGAATCCTTTTTTGCCGAATTCTCTCATAGCCAAACTCTTTTATTGCCGAAGTATCATCATCTTCTCTTGCCGAAATCCCTATTAGTGTCGAATCTTTGTTGTTTTCCTCCATCACAAATCGATTGTTACCTACTATCAGTCAAGGTTAAAAGCCGAATCTCGTTCAGTAGTTATCTAGGCCGCAGGATCAAAAGTGGATTCAGTAAGTATTCAATTAACCCCTTAGTGTGTTTTGTTAAAAGCCGAAGGGATATCTAACATCTTATTGTCATTAATCTTGTATTAATAGGGGTAAGGTTCAGAGATCGGAAGCGTGGTAAGGATCGTTAGCAATGTGTAGGTGTACTCAACTCGATTATGGTTTAAGTAAATGGCTGAATGTGAGTATGATCTATAGGGGTGACTTGTGTGGATTATGAGTCACTCAAAGTTTGATGGTGTATGTGTGAGTGCAGATCTAGGGGATACTCGTGATTAGTAGCTAAGGAAGGGCCATTAGAACCCGGTGGCACACGGTAAGGTTACGATAAGGCTTCGGCTTTTGGTAAATATTTTGATTAAGTATGGGTGATTGATTGAAGGTTGGTTGGTTGTAGGTTCAAGACCAAGGATAGTATAGCACGTCTCAGTAACCAGGTGTGTACAAACACTACACACACATGATGTCGGCAATGCAGGAAAGCCAAAAAGCCGAAAGTGGCTAAATGGGCCCGATGGGCCCTGAGGCTAAGTTTGATGAAATGGAATAATTTGATTATATGAATTGGGTTAGGCATGCATGTTACATGATCTGGATTTGTTTTGGGCCTAATGGGTCATATGACTGAGATTTGGGCCTAGTGGGCCATAAAAATGTGATGTGGCCATTATGGGTTATATGAACGTGAAATGGGTTGATGGGCTTTATGCGGACGTAGAGTAGTATGCTAGGGTTTTATGGACTTTAGGCTCAGTACTGAGCAACTCTTAAATCGCATAAGACTTTCTAATAATTAAACATGTCTATGGACAAGTCGCTAGGTTAGAATATGGTAACGGGCATATGCATGTCTAGGGTTGGATCTAGGGAGAGCTTGGTACTTAAGTGGCCATAGCGGCCCACCTCCTCTTCTCTGGAATCCTACCTGGTGCATAGTGTCTGTTCACTTTAGTCGCAAGGACTTTTTAATGGGCCAAGTTCATAACTAAAACCCGACAGGGATAAAATACCCCTAGATTTGTAAAATTACTAAACTACCCCTGATTTGAAATTATCAGAATACCCTTGGTTTGCAGAATTACCAAAACATCCCTGATTTACAAAATTACCTAAATACCCCTATTTGCAAAATTACCTAAATTCCCCTATAGAGTAGATTTACGGAAATACCCTTGGGTAGTGAAATGACTAAAATACCCCTAAGTGCCAAATGTGTGAAAATGTGTATGTTGCATTCATGAAATATATGTTGCACTTGGGTGGGTTTTGATGATACGGAGGAAGATTTGAGGATCGCATAGTTGCTTGACGACCGTGGATCCACCTGTGGCTTTAAGCCCATTATAGTAGCTTTGCTTCAACGTTTTAGTAGTGACGCTGTTGGTGCTACCTTTGGAGTGTAGGGATGGGTGGGTTGATATTTATATCCCTATAGGAGTGTAGGGTTGGAAGGGGAATGGAGTGCAGGGTTGGATTTGGGATGGGTGCATTGCATTCATGTGATACTGATGTGATATGAGGTCATTGTGGGCTAAGGCCCAAAACTACCGTTTTTGATAGGGCTTAGGCCCAATGTGATAATTGTATGTTGATTGGATTAGCAAGGGTTGTACACACTGAGTTTCGAAACTCACACCCTTTTTATTAAATGTTTAAAGTGATCCTCAGTAAACGGCTCGACGTGGGAGAGGATTCAGAGATGGCCAGACTACAAGATACTTAGAAGTTTTATTTATTCGTCTCAAAAGACATGATTTTAATTACTTTATTTTTGTTGGATGTAATAAGGCCTTGTACTTCGATTTGACTTTGGATTTTGAGTTTTGTTGTTTCAACTATTTATTTAATTACTAAACCTGAGTAAATTTCTTATGATTAAACATGGTTTTCGGAATACTTGAAATAATTAAATGGGCTTTTATCATTACTTAACAAGACTCAAGGATTTTGGGCTTTTGGGTCTTAAATTTTAACTTAGCAAAATCGTTTTGAATTATGCCTTTGATGTGACATTCCCGGATTCAGCCATAACGTCTGGGCCGGGTCTGGGGGTGTTACATTTAGGGATCACAAATCCGAGTTTGAAAAATAATTAAATATTATTTTTTGGGTTTATAATGTATAGGAAACATTTCATTTTGAGCTATGTTTTAAAATTAGCCAAAGTGTTGTCAATCAAGCTTAGTATACATTTTGTATATGGCCAAAGAGATTGGTCATGAATTATTAAGTATGTATGATTTTATTTATCAATGAAGTATGCATCCTTATTCATGTTAGATTTATTAAATTGAGTTGTTGAATTGAACATGAGTTTGGTCTTGATTTCAGGGTGGCAATTGGCTTGGTAAATAGCCTCTAAGTGCCCACACGATGGACCCAGGGGCGTATGTCTAGGCCGTGTGCACCCTGCACCTTTGTACCTTAAGTCAGGATAGAACATGGGCTAATCCCACGGCCGTTTGTTTAGGTCGTGTGTGATACACGGATAGAACATGGGCGTGTGCCCAGGCCGTGTGGATAAGTCAGTATATCAAGGTATAGCACATGGTTTAACTCCACGGGCGTGTCAAGACCGTGTGAAATTAGTCAGTGTCGACCACGGTTGGGAGACATGGGCGTGTCTTAGGGGTACACGGGCATGCCCCAAGCCATATGGGCGTGTAACTCCTGTTTTGAGGAAAAGTTCCCGATTGAATTCTGAAAGTTTCTGGATATGTGTTTAAGGCCTCATAGGCCCATGATATGTACGTTTTGACTAGGAAAGAAGAGTTTCTATTTCGGAACAAAATTTTACAGCCCATATGTACATGTTTAAGTGAGTTCAAGCATGGTAATGTCTCGTATCCATTCTTAGCCTCAGACCCGGGTATGGGGTGTTATATTTAATGGTATTAGAGCTACAATTTAGTCGATTCTAGGACTAACGTAGTAGAAGCACGAGTCTAGTTATACATGCCAAACGTAAGAATGTTTTTATAATGATAGTGTGACGACTCCTGATGACTTAAATTATGTTTATACATATAGTAAATGGATTCTGAAAGAGCTGTGGTGGATGATGTAGAAAGTAACGCGACGGCTCCCGCAGAAGGGACGGTGCCGAATGAGAATGAGAATTGACCCACTACGGTGAGTCAAGGAGGACGAGAATAGGATAGAGAACCCTTCCTCCATATGAATACGTGGTATACGGAGTTCGTTCGTACGAACCCAAATGCACAACCCCCTCCACCCCCGCCTATTCCACAACCTATCCCTACAGCCCCTCAAGTAGTAGAGGTGGTAAGAGGAGACAAACCTCCAGTTGATAGGATCAGGAAACATGGGGCAGAAGAATTCCAGGCTAGAAAAGATGATAATTCGAAAAACGCTGAGTTCTGAATAGAAAATACTATCAGGGTATTTAATGAGTTGTCATGCACACCTGAGGAATGTATGAAGTGTGTAGTCCCTCTTTTAGGAGATTCTACTTACCAATGGTGGAACACCTTGGTATCGGTAGTACCAAGAGAGAAGATCACATGGGAATTCTTTCAAGAAGAGTTCAAGAAAAAGTATATTAGTCAAAGGTTTGTGGACCAGAAAAGAAAAGAAATCCTAGAACTGAGCAAGGCAAGATGTCGGTGACTAATTATGAGCGTGAGTTTGTATGACTCAGCAAATACGCTCGAGAATGCGTGTCCACTGAGGCCATCATGAGTAAAAGATTTGAAGACAGGTTAAATGAGGACATCAAATTGTTTGTTGCTGTCCTAGAACTGAAGGAATTCATTGTGCTAGTAGAGAGGGCTTGTACGGCCGAAGAACTAGTAAAAGAGAAGAGGAAATCTAAAATGGAGTCTCGTGACTCTAGAAAAAGACAGTGGAATAAGTCATTCCAATCCTCTTCCAAGAAGTCAAGATATTTGTCTACCCGATCAGCTACTTCCACTGGGTTTTCAAGGAAGGACAAGAGTAAGCAGTATTCGGGAAATAAAGCACAGACGACTTCAGTTGCTAGTGTGGGGAACATCCGATTGGATAGACCCGAGTGCCCACAGTGTGGCAGATGTCATCTCGGAGAATGCCGAGCACATGAAAGTGCATGTTTCAGATGTGGTTCTCAGGACCACTACGTAAAGGATTGTCCTGAGACGACAAAAGAAGAAAGAATTCAAAACCCGAGATCTGGGAGTATGGCCAGAGGAAGACCGCAGAGGAACCCAGGAAGTGGGGCAAGTGGGAGTGGTAGCCCTAGAGAACAAGCTGCGAGACTCGAGGGTAGGGCACCTATGAGAACTTATGCCATTCGCGCTCGCGAAGAGGCATCCTCCCCTGATGTTATTATGGGTACCTTTTCTCTTCATGATATCAAAGTTATTGCTTTAATAGATCCCAGATCCACACACTCTTACATTTGTATGAAACTAGTATCCAGTATGAATATGCCTATAGATTCTACAGAATTTACGATTAAGGTGTCTAATCCTTTAGGCAATAGTGTGTTAGTTGATGAAGTATGTAAAGATTGTCCATTAATGATTAGAGGTCATTATTTTAAAGCAAATCTTATGTTGCTACCATTTGATGAGTTTGACATCATTCTTGGTATGGACTGGTTAACCACCCATGATGTAATAGTTAATTGTGGGAAAAAATGTATTGAGATGAGATGTGAGAATGGGGATACTCTCCATATAGAATCAGATGAGCAAAGTAAATTACCGGTAATGATTTTTCACATGACGGCACAGAGATACATAAGAAAGGGGTATGAGGAATATTTAGACTTTGTGATGAATGATAAAGAAACAGAGTTAAAGATTGAGTCAGTACTGATAGTATGTGAGTACATGGATGTTTTTCCTGAAGAATTACCAGGACTACCACCAGTTAGAGAGGTTGAGTTCAGCATTGAGCTAGCTCCCGGTACTGTACCGGTATCTATTACTCCTTACAGAATGGCTCCAATGGAGTTGAAGGAGCTGAAGTCACAGTTGGAAGAGTTGACAAATAAAAGCTTTGCTAGGTCAAGTTGTTCTCCCTGGGGTGCTCCAGTTTTATTTCTGAAAAAAAAATGGCACCATGAGATTGTGCATAGATTACCGTCAGCTTAATAAAGTGACAGTGTAGAACAAGTACCCATTGCCTAGGATCAATGACTTGTTCGATCAATTGAAAGGAGCCACTGTATTCTCCAAAATAGACTTGAGATGTACTACCAGTTGAGAGTAAAGGATTCAAATGTATCCAAGACCGCTTTTCGAACAAGGTATGGACATTATGAATTTTTAGTCATGCCCTTTGGTTTGACCAATGCTCCTGCGGTATTCATGCACTTAATGAACCGCATTTTTAGACCATACCTCGACAAGTTTGTAGTCGTTTTTATTGAAAACATACTGATTTATTCCTAAGATGAGAATGAGCATGCTGAGCACCTACGGACAGTTTTACAGATTCTTTGAGAAAATCAGTTATATGCCAAGTTTAGTAAAAGTGAGTTTTGGCTCAAAGAAGTAGGATTTCTGGGACATATTGTCTCAGGAGAAGGAGTTCGAGTAGACCCAAGTAAGATTTTGGCTATAATGGATTGGAAGCCACCAAAGAATATCTCTGAGATTAGAAGTTTTCTAGGCCTAACCGGCTATTACAGACGATTTGTCAAGGGGTTTGCCATGATTGCAACCCCAATGACGAAGTTGTTACAGAAAGATGTGAAGTTTGAGTGGACAGAAAGATGCCAACAAAGTTTCGAGAAACTGAAAGCGATGTTGACAGAAGCTCCAGTTTTAGTACAACCTGAGACAGGGAAAGAATTTGTGATTTACAGCGATGCATCCTTAAACGGATTAGGTTGTGTACTTATGCAAGAAGGCAAAGTTATTGCTTATGCCTCCAGATAGTTAAAGCCTCATGAGAAGAATTATTCGACGCATGATTTAGAGTTAGCTGCCATAGTCTTCGCATTGAAGATATGGAGACACCACCTATATGGAGAGAGATGTCGGATTTTCACTGATCACAAATGTCTGAAGTACTTGATGACGCAGAAAGAATTGAACTTAAGGCAGCGGAGATGGTTAGAGTTAATAAAAGATTATGAGTTAGTAATTGACTACCATCCTGGAAAGGCAAATGTGGTCGTCGATGCTTTGAGCAGGAAGTCCCTTTTTGCATTAAGGGTAATGAATTCGCGGATGACCTTATCTGACAATGGTTCCATTCTAGCTGAGATGAGGACTAGAGTAGTATTCCTTTAAGAGATCTTTGAGGCTCAGAAAGAAGATAGTGAATTGCAAGTCAAGAGAGCTCAGTGCGAGTCAGATGTTGAATTCGGCTTTCGGATTAATTCTGATGGATACTTGATGTTTAAAGATAGAGTTTGTGTACTGAGAAAAGAGGAGCTTATTCAGAGAATTTTACACGAGGTACATAACGGATGCCTATCTGTACATCCTGGTAGTACTAAGATGTATAATGACTTGAAGCAACAGTATTGGTGGCCAAAAATGAAGAAAGATATTTCAGAGTTTGTTTCCAAGTGCATGATTTGTCAGCAAGTAAAGGCTGAACACCAAGTACCTTCGGGTTTACTTCAACCAATTATGGTACCCGAGTGGAAATGAGACCGTATCACTATGGATTTTGAAACGGGATTACATTATCACCGAGCAAGAAAGATGCTATATGGGTTATAGTTGATAGACTCACGAAGTCAGCTCATTTGTTACATGTACGAGTGGATCACTCACTCGACAAGTTGGCAAGTTTGTATGTTTCTGAAATAGTAAGGCTTCATGGAGTTCCTTTGTCAATCATATCGGATAGTGATTCGAGATTTACATCCAGATTTTGGAAGAAATTACAAGAGGCACTGGATACAAAATTGAGCTATAGTATCGCTTTCCATCCTCAAACTGACGGTCAGTCGGAGAGATTAATTCAAGTACTCGAGGATATTGTCCGATGTTGTGTTCTCGAATTCCAAGGCAGTTGGGAAAAGTTTCTCCCATTGGTAGAATTTGCCTACAATAATAGTTTTCAGTCGAGTTTAAAGATGGCGCCTTATGAGGCTTTATATGGGCGTAAGTGTAGAATGCCTTTATTTTGGACTGAACTAAAAGAAAACCAAATTCACGAGGTTGATTTGGTTAGAGAAGCTGAAGAGAATGTGAAAGTGATATGAGAATGTTTAAAAGCTGCATCAGACAAACAGAAGTCCTATTCAGACTTAAATAGAAAAGAGATAGAGTATCAAGTCGGAGATAAATTTTTCTTGAAAGTGTCACCATGGAGAAAAGTTCTCAGATTTGGCCGGAAAGGCAAGTTGAGTCCACGTTTTGTTGGACCGTATGATATTACCAAGAAAGTTGGGCCGGTAGCTTATAGATTGACTTTGCCATCAGAGTTAGAAAAGATACATGATGTGTTTCACGTGTCAATGTTGAGACGCTACCGATCAGATCCTTCACATGTAATTACCCCGCCAGAGATAGAGATTCATCCCGACATGACTTATGGTGAAGAAGCAGTTAAGATTTTAGCTCGGGAAGTCAAGCAGCTAAGAAATAAAAGTATTTCCTTAGTAAAAGTATTGTGGCAAAGATATGGGATAGAAGAAGCTACATGGGAACTAGAAGAGAGTATGAGAGACCAGTATCCAAACCTTTTTGCTGGTAAGATTTTCGAGGACGAAAATCCCTAAGAGGGAGAATTGTAACAACCCGATTTAGGGCCTAGTCAGAACAGTGGTGCGAGACCACAAATCTGAAATAGTAAAACGAGTTTTTATGATAATTGAAATGTTTGCATGATAGTATCAAAGTTTCATGTGGAAATTTTATGAAAATTTCCATTAAAGGGTCCATTAGGACTAAATTGCAAAAGTTGCAAAATATGAGTTTCTAGAAGCTTTTTGTATGAAATAGCTTTAGAATAGTAATTAGAAGTCCTTAAATAGCAATTTGCCCAAATTATAATTTTTGGACAAAATTGGACATGAGTTAGTAATTGGTAAAAATTTAGAGAGAATGGCATTTTGGTCATTTACCAATTAAATGATTAAAATAGGAAAAAGATGATAAAAATCTCATTCATCTTCTTCCTTGGTGCCGAAAATTTGAAGAAACCCATAGCTAGGGTTTTTTCATCTTTCAAGCTTGCTAATCAAGAAAAATGAAGCCTGGATTGAAACCGAGGCAAGAACAAAGTCGAGGACTAAATTGCATATCTACATACATTTTGTGTATTGAGGTAAGTTTGTATGATTTCTAAGCTTTATGATTTATATCATTGAACTGCTTAGCATAATGTACAATGTTACCATGAAAATGTTTGATGTTATGATAAACAAAGAAGATAATGAGATTACGCATGAGAAAGTCCCGATTGAAGTTGAAATACCTAGGATACTCGATCTATCACATAAAATGAGAAAGCCCGTATAAGACCAAGCCAAGGCATGGCATCGGCAATCAAGTAAGTTATCATGTAAGACCAAGACAAGTCTTGGAAATGAAGAGTTATTATGAGATGAAGACCCATGTAAGCCCAAGCCAAGGCATGGCATTGGTGAGTCTCCAAGCAAAGATGTCATATAAGTCCAAGACAAGTCTTGGCATTGAAAAGCTATCAAGAGATAGAGATCCCATGTAAGTCCAAGCCAAGGCATGGCATTGGTGAGCAACAAGAAAGATTCATGCAAGTCCAATCCAAGGCTCGGCATTGACCAGTTCATGAGTAAAGATACCAAGTAAGACCATGTCAAGACATGGCAATGGTAAGTTCCCAAGGGAACTCATGAGATAGACTTCGTATAAGTCCATGTCAAGACATGGCCTCGAAACCAAGATGAGATATTCCATGTAAGACATTATCTAGGATATGGCTTTAGCATCAAGTTATATGTGGAATGAGATTTAGTATCCTCGATTATTCGCAGAAATTTATCGGGCAAACGAGTTAAGCTCAAATGAGATAACAAGAAAGCTAAGTAAGCAAAGTTATTATCAAATTGAAAATGAGTATTATTCATGTTAAGAATGATGAATTAGAGATTAAGATTATTATGTTAAAGTATGCTGATCAATGTGATCAAGTGATACAGGTACCTTGTTTACCTCACAAGTATGAGACTAGTAAGTATCATGAGATATGTAAGAATCAAGTATGAGTAAGTAAGCTTTATAGCTGAAATTTATGATACCATTGTTTATGTCAAATGGTTTATATTAAGTAAGCATGTTGTTATGTGCATTATATGCAAACTTACTAAGCTAAATGCTTACGTCTTTTATTCTTTCTTTCCATGTAGTCCCGCTAAGCTAATTTCGTGGATCATCATCATCGGAGCTCGAAGCACACTATCAATCGATATGTTGGTATAGCCAAGTGTTTATATTAAGTATGGCATGTATAGGAAACATTTCATTTTGAGCTATGTTTTAAAATTAGCAAAAGTGTTGGCTATCAAGCTTAGTATACTTTTTGTATATGGCCAAAGAGATTGGTCATGAATTATTATGTGTGATTTTATTTATCAATGAAGTATGCATCCTTATTCATGTTAGATTTATTAAATTGAGTTGTTCAATTGAACATGAGTTTGGTCTTGATTTCAGGGTGGCAATTGGCTTGGTAAATAGCCTCTAAATGCCCACACGGATGGACCCACGGGGGTGTATCTAGGCCGTGTGCACCCTGCACCTTTGTACCTTAAGTCAGGATAGAACACGGGCTAATCCCACGGTCGTTTGTTTAGGTCGTGTGTGATACATGGATAGAACATGGGCGTATGCCTAGGCCGTGTGAATAAGTCAATATATCAAGGTATAGCACATGGTTTATGTCCACGGACATGTCAAGACCGTGTGAAATTAGTCAGTGTCGACCACGGTTGGGAGACATGGGCGTGTCTTAGGGGTACATGGGCATGCCCCAAACCACATGGGCGTGTAACCCCTGTTTCGAGGAAAAGTTCCCGATTGAATTTCGAAAGCTCCCAGATATGTGTTTAAGGCCTCATAGGCCCATGATATGTACGTTTTGACTAAGAAAGAAGAGTTTCTATTTTGGAACAAAATTTTACGGCCCATAAGTACATGTTTAAGTGAGTTCAAGCATGGTAATGTCTCGTATCTAGTCTTAGCCTCGGACTAGGGTAAGGGGTGTTACAATGACATAGGATTTCCAATACGTGTTTATGTGTAAGACCACGACTGGGACGTTGGCATCGACTTGTGATGTACGTGTAAGACCATGTCTGGAACAGTGGCATCGATATGTGATTACAAGTAAGACCTCGTCTGGGACGTTGGCATTGTACAAGTTTTCCGACTATCCGAGTATCCTTATTAATTCCGAATGGTTCAACTGGCATTAACGGGTTATGATTGAATATGAAATCGAGCTAAAAAGGTTCAAGTACGTACTAAGTTTAATGTTAATGAAAATAAGGTAAGCTTGTTATTTGGAATGGTGATATAAATTATATATGATACAAAGTGAATTATATGTATATATGAATGCTCATATTCGGCCAAAGGATGTATATGTGAATTTGGCCAAATGAAAGAATAATGCTAAATTACATGTATTGATATGTGAAGTTGAAATCTTGAAAATATATATGTGGTTATGATTAGTATGATTCAGTTTAGTTAAATTGAATTATGAATGTTATTGAATGATTTATTTGCTTATGACTTACTAAGTTATTTAAGCTTACTGTGTGTATTTGTTCGTGTTTTATAGATTTTTAGATGCTAGTTACGAGCTCGGGGATCTTCAGAGAAATCTGCCACACTATCGATCGGTTTTTGGTAGTTATAAAAGTTGAACTTTGAACTTATGGCATGTATAGGCTAGCTTATGATTTGGATAATTTTTTATGTTGTAAATATAAGCCATGCAAAAATGGCTAAATATGATGTTTAAGTCTAAGTAAATTCGGTCATGGCATATAAATGTGGTGTGCTTGGTATGTTTTGTTAATGTCTGTGTTTAATTATGTTTGATTATGGTTAAGGCTCATTTTGGTAAAAATGCAAAAAGACACATGCGAATGGTAATAGTGGAATGTTTGATATATATATATATATATATATATAAAGGTTTTGGCATGATGTAATTGTTTGTGGCTTGGGGTTATTTTATTAAGAATGTTTGATAGAGGTGGTTTTTGAATTCATAATCGGTTATGAGATGAAATATGGGTGATGGTTGTGAACTACTTATGATTCGACACTTATACTTATGAATATGACTGGTTTGAGATGATAAGTATAAGCACAAAAGGTATTTGGATGGTTTGAAAGTTTGATTTGGTAGAATTGGTAAAAGATGCATATGTTTAAATGATTTATATAAGTTATATTAAATGAATGTTTGTGAAATAAGTTAGCTTAATTGTGTATATGAAACTGAGCATGTATGGTTTGAGTATAGGTGTTCGAAGATGACCTTAATAGATAGGGTTATAAATGCATTATTATTAAATAACCAAAGGCGTGTGTGTGGTATAATATTAAGTTACTTTAAGCATTTTATATATACAGGTAAGTGTATATATCTTGAATGTCGTGTATGTGCATATGATATGTTAGTAAATTATGTATATCATTAACCTATCAATTATGGTTAAAGATGGTGATTGGTATAATTGTAAAATAGATGTAAATGATGGTTTAGATAATAGTTGTTTTGAGTACATAGTAAACGGATAATGAAGAACAGGATTTGTGCCTAAAGTTGACTGGTGTTTTGATTGTATGTTTGCATGTTAAATATGGTAAATTAGGCATATGAAATGGTGCATTATTCTGTGACTTAAATAAATGTATATAGCATGTTTGGTCATGGTATTATATTGATAATGCTGCATATGATTTTGGTTTAGTAAGTGCATGTATACTATTATGAAATAAAATGTAACAGCCCGATTTAGGGGCTAGCCGGAACAGTGATCTCGGGATCACTAATCCGAGGTTAGAGAAAATTATTTTCATGTTACATTATGTGTTATAATGTGTTAATAAGGATGCCTGAAAATTTTGGTGCTTTAATTTTAGCAATTTCAGGCTTAATCGCTAAAAGGGGCTAAATCGCATAAAGTGCGAAAGTTCTATTTTATTTGCTAGAGGTGTCAAAAGCTATGGATTATTAATTGGAAGTCCCAAATGTGCAATTTGGCCTTATGCAAGTGAGTTGGCCAGCCATAGTAAGCGTAGGGGACAAGAATTGACCAAGTTGGTCAAAGTTGGTGATGTTTGGTGGATTAAATTGATAATTTAATATTAAAATAAAGAAAAGGTGATGTCCCTATTTCTTATTCATTTCTTCCACCAAAATTTGAAAGAGAAATAGGGGTTGAAAGCTTCAAAAATTCTAGCACACTCATCTCTTCACTAGTAAGTGTTCTAGTGATCTTTTCTTGAAAATAGTTGTACTTTTGAGACCCCTAAAGCTTAAGCTCTCAAATGGGGGGACTATTGTGCAATATGGTGAAAAGTTTAGAGTTTTTTCATGAGAGCTATCATTGTTATTTGCTGCATTTTTATGGAAGAAATTGAGTCTTAGTTGTTAGATGAACAACTTTTATGAAATGTGTTGTCTTGAAAACACCTAATTGGATCTTAATAAAAAGGTTATAAATTTGTAGTAAGTATGTGAAATAGTGAGTTTTGGTGATAGCTATAAGAGTATTAAATGTTCACCTAGGCTTGTTGAAGGTAGAAATGTGATTAGAACAAATTTTCGAGCCTAGGGGCAAAAATGGTCATTTTGCCAAAGTTTAGGGGAAAAATTGTAACTTTGCCAAAATGTGAACTATAAGTTGATTTAGTCAATGTGTGAATTTAACAAGTGAAATTGTTTTTATAGATCAAGAAATACGAAGCCCAGATCGAAACCGAGGCAAAAACAAAGTCGAGGACTAAATTGCATATCCACATACATTTTGAATACCGAGGTAAGTTTGTATGAATTAAAGTTTTATATGCATTCTCATTCAATTACTTATTATGTTGTATAATGTATGTTATTTCTATGAAGTAAAATGGTTGATATTATGATGAGAACCGTAAATGAGAATATGTTGAGAAAATCTCGGTTGAAATCTTAGAATAATGAGGAAACTATTATCACAACATGTCATAAGGAATGTCCGTTTAAGACCGTGTCAAGACATGGCATCGACACCCAAGAAATGTAGGTCCCGTGTAAGACCATGTCTGGGACATGGCGTCGGCATTGAAAGTAGATCCTGTGTAAGACCATGTCTGGGATATGGCATCAGCATCGAACAAGGAAGGTCTCGTGTAAGACCATGTTAGGGACATGGCATCGACACCATACAAGGGAAGTTCCGTGTAAGACCATGTCTGGGACATGGTTTTGACACCAAAGGAAGATCTCGTGTAAGACCATGTCTGGGACATGGCATCGACATCATAAGACAATCTCATGTAAGACCATATCTAGGATATGGCATTGGCATCATGAGGCGATCCCATGTAAGACCATGTCTGGGACATGGCATTGGTATCAAGATACATGTTTGATGGGATTGAGTAACCTCAATTATTCTGGGAAATTCAATGGGTAAAAGAGCTAAATATGAAAGAGGCAACAAGAAAGTCGAGTAAGTGAGGATAATATTATGTTAAGTTATACAAGGTTAATGTAAAGCATTTCTCATGTTAAGAAGAATAAAAGTTGAATTTATTTTTGCATCAGCAAAATGTACTAATCTATGTGATCAAGTGACATAGGTACCATGATTATAATGCAAGTATGAAATTATTATGTTTCATATGAGTAGTAAGTAAGCCATGCACTTGAGTTTTATGTTGTTCTTAACTAGAAATAGATGAGTTATAATGAGTTAATATATATATTGCTATATGAGTTTCATGCAAACTATCTAAGCTATATGCTTACTTCTCTCCCTTCTTCTTTCCTTGTAGTCTCGCCAAGCTAACTCGTGGATCATTGACGTCGGAGTTTGGAACACATTATCAATCACTATTTTTGGTATAGCCAAGATGTTTATATCGAGTATGGCATGTATAGGAACCATTTCATTGAAGTTATATTTAAGATGAAACAAAGTGTATCAAGTTTATCATTCTTTTTGTATATGGCTAAAGAGATTGGCGAATACTTACTAAGGTTATATATATCAAAGTCCATGAATTATGCATTAATGTTCATGTTTTGATAAATTATTTGAGTCGTTGAATTGCGTATATGATTAAACTTAATTTCAAAATGGCAATTGGCTTAGAAAAGAGCCTCTAAGTGTCCACGTGGGTAGACACATGGGCTTGTGTCTAGGCCGTGTGTGACACACGATTGACGCACATGGGCGTGTTAATAGGCTGTGTGCCCCTTGCATGTTAGTGTTTTAAGTTAGAATAGACCACGGGCTAGCCATACGGGCGTGCCTAGGCAGTGTGAGAGGATCAGTGTTCACCACGGGTAGAGAACACGGGCGTGTTCCTAGGCCGTGTGGCACAAGCAGAATGTCCAAGTTATTATACACGGGGTAGGGACATGGGCGTGTGTGACCACACGACCTGACCCCACGGGCGTATCCCATTTCACATTGGCGTGTGACTCCTATTTTGATGAAAAGTTTTCTAAGTCCGTAAAAGTTTCTGGATGTGAGTTTAAGGCCTCGTAGGCCCATGAAACGTATGTTATGACTAAGAAAGAAACATTTTTTAATCAAAACGAAATTTTATAACCCGTAAGTTCTTGTTAAGGTATGTTTCAAGTATGCTAATGTCTCGTACCCAGTCCCAGCTTTGGACTCGGGTATGGGGTGTTACATTTAATGGTATCAGAGCCACAATTTAGTGGATTCTAGGACTAACATAGCGTAAGTATGAGTTTAGTTATACATGCCATACATAAGAGTATTATCATGAAGATAGTGTGACGACTTAAATTGTGTTTTTATATAGTAAATGGATCCTGAAAGAGCTGTGGCGGATGATGTAGAAAGTAATGTGTCGGCTTCCGCTGAAGGGACAGTGCCGAATGAGGATGAGAATAAACCCACTACGGTGAGTCAGAGAGGAGGAGAAGAGGTTAGAGAAGCCTTTCTCCGCATGATGAATGCATGGTACAAGGAGTTCGTTCATGCGAACCCGAATGCACAACCCTCTCCACCCCCGCCTATTCCTCAGCCTACCTCTGTAGCCCTCAAGTGGTAGAAGTAGTAAGAAGAGAAAGACCTCTGGTTGATAGGATCCAGAAACAAGGAGCAGAGGAATTCCGGGCTAGTAAAGATAACGATCCTGAAAATGCAAAGTTTTTGCTTGAAAATACCGTTAGGATATTTGATGAATTATCGTGCACACCTGAAGAATGCATGAAGTGCGTGGTTTCCCTTCTGAGAGAAACAGCTTACCAATGGTGGAATACCCTTGTGTCAGTTGTACCTAGGGAAAGGATTACATGGGAACTTTTCCAAGAAGAATTTAAGAAGAAGTACATCAGTCAAAGGTTTATAGATTAAAAGAGAAAAGAATTCTTAGAGTTGAAGCAAGGCAAGATGTTAGTAACTGAGTATGAGCACGAGTTTGTAAGACTCAGTAAATACGCTCGAGAGTGTGTATCCATTGAAGCCACCATGTGCAAGAGATTTAAGGACGGGCTAAATGAAGACATTAAATTGTTTGTTGCTGTCCTAGAGTTGAAAGAGTTTGTTGTGTTGGTGGATCGGGCTTGTAAAGCTGAAGAATTAGTGAAAGAGAAGAGAAAGGCCGAGATGGAGTCTCGTGAGTTGAGAAAGAGACGTGGAGTAAGTCCTTCCAGTCCTCGTCCAAGAAGTCAAGAGATTTCTCTACCCGATCAGCTACTTCAGTCAGGTTTTCAACCAGAGGCAAGAGTAAGCAGTATTGGGGGAATAAGGCTCAAACTACTTCAGTTGTGAGTGTTGGGAAAATTCGATCTAATAGACCAAAATGCCCACAATGTGGCAGACGTCACCCCGGTGAATGTAAAGCACATAAAAATGCTTGTTTCAGGTGTGGATCCCAAGATCATTTCATAAGACAATGTCCTGAGGTGATGAAAGAAGAGAGAGCTCAGAGTGCGAGGTCCAGGAGCGTTGTTAGAGGGAAACCACAGAGGAACCCCGAAAGTGGAGCAAGCAGTAAAGGTAATCCCAGAGAGCAGGCTACGAGACCTGAGGGTAGGACGCCTGCAAGGACTTATGCTATTCGCGCACGCGAAGAGGCATCTTCTCCTAATATTATTACAGGTACCTTTTCTATTCATGATACTAAAGTTATTACTTTAATAGATCCCGAATCTACCCACTCATATATTTGTATGAGCATTATGAATTTTTAGTCATGCCCTTTGGTTTGACCAATGCTCCTGCGGTGTTCATGGATCTTATGAATTGCATCTCTAGGCCATACCTCGATAATTTTGTAGTTGTGTTCATTGATGACATACTAATATATTCCCGAGATGAGAGTGGGCATGCTGATGATGGAGCTCGAAACTAACTATTATTTCGACAAAGGTAAGTGCACCTATCGAACAGTAGTATAGCTGTGGTGAGTCCAGAATATCGTATCCTCAAGGACGAAGAGTACTAGTATTAACTATCTTTTTATTATCTAGCCTAATAATTAAGGGGATTTATGTTTAATCTAAAACTAACTAGCTAATTTAACTAACTATGAACTCGACAGAGAGTAAATTGGGAAAATACTTTTAGACAACTTATATGAGATAAGCAATACCTAAGGAAGAATCCACATAGACTTCACTTATTACTTTTGATTCATGCGATTTATTCACTTGGCTTAATCCGTAGAAATCCCTAAATTATATTAATACCTCTTTCAAGGCTACTAACAACTGACTCTAGGTTGATTAATTGAGATCTCTTTCTAATTGAAACCCCTATTGTCGCATTAACTCGATCTATGGATTCCCTTATTAGGTTTGACCCTAATCTGGTAAATTTTCGTCACCCTATTTCTAGGGTCGCAATCAACTCCGCTTAATTGTATTGATCTTTTAACACCCCTTACCCATGTCCGTCGCCGGATTAGGGTTAAAGGCGTTACCGGACAGATCGAAAACATTCATAACATTTCATACATTTCATTCATCAGCCATACACACAATGTCCCTTAAATAGGTCAACAAGACCTTAAACATGCTTATAAACTGAGTCGGGACTAAACCGAAACACATACAAAATTTCATAGAAAATTAAAACTTTTTGTAGGTTTCAAGGGTTACACGCCCGTGTGGGTAGGCCGTGTGCCTCCCACGACTATTAGGTACACCCGTGTGTCCACCCCGTGGTCAAAACTGACTATACACCCACGACCACCTAACACGCCCGCGGAACTTGGCCGTGGTCGATCCTGTCAAAATTCACACGGCTACTAGGTAGCTGGCACAACCGTGTACCATGGTCGTGTGCTTTTAAGCTAGCTACTGACATAGCCCATGGTCAATAGGCACGCCCGTGTGCCTCAACCGTGTGACAAAATAGGCCATTTTCAAGGCCAAAAATCAACCTATTGGGGTCATACCTATAAGCAATGTCAACCAACTCGTTTCATACCCATATGTCAAGCAAGAACATACCAATTAACCATTCATTCTATACATTCAATAACCATTTCAACCATGCCAAATGCCAAGACCCGAACATATATAACAAAAGCATAATACATTCATTTCCTTAACTCAAAAGCTTGACCATTTCATGAATCAAATAACCATGCCAAAACATGCTTCACATATCATGATCATAATGCATAATTTCAACTCATAATTAGCCAAATCACATAGCTTAGTTCGTATATTCAACTTATACCAAAATACTAGCCTATACATGCCATATCTAGCTATTTACAAAACCATAATGTACCAAACACAAATTGTTATGTGTGATGACAATCCTCGACGGTCCCGAGCCTTCAGTAGCTGTAACGACCTATATAACAGAGTAAACACACACACAGAGTATCTCATTCACATACTCACATTTAATCATACATTTCTTCAATTTGAAATCACATAAGTACTTACCTTTTTATACACATTATGTGTATAAATCAAACGTACCTGAAATGGTCAATTATTCACTTAACTGATCATTGCTCAAATTTGAAATTCGTATCATAGACTTGCCCGTTGAACCATTAGGAATCTAGTAGGATACTCAGAAAGCTCGGGATAATCGTACAAAGCCAACATCGCAGACGAGGTCTTACATGCACTCAGATATAGATGCCACTGTCCCAGACATGGTCTTACACGTAAAGATCATATCGATGCCAACATCCCAGACGTGGTCTTACATGTAAAACTTATATCGATGCCAACGTCCCAGACGTGGTCTTACACGAGTCCCAAATCAACGCCAACGTCCCAGACGTGGTCTTACATGATAAAACAAAATAGATTCCTATGTCATGACATAGCTAATCCTATCTATTCCTAGGTTCGTACGGGACTTCTCGGACTTAGTCACTATATCAAACATATCTCGAAATTCATGTGCATAACCTCTCATAAGCATCCATCATCAACATTAGTCATATGAACAATTATTATTTCATACAAATATGTTTATTTGCATAGTGACTTACCTCAGATTCGATCTATTAAAATGAAAACGGCTACTCGTTTACTTTCGCTTTCCCGCGACCTATGTCCGTTTTCCTCAGTTCTTGATCTTAATTAAGCTTAACCCTTGCCGAAAATCACAAAGCTTCTAAACTTCTTTTTCTTTTCTATTTTTCGGTGGAAGATGAGTGAAAATGGCCATATTTTTGCTTTTATTTTTTTCATATTAACAATAATTATCAAACACCAATTTTGCCTTTAATGAAGTGTTTATAAAAATCATGTAAACTATGGACATAATTGTCCATCAACCACCCCATTAACTAAATAATGGATCAGGTGCCTTATAAGGCCCCTACATTTAAAAGCCACATCAATTTGGCCATTAATCAATTAGAAATCTACTTTTACCTTTTACACAATTTAATCCTTTTCTCAAATTAAGCATACGAACGGGCAAATTAACTCATAGAAATTTCACACATACAATTTCACATATCAAATGCACAAAAAATAATATTAAAATATTATTCAGACTCGGATTCGTGGTCCTGAAATCACTGTTCCAACTAGGGTATAAATCGGACTGTTACAATTCTCCCCCGTTAAGGATTTTCACCCCCGAAAATCTTACTGTTAAACAGAATCAGATATTGCTGTCTCATTGAATCTTCCGGCTCCCACGTTGCCTCTTCAATTTCGTGTCGATTCCATAATACTTTTACTAACGGAATTTTCTTGTTTCTCAACTCTTTCACTTCGCTGGTTAAGATACGGATCAGTTCTTCTTCGTAAGTCATATCAGATCAGATTTCAATTCCAGATGGGGAAATCACATGTGACGAATCGGATCGATATCTATGGAGCATCGAGATATGAAATACATTATGAATCATTTCTAACTCAGACGACAACTTTAATCTATATGCAACAGGTCCGACACGTTCAATGATCTCATACAGTCCGATGAATCTTGGACTCAATTTGCCTTTACGTCCAAATCAAAGCACTTTCTTCCACGGAGACACTTTCAGAAATACTTTGTCGACGGTTTCAAATTCTATATCCTTTCGTTTCAAGTCCGCATAAGACTTCTAACGACTAGATGCTGTTTTCAAACAATCTCGAATTAGTTCCACTTTTTGTTTTGAATCTTTTATCAGATCAACCCCATGTAACTTATTTTCACTGAGCTCGGTCCAATACAGAGGTGTACGACATTTATGTCCGTACAAAGCTTCACATGGTGCCATTTTGATGCTCGTCTGAAAACTATTATTATACGCAAATTCGATCAATGGCAGATACTGTTCCCACGAACCATTAAACTCAAGTATACAGCATCTTAACATGTCTTCAAGAATCTGAATAATTCGTTCAGACTGACCATCTGTTTGTGGAAGAAAAAGCTGTATTGAAGTGTAATTTCGTGCCCAAAGCTTCTTGCAACTTCTTCTAGAATCACGATGTGAATCTTGGATCTCTATTTGACACAATGGATAGTGGCACCCCTTGCAATCTCACAATCTCAGAAATATAAAGCTTGGCTAATCTGTCAAGTGAATACTCAGATTTTATTGAGATAAAATGGGCAGTTTTCATTAATCTATCAACCACGACCCATATTGCATCTTTCTTTCTTGGAGTTAAAGGCAAACCAGAAACAAAATCCATCGTCACTTTATCCCATTTCCATTCGGGATTCAAAATTGGTTGTAGCAAACCAGACAGAACTTGATGTTCAACTTTTACTTGCTGACAAACTAAACATTTTGAAACAAAGTCAGAAATGTCCTATTTCATACTAGACCACCAATAGTGTCATTTCAAATCATGATACATTTTAGTACTTCCCGGATGAACAGATAGAATACTATTATGAGCTTCACTCAAAATAACTAAATCAACTCTGGATTTCTCGGAACACAGATACGATCCTAGAATCTCAAAAAGTCATCACCAATTTGAAATTCAGATTTGAAATTCACTTCACACTGAGCTTGTTTCACTAGTAATTCATATCAGATTTTTGAGCATCATATATCTGTTGTAAGAACAACAGCTTTGCTTTTAATTTAGCTATCACAGAACTGTCATCAGTCAAATCTAACTGGGCATTCAGAGCATGTAGTACAAACAATGGTTTTCGGCTCAATGTATCTGCAACAACGTTCGCTTTACCCGGATGATAATCTATCACAAGCTCGTAATCTTTTAACAAGTCAAGCCATCTTCTATGACGCAGGTTCAAATCTTTCTGAGTCATCAGATATTTCAAACTTTTATGATCTGAAAACACGTGACATTTCTCACCATACAGATAATGGCGCCAAATCTTAAGTGCAAACACGATCGCAACAAGTTCAAGGCCGTGTGTCAGATAATTCTTTTCATGAGGCTTCAACTTTCTCGAGGCATAAGCTACAACTTTGCCTTCCTACATCAAAACACATCCCAGACCATTTAACGAGGCATCATTGTATATAACAAATTCTTTACTCGATTCTGGATGAACTAACACTGGAGCTTCTGTTAACAGAGTTCTCAACTGATTGAAACTTTTCTGGCATTTATCCGACCATTCAAATCTAACATATTTCTGAAGCAATCTAGTCAATGGAGTAGCTATCACTGAAAACCCCTTTACAAATCTACGGTAATAACTAGCCAAACCCAGAAAACTGCAGACTTCAGACACGTTCTTCGGAGGTTTCCAATTCAGAATAGCAGAAATCTTACTCGGATCCACACGGATTCCAGAAGCTGACACAATATGTCCCAGAAAACTAACCTCGTGTAACCAGAATTGACATTTGCTGAATTTCGCATACAATTGCTTTTCTCTCAAAGTTTGCAACACAATTCTCAGATGTTCTGCATGCTCATTTTTATCACGTGAATAAATCAATATGCCATCTATGAATACTACAACAAATTGATCTAGGTACGGTCTGAAAATTCTATTCATCAAATCCATAAAAACAGCAGAAACATTGGTTAGTCCAAATGGCATAACTAAAAACTCATAATGCCCGTACCTCATCCTGAAAATAGTCTTTGGAATGTCTGAATCTTTAATTCTCAATTGATAGTATCCCGATCTCAGGTCAATCTTAGAGAATACAGTAGCTCCTTTTAACTGATCAAATAAATCATCTATTCGAGGCAACGTATATTTATTCTTTATTGTCACTTTATTCAACTGAAGATAATCGATACACATCCTCATCGTGCCATCTTTCTTTTTCACAAACAGAACAGGAGCACCCCAAGGCGAAAAACTCGGTCTAGCAAACCCTTTCTCAGTCAATTCTTGCAACTGTGACTTTAACTCTTTCAACTCTGTTGGTGCCATTCTATACAGAGCCAGTCAATTCTAGGCCGTGTGTGACACATGGTTAACACACATGGGTGTGTTAATAGGCTGTGCGCCCCTTGCATGTTAGTGTTTTAAGTCAGAATAGACCACGGGCTAGCCACACGGGCGTGCCTAGGCCGTGTGAGAGGATCAGTGTTCACCACGGGTAGAGAACATGGGTGTGTTCCTAGGTCGTGTGACACAAGCAGAATGTCCAAGTTATTATACACGGGGTAGGGACATGGGCGTGTGTGACCACACAACCTGACCCCACGTGAAACAACCCGATTTTGGGCTTAGTCGGAACAATGGTTTCGGGACCACAAATCCGGTGTTGAGAAATTTATTTTATTTATATTTTTATGGTCTACAATTTCACGGAATGATTTTTTGAAAATCGCATTCGAAAATTTTGACGTTTAGGTACTCAATTTAGTCAAAAGGACTAAATTGTAAAAAGTGCAAAAGTTGAGTTCTACATGTTAGAGGTGTCCAATTGTTATGTAATTTTAAATTGGAGGTCTTTAAATGATAATTAGGCCATTGGTTAAGTTGGTGGACAAAAATGGAGATGGATGGGTATGTTTCAAAAGATTTTTTTAAGGGGCATTTTGGTAATTTAGTAAATTAAATGAATTAAAAACAAAATTTAAATGCCAAATTTGTCCATCTTCAAGCTTAGGCCGAATTTAACATGTGGGAAGCCATGGATAGGGTTTTCAAGCTTTCCAAGCTTCATAGTAAGTCCATTCTAGCCCTGTTTTTCATGTTCTTTACGTTTTTGGAGTCCCGGTAACTTGATTTAGCTTATTCTAGCAATAATTTAACCTAGGGTTCATATTTGGAAAAATACCCATAGGTGAAATGTATTTATTTTGATGTTTTATGGCAGAATATGAAGCTTAGAATTATGTTAAACAACTTTTACTAAGCGATTTTAAGTGAAAACGAGTAAAACGACATAATAAGCAAAAATACCTAATGTACATAAGTGCATGTTAGAGCAAGAATTTGATGTTGCCATAGAAGGGAAAATGATTAGCATGTTATAAAACATAAGAATAAGGGATGAAGTTTAATTTTCGAGCCTAGGGGCAAATTCATAATTATGCAAAAGTTTAGGGGTAAAATTATAATTTTTCCAAAGTTTGAGTTAGGCACTGTTTTGAGTAGTACATTAATTAAATAAGTGAAATGTGATGTCTTAGACCCCGAAAAACGATATTTGGACCTAGAACGGGGAGGAAAATCGAAAATCGAGAAAGTTGGTAAAATGACCATTTTGGTATCGAGGTAAGTTCATATGTTTAATAAGCATTTAATTATGCGTATTTGAATGATAAATTGATATTTTGGCCATAAATACTATAGTATTGAATTTCAGTTATAATGATTAATGTTCGATAATAATTCGATATTAGAAAGAGAACTTGTATAATTTATATGTTAGACCATATTTTGTATTATGGCTTTGTATGATAACAAGAAAGTATTGACTAGCATAGTTTGATGAGAATAAATTAAGTTGATGATATGATGAGATTTAGAATGTAAGTATGTAAGTTGAGTAGCATTTTATTATTATGAAATTATTGTTATTAGTAATGCTATTATTGAGTTATGCGACTAACCTTGAGAATTTGAGCAAGTATGTTTCAGCTATGACTTGACAAGGCATTGATATCTCAAAGTCCATGGCTATACCATGGCAATTAAGGAAGAATTGACGGAAAATTCCATGTTCATAACATGGCATTTAAGGAGGAATTGACGGTTAAGGATTCCATGTAAGACCATGTCAAGACATGGCATTGGTAAGGCAAGGATCCTGTGTAAGACCATGTCAAGACATGGCATCGGCATTGATTAAGGACTCCATGTAAGACCACATCAAGATGTGGCATTGGCACTAAGACAAGGATACCATGTAAGACCATGTTTAGAACATGGCATTTGGTAAGACAAGGATACCATGTAAGACCATGTTTGGAACATGGCATTTGGTAAGATAAGGATATCATGTAAGACCATGCCAAGGCATGGCATTGGTAAGTTCTATAAGGCAAGGAAATCATGTAAGACCATGTCAAGACATGGCATTGATGAGTTATTATAAGGCAAAGGTCCCATGTAAGACCATGCCAAGGCATGGCATTGGTGAGTTCATAAGGCAAGGATACCACGTAAGACCATGTCAAGACATGGCAATGGTAAGTTCAAAAAGGAAAAGGTTCCCGAGTAGTCCAAAGAGTAAGTCAAAGAAATGACAAGGTGAGAACATGAAGAAAGAGGACAGGTATGCATTTAAGGCTTATTTAATATTGAGATTGTAAGTAATTGAGATTATCAAGTATTAAGTAAGTGATGAGTTTTCAGTTATGCTTGTGACACTTTATGACATGATTGGCAATATGCCTATATTATGAAAGAGTACTCATGTGTTAAGTGAGAATGTTGCAGGTATGTAAGCAAGCTATTAAATAAGGTGCCCTTTGTATTCTGAGCCTTTGGTAAGGTTACCGATGAGTTCATCGGGAAAATAGATTAAGTGAAATTATGTGTGGCTTGTAGTGATAAGTGTAGGAATATGCATGTGTAACGTATGAGCAATATGCTCAATATGTAATCGGAAATTGGAAAGATTGTTATAGGTAAGTAATGAATACAACTAAAGTGAGTGAGAGCAAAAATTTACAAATAAAACTGTTTTGGATAGCGACAGGTACGTGATTTTGAAAAATCACCAAATATTGTATAAATTGAATTATAAGTTGTATGACATATTGATTTAAAGCTTATTGAGTCTATTTTCATATAAAAGAAACAGAAAAAACAAAGGATTTGTATAATTTAAGATATTTAAATTTTTGTGAGACTGGTTTAGAATGACTACGTGATCCCCTGTTCTGTCATGGAAAAATCATTACAAATTGTACAAAATAATTATGTGATATAATTTATATTCCTAAAATCTGGAATGAGTCTAGTTTCAAATAAACTAAACAATAAGGTCATCAAAATTCTGTACAACGAGATAATTTATTCATAGTGAAGAGAGGTCAGAATAGTCAAACAGTGAAACAAGGGAAATTTTAATGAATAAACTGTACTAATTGGAAAGACCAAAAATTCTAGAAATTTTATGGTATGTAGATATATGAGTCTAGTTTCAAGGAAAATTAGCAGTTTGTAATTTGGAGCTCTGTAGCTCAAGAAATAAATAATTTAGTGACAGTGATTCAAGTAGATAGATTAATGTGAACATGAGTAATAAAGTATAAGCATGTGATTTAATGATTGTATCAATTAGAGAACTTGTTGTGAGGATTTGTCTCGTTCGGGCTTTGGTAAGGCTACAAATAAGTAAGTTGAGAAAGTAAGAACTTAGCATTATTTATGCAAGTTATGACAGCTTAGTAGTAAGCTAAATTCATTGATAATGCTTATTATTTTTACATATGAACTTACTAAGCTTTATAAGCTTACCCCTTTACTTTCCCATATTTCAGAGTCCTATTAAACAAGCTCAGGCTGAAGGTCATCGGAGATCGCTTCACACTATCAAGCTATCTATGGGTATCTTTATTTATAAATGATTTAAGTTATGGCATGTATAGGGGCTTGACTAAGTCATTTTGTATATGTGTTAATTAATTTGATTAAACGTATTGCTTCATAACGGTAATAAGGATTATTCTGTATTTAGCCACGAGTTGTGGCTCATATTGGTCATGGAGTTATAATGCTTGTGTATGCATGTGTTTGTTAAAGTTTAAATTATAAGTGAAATTTTGTGGTTCGGGATTTGGTAGAATGTATTGTTAAGTCTGGTAATGCCTCGTACCCGGTTCCGACGTAGTATACGGGTAAGGGGTGTTACACCACGGGCGTGTCCCATTTCACACAAGCGTGAGACTCTTGTTTTGATGAAAAGTTTTCTAAGTTCGTAAAAGTTTTTGGATGCCAATTTAAGGCCTCGTAGGCCCATGAAACGTATTTTATGACTAATAAAGAAAAGTTTTTAAATCAAAACAAAATTTTATAGTCCGTAAGTTCTTGTTAAAGTATGTTTCCAGTATGGTAATGTCTCGTATCCAGTCCTAGCTTTGGACTCGGGTATGGGGTGTTACATAAAATGTTTGGTATTTATTAAGTAATAATGGTATAACTTAGAAACATGTTTATTGACTTGTAAGATGTCATATATATATATGTGTTCGATATGAATTCGGTTGAATTTTGAGATATGAACCGTAAATGCTGTGTGACTAAATATATTTTTTTAGCAATGTGTTATATACTTATATATATTCAGATATGACTTAAGTGATTATATGAATGTATAAAAGTTGGGAGTTGTCCGGTAATGCCTCGTAACCCCATTCTGGTGACGGGTATGGGTTAGGGGTGTTAAATTTGATTGGTATCAGAGCCACAGTTTAGTCGATTCTAGGACTACCATAGCGCGTGTGAGTCTAGCTATACATGCCATATTTATAAACTGCGATAGTGTGATGATTCCTGACAATTAAAATGTGTTTTTATATAGTAAATGGATCCCGATTAAGCGGTAGTTGATGCTGTTGAGAGTATAGCGCCTGCTCCCACTCAAGGTACAGTATCAGCTAATTCTAGGCCGATTTCGAGTAACCAAGAGAGAGAGGCTAAACAAGCCTACTTCCAAATGATGAATGAATAGTTCTCGGAGTTCGTGCGAATAAATTCGGTTGTTTAACAACCCCTATCCCCGCTTAATCCTCCTCCGATACCTGTAATACCTCATGTTCTTGATCCGATTAGATTACATAAGCCCCCTGTTGATAAAATTAGAAAATACGAGGCTAAAGAATTCAGAGCCACTATTGATGATGATGCTGAGTGAGCTGAATTTTGGCTCGATAATACTATTCGTGTGTTTGATGAGTTATCTTGTACACCTGATGAGTGTATTAAATGTGATGTATCATTGCTTCGAGATTCTGTATATCACTTGTGGGATACACTGGTTTCGGTGGTTCCAAAAGTACGGGTTACCTGGGAGTTCTTTCAGACTGAATTTCGTAAGAAATACATTAGCTAGAGATTCATCGATCAAAAGCACAAAGAATTCCTCGAGTTGGAACATGTTGTATGATCGTAACAGAATATGAGCGAGAATTTGTGAGACTTGGCAGATATGCCCGAGAGTACATTTTGACAGAAGCAATTATGTGTAAAAGATTCAAAGACAGGCTGAATGAAGACATTTAATTTCTCATTAGGATTCTTAAAAAAAAATAGTCCGTTGTACTTGTTGAGCGAGCATGCAAAGCTGAAGAGCTCGGGAATGAGAAAAGAAAAGTTTATTTTGAAGCCAGATATCCTTGTAAGAGATCATCGAGTAAGACATTTCAGTCAGCATCAAAGAAATTCAGGGATGATTTTAGCCGATCAAAGGTTACTGCAGACTATTCTAGACATGATCGAGACAGACCACCTATGAGCTCGAGAGCTACCTCAGTAGCTAGTTGGTAAAATCTGACCGAACCAACCTAGGTGCAAACATTGTTGTAAACGACATCCCAACAGTTGTAGATTAAATGATCGGGCTTTCTTTAAATGTGGATAGATGGATCACTTCATTCGTGAATGCCCTAAGTTGGTTGAGTAAGATATGAAGCAGAATACGAGGCCGAGTAACACAGCGGCTCATGGTAGACTACCCAGAAATACGGGTAATGTAAGTGGCGCTCAGAGAGGAATTAAAGACATAGCTATTAGATCGGAGGCTCGTGCACCTGCTAGAGCTTATGATATTTGCACTTGCGAAGAGGCTTCATCCCCAAATGTTATCACATGTACTTTCACTCTCTAGGATACTAGTGTAGTTGCATTGATTGATCCAGGGTCGGCTCACTCTTATGTATGTGAAATGTTAGTGTCCAGTAGGACTCTGCTTGTTGAGTCTATTGAGTTTGTGATTAGAGTCTCGAACCCCTTAAGTCGGTCTGTCTTGGTTAATAAGGTGTGCAAGAATTGTCCGTTGATGATTCGAGATTCATGTTTTCTGGCTGATTTGATTTTGTTGCCATTCGACAAGTTTGATATAATTTTGGGTATGGATTGGCTAACGGTACATGATGCAGTTGTGAATTGTAAACAGAATACTATTGATAATTTAATACCGAAATGATGAGATTATTCCAATTGAGTCTAATGATCTGAATGGTTTACTGGTAGTGATATCTTCGATGTTAGCTCAAAAATATGTGAGAAGGGGTTGTGAAGCTTATTTTGCCTATGTACTTGATTCTAAAGTGACCGAAAAGAAGATAGAATCAGTAACAGTTGTGTGCGAATACTTGGATGTGTTTCCCGAAGAGTTATAGGGTTTGCCACCGATCCGAGAGGTAGAATTTGGTATTGAGTTAGTGCCGGGGACAACTCCGATTTCGATAGCTCCATACAGAATGGCACCGACTGAATTAAAAGGGTTGAAGACTCAGTTGCATGGATTGATTGATATACGTTTCGCATGATCGAGTTATTCTCCCTGGGGTGCATCGGTTTTATTTGTGAAAAAGAAAGATAAAACTATGAGAATGTGCATTGATTACTGACAACTCAATAAGGTGACTATAAAGAATAAATATCCTTTGCCTTAGACTGATGACTTGTTTGATCAGTTGAAAGGGGCTACTGTGTTTTCTAAGATAGATCTGAGATTGGGTTACTATCAGCTGCGAGTTAAAGACTCCAATGTGCCGAAAATTACTTTTCGAACGAGGTACGGACCTATGAGTTTCTAGTTATGCCTTCCGAACTTACTAATTCCCCTGCTACTTTTATGGATCTAATGAATTGAGTCTTCAAATAGTATTTGGATTTATTTGTGGTTGTGTTTATAGATGACATTTTCATCTATTTCCGTGATGAAACCGAGCATACCGAGCATTTGAAAATAGTGTTACAGACTTTGTGCAACAAGTAGTTCTATACAAAGTTCAATAAATGTGAGTTCAGGTTAAGAGAAGTTAGTTTTCTAGGACATGTTGTATCAGCATCGGGTATTCGGGTTGATCCAAACAAGGTTTCGACTATGCTCGATTGGAAGCCTCCTAGAAATGTATCTGAAGTCAGAAGTTTTCTAAGACTAGCTGGTTACTATAGACAGTTTGTAAAAGGTTTCTCTATGATTACAACCCCGATGACGCGACTACTTCAGAAAGATGTTAGGTTTGAGTGGTCAGAAAAGTGCCAGAAAAGTTTCGATCAGTTGAAAGCTTTGTTGACCGAAGCTCCAGGGCTAGTTCAGCCGGAACAGTTTAGGCTATGTTTTGATGCCGGAAGGCAAAGTTATAGCTTATGCCTCAAGATATTTAAAGCCATACGAAAAGAACTATCCGACACACGATCTGGAATTGGCAGCTATTGTGTTTGCATTGAAAATTTGGCACCACTATCTACTCGATGAGAAATGTCACGTCTGTTCGGATTATAAAAGCTTAAAATATTTGATGACTTAGAAATATCTGAATCTACGACAACGAAGATGGTTAGAGTTGTTAAAAGATTACGAGCTGGTAAATGACTACCATCCTAGGAAAGACAATGTTGTTGCTGATGCTTTGAGTCAGAAATCGTTATTTGCTCTGCGTGCGATGAATACTCAATTGGCCCTATCAGATGTCGGTTCGGTAATAGCTGAGTTAAAAACAAAATCGTTATTTATTCAGCAGATTTGTGAGGCTCAAAATGTTGATAACGAATTATAGCAAAATGGGCTCAATGTGATGCGAATATTGATTTAGAGTTCTGAGTTGATACTGTGGGTTATTTGAGGTTCAAAGACCAAATGTGTGTTCTGAGAAAGTCAAAGTTGATTCAGATGATTTTGAATGAAGCTCATAGTAGTCGGTTATCTGTTCACCCGGGTAAAACAAAAATGTATAATAATTTGAAACAACTTTATTGGTGGCATGGTATGGAATAAGACATCTCTGACTTTGTTTCGAGATGTTTGATCTGTCAGCAAGTTAAAGCTGAGCATCAAGTTCCGTCTGGGTTACTTCAACCGATTATGATACCCGAGTGGAAATGGGACAGAGTCACGATGGATTTTGTATCAGGTTTGCCTTTGTCACCGAGCAAGAAAGATACGATCTAGGTCATTATGGATAGATTGACTAAACCGGCTCATTTTATGCGATTCGCATAGATTACTCGCTTGATAAGCTTGCTGAGTTGTATATTTCTCAGATTGTGAGATTACACGGAGTACCTATTTCTATTGTTTCAGATAGAGATCCAAGGTTCACATCGTGGTTCAGGCAGAAATAGCAAGATGCGCTAGGTACGAAATTACATATTAGCACTGCTTTCCATCCGTAGAAAGATGGTCAGTCCGAACTAGTTATGTTGAGATGTTGCATTCTTGAGTTTGAAGGTAAGTGGGAACGATACCTGCCATTGATTAAATTTGCGTATAATAATAGGTTTCAATTGAGTATCAAAATGGCACCTTACGAGGCTTTGTACGGTCGCAAATGTTGAACACCATTGTATTGGACTGAGCTCAATGAGAATAAGATACACGAGGTCGAATTGATCAAAGAGACTAAACAGAAAGTAAATGTGTTTCGCGATAGTCTGAAAGCAGCACCAGATCGTCAGAAATCGTATGTAAACCTGAAACAAAAAGATATTGAGATTCAGATCGAGGGCAAAGTGATTTTGAAAGTCTCACCGTGGAAGAAAATACTTCGATTCAGTCGTAAAGGCAAATTGAGTCCTAGATTTATTGGGCCGTATGAGATTATTGAGCGTATTGGGCCGGTTGCTGACCTGTTGCTGCCACCTAAGTTAGAGAAGATCCATAATGTATTTCATGTTTCGATGCTTCGACGATATCGATCCGACCCATCGCATGTAATTTCCCCATCTGAGATTGCGGTTCGATCCGATATGACATACGAGGAAGAACCGATCTGGATTTTAGATTGCAAAGTGAAAGAATTGAAAAATAAGAAAATTTCTTTAGTAAAAGCCTTATTGCATCGACACAGGGTTAAAGAAGTTACGTGGCAACCAAAAGATGCTATGAGAGAACGTTACCCAAATCTATTCGCCGGTAAGATTTTCGGGGGCAAAAATCCCTAAGGGGGAGAATTCTAACAGCCCAGTTTAGGCCCTAATTGGAACAATGGTTTCGAGATCACAAATTTGAGTCTGAAAAATAATTAAATATTATCTTCTGTGTTTATAATGTGTGAATTGATATCTGTGAAATTTTTGTGATTTACTTTTAGCATTTGAGTGTGCGATTTAATAAAAGGGCTTAATCACGTAAATTGTAAAAGTGGATAACTATTTGTTAAAATGTTAAATTGTTTTGTTCTTTTAATGTGGAGTCCTTAAGGTGTAATTTTACCTAATGAATCATGCATGGATGGTTAAAGACATGGTTATAATGTTTTCATAATTTATTCATTAAGGTTAAAATAGTAATTAAGGTATTAATATGTAATAAAATAAAACTAAACAAAACACATGCATTCATCTTTTATGTTGGCCGAAAATACAAAGAAAAAAGATAGGAAAAGAAAGCTAGGGTTCGGCCTTGTGTTTCTTCAATTAAGGTATGTTAATTGTTCGGTTTTTGATGATTTTTACGTTTTTGAGATCGTTGCTATGTAATCTATCAAGCCCATGTCTCAATTTCTGAATTTGATGATGATTTTGTGTTTTGTCATTGTTGAAAGCTTGATGAATCTTGTGTTTGATGATAGAAAATAAATATATGTTGTTAGATTAATATGTTTTGTATTTGAATTTTTGATGAATTAAATAATTTGGGCTAAATTGTGAAAATAATAAATTGAGGGACTACAATGTGAAATAAATGAAATGTGTGGACCTATATGAGCTTAGTGAATATTCGGCCAAGCTATAGTGTGGTCAAATTTTGAATATTTTGTGTTTTGTGAAATAGGGATTAAATTGAGAAAAATGTGAAATGTTAGGGAAAAAGTGTAATTAGCCCATTTGTGTTTTTTTTGGATGAATTTGATTGAATATGTGATTAAATGAATTAAATTTGTATTAATTTAGATCAGGAAAAGAGGAAATTGGAATTGAATCGGGGGAATCAAAAGTGGTTGAATAGTCGTCCCGGTTCGTCCGTCTTTGCTGAGGTAAGTTCATAAGTAAATAATCATTGTTAAATTTATATGAAAATGTGTTTATTATGCTGATTTGAATTTTAGTAGGAAATATATATGTGTATGTTGAATTGGTAAAAGTATGGGGGAATTATCTACGAGCCTGAATCGATCGAGTTACGACGTTCGAAAGCCCCGTATGAACCTTAGGAATAGTTACGATACATATGTCATGACATAGGATTTTTGATATGTGTTTACATGTAAGACCATGTCTGGGACATTGGCATCGACTTGTGATGTATGTGTAAGACCATGTCTGGGACAGTGGCATCGATATGTGATTACATGTAAGACCTCGTCTGGGACGTTGTCATTGTACGAGTTTTCCAACTATCCGAGTATCCTTATTAATTCCGAATGGTTCAACGGGCATTAACGAGTTATGGTTGAATGTGAAATCAAGCTAAAAAGGTTCAAGTACATACTAAGTTTAATGTTAATGAAAATAAGGTAAGCTTGTTATTTGGAATGGTGATATAAATTATATATGATACAAAGTGAATTATATATATACATGAATGCTCATATTCGGCCAAAGGATGTATATGTTAATTCGGCCAAATGAAAGAATAATGCTAAATTACATGTATTGATATGTGAAGTTGAAATCTTGATAATATATATGTGGTCATGATTAGTATGATTCGGTTTAGTTAAATTGAATTATGAATGTTATTGAATGATTTATTTGCTTATGACTTACTAAGTTATTTAAGCTTACTGTGTGTATTTGTTCGTGTTTTATAGATTTTTAATGCTAGTTACGAGCTCGGGGATCTTCAGAGAAATCTGCCACACTATCGATCGGTTTTCGGTAGTTATAAAAGTTGAACTTTGAACTTATGGCATGTATAGGCTAGCTTATGATTTTGATAATTTTTTATGTTGTAAATATAAGCCATGCAAAAATGGCTAAATATGATGTTTAAGTCTAAGTAAATTCGGTCATGGCATATAAATGTGGTGTGCTTGGTATGTTTTGTTAATGTCTGTGTTTAATTATGTTTGATTATGGTTAAGGCTCATTTTGGTAAAAATGCAAAAAGACACATGCGAATGGTAATAGTGGAATGTTTGATATATATATATATAAAGGTTTTGGCATGAAGTAATTGTTTGTGGCTTGGGATTATTTTGTTAAGAAAGTTTGATAAAGGTGGTTGTTGAATTCATAATCGGTTATGAGATGAAATATGGGTGATGGTTGTGAACTACTTATGATTCGGCACTTATACTTATGAATATGACTAATTGGTTTGAGATGATAAGTATAAGCATAAAAGGTATTTGGATGGTTTGAAAGTTTGATTTGGTAGAATTGGTAAAAGATGCATATGTTTAAATGATTTATATAAGTTATGTTAAATGAATGTTTGTGAAATAAGTTAGCTTAATTGAGTATATGAAATTGAGAATGTAGGGTTTGAGTATAGGTGTTCGAAGATGACCTTAATAGATAGGGTTATAAATGTATTATTATTAAATAACGAAAGGCGTGTGTGTGGTATAATATTAAGTTACTTTAAGCGTTTTATATATACAGGTAAGTGTATATATCTTGAATGTCGTGTATGTGCAAATGATATGCTAGTAAATTATGTATATCATTAACCTATCAATTGTGGTTAAAGATGGTGATCGGTATAATTGTAAAATAGATGTAAATGATGGTTTAGATAATAGTTGTTTTGAGTACATAGTAAACAGATAATGAAGAACAGGATTTGTGCCTAAAGTTGAATGGTGTTTTTATTATGTTTTTATATTTTAAATATGGTAATTTAGGCATATGAAATGGTGCATTATTTTGTGACTTAAATAAATGTATATAGCATGTTCGGTCATGGTATTATATTGATAATGCTGCATATGATTTTGGTTTAGTAAGTGCATGTATACTACTATGAAATAAAAAGTTTGGTATTTATTAAGTAATAATGGTATAATTTAGAAACATGTTTATTTACTTGTAAAATGTTATATATATATGTGTGTGTGTGTGTGTGTGTGTGTGTGTTCGATATGAATTCGGTTGAATTTTGAGATATGAACTGTAAATGCTGTGTGACTATATATATATATATATATATATATTTAGCAATGTGTTATATACTTATATATATTCAAATATGACTTAAGTGATTATATGAACGTATAAAAGTTGTGACTTGTCTAGTAATGCCTCATAACCCCCATTCCAACGACGGATATGGGTTAGGGGTGTTACATTTTGAGCACATAATCAAGACATCAAAATCTTGCCAATCCATGCATAAAATGACCAGTTCAATAGGCTTAAATTAATCAACAAATATGCCATTTCAAGGCACCTCACAAGCAAACATCCAAGCTTACTTACACATGCATACTTTACCGCATATCAATCATAAACATCTAGTTCAATACCATCTCATAACATACCCAATCTTGACAATATTGTAACAGTTCGGTTTTGACCTTAGTCAGAATAGTGGTTTCGGGACCACAAATCTGAGTCTGAAAAATATTTTAATATTATTTTTTGTGCCCTCGATATGTGATTAACATGTGTTAAAGTTCCGTAAGTTAATTTGATCATTTGTGTGTTTAAATTGAGAAAAGGGTGAAATTGCATTAAATGCAAAATTTGCAAGCTATTTGTTAAAGCTCCTATGTGTAGTGGCTTTTAAAGGTGGAAACCTTTTGAGGAAATTAGACCATTATTTAGTTAGTGGATGGCAATGGTAAAAAATGACCTTGTACTATATTTTGTTTTAAAGGCTAAAATTGGAATTATGTTATTAAGTTTATTTTAATGTAGCAAAAAGATGAAAATGGCCACATTATCATCCATAGTTAGCCGAAATTCACAAAAGAAAGAAAAGAAAACACATGCTAGTGTTCGGCCATTGAATTGCAAAATTAAGGTATGTTTTGACTTTGGTTTTTGATGACTTTTATGTTTTTGAGATTATTGCTTAGTCTACTATCAAGCCCATGTTGTAATTTGAAGAATTGATGATGAGTATGAGATGTGCCATTGATGAAATGGTGAGCTTTGTGACGAGTATTGGTGTTGAATTAAAGATATGTGTTTAATCAACATGTTTTGTTCTCGAATTTTTGATGAATTTAGCTAAATAGGGCTAAATTATGAAAATAATATTTTGGAGGGATAAATTGTGAATTTGATGAAAAATATGGACTTTTATGGTCCTTAGGGAGTTTCGGCTATGCATGTGTATAAACAAATTTTGTATATTTGATTTTTGAGAAAGATGGACTAAATTAATAGCCCTAAATATGTGTATTTGGATTGAATTGTATGAATTAGTGAATAAAATGGTTAAATTTTGAATATGTATAGATCAAGAACCGAAGAAAATGGACTTAGATCACGGGAAATCAAAAGTAATCGAGTAGTCGTATTTGTTTCCGTTAAATCGAACTCGAGGTAAATTGATATACAAATAGATGTATTTGCATTGAATTATTTGAGTATATATATGATATTTGAATTACTATGATTAACCATTAAGATGGAATGTATGTGAAATCCGAGTTGGCTAATAAGTGGACGAGCTATTATAGTCCGAGAAATCCCGTGTGTACCTAGGAATAGATACGAGTTACGTATGTCATGACATAGGTGTCTGTTACGTGATATCATGTAAGACCACGTCTGGGACATTGGCATTGATTAATGATTTCGTGTAAGACCAAGTCTGGGACGTTGCCATCGATATGAGATTTACGTGTAAGACCATGTTCGGGACATTGGCATCGTATTGATTCCTGTAAGACCCTGTCTGGAACAGTGGCATCGGTATCTGATTACATGTAAGACCACTTCTGGGACGTTGGCATTGTACAACTATTCTGAGCTCTCTGCGTATCCTATTAGTTTCCGAATGGTTCAATGGGCAAATCCTAGAAATGAACGACTATGTGAATTGTATATCTGTTTCAGGTACGTTTGAAAAGTACACTATGTGTGTATGAAAGGTGAGTGTCTATATGAACTTACTATGATGAATATGTGTATAGAAATGATGAGATAATATGTGAAGATATGGTTGAATGATCCATGTGTATATGTGATATTTGAGTTGAAGAATATGGTAAGATATGGCTAAGCAAATGAGCCAAAGAATATATGTGATGAATTGGCTATGAGAACCAATAATGTCATTGTATCAATATGGTTATATGCATTTTATGCTAAATTTATTTGTATATGGCTTACTAAGCTTTTGAAAGCTTACTCTGTGTGTATGTGTTTGCTTTGTTTTATAGATCGTCAAAGCTACAGAAGGCTCGGGGACAGTCGAGGATCGTCATCACACTACTCGAACGTTTTTTGGTACTTTGAAAATGTGTATATAACTAAATATGGCATGTATAGGCTAGTCATTTTGGATTATGTTTGAAATGTGTATAAATAGCCATGAGATGTGGCTAGATAAATGTTGGTAATATGCATGAGTAAATATGATATATGATGCATGATTTGGTATGACTTGATAGCTAATGACTGGCCAAGGCAATGGTAAGCTTATGAATGCATTATGAGTATGTATGTTTGAGCAAAGGAATGATTATATGAAAGGTAAATGTGGACGAATCATGCTTGAATATATATGTGTTTTAGTTGTGCAAATTGGTATGATTGGAAATGAGATTGAATGTGGGGACTTGTTAATTAATTTGACATGTTTTTGGATGTCAATTGTGCATGAAATGAATTGGTATATTGCTTGTAGGGTTGACCCAAGTGTGGGTGGCATTTTGGCCTTGCAAATGGCCTGTTTTGCATACACGGCTGTGGTACACGAGCGTGTCTGGTGGCCGTGTGGATAAGTCAGTATACATGCTCTGTTTTAGCACGACTAGGACACATGGGTGTGTCTAATAGCCATGGGGGGCACACAGCCTGCCCAGACGGGCGTGTGACCTCTGTAACTTAAAAAAGTTTGAAATTTTTGAGAAATTCCATATGTGTTCAGTTTAGTCCCGACCCTATTCTAAAGCATGATTAAGGTCTCGTTGACCTATGAAAGGGACACTTTGATTGTGATTGATGACTTGTATTATGAAATGTCTGTAAAAGTTTCTGATCTGTACGGTAACGCCTTTAACCCTAATCTTACGACGGATAGGGGTTAGTGGTGTTACATTTGACTGGTATTAGAGCTACGGTTTAGTCGATTCTTAGACTAACGTAGCATGTGAAAGTTTAGCTATACATGCCATATATCTGAACTATGATAGTGTGATGAATCCTGACGTGTAAAATGTGTTTTACATATAATAATGGATCACGAAAGAGTCGTAGCTGACAATGTTGAAAGCAATGCGCCTGCTCCCGCTCAAGGGACAACGCCATCTGATTCGAGACTGGCTACGAGCGATCCAGAGGGAGAAGCTAAACAAGCTTTCTTCCAAATGATGAGGGAGTGGTTCACTCGGTTCGTAAGAAATAATCCGACTATTTCACAACCTCCGCCCCCATCTAATCCCCCTCAAACCTTAGTTGTACCTCAGGTAATGGGTATAAATTTGTTGAATATGCCTCTGGTTGATAAAATCTGCAAGTTTGGGGATGAAGAGTTCATGGCTACCAGTGTTGACGATGCTGAGAAAGTCGAGTTCTGGTTAGAGAACACTATCCGGGTATTTGATAAGATGTCTTTAACTCCGAAAGAAAGTATTAAATATGTTGTTTCACTACTACGAGATGCAGCTTATCAGTGGTGGAAGACTTTAATTTCTGTTGTTCCGAAAGAGCGGGTCACATGGGATTTCTTTCAGTCTGAATTCTGGAAAAAATATATTAGTCAGAGATTCATTGATCAGAAATGAAAGGAATTTCTGGAATTGAAACAAGGTCGCATGTCTGTCACTGAATAGGAACGAGAGTTCGTGAGGCTAAGTCAGTATGCTCGAGAATGTGTATCGTCTGAAGCAATAATGTGTAAGAGATTTGAAGATGGTCTTAATGAAGATATCCGCTTGCTAGTCGGGATTTTGGAGATAAAGGAGTTTGTTAACCGAGCGTGCAAAGCTGAGGCACTTGGGAAAGATAAAGGAAAAGCTGAGTATGAAGCCAGACATGTGAAAAAGAGATTTCTGAGTAAGCCATTTCAGTCTGCTTCGAAGAAATTCAGAGATGAACAAAGTCATTCGAGAGTTAATGTGGGATATTCTAGTAGAGATCAGGCTAGATCACAGTTGAGCTCTGAAGCTCCAGCAACTTCAATGGAAAGTGTTGGAAATGTATGATCCGAGCGACCTAAATGTAAACATTATGGTAAAAGGCATCTGGGAAATTGTAGATTGAATGATCGAGCTTGTTTCAGATGTGGATTATTAAACCATTTCATCCGTGATTGCCCAGAGTCTGTTGAGCCAGAGACTACCCAGAAGTCGAGATCTGATAATGCTCCAGTGAGAGGTAGACCTTCTCGAAATGTAAGAAATGTTAGTGGTAGTCAGAAAACTACGAGAGATACTGTTGCGAGATTGAAAGCTAAAGCGTCTGCAAGAGCATATGCCATCCGAGCTCGTGAGGAAGCTTCATATCCAGATGTTATTACAGGTACCTTTACTCTTTATGATACTTCTATGATTGCATTGATAGACCCTTGTTCTACACATTCGTATATATACATGAACTTAGTATCCAGTAAGACTTTGCCTATAGAGTCTACTGAGTTTGTTATAAAAGTATCGAATCCCTTAGGTAAAAGTGTTCTGGTTGACAAAGTATGCAAGAACTGTCCGTTAATGTTTCGAGATATCTGTTTTCCTGCTGATCTGATGCTATTACCATTTGATGAGTCTGATATCATTCTGGGTATGGATTGGTTGATATTGCATGATGCTGTTGTGAACTGTAAAAGAAAGACTTTTGATTTGAGAAATCAGAATGATGAAATAGTTCGGATTGAGTTTAGTGAATCGAACGGATTATCTATTGTGATATCTGTGTTGAAATTTCAGAGTTATGTGAAAAAGGGTTTCGAAGCTTATTTTGCTTATGTAATTCATTCAAAAGTGTCTAAAAAGAAAGTGGAATCAGTGTCAGTTGTTTGTACTTTTCTGATGTATTCCCTGAAGAATTGTCGGGATTGCCTCCGATACGTGAAGTTGAATTTGGTATTGATCTGTTGCCTGGTACAACTCCTATTTCAATAGCTCCGTATAGAATGGCACCAACTGAATTGAAAAAGTTAAAGTCACAGTTGCAAGAATCGACTGATAGAGGGTTTGCAAGACCGAGTTTCTCGCCTTGGGGTGCTCCTGTTCTGTTTGTGAAAAAGAAAGATGGCACGATGAGAATGTGCATTGACTATCGTTAGTTGAACAGAGTGACCATAAAGAACAAATATTCATTGCCCAATATTGACGATTTGTTTGATCAACTAAAAGGAGCCACCGTATTTTCAAAGATAGATCTGAAATCGGGATATTACCAATTGAAAGTAAAAAATTCAGATATTTCGAAAACAACTTTCAGAACGAGGTACGGGCATTATGAGTTTTTAGTTATGTCTTTTGGAGTAAAGAATGCTCCTGCTGTCTTTATGGGTCTGATGAACAGAATTTTGAGACTGTACCTAGATCGATTTGTTGTTGTATTCATTGACGACCTTTTGATTTATTCATGGGATGAACATGTTGAACATCTTAGAATTGTGTTGCAAACTCTGAGAGAAAAGCAATTGTATGTGAAATTTAGTAAATGTGAATTCTGGTTACGAGAAGTTAGTTTTCTAGGGCATATTGTGTCAGCATCTGGAATACGAGTTGATTCGAGCAAGATTTCTGTTATTCTGGAACAGAAACCTCCGAAAAATGTGTCAGAAGTATGTAGTTTCCTGGGACTCGCTAGTTATTATCGTCGGTTTGTAAAAGGATTCTCGATGATAGCTATTCTGTTAACTAGATTACTTCAGAAAGATGTGAGATATGAATGGTCTGATAAATGTTAGAAAAGTTTTGATCGATTGAAAACTCTTTTGACTGAAGCTCCAGTTTTAGTACAACTTGAATCAGGTAAAGAATTCGTGATATATAGTGATGCTTCGTTAAATGGTCTGGGATGTGTTCTGATGCAAGAAGGCAAAGTCATAGCTTATGCCTCGAGACAACTGAAACCTCATGAAAAGAACTATCTGACTCACGATCTTGAATTAGTTGCTATTGTGTTTGCCTTAAAGATTTGGCGTCACTATCTGTTTGGTGAAAAATGCCATGTGTTTTCAGATCATAAAAGTCTGAAATAACTTATGACTCAGAAAGATTTAAATTTGCGACAGAGAAGATGGTTAGAGTTGTTGAAAGACTACGAGCTTGTGATAGATTATCACCCAGGTAAAACAAATGTTGTAGCTGATGCTTTGAGTCAGAAATCACTGTCTGCATTATGTGCTATGAATATTCATATATATCTGTCTGATAATTGTTAAATGTTAGCTGAATTGAAAGCGAAACCGTTATTTTTACAACAAATAGTTGATGCTCAGAAAGTTGATAATGAAATGTTAGCGAAACGAGCTCAGTGTGGTTTGAACTCTAATTCTAAATTATGTGTGGATGATAATGACTGCTTGAGATTTCAGGATCAAATTTGTGTTCCGAGAAACTCAGAGTTAATTCAGTTGATTTCGAATGAAGCACATAACAGTCGTCTAGCTGTTCATCCGGGCAGTACGAAGATGTATCATGATCTGAAGCAACACTATTGGTGGTCTGGTATGAAACGAGATATCTCTGACTTTGTGTCAAAATGTTTAATCTGTCAGCATGTTAAGGCTGAACATCAGGTTCCATCTGGTTTGTTACAACCGATTCTGATTCCCGAAAGGGAATGGGATAGAGTAACGATGGATTTTGTTTCTGGATTGCCTCTGACATCGAGAAAGAAAGATTCGATTTGGGTAGTAGTTGATCGATTGACGAAATCCGCCCATTTTATTCCGGTACGATCTGATTACTCACTTGATAGATTAGCTGAGCTTTATATTTCTAAGATTGTGAGATTGCATGGGGTGCCACTATCTATTGTATCTGATAGAGATCCAAGGTTCACTTCACGGTTCTGGAAGAAACTGCAAGAAGCTTTAGGTACAAAATGGAGTTTCAGTACCGCTTTTCATCCACAAACAGATGGACAGTCTGAGCGGATCATTCAGATTCTCGAGGATATGTTGAGATGCTGCATTCTTCAGCTTGATGGTACGTGCGAGCAGCACCTACCATTGATCGAATTTGCGTATAATAATAGTTTTCAGTCTAGGATCAAAATGGCACCTTATAAAGCTTTTTACGGATGCAAATGTCAAACACCTTTGTATTGAACTGCGCTCAGTGAAAATAAGATACATGTGGTTGATCTGATAAAAGACACCGAACAGAAAGTAAAAATGATCCGTGACAGTCTGAAAGCAGCGTGTGATCGTCAGAAGTCCTATGCGAACTTGAAATGGAAAGATATTAAATTTGAGATTGGTGACAAAGTGTTCTTGAAAGTGTCTCCGTGGAAGAATGTGCTCAGATTCGGACGTAAAGGCAAATTAAGTTCGAGGTTCATCGGACCATATGAGATTATCGAGTATGTTGGCCCAGTTGCATACAAATTGTTATTTCCATCCGAGCTAGAAAAGATTCACAATGTATTCCATGTTTCGATGCTCTGTAGATACCATTCCGATCCATCACATGCAATTACTCCGTCTAAGATCGAAATCTGATCTGATATGACTTATGAAGAGGAACCGATCCGTATTTTGGCACGTGAAGTGAAAGAGTTGAGAAACAAGAAAATTCTATTAGTGAAAGTATTGTGGCACCGACACGGAGTAGAAGAGGCTACGTGGGAGCCTAAAGATTCAATGAAACAGCAATATTCGAATCTATTTAATGGTAAGATTTTCGAGGACGAAAATCCCTAGGGGGAGATTGCAAAAGTCCGATTTTGACCCTAGTCGGAACAGTGGTTTCGGGACCACAAATCTGAGTCTGAAAAATATTTTAATATTATTTTCTGTGCCCTCGATATGTGATTAAGCATGTGTTAAAGTTCCGTAAGTTAATTTGATCATTTGTGTGTTTAAATTGAGAAAAGGGTTAAATTGCATTAAATGCAAAATTTGCAAGCTATTTGTTAAAGCACCTATGTGTAGTGGCTTTTAAAGGTGGAGGCCTTATGAGGCAATTAGAACACTATTTAGTTAGTGGATGGCAATGGTCAAAAATGACCTTGTATTATATGTTATATATATTTTGTTTTAAAGGCTAAAATTGGAATTATGTTATTAAGTTTATTTTAATGTAATAAAAACATGAAAATGGCCACATTATCATCCATAGTTAGCCAAAATTCACAAAAGAAAGAAAAGAAAACACAAGCTAGGGTCTGACCATTGAATTGCAATATTAAGGTATGTTTTGACTTTGGTTTTTGATGATTTTTATGTTTTTGAGATTGTTGCTTAGTCTACTATCAAGTCCATGTTGTAATTTGAAGAATTGATGATGAATATGAGATGTGCCATTAATGAAATGGTGAGCTTTGTGATGAGTATTGGTGTTAAATGAAAGATATGTGTTTAATGAACATGTTTTGTTCTTGAGTTTTTGATGAATTTAGCTAATTAGGGCTAAATTGTTAAAATAATATTTTGGAGGGCTAAATTGTGAATTTGATGAAAAATATGGACTTGTATGGTCCTTAGGGAGTTTCGGCTATGCATGTGTATAAACAAATTTTGCATATTTGACGTTTTGAGAAAAATGGACTAAATTGATAAAATGTGCAAATGTGAAGGCTAAGTTGCAAATAGCCCTAAATATGTGTATTTGGATTGAATTGGATGAATTAGTGAATAAAAGGGTTAAATTTGAATATGTATAGATCTAGAACTGAAGAAAACGGACTTAGATCGCGGGAAATCGAATGTAATCGAGTAGACGTATCCATTTCCGTTAAACCGAACTCGAGGTAAGTCGATATATGTATTTGCATTGAATTATTTAAGTATATATATGATATTTGAATTACTATGATTATCCATTGAGATGGAATGTATGTGAAATTTGAGATGGGTAATAAGTCGACGAGCTATTATAGTCCGAGAAGTCTCGTGTGAACCTAGGAATAGATAGGAGTTACGTATATCATGACATAGGTGTCCGTTGCGTGATATCATGTAAGACCACGTCTGGGACGTTGGCATCGATATGAGATTTACGTGTATGACCATGTCCGGGACATTGGCATCGTATTGGTTCCTGTAAGACCCTGTCTGGGACAGTGGCATCGATATCTAATTACATGTAAGACCACATCTGGGACGTTGGCATTGTGCAACTATTCTGAGCACTCTGCATATCCAATTAGATTCCGAAAGGTTCAACGGGCAAATCTTAGAAATGAACGACTATGTGAGTTGTATATCTGTTTTAGGTACGTTTGAAAAGTACACTTTGTGTGTATGAAAGGTGAGTGTCTATATGAACTTACTAAGATGAATATGTGTATAAGAATGATGAGATAATATGTGAAGATATGTTTGAATGAGCCATATGTATATGTGATATTTGAGTTAAAGAATATGGTAAGATATGGCTAAGCAAATGAGCCAAAGAATATATGTGATGAATTGGCTATGAGAACCAATAATGTCATTGTATCAATATGGTTATATGCATTTTATGCTAAATTTATTTGTATATGGCTTACTAAGCTTTTGAAAGCTTACTCTGTGTGTGTTTGCTCTATTTTATAGATCGTCAAAGCTACAAAAGGCTCGAGGACCGTCGAGGATCGTCATCACACTACTCAAACTTGTTTTGGTACTTTGAAAATGTATATATAACTAAATATTGCATGTATAGGCTAGTCATTTTGGATTATGTTTGAAATGTGTATAAATAGCCATGAGATGTGGCTAGATAAATGTTGGTAATATGTATGAGTAAATATGATATATGATGCATGATTTGGTATGACTTGATAGCTAATGAATGGCAAAGGCTATGGTAAGCTTATGAATGCATTATGAATATGTATGTTTGAGCAAAGGAATGAATATATAAAAGGTAAATGTGGATGAATCATGCTTGAATGTATATGTATTTTAGTTGTGCAAATTGGTATGATTGGAAATAAGATTGAATGTGGGGACTTGTTGATTAATTTGACATGTTTTTGGATGTCAATTGTGCATGAAATGAATTTTGGTCTTGCAAATGGCCTGTTTTGAATACACGACTGTGGTACACGGGTGTGCCTGGTGGCCGTGTGAATAAGTCAGTAGCTAGCCTAATTTTACACAGCCATTGCACACGGGCGTGTGTGGTTGCCGTGTGGATGATCATCGAAATCAGAGCTTTAAAATTTATAATGAGAATGATCGAACCTGGAAACTAACTCTGACAACGATTTTAAGGAAGCGCACCTATCGAACAGTAGTATAGTTTAGGCAAGACAAGAGTATCGAATCCCAAAGGAACCAAAAGTACTAATACTAACTCTCTTTCTATTATTTAGCCTAAGAATTAAGCGAATGTTTATCTAATCTAAATTTAACTATCAACTAAACTAAAGATGCAAAGACAAAAAGAGAATGAATTTCGGAAAATAACTTGGAAGAAAAACCAATTGATTAAGACGGTACCCTTAGGAAGAATCCACCTAGACTTCACTTGTTATCTAACACTGAACCAGACGATGTATTCACTTGACTTGATCCGTAAGATTCCCTAAGTTATATTAAACCCTCTCTCGAAGTGAAAACGTCTAACCCTAGGTTGATTAATTGAAATCTCATTAAAACCCCTAGAATCGCATTAACTCGATCTATGGACTCCCATATTAGGTTTCACCCTAATCCGGCAAAATCTCGTCACCCTATCTCTAGGCGCGTGATCAACTCCGCTTAATTATGCTAGATCTACTCTTAAGCAGGGACTTTTGCTCCACCACCTAAGCACATCATACTTGAATCGATATCCCGGAAATATTAACACAATAATTAAGAACACATAATTAAGAACAAGTCAAATATTAATCATATAGTTCAAAAACCAATAACAAGATTCATCTTAAGTTTCATCCCCTTTAGGTATCTGAAGGGTTTAGTTCATAATAATAAAAGAAAACATCTCAAGAGAAAAGATAAAACAAAACATAAGAAATCCATAAAACTCCTTAAAGGAATTGAAGGAGAGATCCGCTGTCTTGAGTAGAATTTCGGCTTCTTGAGATGAATCAACTGGCTATCTTAGAGTGATTCTCCACAAATCTGACTTTCCTGGCTCGGCTCCTTGGCCTAGCTAACTGCCTGTTTCGACTTCTGCCGAACTCCCTTTAAGTTGCCCCCTTGGGTGTTTATATAGACTTTGTGATGCCTTACTTGGCCCCCTATGTATCCTAATTTAAGTAGAACTCCTACTAGGGTGTTTGAATAGGATTTGGAATGTGTTTCTTTGCCTCCAAGTATCCAGTTCCGAATGAAATTGCTTTTTCCAACGACAGGGACACGGCCATGGCACACTCCCGTTAAAGTCGTGGCCAGGCCGTGTTCAATCCTGTTGAATGAGGCACGGCCGTGTGAACCGGGAGATAGCCATGTTCTAGTAGGACAGGAGGCACAGCCGTGTAGTCTTGGGCCCAGGCCGTGTGGATTTCGTGATGTGGCCCATTTACTCTATTTTGGGCCCGTTTTTCATTCTTTTCATCCTCGGGTGCTTTCCTGGGTATAAAACATGAAAACAAAGGATTAAGAGCACCTTTTCACATAAATCGAGGCTTAATTCATCCAAAAGCATACTAAATGTGGGCTTAAAATATGTTACTTTTACAGTTTATCAAATACCCCCACACTTAAGCTTTTGCTTGTCCTCAAGCAAAATTCTCAACTTATAATTAAAATGAACTTTCCATAATTCATAATTCCTACCGACAATGTCTCGTCATAATTCATAGATAATTTATACATGGATAATTTAACTCAAAGAGTCCTAAAGATTCAAACAATCTAAGTCATACATTTTGTAGCTCGAAAACATAGGTTTCTCCCTTTATCTAAATAATTACCTCTGATTCAAAATCGACAAGGATTGACATCCTCACTAAAGATTCACTCAAATCACTCAAATCACTCAAAGTTTTTAAGGTTCAAAATTAAGCACTCAAAAGTCGAACCTGAAAAGTTAATCCCATAGGCTTGCCTGAAAATCAAATCTCCACCACTGTAAAATGAGATGATAAACAGATCAAAAGGTCTTTAACAGGGTTGTAACGAGGCTAGGGTTAAAGGTGTGGATAAAGGCTGAATTAGAAGGCTAGAATCGAGATTGACCTGACAATTTACCTAACTAGAAAAATGAACTAATCCTAAATAATTACATCAATTGAAAACTAATAATACGAGCTTTTTCTTCAAGATTTGGAATTTAATGCATAAGCTCACTTAATCACATAACTAATAATGAATATACTTCGTTTTTTTAAGAACAAGTTAAATAATAGGAGAGAACTTTTACAACTGAAATATAGAACATAATTAAGCAACTGTTCAAAATCAAATCTCGACAAAAAGGGAGTCAAGGAGGATGGTGATAACAAATACAAAGGGTTTTGGGTTAATATTAGTGGGTGAGTAAAAAAAAGGGTTTTGGGTTAATATTGTTAGGATTAAACGGGGTTCACTAGGGGTTAATTGTGAAGGTAGGCTTTTTATGGATTAAGTGGGTTAAATCCTAGGTGCCTTAATCATCTCTGTATATCAAATCAAAGGTGTGGTCTCGATATGTATGAGCGAGGCAAGTTCTAGAACAACAATTCAAAGTTGACACACTCATAATCAAAAAGTGAGCACGAAAAATGTATGCTCTAAAAGGATCACAAATCTCACAAAAAATTATGGGTATTTTGATGTCAACCTCGTAAATTTCAAACTTCAAAGTAATATTCAGATTTAGGTTAACAACCTAGCAAAAATTTTAATTCTGAAAAATAAACTTATCATGCTTGATTCTCTAGTATCTTAAAATTTCAATCATCAATGCACAATTGACTATGACTTACTCAAAAACATGTCAATAAAAATCATAAATTATCAGAAATTTCATCCTAATTGGTAATATGAGGAAATTACTTAAAAACAAGACTAAATTCAGGGATTTGAGAATAATGCAGAAAGTTAGGCACTTTCTGGAAATAACTATTCACCCCCCACACTTAAGATGTACATTGCCCTCAATGTACAATGATAGATAATTAATCATGTAATACTAAATCAAAAAGAGAAGGGGAGAAGTAACACTTCCTGAATTTTTGGATGGATTCCTTGAGTTGGCAGAGGTCGTGATAAAAGATGACTTATGTAGTAGTGAATTACTCCTAGTGATGGAATAGCATGGATATACCGCAGGGATGGAGCAAGGGCTGTCGCCTTGGAGCAACTGGGGTCATAGATGCTCGTGTTGGGGTGTAAGCTGTGCCAGGAGCTGATAGGGGTGCAGTGGAGCTAATGGTTTAGCTCAGAGAGTGGATTTTTCTGCTACAAACTCATTTGTATATATTCCGAGCACCGTCCCAAATTACGATACGCTTAGTCGACGTATCGTTCCCCCTAAACGGAATTGAATTGTTTCCGGGTCGTCGTATTACGCCATCACTATCTGTAGGGTGAAAGTGGTGCAAAACTCGAGGGTGAGTTCCAAATATGTGGGCTCGATGATGGAGAAAAATTGTTCCCACGGCTCAGTTGAGAGAAGGGCTCGAATATCGTCTGGTAGCCCGACCTATTCCAAAGCGTCCCAGTCAATGCACCTACTGGTGCCGAGAGGTCTTTCCCGTAGTGCCTTGTATCGTTCTTCCTAGGCTTCCTGAGTAAATTGGAGGAAGCGGTGTCGTATTTCGGAAGAGACACTGGCTAAGGATGAGTCGGGTCCCTTTCTTTTCTTAGTTGGGGCAGTTGTGGTTCATTTTCCTCGTAATGATGACATTGTACCTGAAAATAATGAATATTCAAGTAATGTTTGTACCAAATTAAATTGAGCACTGTCATCTAGACCCGAGATATTTAAATTCTAAATACGATTATTCTAACTATGAGCAACCAATTCTATCTAATAAATATCTACGGCAAAGTGTTCAATATAACAATCAATATGAGTTTTGCCAAAAAGTAGATAATGCTAATATTGAAAAAGAAACTAGCTATCATGAAAAATTGAAACAAGTTCTAAAATTTTAATGAATTGTTCTAAAAGAAAATAGAATAATTAATTCTTAATACTAAAAGAAACAAAAACAAAACACAATATTATGAAATTTATCAAATAATCAGTTAAGAAAATGAAGTAATGAAGGGAACCAGGGGTTGTGGTGGTGTGAATCGACGGAACATGGGCTGAGCACGGTGATGTTGTGATTTTTCTGCAGGTGCATAGCTGTGGCGAGGGCTTGGGTTGCTGCAGCACGGTAGTGGCGATGGCGTGGGTGCGGTTTTTTTGTATGGTTTTTGGAGAGAAGGGAAGGGAAAGGAGTTTTGGGAAGGTTGAGGGCGTGGGTGTGGCCAGATTTTGAGAAAAGAGGCTGAGAAATCGGTTTAGGGTTGATCTGGGGAAGATGAGCGGTTAATTTGCTTAAAATAGGGGTGGGGCACGGGCGAGTGCCACATCTGTGTGTGTGTTATTCAGCCCGTCTTTTTCGTGTGTTTTCAAATTTGGGCGCGTTTGCTATGTTGGCCACACCCGTGTTCCCTGGGCGTATGCGATTGTGTTCGCTTCTCCCACGCCTGTGCTACGTTTGCCACGCCCGTGTACATATAGTTAGTGTTGCGCACGGTTGGTATGCACGGGCGTAGCTTTGCCCGTGTTCATTTACTCAGGATAGACCACGGTCGCTTCGCACGACCGTGGTCTTTTTATCGCAGCTCGTGTTGGGAAATTTTTCTTCTTCTTTTTGCACGTCTACCTGCACGCTCGTTTTTTTCCCATGGCGACCACACGGCCACGGGCACGCCCGTGTGTAAGGGCGTGTGGTCTGAAACCTGCACTTTCCTGCATCAGTTAGTTTGAAAAATTAAAATGTGAAAATTAATGTGGTTAGTGGAGTTAGTGCTCGAGTTGCCTCCCGAGAATCGCTCGTTTAAAGTCTTAAGCTAGACTTACCTTGTTTTCATTTCTAAAAGAAGGTTCACAGAGCTGAAGCTCCTTTCTTAATTCCTTGAAGTCCTCACCATTATAAATTTTCAGTCGATGGCCATTTACCTTGAATGTTCCATGAGTTGGATGGGTTTCCTCGATTGTGCCGTAAGGAAAAATAGATTTTATCACGAATGGTCATGACCACCTTGATTTCAGCTTTCCAGGAAATAGTTTGAGCCTTGAATTATACAGCAGGACTAAGTCTCCTACTTCAAATTGCTTTGATTGTTTTAAACGAGCATCATGGCATCGTTTTGTTGCCTCCTTATATAGTCGTGAATTCTCATAGGCCTCAGTTTGCCATTCATTCAATTCGTTTAACTGCATCATCCTTTTTTCACCTGCAGTTTTGAGATCGTAATTCAAGAATTTTGTCACCTAGTAGGCTTTGTGTTCTAACTCAAATGGTAGATCACAACTCTTTTCGTAAACAAGTTTATATGGGGATGTCCCTAGAGGGGTTTTAAATGCTATTCTGTAGGCCCATAAAGCATCATCTACCTTTACTGCCCAATCCTTCCTATTTGATTCAACTGTTTTCTCTAGGATTCGCTTAAGCTCTCGATTTGCCACTTCCACTTGCCCACTGGTTTGGGGATGGTAAGGGGTAGCTGTTCTGATGTGTACTCCATATTTTCTTAAGACTTTTTCAAATTGAGTATTGCAAAAGTGAGTACCCCTATCCCTGATGATTGCTCTGGGTGTTCCAAAACGATAGAAAAGCTTCTTAAGAAACTTTACTACAGCTCTAGCGTCGTTAGTAGGCAAAGCTTGGGCCTCCACCCATTTTGATATGTAATCAACCGCTACTAAGATGTATTTATTTCCAAATGAACAAGGGAACGGACCCATAAAGTCAATACCTCATACATCAAATATTTCACATTATAACATATATGTTTGAGGCATTTCATCGCGTTTAGAAATATTACCTGATCTTTGGCATTTATCACATGAAGCGGCATACCTGTTGGCCTCTTTGAAAAGAGTTGGCCAATAAAATCTAGATTCGAGTATTTTGTGTGCTGTCTTAGTCTCGCTGTAATGTCCTCCTGAAGGTCCTGAATGGCAGTGTTCCAGGATTTTACTTGCTTCCGCCCTTGTAACGCATCTCCAAATTACTTGATCTGCACATACGCGGAAAAGAAAAGGGTCTTCCCAAAAATAGTTTTTCGCATTAGCAAAAAATCATTTCTTTTGATGATATGTTAACCTTTTTGGTAAGATGTTAGCAGCTAAATAATTCGCAATATCTGCAAACCATGGTACCTCAAAGTTGGTTATAGAAAAGAGTTGTTCTTCAGGGAACGAGTCGTTTATCTCACTTTCGTCAACCTCTTCGATATGTGGGTTCTCAAGTCTGGAGAGGTGATCTGCTGCAAGGTTTTCAGCTCCCTTTTTATCCTGTATTTCTACATCAAATTCCTGTAAGAGTAAGATCCAACGTATGAATCAAGGTTTTGCATCAGGTTTAGTTAAGAGATAACGAAGAGCTGAATGATCAATGTACACAACAACTTTAGATAATATTAAATATTGCCTAAATTTGTCAAAAGCAAAAGCTATAGCTAGCAATTCTTTCTCTGTGGTGGTATAGTTTTCTTGTACGGGTGTCAATGTTCTGCTAGCATAATAAATTGGCTGAAAATACTTGTCTCTTCACTGTCCCAGAACTGCACCTACTGCAAAATCACTTGCATCACACATTAGTTCCAAGGGTAAATTCCAATCAGGTGCAATTATAATCGGGGCATTTTTTAGTTTATCCTTGAGGATATTGAATGCATCTAAACATTCCTGATTGAAATTGAAAGGAACATCTTTTTCTAGTAATTTTGTTAAAAGCTTAGCTATTTTAGAAAAATCCTTAATGAATCTTCTGTAAAATCCAGCATGTCCTAAAAAGCTTCTAATAGCCTTAACTGAACTAGGGGGAGGTAAATTTTCTATGGTTTCAATCTTTGCTTTATTTACCTCAATTCCTTTACTAGAAATCTTATGTCCTAGCACAATCCCTTCTCTAACCATAAAGTGACATTTTTCCCAATTCAAGACAAGATTCGTCTCCTCACATCTTATTAGAACTCGTTCTAAATTTTTAAGGCAGAGGTGGAAAGAATTACCAAACACCGAGAAGTCGTCCATAAATACCTCCATAATGTCTTCCACAAGTTCATCAAAGATGGCCAACATGCAGCGCTGAAAAGTAGCAGGAGTATTACATAATCCAAAAGGCATTCTACGATAAGCAAACGTACTGTCTGGGCATGTAAATGTTGTCTTCTCTTGATCTTCAGGAGCTATTGGGATTTGGAAGTAGCCGGAGAGTCCGTCCAAGAAGTAGTAGTACATATGCCCAGACAACCTTTCTAACATATGATCAATAAAGGGTAGAGGGAAGTGATCTTTTCTGGTTGTGTCATTCAGCTTCCTATAGTCTATACAGACTCTCCAACCTGTGACTGTCCTGGTGGGGATCAATTCATTCTTTTCGTTGGTTGCCACAATCATGCCTCCTTTCTTCGGAACTACCTGCACATGACTTACCCAAGTGCTGTCAGAAATAGGATAAATTATTCCTGCATCTAGAATTTTAATTACCTCGGCTTTGACTACTTCTTTCATATTGGGGTTTAACCGTCTTTGAGGTTGCACACACGGTTTATACTCATCTTCCATTAAAATTTTGTGGGTGCAAAATGATGGGCTTAATCCTTTAATGTCTAACATTTTCCACACTATGACCCTTTTGTGTTTCCTTAGTACCCTTAGCAACTCTTCTTTCTCCTAGGGTCCTAGTTCCGAGGAGATGATTACTGGTAGCGTAGAATTATCTCCTAGGAATGCATATTCTAAGTGCTTTGGTAATTATTTTAGTTCTAGCTTGGGTGGCTAATCAATAGAGGGTTTTTGTTTTAATTCTTCATTAATCTTGACGTCCTCTATTTTCATCTGTCTAGAAGGTGATGCATTGGGATTCTCTTCATCGGTATTGTCATCATTCCCCTCACCTTGTGAAAGACACAGTTCCATCGTGTCGCTGTACATGATTTCCTGCAAAGATTCTTGAAAAATGTGATTAATGGCATCAACAAAGTAACAAGAGTCATCTTGTTCTCTAGAATAATGCATGGCATCATAAATTTGGATCACAATTTCTTCATCTCCTACCCTTAATGCAAGTTTACCATCACCAACATTAATGACAGCCCTAGCAGTAGCTAGAAAGGGTCGCCCCAAAATTAAAGGTACCTCTACGTCCTCATTCATATCAAGCACAACAAAATCAACGGGAAATATAAATTTATCTACTTTTACCAGAACATCTTCAATAATTCCCCTAGGATACTTAACAGATCTATTAGCTAACTGAATACTCATCCTAGTGGGTATTGGTTCCCTGAGACCAAGTTGCTTAAACATTTTATAAGGCATTAGATTAATACTGGCACCTAAGTCAGCTAATGCTTTTTCTATGTTCAAACTACCAATTAAACAAGGGATAGTGAAACTTCTTTGATCTTTCAATTTGGCTTGTAGCTTGTTTTGGATGATAGCTGAGCGTTCATCATTAAGTTCTACTGTTGAAATTTCCTCAAACTTCCTTTTATTTGTTAGAAGCTCCTTTAAAAATTTTGCATATGTTGGCATCTGCGAAATAGCTTTAACAAACGGTAAGTTAATATGTAGCTATTTGAAATGTTCAAGAAATTTACCATATTGTGTGTCTAAGCGGTCTTTCTTCAACTTTGCTGAATACGGGATTGTTGGTTTAGTTTCCTCGTAGGTCGGAGTTATCTTTGCCTCATCGGGATCATGTGGTACCTCCTTCTTTCTTTCCACTTCTTAGTGTCACTGCCTGGACCTGCTCTTTTTCCCTAGATAAGGTTTCGAATCGTATTTCAGAAACTAACCTAGTAAGTTGCCCAATTTGATCCTTGAGTTCCTGTGACAATGCCTCAAGTTTTGTTTCTATCTTCTGGAAACGTGTGATTGAGGCTGTTATGAAGTTTGTTAGCACCTCTTCAAGGTTCGGCTTCTTTTCCTATGGGTAGGGTTGTTGTTGGAAGTTTTGGGATGGTTGTGATCTTTGATTTATTTGACCGCCCCATGAGAAATTGGGGTGGTTCTTCCAACCTGGATTATAAGTATTACTATAAGGGTTATTGTTAGACCGGAAATTATTACCCATATAGTTCATTTGTTCGCTCTCCATGCCCTGTCCATAGGGTGGGTACCCAGGATTCACCACTCCTTCACTTGCGTCGCACTGCATTACTGGATGTGCTTGCGAAGAACCATAGAAATTATCAAATTTTTTATGTAGCAATTCTACCTGATTTGATAGGGCGGTCACTGCGTCAATGTTGAAAACTTCGTCTGCTTTAGCTAGCCTTGTCCTTGTAACTTGCCACTGATAGTTATTTAGTGACAACTCCTCTATAAACTCGTAGGCTGCTTCAGGAGTTTTGTTGTTCAGGGTTCCACCGGCAGCTGAATCGATTAGCTACGTTGTTGAAGGGTTCACACCGTTGTAAAAAGTTTGGACCTGTAGCCACAATGGTAGCCCGTGGTGTGGGAGCCTCCTTAACAAATCTTTGTATCTCTCCCATGCGTCGTATGATGTCTCTGAATCTATCTGCACAAAAGAAGAGATATCATTCCTTAATTTGGCCGTTTTGGCCAGTGGAAAATATTTTAATAAAAAATTTTCAGTCATTTGATTCCATGTAGTGATTGATCCTCATGGAAGAGAATGTAACCACTATTTGGCTTTATTTCTCAGGGAAAAGGGAAATAACCGAAGACAGATGGCATCATCAGAAACGCCATTTATCTTGAAGGTGTCGTAAAATTCTAGAAAATTCGCTAAGTGTGTGTTAGGATCCTCATCCTGCAAACCATCAAACTGAACAAACTGTTGTATCATCTGTATAGTGTTAGGTTTCAGTTCAAAATTATTTGCAGCTATAGTAGGCCTAACAATACTAGACTCAGTTCCTGTTAAACTAGGTTTAGCATAATCATACATAGTACATGGAGCATGATGTTTGGCCATCTCTGGATGTGGCAGATTATTCTCTGCCATCTCTTCTATGGTATTTATTTCGGCTTCTTGCTCTTCGTTTATGTAGTTTAGGCTTAGCCTTATTTCTCTACGATTTCTACAAACGCTACCTTCAATATCACTATCGTAAAGTAGAGGTCTTGTCGGGTTCCTTCTAATCATAAGCTAGAGGTACCTAAAAGGGACAAAAGAAAGAAGAAAGAAAAAATAGAAAAATAAACTTTAATTGCAAAATAAAAATAAAAATAAATATGGCTAAAGTAATAAAAATTAAGCTTTCTTAATATTTCAGTTCCCCGGGAACGGCGCCAAAAAACTTGATCGTCGAAATCAAAGCTTTAAAATTTATAATGAGAATGATCGAACTTGGAAACTAACTCTGACAACGATTTTAAGGCAAGCTCACCTATCGAACAGTAGTATAGTTTAGGCAAGACCGGAATATCGAATCCCAAAGGAACCAAAAGTACTAATACTAACTCTCTTTCTATTATTTAGCCTAAGAATTAAGTGAATGTTTATCTAATCTAAATTGAACTATCAACTAAACTAAAGACGCAAAGACAAAAAGAGAATGAATTGGGGAAAAATAACTTGGAAGAAAAACCAATTGCTGAAGACGATACCCTTAGGAAGAATCCACCTAGACTTCACTTGTTATCTAACACTGAACCAGACGATGTATTCCGACCAAGCCCAAAATCGGATTTGTAGTCCCGAAACCACTATTCCGACTAAGCCCAAAATCAGGCTATTACACGGTTCCTGCGAGCATCCTGATCGATAGTGATCCTGCATGTGTTGCACACTACAGCAGCTCTTTGCGAGCATCTGGAAACACGAAAATTTATATACTTTTTCATGCCCTTTTTGACCCAAATTCATGTGGTTTCGAGTAAATTCTTGTCGGAAAATAATTAAGTATTATAAAATAATTAAATTGTGCTAAAAATATGAACATGATGAATTTTAATTAATTTTATAGAAAATTTTTCTTAATTTTGACTATTTTCGACAGATTCACACAAAGGGCAAAAATCGGCTCGGCAGACACTGCTTGAAGAACAAAACCGAGAAGCAATTTGACGTTCAAGGCAAATTTATTTCCAGCCCAAGATGGTCCAATTATGAATACTTAATCATAATTTAATTAATTTTAATTTATTCCCAATTTAATTTGGGCTAAATAAATTATTATTAATTAATTATTGAAGAAAGGGCTAGTTGAACCGCACTGGATGAACCGAACCGAGTGAACCAAACCAGCCACCACTTGGGCAGCCTAAACCGTCTACAATGGAGGCCCAAATCAGCTTATTAGATGATTAATTCAGCTTGCAAAGGAGTCCTTGAAGATCTTTCAAAAATATCATTCAAACCCCTCCAAAATTCATGGCTTTTTAGATTGCCCCATGCTATATTTAGCAAAGTTGAAACATTCAACTTTGCCACATGGGATGGCCGGCCAAGGGAGCCTCTTTTGCTGCTGGTAATTGCTATTTTTAGCAGCCTTAAACACCTATAAATACAGCCCCTAGCTACTCATTCAAAACACACCTCAAGCCTTCACATTCATCTCTCTCATTTTCTCTCAATTCCCCATTTTCCCTTTTCCCATTTTGGTGTTCTTGTGCCGATTTCCCCTCTTGGAAAAGAGGTGTTTTCCAGCCATTTGAAGCAGAAATTGAAGTGTTCATAAGCCCCCTTGATAGCCGAGGACAACGAAGAACGAAGAAGGGATCAATCAGACAAGCCACGGAGAGCCACCGGATTTGTTTCTTGTTCCCTATCTCTTTAAATTATTTGTTGTTGTTTTGACAAACATGCTTATGAATATTCATGCTTTTGACATGTTTAATTTAATCAATTTAGCTTGAATTTAATTCGTGTTGGTTTGATTTCATTTTGCCCTCTTAGATTATTAAAATTGTGTTTATGCTATTAAAGGCCTCGGTGAAATGTTTGATTAAGTAAAATTATGTTAAGTTCTCTGGCATTATAATTGTTTAGATAGCTAATGAGTTAATTATTTAAACGCATTGAAATTGTAATTAATGGACGTAATACTTAATCTATGCATGTTTAATTCTTCTAAGGTAGCTGAAGATTAAACTAGCATTGTATTTGACGATATATATGCCTTGCATAACTTGCAGGATTTTGTGATTAAATTGTTTCAAGGTAAAAATACTTTGTTACTTCACATGATCTTTTATATGCTTGTTAGGTTGAATTAATCGTTTTCATCGACATAGGAATATGCAAGAGATTGTTTAATTTAATAAGTATGTATGTGCAATAACATGTTTACTAGTAGAAGTATGTTTAATCGTTCGAATTTGCATAGAAATATGTACAAGAAATGAATGGATTTTTATTTTTAAGTATGTTCATAAGTTAGCAAATTACCGAGTTGCCATGTTTTAACAAGTATAAACACGAGCTTAATAATTCTAAGGTAAGAAATGTGATTAATCCAACACAATTATGTCATCTTGATCAAAATCAATTTTTGAAATCGTGCATTAGAATTTTGTTTTATTTTATTTTTCTTTGTTTTTTTTAGTTTATAAATATTCCTCAAAACCAAATATTTTTCTGTCACCAAAGTGTTTGAACCATTTTCATAAATAATCCTTTTACAGTCCCTGTGGGTACGATAACTCGACATTTACTTGTCACTTTATTTCTTGTTACGATTGTGTACACTTGCACATTTCCACCGTTCCAAGTTTTTGGTGCCATTGTCGGGGACTGTTTTTCAAAGTCATTATTTGTGAATCTGTTTGGCATTTTGGTTTATTTATTTTACGTATTTTTTTTTCACTTACTCAGTTTTTCTGTGAATATTTCATGTGTTTATGAGTATTGACCAGATTATTGATTTACTCCCTGTGGACCCTGAAATAGAACGAACCTTTCGTCAACAAAGAAGACAAGTGAACCAGAGAAGGAATGAAGGAATGAATTTTGAGAATATGAACCAAGGAAACGGAGCAAACCCTGCTCAAAATTCTATCCTTATTGCTGATGATAGGGATAGAGCCTTAAGACAATATGCCGTGCCAGTATTTAATGATCTTAATCCGGGTATTAGGAGACCCGAAATCGAGGCACAACAATTCGAGCTGAAGCCAGTCATGTTATAGATGCTTCAAACAGTGGGCCAATTCAGTGGAATGCCTACTGAAGATCCTCATTTTCACTTAAGACTATTTATGGAAGTGAGCGGTTCTTTCAAGTTAGCCGGAATTTCCGAAGATGCCTTACAATTGAAGTTGTTCCCATATTCGTTAAGGGATAGAGCTCGTGCCTGGTTGAATTCATTGCCACTGAACTCCATTTCAACATGGCAAGAGTTAGTCGAGAGATTCCTCATGAAGTAATTTCCGCCAAGCAAGAATGCTAAGCTGAGGAACGAGATCACTGCTTTCCACCAAATGGATGATGAGTCTTTGTATGAATCATGGGAAAGATTTAAAGAGTTATTATGAAAATGCCCTCATCATGGAATCCCTCATTGCATTCAACTTGAGACATTCTATAATGGTCTCAACGCTCACATGAGGATGGTAGTGGACGCCTCTACTAATGGTGCTCTCCTTTCTAAGTCTTATAACGAGGCTTATGAAATTATCGAGAGGATTTCCAACAACAACTATCAATGGCCAACCAGTCGAGCAGCATCAGGAAGACGAGTCACTGGAATTCATGAAGTAGACGCTCTTACTTCACTCGCATCTCAGGTATCATCGTTATCCTCAATGCTTAAAAATCTTACTACTAATGGGTCTAATAGTTTTGCAGCACAGCCGCCTAATCAATTTGAGAATATAGCCTGTGTCTATTGTGGGGAGGGACATTTGTTCAAAGAATGTTCGTCGAACCCAGAATTTGTGTACTACATGGGCAATTAAAACCAAAACCGAGGAAGGCAAGGGCTGCAATCCAACTTTTATAACCCATCGTGGAGGAACCACCCGAATTTTTCCTAGAGTAACCAAGGGGCTGGAACCAGTACCACTTACACCCAACCCAGACCGACCTAGCCGCCTAATTTTCCGCAACAAGTTTAGAAACCAGTTCAAACCTGAAGCATCCAATAGCCTAGAGAGTTTGCTAAAGACATATCTAGCAAAGAATGATGCTTTAATCCAAAGCCAAGCAGCTATATTAAAGAATTTGGAGAATCAAGTGGCCCAGCTTGTAACTGAACTCAAGAGTCGACCACAAGGTGCTTTACCTAGTGACATGGAAAATCTGAGAAATCCGGGGAAGGAACATTGCAAAGCGTTGCAATTGAGGAGCGGAAAGATAGTAGAACCTAACACTGTCGAAGTTGAAAAGGAACAAGCTAATGTTCAAGACTCAGAAGTTCAACCAAGTGTTGAAACCCCAATTTCACCAGAACCGATATCTGCAAAACATTCAAAGTAACCTCAGGACCAGTCAATTCTGATCAACCAACAATGTTGTTAGATGTAGAATTACCGCCGAAGGCAAATCAACCAGAATTAGTTCCCGTAATGAAACCACCACCACCTTACCCTCAAAGACTTCAGAAGCCAAAGCAAGAGATTCAAGTCAAGAAGTTCCTTAACGTACTCAAGCAACTACACATCAACATCCCGTTGGTCGAAGCACTTGAGCAAATGCCGAACTACGTCAAGTTCATGAAGGATATCTTGTCAAAGAAAGGAAGACTTGGAGAATTTGAGATGGTAGCTCTGACGAAGGAATGCAATGTATATCTTCAGAATAAACTACCCCCAAAATTGAAGGATCCTGGATGTTTCACCATACCGTGCAATATTGGATCAACATATTGTGGTAAATCATTATGTGACTTAGGTGCAAGTATCAACTTGATGCCCATGTCAATATTTAGGGAGTTGGGGATAGGAGAAGTTAGACCAACTACGGTTACACTTCAACTAGAAGATCGATCCTTAGTGCATCCAGAAGGAAAAATCGAAGACGTATTGGTACGTGTAGATAAGTTTATCTTTCCTGCTGACTTTGTAATTCTAGACTTTGAAGCAGACAAAGAAGTGCCAATTATCCTAGGAAGACCAGTCCTAGCAACTGGAAGGACTCTTATAGATGTGCAGAACGGCGAGCTGACTATGCATGTTCAGGATGATCAGGTAACATTTAATGTTTTTAAGTCAATGCGATTCCCTGACACAATGAATGACTGTTCTACAGTAGCCGATTTAGAGGAATTAATAGTAGAGAAGGAACTTAACTGTGTTGATGACCCATTGGAAAGAATTTTGACATCGGATCCCCCAAATGAGGAAGAGGAGGACGAATACTTAGCTTTGCTGGAAGCTAATCAAAAGGGATTTAATTTGCAATCTCATTTTGAATCTTTAGAATTAGAGAAAAGAGATTACAGCCAGCCAAAAGCATCAATCGAGGAGCCACCCAAATTAGAACTCAAGGTATTACCTTCACACTTGAAATATGTTTATTTAGGTAACTCCTCTACTCTTCCTGTGATTGTTTCAGCTGAATTAACTACTGAGCAAGAAGAGAAACTTATCATAGTTTTGAAACAATTCAAGAAGGCTATCGGATGGACCATAGCCAATATTCGTGGTATTAGCCCATCTGTATGCATGCACAAGATCATATTAGAAGATAGCGAGAGAGGAACGATTGATGGACAACGGAGACTGAACCTCATCATGAAAGATGTAGTGAAAAAGGAAATTATCAAGTGGTTGGATGCGGGTATAATTTACCCCATCTCAGACAGTTCATGGGTGAGCCTAGTCCAGTGTGTGCCGAAGAAAGGAGGTATCATGGTCGTGGAGAATGAGAACAACGAGTTGATACCAACGAGAACAGTTACGGGATGGAGAATCTGCATCGATTACCGGAAGCTGAACAAGGTGACTAGGAAAGGTCACTTTCCTCTGCCATTTTTGGACCAGATGCTGGATAGACTCACAGGACGAGACTATTACTATTTTCTCGATGGATACTCAGGGTATAATCAAATTACAGTGGCACCAGAAGATCAACACAAAATGACATTCACCTGCCCGTACGGTACATTCGCATTTAAACGCATGCCATTTGGTTTATGTAATGCACCAGCTACATTTCAAAGATGTATGATGTCTATTTTTACTGACATGGTTGAGAAGTATTTGGAAGTTTTCATGGACAATTTCTCAGTATTTGGAGATACTTACGATGATTGCTTAGCCAATCTAGCTAAGGTACTGAGGCGATGTGAAGAAACAAATCTCGTACTCAACTGGGAAAAATGCCATTTTATGGAACGAGAAGGAATTGTTCTAGGTCATCGGATAACGAGACATGGGATCGAGGTGGACAAAGCAAAAGTAGATGTTATTGAGAAACTCCCACCTCCAACATTTGTAAAAGGTGTTAGGAGCTTTTTGGGCCACGCCGGTTTCTATCAAAGATTTATCAAGGGCTTCTCCAGAGTGGCTAAACCCTTATGCAAGCTCTTGGAGAAAGACTCGATATTCAAGTTTGATGAGGAATGCTTAAAGGCTTTCAACAATCTGAAGAATCGATTAATCGCGACACCTATAATCGTCACACCAGACTGGGATTAACCATTCGTGTTGATGTGCGACACAAGTGACTTCGCCATTGGAGCTGTCCTGGGTCAGCGAAGGAATAGAGTTTTCCATCCTATCTACTACGCAAGTAGAACTTTAACTGGAGCTCAACTGAACTATACGGTAACAGAAAAAGAGTTACTTGCTATTGTGTTTGCTTTCGACAAGTTTTGATCTTATCTTGTAGGTACCAAAGTGATTGTCTATACGGACTATTCCGCAATTAAGTACTTATTAGCCAAGAAAGATGCTAAGCCGAGATTGATTCGGTGGGTGCTTCTACGTCAAGAGTTCGATCTAGAAATTCAAGATCGAAGGGGAGTAGAAAACCAAGTAGCAGATCACTTATCCAGATTGGAGCCACAAGAGGAAAATTCTCCACTTTTACCGATCCAAGAGACATTTCTAGATGAACACATACTGAAGGTAAATCATGTCCATAATATTCCTTGGTTTGCTGATTTTGCTAACTATTTAGCTTGTGGTTTGATGTCGATTGATAAAACTTATCAGCAAAGGAAAAAGTTTCTTCACGATGTGAAGTACTATTTTTGGGAAGAGCCATATTTGTTTAAAAAGTGTGCAGATCAGATGATTAGAAGATGTGTGATAGATGATAAAATACGGAGATTTTATACCACTTCATTCAGCTCCGAGTGGGGGACACTTTGGAGGTACTCGTATAGCGGCCAAAGTATTGCAAGCCGGATTCTTTTGGCCAACACTATTCAAGGATGCATACGCCTATGTGAAGAGCTGTGATCGATGTCAGAGGGTTGGAAATGTAACCAACAGAAATGAGATGCCTCGAACAAATATCATTGAGGTTGAATTGTTTGATGTTTGGGGTATTGATTTTCTTGGTCCTTTTCCTCCGTCTTTTGGTCACAAGTACATATTGGTAGCAGTAGATTATGTGTCCAAGTGGGTCGAGGCTGAGGCTTATCCGACGAACGATGCCAAGGTTGTGATGAAATTCTTGCAGAAACATGTGTTCACAAGATTCGGAACCCCAAGAGCTATTATCAGCGATGAAGGGACCCACTTTGTGAACAAGTGGTTAAAATGGTTGCTAGACAAACATGGAGTGAAACACAAGGTTGCTACAGCTTACCATCCGCAGACAAATGGACAAGCTGAGCTAGCAAATAAGGAGATCAAAGGCATACTTGAGAAGGTAGTTTGTACGAACCGACGAGATTGGTCCAAGAGACTAGATGATGCTTTATGGGCTCACAGAACAGCATACAAGACACCCTTGGGAATGTCACCCTACAGGTTGGTCTTTGGGAAAGCATGTCATCTACCTCTGGAGTTAGAGCATAGAGCTTACTGGGCTCTTCGACAACTCAATTTGGATCTCAAGCTTGCTAAAGAGAAACGAATGCTCCAACTCAACGAGCTAGAGGAATTTCGAATGTTCTCATATGAAAATGCCAAATTACTCAAAGAGAGACTCAATAAATGGCATGACAAGCATATCCGAGTTCGAGAATTTGAAGCAAGTCAGCAAGTCTTGTTATTTAATTCCAGTTTAAAGTTCTTTCCTGGTAAGTTGAAGTCATGTTGGTCCGGTCCATTTACAATTTACCGCGTCTATCCATACGGAGTTATTGAACTCCAATGTAAGAGAGGTAATTTTCAAGTTAATGCTCAGCGTTTGAAACATTATTACGGAGGAACCCTTGAACGGGATAAAATCTCGTTCAGTTTATCTAACCCTTAATTTTTATTGCTTTCAATAAATTATTTAAGGAATATTTCTGGGTTTATTATGCTCAAATAAATTTTGCCTAGGAGATTGGAACTTAAGCGGGACCGCTTGTGACCCCTCCAATCTTTCCTGGGAATTGATTTTTGCATAATTTTCAAAGGAATTAGCCCCTAAATGACAAAATAAATTTTTTGTCTTTCAAATAAAAAGGTCAATTTTGACCCAAGTCTTAACTTGCAAATCAATTTCAAATTTTCAGTAAGTCTAAGGACTTAATTGAATTATTTTCAAATTTTGGTTGCTATTTTCGTAAATAATAAAAAGTAGGTGCCTCCTTTTGTAAATATTTTTAAAGGGGATCTAAAATAAATATTTTTATTTTCATACTTATAAATTATTGATAAACTTTAATATATAATTATATTCATTATAATTTATATATTAACTTTTGTCAATTTAGCTTAGGATTAGAGTTAATTTTATTTCATATTTATCTTAATAATTAAATAACAATTGATAATTTATATGTGTTTATTTAATTATTAACTGTTGTTTATCATGAGTAAAATTAGATGGGAACTCTTATTTTTAATGATTTAATTATTCTAAGAGTTTTAGTCTAGTTTATACTCTTCCCTCTATAAATTGCACCATGGATCCACCCCATTCACTCATCACTCAAACTCCCATCCACCAAAACACCAAGTGCTGCAAGGTCCCTAGTCCCTAAGCCACCATTCGGCCAGCAGCTACTCCAGCACACGCCGCACAAGCAACCCGCTCCACCACACCCGCACGCCAGCGCCAGCTCCTACCCAGGTCGGGTCCTCACGCCTGCTGCCTCTGCTCGTGCGCTTGCTGCATGCCAACGCCCCACGCCAACCAGCCCGTGGCCTGCCTTGCGCTGCACCGTGCGTGCCACCAGCTAGCTGCCTTGTGCGCCTATGCGCACATCTCCCTTCCCAACCTAAGCCAACCCTCCTTTAAATTCTCCCTTTTAATTCATTAGTATAGTTTTACTTTAGGAATTTTTAAATTCTACAAGGAAGGTGGTAAGAATAATTTTCTTTCTTAAATTTAATTTTTATTCAATTACTTAATTTTTCAATTTATTGAAATTTTAGTAATTATTATTAAATTTTTAAGAAGATAATTTTTATTTTTTCCATCTGATATTCAGGTTAATTATGACTCGCAAGAGAACTCGTGCCTCCGCCCAAATCGACCAAACACAAAGCAAATTTCACTGTGAAGAAGCCAAAGTAAGATACGAAAATATCTTCAAAAATCAACAGATGCATCCAGAGAAAGGCTTCACATTGAAGGAAAGCAACTACAGAGACTTTATGGCACGTATTCGTCAAGATGCTGAAGCACTCAATTGGGAATTGTTTTGTGAAAAAAGACCAAGTGTGGATGAAGAACTAGTTCTTGAATTCCACGCGAACTTAACTTCAAGCGAATTGACTGAAGTTCCAGTCTGTGGAATCAAGGTACCAATAAATTCTAATGCTATTAATGAGTTCTTTGAATTACCTGATTTCGACAATGATGAATATTCCTCTCTGTTGAGCAATATTAAGCCTGAAAATCTACAAGAAATCCTCGAGGAACTCACAGTGCAAGGTTCTAAGTGGACTGTGTCAAAGCAAGGAATCCACACATGTCAAAGAGAGTATTTGACACCACTTGCGAAGGTATGGTTCTATTTCATTCGTTTTAGCCTTATGCCTAGTTCGCATGGGACTACAATCTTATTAGAGCGAATGGTCCTATTATACTCAATTATAACTGGAAAGACCATTGATGTGGGCAAAATCATCCTGAGAGAAATGCGAAATTGTGCCATTAGACGGTCTGGCCCTGCCTATTTCCCCTTTACGATCACATTTTTGTGCTTAAAAGCAAAACTCCTTGCGGACGTAAAGAAGACAGAGTATAGTCAAGGCACAATCACCAATTGGGATCTTTACCGAGTGGCCGGAGATTCTGTTCTTCAGCAACGAATTGAAGAAAGCGAGGATCCCGAATAAGTAGAAGATGAACCCACAGAAATCCCACCAGAGCAATCAACTGAAGTCCCTAATAAGGCAGAATCAATGGAACCAGAAGCTGAACCTGATATCGAGCCCTCAATGTTTAGAGCTCCACCGCCTAGCCCAGATCATCGTGATGAGCTGTTGAAGCTGATGGACTTAATGCAGCACATGCAATGGCAGCAACAATCTTACTGGAGATATGCAAAAATAAGGGATGACTCGATGAGGAGTGCCCTCAAGAAAATGTATAATGACCCATTTATTTTTGTACCTGAGTTTCCAGATTTCAAATTTGAGCCATGGGTTTCATCATCAAAGAAGGAGCAAAGCGATTCATGCAGAGGCAATACTAATGGAGCAAAAGATGAGTCGAATTCGGAAGGATCGGCGAACAAATAAAAAAGGGGAGGACTTCAACTTTCGTTTATTTCTTTCTTAAGTATTTTAGGATTATGTTAATTATGAATTTTTACTTTTGCACAATAAAATAAGAGATAGGAAGCATGAATAAAATATGAACAAGTCTCAAAGGCTAAAGTGTGGCAATAGATATATACATGTCTAGGATTGGATTTTAGAAAGAGCTTGGTACTTAAGCAGTCAATTTGACTCACCTCCTCTTTTCTAATTATCCTACCTGGTGTATAGTATTTATTCACTTTAAACAATGAGGACATTGTTCACTTTAAGTGGGGGGACCGAAAATTTGAATTACTTCCACTCAGAATAAAATTTTCTTTTAATGCTTAGGATATATTTTATTCAATAATTTGAAATTTTGTTAAGTATGCTAAACTTCAGTATTAATAAAGTTCTATTATTTCAATAAATTATTATGTTAGCTTAATAATGGTATAAGTGTATTTTTAATAAAGCATGCAAGTTCGTACCATAAAATTTTTAGTTCCTTATGAAAAAAAATTAGGCATGCATGAAAGCTTAAGTCTTTAGAATTGACTTAGTAATTTCTTGAGGCGAAATCCTAGGAAACATGGAATATTGAAAATGATTTAGGCAACTGTTGTTTGGACCGTTTGAGCCTTTCAAGCTGATCCTGATAAAAATTATCCTTTGAAACCTAATTTTGAGACTATATGGCCTGATTTTATTTGGACCTATGCAATATTTAGCCATCAATTTTCTTCATTACTTTTAAAATTGTTCCAAACACTAGACTCAGTACTATTCAGAAGATCGTTTGAAAATAAGTTTGGGGGAGTTGAAAAGAAGTATCAATTGCTCAAAAAATTGTAGTACATGAAGCAAGTGCTCGAGTTTGAGCTTGATTTAAAAAAAAAACAACATGTACTCAAAATGAAATAAGTGGTCGAAAGAGCAAAAGTTGGTGTATCAAGGGTGAAAATTCCGAAGGTTCGATTTTAAGCTGAGTCTAGGGTTTTTAAGCCAAAAATTTATCTATCTTTTACCTACCACCTACCCCTAAGCCCAGCCACATTACAACCTTATTAAAGACCTATTGATTCAAAATTCCGATGTTACCTACATTAGTGGAGAGAAATTGCTCTGTTCAACATATGAAGACATTAGTTAAGCTTAATGATTGCAGTTTACTTTTTGAATAAGGAATTAAAATCAAATTGGTAGCGAGTAACATGTCTTTATTAATAAACATTTAGTCTAATTTTGCTAGTATAATAATTGTTGAGAGTAATGTGAATGATATGAATGCTTAAGTAGCATAACTATCAAATTTCTTGTTCTTGAGCATAAGTATGCCAACATCATAATTTTGAAGAAAAATTGTTCTGAAGGAAGTTTTTGAAAGGTGTTTCCGAGAAAATTCTTTTCAAATTTGTGCACTACTCGGGATGAGCAATGAATTATGTTTGGGGGTGTGGAAACACAAAAATTTATATACTTTTTCATGCCCTTTTTGACCCAAATTCATGTGGTTTCGAGTAAATTCTTGTCAGAAAATAATTAAATATTATAAAATAATTAAATTATGCTAAAATATGAACATGATGAATTTTAATTAATTTTATAGTAAATTTTTCTTAATTTTGACTATTTTCAACAGATTCGCACAAAGGGCGAAAATCGGCTCGGCAGACACTGCTCAAAGAACAAAACCGAGAAGCAATTTGAAGTTCAAGGAAAATTTATTTCCAGCCCAAGACGGTCCAATTATGAATATTTAATCATAATTTAATTAATTTTAATTTATTCCCAATTTAATTTGGGCTAAATAAATTGTAACATCCCCAAACCCGGTCCACTCACTACGACCGAATCTGGTTATGTTAGTGCGGAAAAGTCGGTGGAAATTTAGTAAAACTTGCTAACTTTTGGAAAATCCATGTTTATTTAAACCTATGATTAAAACTTTGTTATTAAAATATACTCATACTAAAAGATTAATGTATACAAGCCAAATTGAATAAGTAGGTTGGAAAAATATAATCATCTTCACATAGTGTTTCAAATTCTTCAAACCATAATAAATACTAATAAAATAATAACAAAAATAAATAAGAGTCAAAAGGCCTTTATTACATATTCTATTTAGACCCAAATACTTAAAGTAAGCCTAAAACATTTAATCTCTTCTTCTGCATGGGCCACCATGTGTCCACTCCAACCAGCTCCTTTCTTGTGACATAAACTCCCAAATAATCCTCTTAAGACACCCCTCGCCCAGCTCCCCTTTTTAGCCCCTAAAACTAAAAATTTTCTAAGACAACCTACCACCACCTAGGGTTCTCAAGACTCCTAAAACTTACCCAACCACACACTAGAGTGTGCCAACACCCGAGCTAAGCACCAAATGCCTAACCCCTAAAACCAGGGTGTTACATAAATTATTATTCATTAATTATGGAAGAAAGGGCTAGTTGAACCGTACTGGATGAACCGAACTGAGTGAACTAGACCAGCCACCACTTGGGCAGCCTAAACTGTCCACAATGAAGGCCCAAATCAGCTTATTAATTGATTAATTCAGCTTGCAAAGGAGTCCTTGAAGATCTTTCAAAATCTCATTCAAACCCCTCCAAAATTCATGGCTTTTTAGATTGCCCCATGCTATATTTAGCAAAGTTGAAACATTCAACTTTGCCACATGGTATGGCCGGCCAAGGGAGCTTCTTTTGCTGCTGGTAATTGCTATTTTTAGCAGCCTTAAACACCTATAAATACAGCCCCTATCTGCTCATTCAAAACACACCTCAAGCCTTCACATTCTTCTCTCTCATTTTCTCTCAATTCCCCATTTTCCCTTTTCCCTTTTTGGTCTTCTTGTGCCGATTTCCCCTCTTGGAAAAGAGGTGTTTTCCAGCCATTTCAAGCAGCAATTGAAGTGTTCATAAGTCCCATTAATAGCCGAGGACAACGAAGAACGAAGAAGGGATCAATCAGACAAGCCACGGAGAACCACCGGATTTGTTTCTTGTTCCCTATCTCTTTAAATTATTTGTTGTTGTTTTGACAAACATGCTTATGAATATTCATGCTTTTGACATGTTTAATTTAATCAATTTAGCTTGAATGTAATTCGTGTTGGTTTGATTTCATTTTGCCCTCTTAGATTATTAAAATTTTGTTTATGTTGTTAAAGGACTCGGTGAAATGTTTGATTAAGTAAAATTATGTTAAGTTATCTGGCATTATAATTGTTTAGATAGCTAATGAGTTAATTATTTAAACACATTCAAATTGTAATTAATGGATGCAATACTTAATCTGTGCATGTTTAATTCTTCTAAGGTAGCTGAAGATTAAATTAGCATTGTATTTGACGATATATATGCCTTGCATAACTTGCAGGATTTTGTGATTAAATTGTTTCAAGGTAAAAATACTTGTTACTTCACATGATCTTTTATATGCTTGTTAGGTTGAATTAATCGTTTGCATCGACATAGGAATATGCGAGAGATTGTTTAATTTAATAAGTATGTATGTGCAATAACATGTTTACTAGTAGAAGTTTGTTTAATCGTTCGAATTTGCATAGAAATATGTACAAGAGATGAATGGATTTTTATTTGTAAGTATGTTCATAAGTTAGCAAATTACCGAGTTGCCATGTTTTAACAAGTATAATCACGAGCTTAATATTTCTAAGGTAAGAAATGTGATTAATCCAACACAATTATGTCATCTTGATTAAAACCAGTTTTTGAAATCGTGCATTAGAATTTTGTTTTATTTTATTTTTCTTTGTTTTTCTTTTAGTTTTTAAATATTCCTCAAAACCAAATATTTTTCTGTCACCAAAGTGTTTGAACCATTTTCATAAATAATCCTTTTACAGTCCCTGTGGGTACGATAACTCGACATTTACTTGTCAATTTATTACTTGTTACGATTGTGTACACTTGCACATTTCCACCGTTCCAGCGTCCTATTACACGATTCGATCGGTTGTGATCCAGCATTTATTGTAGACACAACACAGCTCTTTGTGAGCGTCTTGATATAGGCTCTTATGAGCTTCTTGACATGGCTCACTTGAACTCTCTATTATGCTATTCGGAGCTCCCTGATAATAACTCTCCAGAGTTACTTATTAAGCTCATGAGTTTCCTACTTAAAACTCTTACGAGATTCCTATTTAGCCTAAATAAGCTTCCTGATACATGGTGTAACACAGGGTACGAGGCATTACCGGACTTATTCACAAGTAAACATTAGACATGAATTTGCACTCAAATTTAAAACTTTTACAAAAACATTCATATCGTCCCTAAAACGAGCCTACGAGGCCCAAAGCATGCATCGAAAGTGGTTCGGGACTAAACTGAGAGCTTTGGAAACTTTTGGAAAACATAGAAAAATTTTCATGTAAAAAGGGTCACACGCCCGCGTGGATTCGGGACACGCCCGTGTGAGCCTCAGACACGTCCGTGCTTTAGGCCGTGTTCAAATTAGGGAGCTTTCTGTTTATGACATCATCATCAAATTAAGGTCACACGGCCATGTCGCACACCCGTGTGCTTAGGCCGTGTGATTGATTAAATTGTCATAATTTCTGTAACCCCCCAAATTTTGGGCCTAGAAAAAATGGGGTTCACGTGCCGGAGGAATTGGAATTTAGTTGTGCATGTGAATAACCTAAAAGTATGTCTGCTTTGGTGGTTAAGGGTCCTGAGAAGTATTGAATTAGTCTTGGGTTCAAACCTGGGCTTTAGGAAAATTTTGGGTTTAGGTGAATAAAACCCTGGATGTAAGTAAGTAGGCTTTAAGAATATTGTTGGGGGAAACATGACACAAGGAAGTGAGTAGTCTAGTGGCAATGCGTCATTAAGGTCGCAAGGGAGCATGGGTTCAAGTCTTGGCCCTTATAATTTATCTTGGTTTTCTTTTAAATGAACCTGGACACTGACACTTAGGCTTTATTAATAATAATGTTTGGCCAGTAACACAAAATGAGCTTGTGTCCTAGTGGTGGTGGCGTGACATGGCTATCGAGAGGACTTTGGTTCGAATCCCTTTGCACACAAAGGTTGATTATTTTGCTAAGTTGGGACGGCAGGTGGTTGTGATGGAATTAAACTCTGCTGAAGGTGAAATCCCACATCGGGAAGCTAACATGAGGTCACGCGAGAAACTGGCTTTAAATAGAGCGAACCAGGAGGAGAGCAGGGATACCTTTCTTGTCTTATCCCTTTTGCTTTGTGGCATGTTCGTTTGGAGCGCGGATTAGCTTCAGATTCCTATCAGGTGCGTATTTTGCACTACTCTAACTGTAGGGCGGCAGATGCCGAAATGCCGGTCACACGGCGATGGTAACCACACGACCGTGCAAGTGAACGTGTGGGAGCTTCGACGCGATAGTTGAGGCTATCATGAGTGTTCTTGTGGGTTTAGGCTGTTTGGGCCACGATGGGCCAAAAGGGGCCATGTGGGGCTAATGGGGCCATGGGCCCAATCGGATAAGTTCTATGACTGTGTAGTAAATATTGGACTGGACTATGTGAATCTTATATCTGTGGCTAGATTTGAGCTAAATGGGCCACATAAGCGTGTGGGCCCATTTGGGTCGAGAATGGGCCCTAAGCCCATTCGCATCGTTATCTCTATTTAGAATTCCTTGGTTTACAAAATTACTGAAATACCATTGGTTTACAAAATTACTGAAATACCCCTGGTTTGCGAATTTACCGAAATACCCTCGATTTGTAAAATTACCGAAATACCCTGGTTTGCAAAATTACCGAAAAACCCCTAGTTTGCAAATTTACCAAAATACCCTCAGTTTGTGAAATTACCAAAATTCCCCTAGGTTGCAAAATTATCGAAATACCTTCAATTTGTAAAATTACTGAAACACTCTCGGTTTGCAAAATTACCGAAATACCCTCAGTTTGCAAAATTATTGAAATACCCTCAGTTTGAAAAATTACTAAAATACCCCTATAGGGTAGAATTACTGAAATACCCCTGTAGGGTAGAATTACTGGATTACCCCTGAAGGGTAGGATTACCGAAATACCCTTATAGGGTAAGAGGACTATTTTGCCCTTATGGGTAAATGACTGACTTAGACTATGAGTTGACTAATTTGACTGTGGTTGTATGACTGATATGCTTTGATTACATGTTTAAATGTTTGTTACTGAGCATGGCCATTTTGCATACATGTGTAATGATTGAGCATGACATACACGACATATTGCATGGGGTTGGGACATCGATACGGAGGAAGTTCTGACAGGGTCGCAAGGGTCGCATGACGACTGTGGACAAACGGACGATTTAAAGCCGCGTAATCTGATTATGGCTCTGTGTCAACCTAAACATGGCTCTGTGCCATCTTGATTATGGCTTTGTGCCAACGTGACTATGTGCCTAACATATATATCGACGACTCTGTGTCGATCATATTTACCCAAGGCTGTGTGCTGATTATATTACCGTCGCTGATGGCTATATGCCAAACATAATACAGTTATTGATGGTTTTGTGCCAATTATAGTACCGCTACTGAAGGCTTAGAGCCGTATATATATACTAGCAGCTTTGTTGCGATTTCGGTTAGGGCCGCAACTGGTGCTAACAGTGGTGTGCTGGCTGGGTGGGTCGATTTTATCCCCACGTAAGTGTAGGGTTGGTACAGGTGGTGTGTTGGCTGGATCGGGGTGGGATGCATCCTCATACTATTGCATATCTGTTATGAGATCTGTCATTGTACTGGGCTTAGGCCCACTTGTTCTGTAATTGGTTTGGGTTGGGCCCAATTGATTCTGTTATGGGTTGTGACCTAAATGATACTGTAGTGGGCTTTGGCCCACGTATGCTCTAATTTGTACTATAATGTTACAGTTAAAGGGCTTTGGCGCACACTGTTTCGGGTTCTGTTTCTGTATACTGATTGTTACTTTGGTAAGGGGATTACACACTGAGTTTTCGCAAACTCACCCCATTTTTAACTATGCAGGTAATCCCCAACATTAGGAGGATCGGTGCTGCGAGGGACTTGGAGACGACCACACAACCACACATGTTTTTCTATTTCATTCACTTATTTGAGCACTTTGGTTTTTGAGTTGGGTTGTAATAAGGCATCTCTATTTTTAACTTTTATTGGGGATATTTACTTAAGTATGTTTAATATCTGCTAGAAGTAGGACACAATTTTTCCAAAACAATAACTACTTTCAAACACTATGTTTCTGCAACCTAATTAAGCTTCTGCAATTGAAAAAGATTTTACTAAGTGATTAATAACATTTTGAAAAGGGAATAGTTTTTTTTATAAACCACGTTTTGAAAATAAACAAACGTAAATGAAAACACGGTTTTTGAGAAACACTTCAATGTGGCGCGCCAGATTCAGGCCTAACTTCTAGGCCGGGTGTGGCGTGTTACAATTTTTCATAAAATAGGTGTAGACTTCATACGGCTATGGCACACGCCTGTGTTTGAGGTCGTGCCATCCACACGGCTTAGGCGCACGACCGTGTCTCTGCTCGTATGCTCATTACTGAGCATTCTGTTTTGCAACAATTAAGGAGCAAGGGACACACGGCTGAAACACATGCCCATGGAGCAGACACACCTGTGTGTCTACCCGTGTGGACAAATATAAGGCTATTTACCAAGCCTTTTTGCCCCCCTTTCATGCACCAACCTACAGAACATTTACATGCTATCATTTACATGCTATCATTTATCACATACAAACATCACATACTTAGTATCTCAAACCATGCAATTTCCCACATTCATGAAAACATCGTCATATGTATATATACTTAACCAATATTAGCCAATATCACATAGCCATTTACAAAATGACTTATCAACTATTGAAGCCTTCACTTATGGCCAAATCAATTATGACACATAACGAAAGACCAAGTCCCTATACATGCCATAACTCAAAATATTGAAATCATAAGTACCCAAAATGATAATTTGATAGTGTGAATGAATCTACGACCGTCTTTGATCCCTGAGCTGGCTTGGTGATACTATAAGACAAGAGAAAGAGAAATGGAGTAAGCTTTAAAGCTTAGTAAGTTCATATGCAAATAATCAAGCTTAGCATAGATGTTATTAAAATCTTAACATATATTTAACATAAAGTAAATTAACATAAATGTCATTGTGAATTCATAATCAAGTTTAGCATAGATGTTATTAAAATCTTAACATCATAACTTACTTAATCGAACCAATTAGAGGCTTCATCACATATTGAGCTCATTAAGCATGACTTTTATGTACATACATGTATCAACTTGCAACTTACCATAATCTTTCACATTATACCATAGTCTTTCACAACTTAAATTTTGCCATTAAGTTTCCCGTTGAACCACTTGGAATACTAAAGGATACTCGGGAAATCTCACACACATAATACTATACCAATGCCATATCCTAGATATGGTCTTACATGGGATCTCATATCGATGCCAATAGCCCAGCTATGGTCTTACACGAAATCTCATATCGATGCCATATCCCAGATATGGTCTTACATGTAATCTCAACTAACCCTAATGTCATGACATTTGTATCCTAACAATTCCTAAGGCTCAACCAGGATTTTTTTCTCACTTGTCGAACTTTGTCGAATTCATTCAAAGATTAAATCACAATTCATACAATAATAACACAATTAAAGCATAAATAATAATGCATTATTTACATACGAACTTACCTCGGTACAAAAATAGCAGAAATGGACCCAATCATCAATAACCTTATTTTTCCCTCGATCAAGGTCTAAACCTCGTCTTTCTTTAACTTATTTATTATCCACATTACTCAATTCAGTCCAAAATCCTATTATGGAAAAATTACACTTTTGCCTCTAAACTTTGACATATTTACATTTTTGTCCCTAGGCTCGTAAAACGAAATGTATCCATTTTCCTTGAATCCCAAGCCTAGCCAAACCTAAATCATGCTCATAACAGCCCACATTTTTCATCAAATCAGATTTTTACTACCCATATTACAACTTTTTACAAATAAGTCCTTTTTATACATTTTTACTAAAAATCACTTAGTAGAAGTTGTTTATCACACCTTAAACAATCAATATCTTCCATCAAACATCAAAATACATGCATGTCACACATGGGTAAATTTTTAAACATGAACCTTACTTCAAAATAATGGTAGAAATAAGTAAACCGAATTACGAGGACTTCAAAAATGTAAAGAGCATTAAAAACGGGGCTAGGATGCACTTACTATCAAGCTTGAAAATTGGAAAAACCCTAGCTATGGAGCCCATATGAAATTTAGCCAAGGTAGAAGAAAGATGAGCAAATTTTGGCTTTATTTTCCCTTTTTATTTTTTATTAACGAAATAACCAAAATGCCCTTTTTGCCAAACTTTAAAATTTTATCTCACCATGTCCATTTTTGTCCACTATCTTAAGAAATGGTCTAATTATAATATAATGACCTCTAATTTAAAATCTCATAGCAATTAGACACCTCTAACATGTAGAACTCAACTTTTGCACTTTTACAATTTAGTCCTCTTGACTAAATTGAGTGCCCAAACGTCAAACTTTTCAAACGAAATTTTCACGAAGTCATTTTGCAAAACTGTAGACCATAAAAATATAATAAAATGAACTTTTCTGTGTCAGATTTGTGGTCCTGAAACCACTATTCTGACTAGGCCCAAAATCGGGCTGTTACACATGGCTCACATGAGCATCCTGTTACATGGATTGAGAGAGTGCTTCCTGATTATGTGTCCTAATTGGGTACCCCTGTATATGAATTGAAGGATTTACACTTTTGTACACTTTGAGTGTACTACTAACGTATCCATCGACATTTCAAATAATTCAACGGGTAAATTTTTAACATGCTTAAATTGAACTTGAGATGACTTGTTATGGAAATGTATGAGTTGTGTGAAAATATGATATGGAAGAATTATGTATATGAAAGTTATTACCTGATGAGCTCATCATTATTACTTGAAAAGGATTTAGAAAATTTATGACTAACTTGCTTGATTGAGTGTATGTGATTAGGTAAATGGCTAATTTGTTGGGATGCATGTTATTGACATGTTTGTTTAAATTGAACATGATTGGTAAGATAAATTCCTGTTATACGAATTTACTAAGAATTAAATGCTTACTAGGTTTTCTTTCTTCTGCTTTATAGTACTTGGAAGCTCGTAAAGGTTAGAGATTGATTGGAGCATCATCACACTATCCCCAGCTTGTTTTAGTGTAAATAGCTTACTTTGGTATAATGACATGTATAGGTTAATGGCGACAAGTAAGGGTATATAAATGTTTTGGTTGTAATTAGCCATTGGAATGGCTAGTGATAACATATTTAACATATTTATGCATGAAGTTATATCAAGATTGGTATGTGAATATGTCTGGATTAGTAACTTAGATATAATCACACTTGGGTAAGTATATGATTAGAAAAGGATAAGATGAATACTTGAAAGTGTGAGCAAACATGTCATGTACAAAACTTGAATATTATTTTGAATTATATGTCTTGGATTGGTTGGTAAATGTATTCAAATGTTGTTGTTAGGTTGATGGAAATTTGGGTGAGAAATAAGGCTAGAAAATGGCCTTATTTTGTCGACATGGGTAGACACATGGGCGTGTGTCTAGGCCGTGTGTGACACACGATCATGCGTACGGGCGTGTGGTTTGGTCATGTGTCCCCTACATATTAAAATTTGAGAAATAGAATGCTCAGAATTGGTCACATGGGAAGAGACACAAGCATGTGTCTTAGCTGTATGTGACACATGGCCTAGCACATGAGCGTGTGTCTTGGTCGTGTGAAACATGCACCTAAACTTTGAAAATTGAAATTAACCACACGGCCCAACACACGGGTGTGTGGATGGCCGTGTGACCTAAGTCAGAGAGTTACACGGGTATGGACGTGGTCTGGGACACGGTCGTGTGCCTCACATCAAATGCCCACACAGCCTGAGACACGAGTGTGTCATTTGGCCGTGTAGACACGGGCGTGTGACCCGTGCGCTAAAGAAAAATTTTGGAATTTCATGAAAAATTCTTTGAGTCTCTGATATAGTCTTGACTTCTTTCTAATGCATAAATTGGGCCTCGAGGGTCTATTAAAAGGACGTTATGAAGAATACATTTAGTTTTGGTTATGAATAATAATTGACAAGAAATAATTGTATATGTTTTGTAAACTTCGGTTGTAACAGCCTGGTTTAGACCCTAGTCAGAATAGTGGTTTCGAGACCAAAAATTTGAGGTTAGAATAATATTTTAATATTATTTTTGTGTTTACAGTATGTGATTGAGCATGTGTGAAAATTTTATCAATTGTGTGCCGAATTATGAAAAAAGGACTTAATCGCATAAAGTGCAAAAGCTGTGTGCTGATTGTTAAAGTGCCTAATGGTTGTTGTTTTTATAATTTGGAGGTTTTATGATGCAAATAGCCCATTATTAGGGATAGTGGGTTGCAATGGACTAGAATAACCTTAGTATAATAAAAGTTTATATGTTATTTATAAGGGTAATTTGGTAAATGAATTATTAAACCTTTTATAATAAAACAAAAGGCTAAAATAAGCCATTATGTTCATCTTTTCTACTGAAATAAGAAAGAAGAGGAGAGTTCAAGGCTTTGTGATTTTCGGCACTAGTGAGCTTCAATTGGTAAGTATTTTGTGTTCGGTTTTTGATAATTTCTACGTTTTTTGTAATTGTTGCTTTGTGCACTACAAAACCCACGCTTAAATTTTGTGAATTGATTATGAATTTGAAATATGCTATGGATGAATTCATGAGCTTTGTGAAGTTTGGTGATGGATTATGTAACAGTCTGATTTAGAACCTAGTCGAAATAGTGGTTGCGAGACCAAAAATCTGAGGTCAGAAAAATATTTTAATATTATTTTTTTGGGTTCATAATATGCGATTAAGTCTGTGTGAAATTTCTGTGTGAAAATTTTATTGTTTGAGTGCTTAATTAGCAAAAAGGACGTAATCGCGTAAACTGTAAAAGTTGTGTGCTGGTTTATAAGTACCTAATTGTTGTTGTCTTTTTAATGTGGAGGCCTTATGAGGTAATTAAACCATTTGTAAGATAGTGGTTGGCTAATGGATGGTTTTGGACATAGTTTATATATGGTTTTATTATAAATTCATTAAGGGTAATAAGGGAATTTGATAATTATGTTTAGTTTAATAAAACAAAAGCTTGAAAAATAGCCATAGTGTTCATCTTCTTGGTCGAAAATAAGAAACGAAACAAGGGTTTTAAGCTTTTGAATGTTTGGTTATTCCTAAGCTCAATTAAGGTAAGTTTTGACTTCGATTTTCAATAATTTCTACGTTTTTGTAATCGTTGCTTAGTATACTATTAAACCCATGCTTAAATTTTAGAAATTGATGGTGATTTTGAGATATGCCATTGATGAATATGTGAGCTTTGTGTTGTTAGTTGGTGGAATATAAAAGCTTAGTGTTGGGTTAACATAGTTTGTATTTGGATTTTTGGTAAAATTGAGTAATTTGGGTTAAATTGTGAAAATGAGAAATTGGAGGACTAAAATGTGAAATAAATGTAATTTATGGGATTGTATTAGCATGGGAAGAATTCGGTTAAGCATATGTGATTTGAAATTGTGTGTATTTTATGATTTCATGAAATAGGGACTAAAGTGTCGAAAGGTGAAAATTGAGGGTTATTTTGTAAAATGCCCAAAATATGTGTTTTTGGAATAAACTGAATGAATTGGTGATTGAATGAGTTAATTTTGTATATGTATAGACCAAGAAAGGAGTGGTTCGAATCAAAATCGAGGCAAAGGCAAAGTGCTCGACTAATCGACCGTTTCGTTATTTTGACATCCGAGGTAAGTTCGGATATATTACTTGCTATTAAACTTGAATCCATGTGATGGGAAATGAATGAATATATATTAATGAAAGAGAATGTATTATGTATGAGTTCGAGTACTGAGGTACTAAGTGTGCGAAATTGAATTGAGATAGAGTTGATTAGCACTGTGTGTGCGAAACGATAGAAGCTTCGACTTTATCGATTGGCACTGCATGTGCGATGCTGAATTAAGTTCGGTTTTCTATCTAGGCACCAAGTGTGCGATGTTAATTAAGCTTCGGCGATGATTGGGCACTAAGTGTGCGATTGAATCAAAGAGTTAACAAAGTTTGATCAAATGAAGTATTGAGCTTTGGGTAGCATGTGTGAAAGATATCTAAGTGATGGCTAAGGTATGTATGGAACTTATGTGGTTGAGGAAATTTTGATCAGATTTATGAATACATGAGTAAGCATCTTAGCTATGGATGAAATGGTATATGTGTATTAGTAAGTTGTTCTATGTGATGGACTATATTTGTTTATGGTGAATGTATTATTGAGTAATATGTGTTATATTACGAACTTACTAAGCTTTTGAAAGCTTACTGTGCGATTTGTTTCTCCGTTTTACAGTGTTAGTAAAGCTAGCTCAGATTCGGGGATCGTCAGCATCTCTATCACACTATCGGCAATCTATTTTGGGTACTTTTGAAAGATGTGTATATTTGAACATGGCATGTATAGACTAGTCAATGTGGTACGTTTTGAGTTGTATAAACCTTGCCATGTGATATGGCTTAGTAGTTGAGTGTTGTTGGTATATATGTGATGCTATGAAAATGATGAATGTGGTATGAAATCATAAGTATGAAAATGGTATGTTTAATATTGATTTGGTTGATGAGAATGGTGGATTAAATGTGAATTGTGGTAAGAATTACATGGTGCTCAACTTGTATACTTTAGGTTGTGAAATTTGGTATTTGGATGGACTTATTTGTGTTGATTTTTGAGTAAGGAAATAGATGATGTTGTTGATGATTATTTGGTGTATATGATGGCATGTTTTGGTTACCAATTGAGGTTTAAATACATGAGATTTGAAGCTTGTAGGTGCATCAATGTGTGGGTAGCAAATTGGCCTTGAAAATGGCTTATATTTGCCCACACGGTTAAGCACACGGGCGTGTGGCTCGACCGTGTCCCTAGTGGTTGAATTTCAAAACAAGTCAGGATCGACCACAAGCTAGTAACACGGGCGTGTGACTGACCGTGTGGTGAAGTTTGTAGCGACCACGGGTGAGGCACACGGGTGTGTCCACGGTCGTGTGGAAAAGTCAGTATGTATGCCTTGTTTCGACACGGCCTGGACGCACGGGCGTCACGCGGCCTACCCACACAGGCATGTGACCTCTGCAGTTCTGAAAAATGTTTAAATTTTTGAAAATTTTCGTACGTGTTTGGTTTAGTCTGGAGCCCTTTCTAACATGTGTTTAAGGTCTCGTAGACCTCATTAAGGGACTATATGATTTTGTTGCGATACGTTTTAATGATGATTGACTGTGTGTTGTAAAATGAAGGTGAAATGTTCAGATTGTTTGGTAATGCCTCTTAACCCTATTCTGGCGACAGTTTCGAGTTAGGGGTGTTACATTTTATTGGTATCAGAGCTACGGTTTAGTCGATTCTCGGACTAACATAGCGTGTGTGAGTCTAGCTATACATGCCATATAAGAAATTGCGATAGTGTGATGAATCCTGATAGTTATAAATGTGTTTTCTTATAGCAAATGGATCCCGATCGAGCAGTTGCTGACGATGTAGAGAGTAACGTGCCTGCCCGCGCTCAAGGGATAGCGCCGGTCACATCTAGGCCGAATGATAGTAGTGAGGGAGGAGAGGTTAAGCAAGCCTTCTTCCGAATGATGAGTGAGTGATTTTCGGAGTTTGTTAGAACGAATCTGGCTGCTTCACAACCTCTACCCCCACAAGTACCTGTTGTACCACAAGTGATAGATTCGACCTGACTGAATAAGCCTTCTGTGGATAAGATCCGTTAGTATGGGGCCGAAGAGTTTAGAGCGACAGTTGATGATGATGCCGAGTGAGCTGAGTTTTGACTCGAGAATACCATTCGAGTATATGACAAGATGTCGTTGACTCCTGATGAATGTATAAAATGTGTTGTTTCGTTGTTGAGGGATACCGCGTATAGTTGGTGGATGGCATTGATATCCGTGGTTTCGAGAGTGAGGATCACCTAAGATTTCTTTCAAGTTGAATTCAGAAAGAAGTATATTAGTCAATGATTTATTGATCAGAAACGTAAAGAGTTTCCAGAACTGAAATAGAGCCGTATGTCAGTTACGCAGTATGAACGAGAATTTGTGAGACTGAGCCATTACGCGAGGGAATGTGTTTCGACTGAAGCTACTATGTGTAAACACTTCATTGAAGGGCAGAATGAAGACATTAAATTGTTGGTTGGGATACTTGACATAAATGAATTTGTCGTGTTGGTTGAAAGAGCTTGCAAAGCTGAGGAGCTGAGAAAAAAAAAGAAGGAAGCCGATTCTGGGGCTAGAGATGAAAGAAAAAGATCGATGAGTAAGACGTCTCAACCATCGACGAAGAGATTTAGAGATGCAAGCAACCGATCAAATGCTTCATTTGGACATCCGAGTAGAGATCGTACGAGACAAAGTGTTGGTCCGAGAACTCAAGCTCCAATAGAATCAAATGTTGGTAATGCCAAATGTAACACCCTCAGACCCAGCCCAGACATTATGGCCGAATCTGGTGATGTCACATTAAAGGAATATTTCAAAATGACTTTGCTTTTTTTAAAACCTAAGTTTAAAGCTTAGGAACCCAAAATCCGAGCAACTTGTTAAGTAATGATAAAAGCCCATGTTTAAATTTAAGAAATTTATCCAGGTTCAACAATTAAGTAAACAGTTGAAACGAAAACAACAAAACTCAAAATCTAGAGTCAAATCGGAGTGCAAGGCTTTATTACAACCCAACGGAATCAAAGTAATTTAAAACTAAGTCTTTCAAAACAAATTAAGAACCACTTGCAGTGTGGCCACCTCCGAGTCCTCTTCCACGTCGAGCAGTCTACTGAGGATCACCTGAAACATTTAATAAAAAGGGTGTGAGTTTCGAAACTCAGTGTGTACGACCCTTGGTAATCCAATCAACATACAATTATTACATTGGGCCTAAGCCCTATCAAAAACGGTGGTCTTGGGCCTTAGCCCACAATGACCTCATGTCACATTAGTATTACATGAATGCAATGCACCCATCCCAAATCCAACCATGCACTCCATTTCCCTTCCAACCCTACACTCCTGTAGGGATATAAATATCAACCCACCCATCCCTACACTCCAAAGGTAGCGCCAACAGCGACACTACTCAACGTTGCAGCAAGGTTGCTAAGCATATAATGGGCTTAAAGCCACCGGTGGATCCACGGTCGTCAAACGACTATGCGATCCTCACATATCTTCCTCCGTATAATCAAACCCACCCAAATGCAACATATATTTCATGAATGCAACATACACAATTTCACACATTAAGCACTTAGGGGTATTTTAGTCATTTCACTACCCAAGGGTATTTTCGTAATTCTACCCTACAGGGGTATTTAGGTAATTTTGCAAAATAGGGGTATTTTGGAAATTTTGTAAATTAGGGATACTTTGGTAATTCTACAAATCAAGGGTATTCTGGTAATTTTACAAATCGAGGGTATTTTAGTAATTTTGCAAATCTAAGGATATTTTGGAAATTTTCAAACTAAGGGTATTTTGGTAATTTTCAAATTAGGGGTATTTTGGTAATTTTCAAATCAGGGGTATTTTGGTCCCTCTCAGGTTTTAGTTATGAACTTTGGCCCATTAACAAGTCCTTGCAGCTAAAGTGAACAGACACTACGCACCAGGTAGGATTCCAGAGAAGAGGAGGTGGGTCGTTAGAACCGCTTATGTACCAAGCTCTCCCTAGATCCAATCCTAAACATGCATATGTCCATTGCCACACTCTAGCCCATCGACTTGTTTCCGGACATGTTGATTATTAAATTAAGTCTTATGTGGTTTAAGAGTTGTTCAGAACTAGGCCTAAAGTCCATTAAACCCTATCATACTTGTCAACGTCCGCATAAAGCCCATCAAGCCCATTTCACGTTCATATAACCCATTAAGCCCAAATCACATCCTTATGGCCCATTAGGCCCATATCTCATTCATATGGCCTATTAGGCCCAAAACAATTCCAGATCATGTAACATGCATGACCAACTCAATTCATATAACCAAATCAATCAATTTCATCAAACTTAGCCTCAGGGCCCACCGGGCTAATTTTGCCACTTTCGGCTTTTCGGCATTGCCGATATCATGTGTGTGTAGTGTTTTACACACCTGTTAATAATGTGTGCTATGATTTCCTCTTAGTCACGAGCCTACATTCGATATTACTTAACAATTAATCATAGGCTAAATACAAACTTTATCAAAAATCGAAGCCTCACCGTAACCTTACTGTGCGCAACAAGCCTTAATAGCTCCTTTCTTTAACACCAACCGCGATTAGTCCCTAGATCTGTACCAACTTAATCATTAGAGCCTAAGTAATAGATGACTTCCATCCAACACAAGTCACCCTCACAACATATATGACCATGCGACCAACCCTTAAACCGAAGTAAAGAACACTTACCAAAAACCTGAAATTCAACAAGAGTGAAATGGTAACAACCTTGGAGGGAATAGATCGATGCTAAATCCCAAGAATCAATCAGCCAAAGCTAAAGAAAAACACAGAGGAGATTCGACCAAAGTGTATTCGGCCTAAAAATCGGAGTGGTGCAAAGGGATATTCGACACCTAAATGCAAGGTAGAGGAAGAAGATGAAATCACAAAAATCAAAGAAGAACCTTGAGGGAGAATAGAGGCTATTCGGTTTGCCAAGGAAGAAAAGAAGAGTCGGCTCAGAAGCAAGAATAAAGGTTTAGAAGGTAGGAAAAGAGTGAAGAATCGGCAACAAGGCAAGGTATTTTCGGCTGTGAAAAAAATAAGGTTTCGACAAGGAAAAGAAAAAGAATGGAAAATTCGGCATTACCTAGGACCCCAGAATCAAAACACACACTTAATATAGCCTATAGCCGGAACTTAGCCACCCCTAAAGTCCAATTTGGCACCACTTCATCCACTACTCATCTCCTAATTTTTCTCCATGATATCTCCCTTATCCTTCTCCTAAATTTTCTCTACTGATCACTTCTCCTTAGAGTCCCTCTACGTGCCACTTCTAGCTTTCTAGAAGCCTAAAATTAAACTCCAAAATAAAGCTAAGCTAGCACTCGAACGTCAAACCTTCTTGCATGCATATGTCGCCACCTCTTTACACCCTAGTGGCGTCACTTAGTCACTTCACCACAGGCTTCTTTGTGCCATTTTCACTTATTTTTATTTAAGAGCCCACTACTCACAACCCTGATTCCTTAATTAATTAAACTAAGAACCCTCCACCATAAAACTCGAACCCAGAGCTTCTCCAACACACCTAGACACTCCAAATTCATTAAACCTTTAAAGCCGTCATGTCATTTGTCATTTTCTTGCTCACTTAAAAATTTATGAGACCCAAAGCCCATAGGCCCAATTCTACTAGGCCCAAATTCGGGGCGTTACACTAAAAGCAACAAACCTGAGTGTAGATAGTGTGAAAGACGACATGTGGGAGAATGCTGGGGCAAGTAAAACAATAGAGTTTGCTATAAATGTGGATCACGAGATCATTTCATTAGATATTGCCCAAAGTTAGCTGAAGAAGAAAATGTTCAGAATGTGAGACCGAGTAACACGATAGTTAGGGGTAGACCACCTAGAAATGTCAGGAATGTGAGTGGAAGCCAAAGAGGGACTACTGATACAGATGTGAGATCAGAGGCGAGAGCACCTGCTTGAGCCTATGCTATACATGCGCGAGAGTAAGCGTCTTCTCCAGACGTCATCACTGGTACTTTTACTCTATTTGATACTGATGTGATTGCATTAATAGATCCAGGATCTACTCATTCATATGTGTGTGTGCATCTAGTATCAAGTAAGACTCGACCTGTTAAGTCTACTGAATTTGTGATTAGAGTATCGAATCCCTTCGGCAAGTGTGTTTTGGTGGATAAAGTGTGCATGAACTATCCATTGATGTTTCGAGATGCTTGTTTTCTGGCTAATTTGATGTTTCTACTATTCGATGAATTCGATATGATTCTGGGTATGGATTGGCTCACTATACATAATGCTATTGTGAGCTGTAAATGAAAGAGTATTGAATTGAGAAGTCAGAATGGTGAGATAGTTCGAATGGAATCCAGTGACTTGAAAGGTTTACCAGCTATTGTATCTGCGATGAAAGCTTTGAACTATGCGAGAAAGGGTTGCGAAGCTTATCTAGCATATGTGATTGATATGAAAGTGTCAGAAAAGAAAGTTGAATCTGTGCCTGTGGTTAGTGAGTTCCCAGATGTGTTTCCTAAAGAATTACCGGGATTACCTCCAATAAGAGAAGTTGAATTCGATATTGAATTAGTTCTGGGAATGTCTCCTATCTCGATAGCTCCATATAGAATGGCACCGACCGAATTGAAGGAGTTGATGTCTCAATTGTAAGAGTTGACATATAGAGGATTTGCACGGCTGAGTTTCTCGCCCTGGGGTGCTCCCGTGCTGTTTGTGAAAAAGAAAGACGGCACTGTGAGGATGTGTATTGATTACCGATAGCTGAACAAAGTGATGATAAAGAATAAGTATCCCATGCCACATGTTGATGATTTGTTTGATCAGTTGAAAGGAGCTACAGTGTTTTGTAAGATAGATTTAAGATCGAGCTACTACCAGCTACGAGTCAAAGAGTCAGATTACCGAAAACTACTTTCAGAACGAGGTACGGACATTACGAATTCTTAGTTATGCCTTTCGGACTAACAAATGCTCCTGCAGTATTTATGGATTTGATGAACTGGATATTCAGGCTGTATTTGGATCATTTTGTTGTGGTGTTCATTAATGATATTCTGATTTACTATTGTGATGAGGCGCAACATGCCGAGCATTTGAGAATTGTGTTATTGGCTCTACGTGAGAAGCAATTAGTTGTAAAGTATAGCAAATGTGAGTTTTGGTTGCGTGAGGTTGGCTTTCTGGGGCATATTGTATCAGCTGCAGGAATACGAGTTGAGCTGAGTAAAATCTCAGCTATTTTAGAATGGAAACCTCTAAGAAATGTGTCTGAAGTCTGTAGTTTTTTGGGACTAGCGGGATACTATAGACGGTTTGTGAAAGATTTCTCGATGATTGTGACTCCATTGACGAAATTGCTACAGAAAGATGTTAAATTTGAGTGGTTAGAAAAGTTCCATCTGAGTTTTGAGCAGTTGAAAGTGTTGTTGACGGAAGCACCATTGTTAGTTCAACCTGAATCGGGTAAAGAATTCATAGTTTACAGTGATGCATCGTTGAATGGTTTGGGTTGTGTGCTGATGCAAGAAGGCAAAGTCATTGCTTATGCTTCGAGGTAGTTAAAGCCACATGAAAAGAACTATCCGACGCACGACCTTGAATTAGCTGCAATTGTGTTTGCATTGAAGATTTGGCGTCACTATTTATTTGGTGAGAAATGTCATATTTATATCAATCACAAAAGCTTGAAATATCTGATGACTAAGAAAGAATTGAATTTGCGACAGAGAAGATGGTTAGAATTATTGAAAGATTACGAACATGTGATTGATTATCATCCGGGCAAAGCTAATGTTGTTGCTGATGCCTTAAGTCGAAAGTCTTTATGTGCTATGCGAGCTATGAGTACTCAGATAAATCTATGTGATGATGATTCATTTTTGGCTGAGTTTAAAGTGAGGCCGATGTTTGTACATCAGATTTGTGATGCCCAAAAAAGTGATGATGAGATAATAGCAAAATGAGTTTACCATTGATTGAGTTTGCGTACAACAACAGTTTTCAATCTAGCATTAAAATGGCACCGTACGAGGCTCTTTACGATAAAAAATGCCGAACTCCATTGTATTGGACTGAGCTTAGTGAGAATAAGATTCACGGGGTTGATTTAATTAAAGAGACTGAACAGAAAGTAAAAGTGATTAGTGACAGTTTGAAAGTGGCTTCAGATCGTCAGAAGTCTTATGCAGACTTGAAACGGAAAGATATTGAATTCGAAGTTGGTGACAAGGTGTTTTTGAAAGTGTCTCCGTGGAAGAAAATACTTCGATTTGGCTGAAAAGGCAAGCTGAGCCGAGGTTCATCGGGCCATATGAGATCATTGAACGAGTTGGGCGGTTGCTTATAGATTGATGTTGCCACCCGAGTTAGAAAAGATTCATAATGTGTTTCATGTGTCAATGCTTCGACGGTACAGATCTGATCCGTCACATGTGCTTGCTCCTACTAAGGTTGAAATTCAGTTAGACCTGTCGTATAGTGAAGAACTAATTCAAATTTTGGCACGAGAGACCAAATAATTGAGAAACAAAAGAATATCCTTAGTGAAAGTGTTGTGGCACAAATACAGAATAGAAGAGGCTACGTTGGAGCCTGAAGATCTTATGAGAGAAAAATATCCAAACCTATTCACTAGTAAGATTTTCGGGGACGAAAATCCCTAAGGGGGAAAGTTGTAACAGCTCGGTTTAGACCTTAGTTGGAATAGTTGTTGGAGACCACAAATCTGAGGTCAAAAAAATATTTTAATATTATTTTCTGTGTTCATACTATGTGATTAAGTCTGTGTGAAATTTCTGTGTGAAAATTTTATTGTTTGAGTGCTTAATTAGCAAAAAGGACTTAATCACGTAAAATGTAAAAGTTGTGTGCTAATTTATAAGTACGTAATTGTTTTTGTCTTTTTAATGTGGAGGCCTTATGAGGTAATTAAACCATTTGTAAGATAGTGGATGGCTAATGGATGGTTTTGGACATAGTTTATATATGGTTCTATTATAAATTCATTAAGGGTAAAAAGGGAATTTGATAATTATGTTTAGTTTAATAAAACAAAATCTTGAAAAATAGCCATAGTGTTCATCTTCTTGATCGAAATAAGAAAAGAAACAAGGGTTTTAAGCTTTTGAATGTTCGGTTATTGCTAAGCTCAATTAAGGTAAGTTTTGACTTTGGTTTTTGATAATTTCTATGTTTTTGTAATCGTTGATTTGTATACTATCAAATCCATGCTTAAATTTTAGAAATTGATGGTGATTTTGAGATATGCCATTGACGAATATGTGAACTTTGTGTTGTTAGTTGTTGGAATATGAAAGCTTGGTGTTGGATTAACACAATTTGTATTTGGATTTTTGGTAAAAGTGAGTAATTTGGGTGAAATTGTGAAAATGAGAAATTGGAGGACTAAAATGTGAAATAAATGAAATGTATGGGCTTGTATTAGCATGGGAAGAATTCGGCTAAGCATATCTGATTTGAAATTGTGTGTATTTTGTGATTTCATGAAATAGGGACTAAAGTGTCGAAAGGTGAAAATTGAGGGCTATTTTGTAAAATGCCTAAAATATGTGTGTTTGGACTAAATTGAATGAATTGGTGATTAAATGAGTTAATTTTGTATATGTATAGACCAAGAAAGGAGAGGTTCGAATCAAGATCGAGGCAAAGACAAAGTGCTCGATTAATCGCCCGTTTCGTTATTTTGACATCCAAGGTAAGTTTGGATGTAATACTTACTATTAAACTTGTATATATGTGATGAGAAATGAATGAATATATATTAATGAAATAGAATGTGTTATGTATGAGTTCGAGTATTGAGGCACTAAGTGTGCGAAATTCATTTGAGATAGAGTTGATTAGCACTGTGTTTGCGAAATGATAGAAGCTTCAACTTTATCAATTGGCACTGTGTGTGCGATGCTGAATTAAGTTCGGTTTTGTATCTAGGCAATAAGTGTGCGATGTTAATTAAGCTTCGGCTATGATTGGGCACTAAGTGTGCCATTGTATCAAATAGTTAACAAAGTTTGATCGAATGAAGTATTGAGCTTTGGGTAGCATGTGCGAAAGATATCTAAATGATGGCTAAGGTATGTACGAAACTTATGTGGTTGAGGAAATTGTGATCGGATTTATGAATAGATGAGTAAGCATCTTAGCTACGGATGAAATGGTATATGTGTATTAGTAAGTTGTTCTATGTGATGGACTATATTTGTTTATGGTGAATGTATTATTGAGTAATATGTGTTATATTACGAACTTACTAAGCTTTTGAAAGCTTACTGTGTGCTTTGTTTCTCTATTTTACAGTGTCAGTAAAGCTAGCTCGGATCTGGGTATCGTCAGCATCTCTATCAGACTATCGGCAATCTATTTTGGGTACTTTTGAAAGATGTGTATATTTGAATATGGCATGTATAGACTAGTCAATGTGGTATGTTTTGAGTTGTATAAACCTTGCCATGTGATATGGCTTAGTAGTTGAGTGTTGTTGGTATATATGTGATGCTATGAAAATGATGAATGTGGTATGAAATCATAAGTATGAAAATGGTATGTTTAATATTGATTTGGTTGATGAGAATGGTGGATTAAATGTGAATTGTGGTAAGAATTACATGATGCTCAACTTGTATACTTTAGGTTGTGAAATTTGGTATTTGGATGGACTTATTTGTGTTGATTTTTGAGTAAGGAAATAGATGATGTTGTTAATTGTTATTTGGTGTATATGATGGTATGTTTTGGTCGCCAATTGAGGTTTAAATACATGAGATTTGAAGCTTGTAGGTGTATCAATGTGTGGGTGGCAAATTGGCCTTGAAAATGGCCTATATTTGCCCACACGGTTGAGTACACGGGTGTGTGGCTCGACTGTGTCCCTCGTGGTTGAATTTCGAAACAAGTTAGGATCGACCACGGGTTAGACACACAGGAATGTGACTGGCCGTATGGTGAAGTTAGTAGCGACCACGGGTGAGGCACACGGGTGTGTCCACAGCCGTGTGGACAAGTCAGTATGTATGCCCTATTTCGACACGGCCTGGACGCACGGGCGTGTCTTGAGGCCGTGTGAGGCACATGGCCTACCCACACGGGCGTGTAACCTCTACAATTTTGAAAATGTTTAAATTTCTGAAAATTTTCGTACGTGTTTGGTTTAGTCTCAACCCCTTTCTAACACGTGTTTAAGGTCTCGTAGACCTCATTAAGGGACTATATGGTTATGTTGTGATACGTTTTAATGATGATTGGCTATGTGTTGTAAAATGAAGGTGAAATGTTCTGATTGTTCGGTAATGCCTCTTAACCCTATTCTGGCGACAATTTCGAGTTAGGGATGTTACAGATTATGATAGATATGTGAAAGACTAACGTACTTTGTCTTTGAAGTTTTGGTGAATTTGAGTAATTTGGGCTAAATTGAGAAAAGTGTAAATTGAGGGACTAAAATGTGAAACAAATGAAATATGAGGGCTTGTATGGACATAGGGAAATTCGGCTAGGCATGAATGATATGAAATTTTGTGTATTTGATGATTTTATGAAATAGGGACTATGTAAAATGCCCTAAATATGTGTTTCTGGATTAAATTGAATGAATTGGTGATTGAATGAACTGAATTCGAATATGTATAGACCAAGAAATGAGAGATTCAGATTGAGATCGAGGTAAAGACAAAGTGCTCGATTAATCAACCGTTTCAGTATTTCGATGTCCGAGGTAAGTTTGGATATAGTACTAGCCATTAAACTTATATCTATGTGATGAAAATGAATGAATGTATATTAATGAAATAGAAATGTATTACATATGAGATAGAGTATTGAGGCACTAAGTGTGTGAAATTAGAAATGAAACAAAGATGATTAGCACTGTGTGTGCGAAACGATAGAAGCTTCGACTTAATGATTTGGCACTGTGTGTGCGATATCGAAATAAGTTCAGTTTAACTTATTAGCACTAAGTGTGCGATAACAATTATGTTTCGACTACGGAATTGGCATTGAGTGTGCAAATAAATCAAAAGAATAGCAAAGGTTGATTGAAATGTAAAGTTGAGCGATTGAGTAGCATGATTGGTGAGTAACTATCTATAGGCAAAGGTATGTATGATACCTATGTGATTGGTGAATTAAAAAGTAGATGAATGGAATGCTCTGTGAGTATTGGATATAGTTGAGTTTGTGTAACATTGGTAAATTATCTATGTGACGGTTCAATTTATAGATTGATTTGATTTAACGAGTTAATTGTATTATATTACGAACTTACTAAGCTTTTGAAAGCTTACTGTGTGATTTGTTTTTCTGTTTTACAGTGTCAGTAAAGCTAGCTGGGATCCGGGGATTGTCAGCATCTCTATCACACTATAGGCATATCTATTTTGGTATTTTTGAAAGATGTACATAGTTGGTATATGGCATGCATAGGCTAGTAGTATGGTACATTTAAGATGTTGGACCTTGCCATGTGACATGGCTTGGAAGTTAGATGTATTTGATTATTATGTGTGAAGTATGCAAATGATGAATGTGGTGTGAAGTAATGAGTGATGAATATGGTTTGTTTCATGCTTGAATTGGTTGTTGAGAAATGTGGTTGAAATGTAAAAGTTATGATATGAATTACATGATGCTTGTTTTGCATGATTTCGTATGTCAAATTAGTAATTTGCTTAGACTTATTTGTATTGATTTTGAGTATGGAAGTACATGATGTTGTTGATGATTAATTAGTGCATGAAATGGTATGTTTGGATGCATTTTGAGGCATGAATTGGTATTGCTTTGAAGCTTGTAGGTGTACCTAAGTGTGGTTGGCAAGTTTGGCCTTGAAAATGGCCTATAATTTCCCACACGGTTGAGCATACGGGCGTGTGGCTCGACTGTGTCGTTTAAGTTTGCCAAGTGAAACAAGTCAGGCTCGACCACGAGCTGGACACACGGGCGTGTGACTGGCCGTGTGGTGCAAGTCAGTGTCGACCACGGGTAAGACACACGGGCGTGTTACCTATTCAGTTTGGAAAAATCTTTAAATTTTAAAAATTTTCATAAGTGTTCGATTTAGTCCCGACCTCTTTCTAACACGTGTTTGAGGTCTCGTAGACCTCATTTAGGGACTATATGTTTATTTTTGAATATGTTAGATTAATGATTGACTTTGTGTTTTGAAATGGCTATGAAATGTTTCGATTGTTCAGTAATGCCTCTTAACCCTATTCCAGCGACGATTACGGGTTAGGGGTGTTACACCGGTAATGCTCCATAACCTGGTTCCGGCAATGAATACGGATTAGGGGTGTTACATGACATACCATTTTGGCCATCGAAACATACATCCCAAGTTAACCATAATGACAAAATCCAACAAGGTATCAAATGGTACCAACCAAGACAACTTGCTCAAGTTATACATACCAATTTATCCATTAAACATTTATTTAAAAATCATTATAAGTCCACCTCTACATAAACATCAAGGCACAAACCTGCTAAATAACCATTTCCAAACTATCATCAACATGCCAAGAGAACCTTATTGTTAGACACTATAGAATTACCAAAACATCATAATATGGTTAGGCATCAAAGTGAATCAAATCAACATAACGTTCCAAAGCTTAAACATGCCAAGACAAAATTAACACATACATCTTAATACCATTATAGAGCACCCTATACATGCCATTATTGTAACACCCCTAACCCGTATCCATTACCGAACCAGGGTTATGAGGTATTACCGGTCGAATCATAACATTTAAATAACCATTGCTTACACATCAGCATATCATAGTTATTCAATAACACAAAGTCCCTTTAGAAGGTCTACGAGACCTGAAACATGCTTTAGAAGTGGTTCGGCACTAAACCGATCACATTTAAAACCTTTACGACACTTTCAATTTTTTTCCTACAAAACAGGACACAAGCCTGTGTGGCTAGGCCGTGTGCCTCACACGGCCATGCCTTAGATCATGTCTTACGTGCAACATTGACTTAGGTCACACGGCCTGTGACACGCCCATCTGTCTGGCCCATGTGCAGCACTGACTTGAATCACATGGCCTTTCACATGCCCATGTGCAAATTTGACTTGCCTCGAATTGGGACATTGAAGGACACGGTCGAGACAAATGCCCGTGTGCTCAACCGTGTGGACAATTATAAGCCATTTACAAGGCCAAATTTCCTACCTATTTTGGGTTATTTCTACAAGCATTACTTTATACTCAATTTATGCCCAATTAATGGTCAAAACCCTACCAAAACATGTGCAATTCATGCTACAATATCCTCATTAATTTTCATATACAATTCCAACCCAAAACATTCCATTTCATGAACCAATTTCCATAACAAAAGCATATGATTCACATCTCATTTCAAATCATTTCTAACATGCAATATATTCACCATCTCAACTACCAAATCAAGTATGAAACATACTATTTCTATTTCACTAAAGCATACCATAATGGCCATTCACACAAGACCATATATACACATCACATACACCATTTTTCACATAGCAAAACACATACCAAAATCAATCCAAACTCTCATCTGTTATCAAGCCATATCACATGGCAAGATTTATACATCTCAAAACATTCCACAACCTCACTACCCTATACATGTCATATACTATAAATACAACTTTCAAAAGGTACCAAAATATATGTCTGATAGTGTTATTGAGTCGCTGACGATCCCCGGATCCGACCTAGCTTTAAATACCACTGTAAAATAGAGAAATACTTCACACAGTAAGCTTTAAAGCTGAGTAAGTTCGTAACATAACACAATTAACTCAACAATTCAAATTTAATATGCAAAATTAACTAACACTTAGTTCAATTCACATCACTACTCAATCTCATCCATGGCTATTACTCACTTTCATACCATATCTATAGGTTCATATACAAGCATTTATAATGCTACTCAATCCAACTCTTTTCATCATTCATTCACATAATCATCCATCTATCTCATACACAATATCATCAACCACTTAGGTTTTGTACATACCTGTACCATCACGTATTTATCTATCACATTTACAACTTCAATACTCAATGCCACAATTCATTCGATCCTTTTTAAACGTTTGATGAACTCGCACACTTAGTGACAATTAATTTGCCAAAGCTATAATAATATCGCACACTTAGTGCCATCACATTAAACTGATTTTGTCTCGGTATTGCACACGTAGTGCCAAATAATACAGCCGATGCTTTCTTTATCTCGCACACTTAGAGCCATCCATCACTGTAAAGATTCTATTCCCGCACACTTAGTACCACATATCTTTGAACTCACATTTCCCATTACCAAACTCCACAATAACATTTCCATTCATTTCATCACATATGAACATTGTTTAAACAATTCGTATTATACACGAATTTACCTCGGACGTAGAAACAATGATACTAGTCGATCAATCAAGCACTTTGTTCTTGCCTCGATCTAAGCCCGAATTTCTCTTTTCTTGATCTATATAATATCACATTAAACTCATTCAATCTCATGTTTACTCAATTCAATTCACAAACACAAAATTACGGCATTTTGCACTTTAGCCCTTATAATTTCACACTTTAGCATTTTAGTCTTTATTTCACAAATACTTCAAATTCACAAATTCCAATTTAATACATGCTTAATCGAATTACCATAGTTCCCTTATCAGCTTGTATTTCGCATTTATTTCACATTTCAACACAATTTTCACATTTCTCAATTAAATCCCAAAAATGCATTTTTACTCAAAATCACTTTAGAAAGTATGTATATCAATCATCAAACACTTAGTTTTCATCATCAAACATCACAAAGCTCACAAAATCATCAATGGCATAACTTAAAATCATCATCAAATTAAAAAATTGTGATATGGGCTAGCTAGAACACTTAACAACGATCACAAAAACATAAAAATCATTAAAAATTGATCAAATTTCATTCCTAAATCAACGAACGTGTATGCGGAAATGCTCAAAGTTCTCAAGCCCTAATTTGTTTTCTCAATTTCGGTGATGAAGCATGAAAGATGACAACATTTTGCCTTTAATTTATTTAATTAACCTTTAATAATAAAATACCAAAATTAACCGTAATTTCTTAATATTAATTCCATCCACTTTAAGGTCATCTATGTCCATTAACCTTAATAATGGCATAATAAAAATATAAGGACATCAGATTTAAAGAGACACATCAATTCGGCACTTAATCAAAGAGAAGGTCACTTTTACATTTCCTGCGATTTAGCCCTTTTTCAAATACTGGCGCATAAACGATAAAATTTTCACACAAAACTTTTACACATACCTTATCACATGCTATAAACATAAAAAAAATAATAGTAAATTCTTTTTTAGACTCGGATTTGTGGTCCCGAAACCACTATTCTGACTAGGGTCTAAACCGGGTTGTTACAACTCTCCCCTCTTAGGGATTTTCATTGTCAACTTTTTGAGCCTCACAAATCTATTGTAAGAACAACGGTCTTGTTTTCAATTCGGCTAAAACCAAACCATAATTAGACAGAACTAAATGAGCATTCATCGCAAGTAAGGCAAACAACGATTTCTCACACAAAGCATCAGCAACAACATTTGCTTTTCCCGGATGATAATCAATCAGAAGCTCGTAGTCTTTTAACAGTTCTAACCATCTTCTTTGTCGCAGATTAAATCTTTCTGAGTCATCAGATATTTTAGGCTTTTATGATCTGAAAACACAGCACATTTCTCACCAAAAAGACAGTGGCGCCAAATTTTTAGAACAAACACGATCGCATCTAACTCAAGGTCGTGCGTCGAATAATTCTTTTCATACGATTTCAATTGTCTCGAGGCGTAAGCTATAACTTTGCCTTCCTGCATCAAAACGCAACCCAGACCATTTAACGAAGCATCACTAAAAATCACGAACTCTTTACCCGATTCTGGCTGCACCAAAACTAGAGCTTCAATCAAAAGGGCTTTCAACTAATCAAAGCTTTTCTGGCACTTTTCAGACCATTCGAATTTCACATCTTTCTGAAGTAATCTCGTCAACGGGGTTGCAATCATCGAAAAGCCTTTAACGAATCATCGATAATAACCAGCAAGTCCCAGAAAACTGCAGACTTCAGAAACATTTTTTGAAGGCTTCTACTCTAAAATAGCTGAAATCTTGCTCGGATCAACTCGTATACCAGATGCTGACACAATATGCTCCGAAAAGCCAACTTCGAGCAACAAGAATTCAAATTTACTAAACTTTGCATACAATTACATATCACGCAGAGTTTGTAACACAATTCTCAAATGTTCGGCATGCTCAATTTCATCACGCGAATAAATCAAAATGTCGTCAATGAATACAACAACAAATTAATCTAAATATGGTCTGAAAATTCTGTTCATCAAGTCAATAAATACTGCAAGGGCATTCGTTAGTCCGAAAGGCATAACTAAAAATTCATAATGTTCGTACCTCGTTCGGAAAGTAGTTTTCGGCACATTTGATTCTTTGACTCTCAACTGGTAATAATCTGATCTCAATTCTATTTTCGGAAACATTGTAGCCCCTTTCAACTAATCAAACAAATCATCAATTCGCGATAGAAGGTACTTATTCATTGTCGTCACTTTATTCAGCTATCGGTAGTCAATGCACATCCTCATAGTACCATATTTCTTTTTCACAGACAACACAGGAGCACCCCAGGGCAAGAAACTTGGTCGTGCAAATCCTCTATATGTTAACTCTTGCAACTGAGATTTCAATTCTTTTAGCTCTATCGGAGCCATTCTATACGGTGCTAATGAAATTGGAGTTGTTTCTGGCACTAACTCAATGCCAAACTCAACCTCTCATATTGGTGGTAATCCCGGTAATTCCTCATGAAACACATCATGAAACTCGCAAACAATTGGCACAGATTCAACTTTCCTTTCTGTCACTTTCATATCAATCACATACGCAAGATAAGCTTCACATCCTTTTTTCACATAATTCAGAGCTTTCATCGAAGATACTACGGCCGATAGCCCATTCAAATCACTAGATTCAATTTGAATTATCTCGTCATTCTAACTTCTCAAATCAATTCTCTTTCGTTTGCAATTCAGAATAGCATTGTGCAAAGTTAGCCAGTCCATACCCAGAATTATATCAAATTCATCAAAGGGTAGTAGCACCAAATTAGTCGGGAAACAGATATCTCGAAGCATCAACGGACAATTCTTTCACACTTTGTCAACCAGAACACACTTGCATAAGGGGTTCGATACTCTAATTACAAATTCAGTAGACTCTATAGGCAAAGTGTTACTGAATACTAAGTTCATGCATATATATGAATGAGTTAATTCTGGGTCTATCAATGCAATCACAAAAGTTTCATAAAGAGTGAAAGTACCAGTAATGACGTCTGGAGATGACGCTTCTTCGCGAGTGCGAATAGCATAAGCTCTAGCAGGTGCTCTCGCCTCAGAACTTGCAGTTGTATCTATTGTTCCTCTCTGACTACTGCTCACAATTCCTGTGTTTTTGGGTGGTCTACCCCTAGCTGCCGTGTTACTCGGCCACGCACTCTGAGCATTATCTTTCTCAGCCAACTCCGGGCAATCTCGAATGTTGTGATCTCGTGATCCACATTTATAACATACTCTATTATTATACTTGCCCCAGCATTCACCAATATGACGTCTCCCACACTGTCTACACTCAGGCTTATTGTTTCTGACACTGCCAACACTTAATTCCATTGGAATTTGAGCTTTAGGACTATTATTTTGTTTCACACGATCTCTACTCGAATGTCCAATCGAAGCATTTGAGCGACTGGGTGCATCTATGAATCTTTTTGACGAAGAGTGATACGGCTTACTCATCGACCCTTTTCTCTCGTCTCTAGCTTCTGAGTATGCTTTCTTCTTTTCTTTACTAAGTTCCTCGAATTTACAAGCTCTTTCAACCAATACCACAAATTCAATCAAGTCAAGAATTCTGACCAAAAGTTTAATATCTTCATTCAACCCTTCAATGAATCGTTTACAAATAGTAATTTCTGTCGAAACACATTCTCGTGCATACTGGCTCAATCTCACAAATTCTCGCTTGTATTCCGTAACAGACTTACGACCCTGTTTCAGCTCAAGGAACTCTTTGCGTTTCTGATCTATAAACCATTGATTGATATATTTCTTCCGGAATTCAGTTTGGAAGAAATCCCAGGTGATTCGTTCTCTCAGAACCACAGATATCAATGTTTTCCACCAATGATACGACATATCTCTCAACAGTGAAACAACACACTTAAGACAGTCATCAGGAGTACATGATAATTCATCAAACACTCTAATGGTATTCTCAAGCTAGCTCGCTCGGCATCATCATCAACTCTGGCCCTGAACTCTTCGGCCCCTTACTTACAAATCTTATCAACTGGAGGTTTACTCAATCGAATCGGGTCTATAACTTGTGGCACTACAGGAACTTGCGGGGGTGGAGGTTGTTGAGCAGCCAGATTCGTTCGAACAAACTCCGTGAACCACTCGTTCATCATTTGAAGCTTAGCCTCTCCCTCGTGGCTACTCGTAACAGGTCTAGAATTAGATGGCGTTGTCCCTTGAGCGGAAGTAGGCGCATTACTCTCAACATCATCAGCTACAGCTCGACCGGGATCTATTTGCAATACAAAAACACATTTTTAACTGTCAGGAATCATCACACTATCGAAAATATATATATGGCATGTATAGCTAGACCCTCACACGCTACGTTAGTCCTAGAATCGACTAAACCGTAACTCTAATACCAATCAAATGTAACAACCCTAAACCGTATCCTGACCGGACTAGGATTACGAAGTATTATCGGTCAAATCATAACATTTAAACAACCATTGCTTACACATCAGCATACCATAGTTAATCAATAACAGAAAGTCCCTTTAGAAGCTCTATGAGATCTTAAACATGCTTTAGAAGTGGTTCGAGACTGAACCGATCACATTTAAAACATTTACGAAACTTTAAAATTTTTTTCTACAAAACAGGGCCCACGCCCGTGTGGCTAGGCCGTGTGCCTCACACGACCATGCCTTAGACCATGTCTTACCCCGTGTGCAACACTGACTTGGGTCACAAGGCCTGTCACACGCCCATGTGTCTGGCCCGTCTGCAACACTGACTTGAATCACACGGCCTATCACATGCCCGTTTGCAAGTCTAACTTGCCTCGAATTGGGACATTGAAGGACACAGTCGAGACACATGCCCGTGTGTTCAATCGTGTGGACAATTATAGGCCAAATTTTCCATCCATTTTGGGTCATTCCTACAAGCATCACTCTATACTCAATTCATGCCCAATTAGTGGTCAAAACCCTACCAAAACATGCACAATTCATGCAATATTCTCATTCATTTTCATATATAATTCCAACCCAAAACATGTCCATTTCATGAACCAATTTCCATACCAAAAGCATATGATTCACATCTCATTTCAAACCATTTCAAACATGCAATATATTCACCATCCAAACTACCAAATCAAGAATGAAACATACTATTTCTATTTCACTAAAGCATACCATAATGGCCATTCACACAAGACCATAAATACACATCACATACACCATTTTTCACATAGCAAAACATATACCAAAATCAATCCAAAGTCTCATTTGTTATCAAGCCATATCACATGGCAAGATTTATACATCTCAAAACATTCCACAACCTCACTAGACTATACATGCCATATACCATAAATACAACTTTCAAAAGGTACCAAAAGAGATGTCCGATAGTGTGATTGAGTCGCTGACGATCCCCGGATCCTACCTAGCTTTAAATACCACTGTAAAATAGAGAAATACTTCACATAGTAAGCTTTAAAGCTTAGTAAGTTCGTAATATAACACAACTAACTCAACAATTCAAATTCAATATGCAAAATTAACTAACACTTAGTTCAATTCACATCACTACTCAACCTCATCCATGGCTACTACTCACTTTCATTCCATATCTATAGGTTCATATACAAGCATTTATAATGCTACTCAATCCAACACTTTTCATCATTCATTCACATAATCTTCCATCTATCTCATACACAATATCATCAACCACTTAAGTTCTATACATACCTGTACCATCACGTATTTTTCTATCACACTTACCACTCCAATACTCAATGCCATAATTCATTCAATCCTCTTTAAATGTTCGATGAACTCGTACACTTAGTGCCAATTAATTAGCCGAAGCTATAATAATATCGCACACTTAGTGCCATCACATTAAACTGAATTTGTCTCGATATCACACACGTAGTGCCAAATAATGCAGTCGATGCTTTCTTTATCTCGCACACTTAGTGCCATCCATCAGTGTAATGATTCTATTTACGCACACTTCGTGCCACATATCTCCGAACTCACATTTCCCATTACCAAACTCCACAATAACATTTCCATTCATTTCATCACATATGAACATTGTTTAAACAATACGTATTATACACGAACTTACCTCGGACGTAGAAACAATGATACTAGTCGATCAATCAAGCACTTTGTTTCTCTTTTCTTGATCTATATAATATCAAATTCAACCCATTCAATCTCATCTTTACTCAATTCAATTTACAAACACACAATTAGGGTATTTTGCACTTTAGCCCTTATAATTTCACACTTTAGCATTTTAGTCCTTATTTCACAAATACTTCAAATTCACAAATTCCAATTTATTCCATGCTTAGCCGAATCACCATAGTGCCCTTATTAGAATGTATTTCGCATTTATTTCACATTTCAACACAGTTTTCACATTTCTCAATTAAATCCCAAAAATGCATTTTTACTCAAAATCACTTTAGAAAATATGTATATCAATCATCAAACACTTAGTTTTCATCATCAAACATCACAAAGCTTACAAAATCATCAATGGCATAACTCAAAATCATCATCAAATACAAAATTTGTGACATGGGCTAGCTAGAACACTTAACAATGATCACAAAAACATAAAAAGCATTAAAAATGGATCAAACTTCATACCTAAATCAACCAATGTGTACGCCGAAATGCTCAAAGTTCTCAAGCCCTAATTTGTTTTCTCAATTTTGGTGATGAAGCATGAAAGATGACAACATTTTGGCAGTAATTATATTTAATTAACCTTTAATAAGAAAATACCAAATTTTACCTTAATGACTTAATATTAATTCCATCCACTTTAAGGTCATCTATGTCCATTAACCTTAATAATGGGATAATAACAATATAAGGACTTCACATTTAATAAGACACAACAATTCGGCACTTTAATCAAAGAGAAGGTCACTTTTACATTTTCTGTGATTTACCAAGCCATTTTGCCACCCATTTTGCACATACCTAAACAAGCGCAAATGGTACCAAATCATAACATAAATAACATTCAAATCAACCACATTCAAGACTAATCCATGCCATTTTCAATACCAACATTCAACATGCTTATAACCCAAATTTAACTCAACCAAAATCTTCTCAAATACATATATCAATCAACTAATTTAACCATTACCTAACATACCCCATTTTTGTATCAATTCACAAGCAAAATACCAATTTCACAAATTTCATAATATGGTCATTCACATATCCATACAAAGAACTCAAATATCAACATATATGCCAACTCTCATGGCTATATTTACAATTCAAAATATAAACATTTACAAACCAATTCATTTGGCCAAAGTCATTATCAAAACATAACCAATATAACTCAAATACCTATACATGCCATATACTTAAAGCATAGTTTCAAAAGAACCAAAGAGTCAGTGGATAATGTAGTGAAGTCTCTGACAATCCCCGTATCCGAGCTAGCCTTAAAATCACTATAAAGCATGAAAAAGCAACAAAGTAAGCTATATAGCTTAGTAAGCTCGTATGTTAACAATGAACAAGTATCATCATTCATTAATCATTCATATAATGAAAAACAATGTACAACAATTCTGTTTAATTTCAAGCTATCAAATGATCATTCATATACTTACCAAGAAGCATATCAATTTCATAGTTTTCAATACTCAATTCATTTTCGTATGTACCTGTACTATCTCGTACCAATCTCATTTTCAACCACTTTCTTCTTTTACCCATTGAACCATTCAGAATAGAAGTGGATACTCAAGGTCTCACTCATAAGTACCTATACCATGGCCCGAAGCCAAATCAAGGTAACTTATCTAAAATTCTGATATCATGGCCTGAAGCCAAATCAATTTATCTCACACACATAGTGCTAAATCATGGCCCGGAGCCAACTCAAGTATACCGAATGACATGTCACTAGCATCCTAAACTATTCCTAAGGTTTAATCGGGTTTCTAACTATCGAATCTTCATCGAATCATTTTCGAACTCGTACATAATCACATAAACACAATTCATGCTATATTGCAACAAATAAAATACATTTGAAATGAATTCATAACATACGAACTTACCTCGGATGTTAAAATGACGAATCGAGTCGAATACCCGATCCAAGTTCGTATTTCACTTTTCTTGATCTAAATATATTCAAAATTAACTTATTTAATCTTCTATTCATTCAATTTAGTCCAAAACACTCTTTAAAACACGTTTACACTTTTGCCCCTAAACTTTCACATTTTTTACAATTTAGTCCTTATTGCATAAAATCACAAATTAGGGAAATTCTAAATATACCCATGCTAGCCGAATTACCATAAAACCACTAGGAGCCCATATTTTCCATTTATTTCACATTTTAACCACAAAGTTTCAACATTTCTCAATTTAGCCCCTAATTTGTATTTTCACTAAAGATCACTTAACAAAACTTGTTTAACTAACAACAAACATTCAAAATCTATCATCAATCATCAAAACTCATACATATTCATCAATGGAAACATTCAAAATCTTTAATAGTTTTGCAAATTAGTCCCTAGGCTAGATAGTATTAACTGCAACAATCTTAAAAACATAGAAATCATTAAAAACGGGACAAAAATCGTACCTTAATTAGCTATCCAAGCTTGGCTGAATGAAAACCTAAGGCTATTTCTTCTCCTCCAATTTCGACTATGTTGAGAAAGATGAAAACAAATTTGATTTTTTGTTTTGTTTTAATTAACCTTTATTAATAAATTACCATTTTAACCTTAATGATAACCTTTAAAAATCACTTAATGCTTGTCCATCTTTGTCCGCTCACAACTAAAATGGTCTAATTACCATTTAAGGACCTTAGCTTTAAGGTTCTATAGATATTTAATACCTTTAACTATTAGAACTGAAGTTTTACACTTTACGTGATTTAGTCCTTTTTATCAAATTAACTAATCAAACAATAAAATTTCTTAACTAATTTTTCACACAAACATATATTCATGCTGTAAACTTTAAAATAATAATAAAATAAATATTTTGACCTCAGATTTGTGGTTCCAAAATCACTATTCTGATTTGACCAAAAATGGGCTGTTACAACTCTCCCCCTTAGGGTTCATCCCCGGAAATCTTACCAATGAATAGGTTAGGTTATTGTTTTCTCATAGCTTCCTCGGGTTACCACGTAAATTCCTTGATCCCGTTTTTATGCCAACGAACCTTCACTAGGGCTATGTATTTATTTCTCAATTCTTTGATTTCACGAGCTAAAATCTTGACCGGTTCTTCGTTGTACGTCATATCAGTTTGCATCTCAACATCTACCGGAGAAATCACATATAACGGATCGGATCTGTATCAATGTAACATAGAAACGTGAAAGACATTATGAATCTTTTGTAACTCTAATGGGAAAGCTAGTCGATATGCCACTGGTCCTATTCTTTCGATGATCTCGTACGACCCGATGACATTAGGACCCAACTTGCCTTTCCGACCAAATCTAAAGATTTTCTTCCACGGAGATACTTTCAAAAACACTTTATCACCGGTCTGATATTCAATATCTTTTCGTTTCAAATCTGCATACGATTTTTGACAATCTGAAGTTGCTTTCAAACAATCGCGAATTACTTTCACTTCCTCTTCGGTTTCTTTAATCAAATCAACCCTGTGAATCTGTCTCTCACTAAGTTCAGTCCAGTACAATGGAGTTTAGCATTTACGTCCATACAAAGCTTTGTACAATGCCATCTTTATGCTTGATTAAAAGTTGTTATTATACGTAAATTCAACCAGTGAAAAATATTTCTCCCAAATGCATTCGAATTCCAAAACACAACATCGGAGCATATCTTACAGAATCTGAATTACTCTCTCAAACTGACCATCGGTCTGAGGATGAAAAGTAGTACTAAAATTCAACTTTGTTCCCAGAGCTTCTTGCAGTTTCTTCGAAAATCGCGACGTAAACTCGGATCTCTATAAAAAATAATTGATAATGGCACCCCGTGCAATCGAACAATCTCAGAAATATACAATTCAGCTAATCTATCAAGTGAATAATCTGTACGTACTAGTATGAAATGAGTAGATTTCGTTGGTCGATCAACAACAACCCAGATAGCATCTTTCTTTTTTAGAGTTAAGGGCAGTCCTAATACAAATTCCATTGTAACTCTATCCTATTTCCATTCAGGAATCATCATAGGCTATAGTAAACCCAATGGTACTTGATGTTCAGCTTTGACTTACTGACAAATAAAACATTTAGAAACCAACTCTGAGATAGCTCATTTCATGCCTTGCCACCAATAAAACTATTTTAAATCATTTTACATTTTGGCACTCGGATGAATAGATAAACAGCTATTGTGCGCTTCGTGTAAAATCTTCTGAATAAGTTCTGAGTTTCTCGGTATGCAAATTCAATTCCGGAACCTTAAACAATCATCGCCTCCAATCTAAAACTCCGAATTAGGGATAGTCTCACATTGAATTCTTTTAACTTGCAATTCACGGTCATCTTTCTAAGCTTCACAGATTTGTTGAAGAAATACTGGTTTAGTTTTTAATTCAGTTAAAATAGACCCACCATCACAAATCATCAACTGGGTATTCATTGCTCATAATGCAAACAAAGATTTTCAGCTCAGGGCATCAGCAACAATATTAGCTTTTTCCGGGTGATAATCAATCACAAATTCATAATATTTTAACAACACAAGCCATCTTCATTGTCGCAGATTCAAATCTTTCTGTAACATCAGATATTTTAAGCTTTTGTAATTTGTATAAATGTGGCAATTTTCACCGTATAAATATTGTCGCCAAATTTTCAATGCGAACACAATTGTAGCCAACTCTAAGTCATGCGTCAGATAGTTCTTTTCATGTGGTTTGCTGTTTCAATTGTCGGGAAGCATAAGGTATAACTTTTCCCTCTTACATCAAAACACAGCCTAAATCGTTCAATGACACCTCACTATAAATCATAAACTCTTTCCCTGATTCAGGTTGAAGCAGAACTGGTGCTTCAGTTAACAGTACTTTCAACTGTTTGAAACTCTATTGACAATTTTCTGACCATTCGAATTTCACATATTTCTGAAGCAGTCGTGTCATCGGTGTCGCAATCATCGAAAATCCTTTTACGAATCTTTGGTAATAGCCCGCTAAGCCCAGAAAACTAAGGACTTTAGACACATTTCTAGGAGGTTTCCAGTCAACAATAGCAGAAATTTTACTCGGGTCAACTCTAATACCTTCAGTTGAAATGATATGCCCCAGAAGTCCAACCTCTCGGAGCCAAAACTCACATTTACTGAACTTTGCAAACAATTGCTTATCAACGTAGAGTTTGTAACACAATTCTCAAGTGCTCGGTATGTTCAGATTCATCTCGCGAATAGATCAGAATATCATCAATAAATACAACAACGAATCAGTCTAAATACAGTCTGCATATCCAGTTCATCAAGTCCATAAAAACTGCAGGAGCATTAGTTAATCCGAAATGCATAACAAGGAATTCATAATGTTCTTACCTCATTCTAAACGCTGTCTTCGGTACATCTGAGTCTTTAACTCGTAACTAATAATAACCATATCTCAAGTCAATCTTTGAAAACACTGTTGCACCTTGCAACTGATCAAATAAATCATCAATCTGCGGTAGCGGGTATTTGTTCTTTATAGTCACTTTATCCAGCTGTCTATAACCTATACACATTCTCATCGTGCCATCTTTCTTCTTTACAAACAATACGGGTGCACCCTAGGGCCAATAACTTGGTCGTGCGAAACCTCGTTGCCAGTTCTTGAAACTGAACTTTCAACACTTTTAATCTGTTAAAGCCATTCTGTATGGAGCTATCAATATCGGTGTTGTTCTCGGTACTAATTCAATACCAAATTCAACCTCTCTGATTTGTGGCAAACCCGGTAATTCTTTTAGAAATACATCCGAGAACTCACAAACAACAGGTACAGATTCAATCTTTGATTCAAACACCTTTGTATCTAGTACGTATGCAAGATATGCATCATAACCCTTTTTCATACATTTCTAAGCTAACATAGACGATATCATAGTAGGTAATTCACTCGAATCATCAGACTCAATCTGAAGAACTTCACCATTCTGACATTTCAATTTGATAGTCTTTCATCTACAATTTACAACCGCATCATGCATAGTCAGCTAGTCCATATCCAGAATCACATCAAACTCATTGAATAGTAGAAGCATCAAGTCAGCCGAAAAATAGTAACCCCGAGTCATCAAAGGAAAATTCGTACAAATATTATCAACTAAAATAGACTTGCCTAAGGGGTTCGATACTTTAATTACAAACTCTGTAGACTCGACATGTAAACTCTTTTTAAACACTAAATTCATTCAGATATATGAATAGGTTGATCCAGGATCTATCAACGCAATTATATCAGTATCGAAAAGAGAAAAAGTACTGGTAATAACATCTAGGGATGACGCTTCTTCACGAGCATGAATGGTGTAGGCTCTAGGAGGTGCTCTGGCCTCAGATCTCACAGCTGAGTCCCTAGTTATACCTCTACCACTGGATACATTTTCTGTATTTCTCGGTGGTTTCCCTCTTGCAATCGTATTACCCAATCTTACATTCTGTACCTTTTCTTACTTGAATAACTTTGGGCAGTCTCAAATAAAGTGATCTAGCGAACCACATTTGAAGTAAGCTTTACTACTTTTATTCCAGCATTCTCCAAAATGTCGTCTCCTACACTGTTGACACTCAGGTTTGTTATTTCTCACACTGCCAATACTCGAGATAAAGATAACTTGAGCTTTAGGATTCACATGTAGATTTCCACAATCTCTATTATGATATCCCACTGATGCGTTCGATCGACTATACGAATCTCGAGATTTCTTTGATGAAGAATGATAAGGCTTATTCATCAGTTTTTTCTTCGAATCTCTAGCCTCTGAATCAGCTTTCTTCTTTTCTCAGCTAAAATCTTCAGCTTTGCAAGCCCGTTCAACACAACGAATTCTTTCAAATCTAGAATCCCAACTAGAAGTTTAATGTCTTCGTTTAGCCCATCAACAAACTACTTGCATATTATATCTTCGGTAGAAACATATTCTCGAGCATACTTGCTCAACCATACAAATTCTCTTTCATATTCAGTTACGGTCATATGGCCCTATTTTGTAACACACCTTACCCGTATTCACCGCCGAAATAGGGTACGAGGCATTACCAGATTTACCACACAAGCATTTCAGAAATTCCAAGACATAAAAGTTGCGCCCAAATTAAAACCATCCACATTCAATCATAAAATCCCTAATACGAGCCTACGAGACCCAAAACATGCTTTGGAACTAGTTCGAGACTAAACCGAGAACTTTAGAAAATTTTACAAAAATTAGAAAATTTTTCATGTTATAGGGGGTCACACCCTCGTGTGGTTCAAAGGACATGCCCGTATGATCCTGAGACACGCCCGTGCTACAGGCCGTGTCTAATTTAGGGAGCTATCTGACTTGTGCCACACGACCATGTGCTAGGTCGTGTGGTCAATTTAGTTTTCATAATTTTTCATAAAATAGGTGTAGACTTCACACGGCTGGGGCACATGCCCGTGTTCAAGGCCGTGTACCACACACGGTCAAGACACATGCCCATAGCTATGCATGTATGATCAATTCTGGACATTCTGTTTTGAAACAATTAAGGTGCAGGGGACACACGCCCTTGTGCCTACCCATGTGGACAAAAAGAAGGCTATTTACAAAGCCATTTGCCACCCTTTTAATGCACACACCTACATAACATAACATAGCACCAATTCAAGTTTATACTTACAACCAAATCATCCACAACCAAGACATCAACACATCATTCATATGCTAACATCTATCATACCTAAACATCACATAACTTACCAACTCACATAATGCAAGTTTCCACATTCATGAAAGGCATCATCATATGAATATACTTATACCAATGTTAGCCAATTTCAAATGGCCTTATACAAAATGAACTTCTAATCAACATAGGCCAACACATTTGGCCAAATCAATTATGACACATAACAAATTGACCAAGTCCCTTATACATGCCGTAATTCAAAATGTTAAATTCATTGATACCATAATAATTATTGATTGTGTGTATGGATCTCCGATGATCTCCAAACCCCGAGCTAGCTTGGTGATACTATAAGACAAAGGAAAGGAAAGGGAGTAAACTATATAGCTTAGTAAGTTCCTATACAAATAATAAGCGTCATAACCATACATTTAACATACAATTAGCATGATGAAAATGATCATAAATGTTATTAAAATCTCATAGTCATAACTTACTCAATCACAACCTTACCGAGGGTTCATCACATAACGAGCTCATTAATTATGAGTCTTACGTACATACCTGTACCAATTCACAACATAACCATAGTCTTTCACAACTTTGACATTCTCGTTAAATTTTTTGTTGAACCACTTGGAATACTAAAGGATACTCGGGAATCTCGTACACACAGTACCGTACGAATTCTATATCCTTGATATGGTCTTACATGAAATCTTGTATCGATGCCAATAGCCCAGCTATGGTCTTACACGAAGTCTCATATTGATGCCATATCCCAGGTATGGTCCTACACGTAATCTTAGTAACCCTAATGTCATGACATTTGTATCCTATCTATTCTTAAGGTCCAACCGAAATATCTCGCTTGTCGAAACTTTGTCAAATACATCCAAAGGGTAAATCACATTTCATACAATATTAATGTATTTAAATATAAATATAACAATGCATTATTTACGTACGAACTTACCTCGGTACAAAAATAGTAGAAATGGGACCTAATTGCCAAACACTTTATTTTCCCCCGATCTAGGTCCGAACCTCATTTTTCTTGATCTATAATAACAAATTTAACTCATTTAATACTCACATTGTTAAATTCAGTCCAAAAAACATATTATGGAAAAATTACATTTTTGCCCCTAATGTTTCACATTTTTACAATTTAGTCCATAGGCTCGTAAATTGAAATATATTAAATTTTTCCAAGACCCAAGCCTAGTCGAACCATTTGTATGCTCATACCTGCCTGCAGTTTTCATTTAATCACACTTTTACTACTCATTTTTGTAACTTTTACAAATAGGTCCTTTTTTATATTTTTACCGAAAATCACTTAGCAAAAGTTGTTTTTCTAACAACAGACATGCATTTTCTACCATTAGTCATCAAAATACACACATGTCTAACATGGTTCAAACCCTAAACCTTAATCATACTTCAAATTAGTACTAGAAATAGGTAGATCGTGTTACAAGGATCCCAAAAACATAAAAATCATTAAAAACAGGGCTAGAACAGACTTACAATCGAGCTTGAAAGCTTGGCAAACCCTAGTTATTTCTTCCTCTTGTAAACTTCAGCCAATGGGTATAAGATGAGCAAAAATTGGCTTTTAATTTGATTATTAATTCATTTATTATCCAAATGACCTAATGTCCCTAACTTAAAACATAAAATTTCTCTTACTCCATGTCTATATTTGTTCACTAACTTAAGTAATGGTCTAATTACCATTTAAGGACCTCTAATTTAAAATTTCATAGCAATTAGACACCTCTAGCTTATAGAATTCAAGTTCTGCTCTTTTTGTATTTTAGTCCTTTTTGCTGAATTGAGTGTCGAAACGTCAAAATTTTCGAACGAAATTTTTACAGAGTCATTCCAAAAAATAGTAAACCATAAAAATATAAGAAAAATTAAATTTTTCTGCGTCAGATTTGTGGTCCTGAAACCACTGTTTTGACTAGACCCAAAAACGAGCTGTTACATGTTTCAACTCTAGAAATTCTTTATGCTTTTGATCAAGAAATCATTGACTGATGTATTTCTTTCAAAACTCGGTTTGAAATAACTCCTAGGTGACTCTTTCTCTCTCTCGGCACCACTGATACTAATGTATTCCACCACTGATACGCAGAGTCTCTCAAAAGGGAAATTGCACACTTTAAGCATTCAGCCGATGTAGAAAAAAGTTCATCAAACACTCGAATTGTATTATTGAGCCAAAATTCGGCTCTCTCAGGATCATCATCAATATTAGCCCTGGACTATTCAACCCCGTGTTTACGAATCTTATCAACTGGAGGCTTGTTCAATCTTAAAAGCTGGACTCTTTAAGGAGCTACGGGTACAGGTTGGGTAACAAGAGGGGGTGGAGGTTGGTGAGCAGCCAGGTTAGTTCAGATATATTTCGTGAACCATTCATTCATATTTTGGAAGAAGACTTCTTTAGCCTCTCCTCCCTGGCTGCCTATCAAGGGTCTAGAATTAGACGGCGCTATCCCTTGCGCGGGAGCAAGCGCATTACTCTCAACCTCATCAGCTATCACTCCATTGGGAACCATTAGCTATATAAAAACACATTTTTAAATGTCAGGAGTCATCACACTATAATAGTTTACACATGGCATGTATAGCTAGACTCTCACACACGTTACGTTTAGTCGATTCTAAGACTAACATAGTGTGTGTGTGAGTCTAGCTATAGATGCCATATATAAACTGTGATAGTGTGATGACTCTTGACATTTCAAATGTGTTTTCATTATAGAAAACAGATCCCAATCGAGCAATAGCTGATGAAGTTGAAAGTAATGCGCCTGCTCCCGCTCAAGGGACAGCGCCGTCTGATTCTGGACCCGTGATGAGCAGCCAGGGAAGAGAGGCCAAAGAAGCCTTCTTCCAAATGATGAATGAATGGTTTACGCAATATATCCGAACTGACCTGGCTGCTCAACAACCTCCACCCCCTCCTGTTACCCAACCTGTACCCGTAGCTCCTCAAAGAGTTGAGCCTTTAAGATTGAACAAGCCTCCAGTTGAAAAGATCCGTAAACACGGGGCTGAAGAGTTCAAGGCTAATGTTGATGATGATCTTGAGAGAGCCAAGTTTTGGCTTGAAAGTACAATTCGAGTGTTTGATGAACTTTCTTGTACATCGGCTGAATACTTAAAGTGCGCAATTTCCCTTTTGAGAGACTCTACGTATCAGTGGTGCTGAGAGAGAGTCACCTGGAAGTTCTTTTAGATCGAGTTCCGGAAGAAATACATCAGTCAACGGTTCCTTGATCAATAGCATAAAGAATTTCTAGAGTTGAAACAGGGTCGTCTGACCGTAACTGAATATGAGAGAGAATTTGTACGGTTGGGCAAGTATGCTCGATAATATGTTTCTACCGAAGAGATAATGTACAAGTGGTTTGTTGATGGGCTGAACGAAGACATTAAACTTCAGGTTGGGATTAAAGATTTGAAAGAATTTGTTGTGGCTTACAAAGATGAAAACTTTAGCCATGAAAAGAATAAAGCTGATTTGAAGGCTAGAGATTCGAGGAAAAGATCGATGAATAAACCTTTCCATTCTTCATCTAAGAAATTCTAAGATTTGTACAGTAGATCGAATGCATCAGTGGGATATCAGAATAGAGATCATGGAAATCAAACTATGAATCCTAAAGCTCAAGCTACATCCGTCTCAAGTGTTGGCAGTGTAAGAAATATTAAACCCGAGTGTCGATAGTGCAGGAGAAAACATTTTGGTGAATGTTGGAATAAGAGTACTAAACCTTGCTTCAAATGTGGTTTGCCAGATCACTTTATTCGAGGTTGCCCAGAGTTATCTGGGAAGAAAAAAGTTCAGAATGTAAGATCGAGTAATACGACTGCGAGAGGTGAGAACTACAGGAAATGTATTTAGCGGTAGAGATATAACTAGAGACTCAGCTATGAGATTCGAGGCCAGAGCACTTGCTAGAGCCTATGCTATTCACGCTCGCGAAGAAGCGTTGTCCTCAGATGTTATTACCGGTACTTTTTCTCTTTTTGATACTGATATAATTACGTTGATAGATCTTGGATCAACTCATTCATATATCTGTATGAATTTAGTGTTTAAAAAGAGTTTACATGTTGAGTCTATAGAGTTTGTAATTAAAGTATTGAACCCCTTAGGCAAGCTTGTTTTAGTTGATAAGATTTGTAAGAATTGTCCTTTGATGACTCGGGGTTACTATTTTTCGGAGGACTTGATGATTTTTCCGTTTGATGAGTTTGATGTGATTCTTGGTTTGGACTAGCTGACTATGCATGATGCAGTTGTCAATTATAGACGAAAGATTATCGAATTGAAATGTCAGAATGGTGAAATTCTTCAGAATGAGTCTGATGATTCGAGTGAATTACCTACTGTGATATCGTCTATGTTAGCTCAGAAATGTATGAAAAAGGGTTATGATGCATATTTTTCATACGTACTGGATACAAAGGTGTCTGAATCAAAGATTGAATCTATACCTATTGTTTGTGAGTTTTCAGATGTATTTCCAGAAGAATTACCAGGTTTTCCACCGATCAGAGAGGTTGAATTTGGTATTGAATTAGTACCGGGAACAACATCGATATTGATAGCTCCTTACAGAATGGCTCCAACAGAATTAAAAGAGTTGAAAGCTCAGTTGCGAGAATTAACAGACAGATGTTTTGCACGACTGAGTTTTTTGCCATGGGGTGATCTTGTATTGTTTATAAAGAAGAAAGACGGATCAATAAGAATGTGTATTAACTATCGCAAGCTCAACAAAATTATGATAAAGAATAAGTATCCGTTGTCGAGAATAGACGATTTATTTGATCAGTTGAAAAGTGCAATAGTATTTTCAAAGATTGATTTGAGATCTAGTTATTATCAGTTGCGAGTTAAAGAATCAGATGTGCCGAAAACTACATTCAGAACGAGGTACGGACATTATGAATTCCTTGTTATGCCTTTCGAATTAACTAATGCTCCTGCTATTTTTATGGATTTGATGAATTAGATATTTAGACCGTATTTAGACAAATTTGCTGTTGTGTTCATTGACGACATTCTGATCTATTCACGAGATGAGTCTGAGCATGTGGAGCATTTGAGGATTGTGTTGCATGTTAGACTAACTAGTAAAGTCAGTTAGTGGTTAAATGTCTAGCTAGTAATGTCAGTTAGTGTCAGTTAGTCTGTTATACAAAACTGCTACTGTTATCTACTGTTATCTGTTAGCTTACTATTTGTATAAATACATCACTCAGTCTTCTTTCATAATAAGAGAAAAATATATTGAGTTTCATTCATGAACTCTCTTATTCTTATACTTTAACATGGTATCAGATGTTTTTTTTTTGTTCTGGTTGATCTTGTGAGGTTTTATGGCCCTTTCATCTAGCCCGTCTGTTCATTCCGCTGCAGCAGAAATGGCATCCAGTGCTGCTGATAGTGTCGACAGTAGGTTTCTTTCCACCAAGAAGATCAGTGTGTTTCTTGATGATGCTAATTACCTTTTGTGGTGGCAACAGGTTCTTCTTGCAATCAAAACTTACAAACTTTAGCCTTTTTTGGATTCTCGTACTGTTATTCCACCACAATTGATTCGAGGAGGAGATAGTGTTCTTCAAGAAAATCCAGAATTCACTCGCTTTGAACAGTAGGATAGTGCATTGGCGTTCTGTCTTCTGTAAGCCCCACTATCCTTTCTCATCTCATTGGATTGGATACAAGTGCTCAGATCTGGAACGCGATCACCACCTTATATGGCAGCAAAAGCACCTATTGGTTAGTTTTTTATCGACATGCGCTCCACTCTCAGCGCAAGGGAGATCTGTCCATGAAAGATTTTTTGATGAAGATTAAAGGGTTTTGTGATAACCTTGCCAGGTGTGGAGAGGTTATCAGTCAGCATGAGCACGTGACAGCTATTCTCAATGGTCTACTGCCTGAGTGTGAGTCAGTTATAACCATTATCACGGCTAGCCAAATACCTTACACCGTTCAAGGTGTTACAACTATGTTGATTGATGTAAAAGCTCGCCAACAAGTCTCTATCTTTGAGGTATCTAGCTCAGCTAATGCAGTGACTCATTCATCTGACGAGTCTACAAGTGTCGGTTCTGATACTCCTGTCTATCGCCCTTCTTCAACTCGAGGTCGTGGCCGTGGTAGATCATCAGGGGCACACGTTCAATGTCAGTTATGTGCGAAAAAAGGTCATCTTGTTGACCGCTGTTATCATACGTTTGACACCACTTATAAAAGTGTTGGATATAGACCCCCCACTGTGCAGGAAAATGTTTGCATGGTTGGACCAGAGGCTACTGTACCAACGTGGATGTCACCTACCATGCCTCTGTGTCATTCACCTGTTCCTAGTCCTCAATCGAGTTGGTACTTCCAACCTAGTTCAGTCTCTCCATGGATTAACCCTTTTGTTGTTCCCTCGTCTCAACATGTTATTGCTCCAGTTTCTACCAATGCTCAACCTCAAGCTTGCTTTGCAACTCCAGAGACAATTGGAGATAATTCATGGTATCCTGATTCAGGTGCAACCCATCATCTGACGAATTCGGCTGGTTCCATGTCTGACAGTTCCTCTTGCAATGGTCCAGGCAAAGTATTTGTTGCTAATGGTGCTGCTCTACCTGTGTTGGCTGCTGGTCAGTCTTTTTTGCTCACTAGAACTCGACCATTGTATATGCGCTTTTTGTTGTTTTACCTGGTATAGCTAAAAATCTATTATTAGTGTCCAAGTTTACAAAAGATAATCAGGTGGTATTCGAGTTTCTTCCTACATAGTGTCAAGTGCGTGATCTTCAAACCAGGGAGGTCCTTTTGCGTGGCTCAGTACACCATGGTCTATACAAACTGCGTCTCACAAATGCATCTAGAAGTGGCTCGGTTGGGTCGTCAGAGTTGGCACAGTGCTTCTCAGCTAATCTTTCTGTTCCTTTCCATATATGGCATTCTAGACTAGGACATCCATGTAAAGATGTGCTCACTAAAGCTCTACTTCATTGTAACATAGCATTTGATACAAATAAAATACCACTTAATTGTGTCACCTGTCATCCTGGCAAAGAGTGTAATCAACCATTTGCCAAGTCCATGACTGAGTATTTTGCTCCTCCTCAATTAGTTACGGCTGATGTTTGGGGACCAGCACCGATTTCTTCAAATGGTTTTCAATTTTATGTGGCCTTTACCGATGCCTATACGAGGTATACATGGGTGTATTTCATGTGCCAAAAGTCAAATGTGTGTGGCATTTTCACTCAGTTTCATAAACAAGCAGAGAGATCACTTGGTGTCAAGCTTGAAGCCTTGCAAACAGATGGAGGGGGTGAGTTTCAGGTGTTGAAATCATACTTATCTCAAGAAGGAATTGTGCAATGACTAACATATCCATACACTTCTGCTTAAAATAGACTCGTTGAGCGAAAGCACAGACATATAGTTGAAGTTGGTCTGTCTATGCTGGCTCATGCATCAATGCCTTTAAGCTTTTGGTCTGATGCCTTCATCAGTGCCATCTACCTTATCAATCGATTACCATCTTCTTCTCTTTCCTTTATAGTTTTTGGGTGCTTGTGTTTTCCCAACCTCAAGCCCTACAATAGTCACAAACTCCAATTTCGTTCCACCCCCTGTACATTCTTGGTTACTCTCCTCTACACAAAGGGTATAAATGTCTAGCTTCTAATGGGAGACTATATGTTTCACGGCATGTCACTTTCCATGAGGATGATTTTCCCTTTAAAAATAATAGTCTTCAAGTCAAGTTACCTTTGTCAACACCAAAGTCAAATTCTAGACTTCTTGTCATATCCACCCCACCTACACCTATCATACCATCTGACACTATAATTAATTCCCCAGTACAATCTTTCTCTCTTGTCAATCATTCTAGCCTACCTACTCCACTAAACCACTCTTTTAGCAATCCTATGTCCAGCTCTCTTTGTCCCACCACAACCAATCAGTCCCTTCCACCGCCTTTACCTCCTCTTAATTCTCATACCATGATTACGAGAAGCAAAGCGGGGGTTTTCAAACCTATGGCATACATAAGCTTAACTTCTTCTCCTTCTAATGACTTACCTGTCACAATTCATGAAGCCATGTGCCATGAGTGTTGGCGAACTGCAGTCCAGCGTGAATTGCAAGCTCTTTACATTAACAATACATGGCATTTGTGTTCTCTTCCTGCCAATTGCCAAGCAATAGGCTACAAATGGTTATTTAAAGTGAAAAAGAAAGCTTATGGTTCCATCGACAGGTACAAAGCTCGACTGGTAGCTAAGGGGTTCTCTCAGCATGTTGGTCTTGATTTTCGGGACACCTTTAGTCTGATGGTTCGAGCAATCACTATACGCACCATTCTTGCTATAGCTGTCATGAGAGGATGAGATTTGAGGCAAATTGAAGTCAACAATGCTTTTCTGAATGGTGAGTTGACTGAGAAAATATATATGCAGCAGCCGCCTGGGTTTGAAGTGGCAAGTCAGACGGGTTCAAGGTTGGTTCGCAAGCTCAACAAAGCACTCTATGGGCTTCGTCAAGCACCTCGAGCATGGTTCCAAACTCTCAGACGGTTTCTAGTTGATACACTTGGTTTCTCTGCTTCAAAAGCTCACTCTTCTTCATTCATTCGGACTTCCTCCAATTCTTGCATGTTTCTCATGGTATATGTGGATGACATAGTACTCACTGGAAGCTCTAACAAGGACATTGATGATGTTAGTACTCACTGGAAGCTCTAACAAGGACATTGATGATGTAGTGACACAACTTCATAATAAGTTCGCTCTTAAAGATATGGGGAGACTCAATTTTTTCTTGGGCATTGAAGTTCGACACTGGGCTCAAGGACTTGTTCTCATTCAGAAGCGATATGTTTAGGAAGTTCTTCACAAAACTAGGATGTCAGGTGCTGCACCCACCCCCACACCCATGGCCAGCACACCCAAGCTTGCTGCATCGAATGGTAGTCCTCCTCTTGCCGATAGTTAGTTATATCAGAGTGTTGTTGGTATGCTTCAATTCCTGTGCATCACAAGACCTGATTTAGCATTCTGTGCTAACAAGCTAAGTCAGTTCATGAACTCACCTACCGAGAATCATTGGAAAGTTGTCAAAAAAGTTTTGTGATATCTTGTCAGGACATTGGATCATGGTTTGTATTTTTCTCAAGGGCTGTTCAATTTAGTGTGCTATTTTGACACTGACTGGGCCTCCTTTGTTGAGGACAGGCGGTCGACTACAGGCTATGTGGTTTACTTAGGTCCTAACCCTGTTGTTTGGAGCTCTAAAAAGCAAGCAGTCGTGTCTCGTTCCTCTGCTGAAGCAGAATATCGGAGTTTAGCAAATTGCGTCTATGAGTTGTTGTGGGTTAAGCATTTGTTAGATGAAGTTGGTGTCATGCAGGTTCAGTCACCAGTGGTTTAGTGCGATAATACCTCCACGATGTCAATGGTTGCGAATCCTACTCACCATGCACGTATCAAACATGTCGAGATAGATCATCATTTCGTCCGAGAGAAAGTTCTTGATGGATGTATACAAGTAAACTTTGTCCCGTCAGCAGATCAAATGGTTGATGTTCTTACAAAATCAATCACGCCAAAGCAGTTTACTGAGTTTAGACGTGCTCTACAGGTTTTTGCCAGTGATGATCAATTTAATAGTCGAAGGGAAAACGGGGAGAATGTTAGACTAACTAGTAAAGTCAGTTAGTGGTTAAATGTCTAGCTAGTAATGTCAGTTAGTGTTAGTTAGTCTGTTATACAAAACTGCTACTGTTATCTGCAGTTATCTGTTAGCATACTGTTTGTATAAATACATCACTTAGTCTTCTTTCATAATAAGAGAAAAATATATTGAGTTTCATCCATGAACTCTATTGTTCTTATACTTTAACATTGCAGACCTTGATAGATAAGAAAATGAATACTAAATTCAACAAATGTGAGTTTTGGCTCCTTGAGGTTGGATTTCTGGGGCATATTGTTTCATCTGAAGGCATTAGAGTTAACCCGAGCAAGATTTCTACTATTGCGACATCGATGACACGACTGCTTCAAAAAGATGTGAAATTCAAATGGTTAGAAAAATGTCAATAGAGTTTCAAGCAGTTGAAAGCACTGTTAATTGAGGTGCCAGTATTGGTTCAACTTGAGTCGGATAAAGAATTTGTGACTTACAGCGACGCGTCACTAAACGGTTTGGGTTGCATATTGATGCAAGAGGGAAACGTTGTAGCTTATGACTCTGGATAGTTGAAACTGCATGAAAAGAACTATTCGACGAATGATTTAGAGTTGGCTGCTATAGTCTTTGCATTGAAAATCTGGCGTCATTATTTATACGGAGAAAAATGCCACATATTTACTGATCACAAGCGTTCAAAGTATATTATGACTCAGAAAGATTTGAATTTCGACAACGGAGATGGCTTGAGTTACTTAAAGACTATGAGTTAGTAATTGATTATCACCCGAGGAAAGCGATCGTGGTTGCTGATACTCTGAGCAGAAAATCATTATATGCTTTGAGTGCGATGAATACACAGTTACTTTATCTGATGACGGTTCGATTGTAGCTTAGTTGAAAGCAAGACCGTTATTTCTTTAGCAAAGCTGTGAGGTGCAGAAATGTGATAGTGAATTGAAAGCCAAACGAGTTCAGTGTGAGTCGACTAGTGATTCAGAGTACCAAATCAGATCCAATGATTGTTTGATGTGGCCACCTCCGAGTCCCTCACATCTCTAAATCCTCTAAGGGTGGGAATTACCTGTATAGTTAAAAGAAAAGGGTTAGTTACAAGAACTCAGTGTGTAATCCCCTATCATGCAGTAACAGTCTGGGCCTGAGCCCTATCTAGTAACGGTACAGTGTGGGCCTTGGCCCAATACAGTAATAGTGTGGGCAAAAGCCCAAATAATAGCAGAACAGAACAGTGATGCAACCCAACCCAAACTAGCCAACACACCATCCGTACCAACCAACACACCATGTAGAGACTAACTCGACCCACCCAGCATAGCTGCTAATAGTAATGCAACAAAGCTGCTAATAACAGTAAATGTGGCCAAGCCACTAAAATCAGAATATGTGGCGAAGCAACTAGAACAGTAAAAACGTGGCAGCGCCACTAGTATAGTACTTATTCCAAATCAGAATCCCAACCCCAATGTAGAATGTCGTGTCATAAATATTACATGTATGCAATATGTCATATTCATACCAGCCATATAGATATCATACACACATCAACATAACCTACCACTAGGGGTATAATGGTCATCTTGTCGGTTAAGGGAAAAAGGTAATTTCACCCCTCAGCGGTATTTCGGTAATTCTACTCTACAAGGGTATTTCAGAAAATTCCACCCTATGAGGATATTTTGGTAATTCTATCCTACGAGGGTATTTCGGTAATTATACCCTTCAAAGGTTTTTCAGTAATTCTAACCTTCGAGGGTATTTCGGTAATTCTACCCTTGGAGGGTCTTTCGGTAATTCTACCCTTCGAGGGTATTTCGACACAGTTTACGACCTTTTCAAAGGCCTGTCATCGTCTCGAACGACTCGGATAACTTATATGGCCAAAACAGTGTAATTGGGCCCAAGGCTAGTTACTTGGCCCAAGTGGGCCCACACACTCATGTGGCCCGTTCAGCCCACATTCCGTCACGGCTATGCGAACCTCGCAGCCTAATCTCTTATTTGCCTCTTACCGTGGATTTCGTGCTTATGGGCCCATGAGTCCATTGGGCCTACATGGCCCATTTCGACCCTACGAGGCCCATTACGACCTAAGCCCACGAAAACATTCGTGGTAGTCTCTACGGTCCATCGCCAACGATTGTGGCTCGATTTATCCCTACGAGCGTTCGCACGCTCGTGAGCCCTCAGATGCTGAAGTTTTGGCTTTTTAGATTTGGCCGATTCACAATTAAACAGGGGTGTGAATACACACCTTCATCCGTCGTTTTGACAGAAACAACATTCGGTGTACGATTACACACCTGTTATGGGTTCTAGTTTGAAGCGCTTCCATGATTAAACACCTATGATAATAGCAACCGCATGAATTAGTCTCAAACCTTTGTGAATCCATCACCATAATATTGAATACGCTTTAATCAAACTAATGCTACTTACCAATCAACAACTGCAATCTTCTCTAGTTCCAAAACCACGTATTCCTTTCAATGCTATTACGTTCACAAGAACCGTTAACCGATTCATAAGAATCTACCATCCCATAAGAATATCTTTATACTATGCTTAAAGCACTTACCTCAAATCAAAAGATCTCTGGCAGGGGAAAAGTAATCGGCCTACCCCTTGGTTAAGGAAAACGAGTCCCTTGCAACATTTAAACAAAAAAGAAGGTGTTAGATCAACTTATCTCCTCGACAAACAAGGGTGAAACAGCCTTTCGGCCCAAGAGATACAAAACCAAGCATGGAGAAAGAAGCCAACCAAGATTCTGCTAGAGTCACCACTCACCAATAAATTGAAGAGATTAAGAAACGGTTAGGAATGAAGAGGAGAAGGTGTTTAGGCTTTAACAGATTCAGTCAACACAAGAAGGACAAAGGTTTTGAGAGAGAAATATTCGGCTATCTTGGAAAGAAAAGAAACAATGAGAGGGAAATAAAGAAGTTGAGCTCAGCTAAAGGAGAAACCAAGAAGAGAAAAAGATGATTCGGCAAAGAGTGGGCAGCAATTGAGAAATAACGATGAAAGGGAAAAGACCTGAATCGTTAAAATGTTGCACGAGATGCCACAAAAGATGTAAATCCTGAAATGCACAAAAAGAAAACCCAAAATGGCAAAGAGGATTTTCAATTTCTACCCTCACAAAGTTGCCAAAAATTCACAAATAAGATTCCCCTTAGCTAAAATCCCCTACTCAAGCTCCCCCATTCGGCCATGACTCCCTTTGTATTCAAATTCCTTAAAAATCTCCACTGATTGCTCCTTGATTCACTCCACACCCCCATTCAAACTTACTCAAACTTGATGACCAAGTCTCCAACCACCTCTACAGAGTTTGAATCAAACTATATCTCTCACACCACAGAGACATAAAACAAAACCTTCTTATTGCATGCCATGGGATCCGAACCTCAGACCACTACAACACTCCACATGCCACTTGCCACCTCTACCAGTAGACTTCTTGTGTCACAAGTCAAGCACACTTAATATATATGTCCTTTAAGCTAACATCCAGGTTCCAAAGGAGCAAAAATCAAAATTTTTCCAGAGGCCATACTTGAACCCAGGCGTCCTAAAATCCCCAAAACACACCCAAGACACTTAGCCATTAAAGCAAACAATCAATTTGGTCAGAACATGAAACATTAAAGACCTTATATTTTGGGGCGTTACAATTCTACCCCCTAAAAAGAAATTTCAGCCTCAAAATTTACCTGGTCAAAAAAGGTGAGGATATTGTTGTTGCATCGCCTTTTCAAGCTCCCATATGGCTTCATCAGTACCGTGATTACGCCCGAGCACCTTTACCAAAGGAACAGATTTCCTCCGTAATACCTTAACATCACGATCCAGAATCTGCACCGGTTCTTGCTCAAAAGTCAGATTAGGTCTAACCTCAATCTCCTCCACCGGCACTATTTGGAGGGATCAGAGCGGTATCACCTCAGCATAGAGACGTGGAACACATCATGTATCCAGTTTAACTCAGGAGGCAGCTCAAGCTAATAGGCGACCGATCCCACTCACTTTAATATTCGGTAAGGTCCGATGAATCTAGGGCTCAGTTTGCCTTTCTGTCCAAATCTTAGAATCTTCTTCCACGGCGAGACTTTCAAAAAGATATGATCCCCCACAGAGTACTCTATCTCTTTACGCTTTAAATCTGCATACGACTACTGCCTATCAGATGCTTCTTTAAAACCGATCTTGGATCAACTTTACTTTTTCTTCAGATTTTGAAAATAACTTTGGCCCCAAAACTTGTCGCTCACCAAGTTCTGTCCAACAGGTAAGGGTGTGACACCTATGACCATATAACGCCTCGTAAAGTGCCATCTGAATACTTGCTTGGTAGATGTTGTTATATGCGAACTCTGCTAATGGCAAGTAGTCTTCCCAACTGCCATTGAAATCAATTACACAGCTTCTTAGCATGTCCTCTAATACCTAGATCACCCTCTCCGATTGACCGTTAGTCTGAGGATGAAATGCCGTACTAAAATCCAACCTTGTACCCAAAGCCTCGTGTAACTTTTTCCAGAATCAAGATGTGAATCTAGGGTCTCTGTCCGAAATGATAGACACTGGTACCCCATACAGTCTCACAATCTCAGCCACGTATAACTTAGCCAACTTCTGCAGTGAATAATCAGTGTGGACCTGTATGAAGTGGGAAGATTTAGTCAGTCGGTCAACAATAACCCATACCGAGTCCTTCTTAGTGGGTGTTAAGGGTAGCCCACTTACAAAGTCTATGGTAACCCTCTTCCACTTCCAGAGTGGAATCTTTAGTGGCTGCGGTAACCCAGAAGGTAGTTGGTGTTCAGCCTTAACTTGCTAGCATGTCAGACACTTACCCACGAAATTAGTGACCTCGCGCTTAAGCCCTGGCCACCAGTACAGTTCACGCAGGTCTTGATATAACTTGTTTCCACCAGAATACATGGCATAAGGACTGATATACGCCTCCTGTAGGATAGACTACCCCAGCTCAGAATCTCTTGGTATACAAACTCTCCCATGGAAACATAATACTCCCTCACTATTCAGCCCAAAATTCGTAGTCTGCCCCTGCTCAACCAATCAGAAATGAGGAACCAACGATTCATCCAACAACTGTTTCCCCTTAATTTGATCAGTCCAGGTCGGTCTCACTTGGAGTTTAGCCAGCAAACTACCATATTCAAACAAGCTAAGATGAGCAAACATTGCTCTCAAATCAGATACAACCCTACGGCTCAGTTCATCGGCTACTACGTTAGCTTTACCAGGATGGTACTCAATCGAGCAATCATAATTCTTAAGCAGCTCTATCCATCTTTGTTGCCTAAGATTTAACTCATTCTGAGTAAGGAGGTACTTGAGGCTTTTATGATCCGTGCAAATAATAGACTTCTCACAGTATAAGCAATGCCTCCAAATCTTCAGTACGAAGACCAACGCAGCTAACTCAAAGTCGTGAGTGGGGTAATCTGCCTCATCAGGCTTAAGCTGACGAGACACGTAAGCAACCACCTTACCCTCTTGCATCAATACACAGCCCAATCCAATGTGCGACGCATCACTGTAGACAGTGAATTCCTTCCCAGACTCTGGTCGTATTAACACCGGGGATTCAGTCAGAACTTTCTTCAGTTTCTCAAAATTCTCTTGCTGTTTATCGGTCCAATTAAATGGTACCACTTTACGTAGTAACTTAGCCAGAGGTGCAGCAATCAGTGAAAACCCCTCAACAAAATGTTTGTAATATCCAGCCAGACCCAGAAGGCTTCGAATCTCAGATATACTCTTTGATGGTTTCGAATCCAATACGGCTTCAATTTTTCGAGGATCAACCCTAATCCCCTCGGCAGACACCACGTGACCCAGAAATGTCACTTCTCGCAACCAGAACTCACACTTACTGCACTTTGCGTATAGCTATTTTTCCCTCAGAATTTGCAAAATAATTCTAAGATGTGCATCATGATCCTCCTCGGCTCTGGAATACACCGGGATGTCATCTATAAACACCACTACAAATCCATCCAAGTAGGGCTGGAACACTCGGTTCATCATATCCATGAAAGTAGCTGGTGCATTCGTCAACCCAAACGGCATTACCAGAAACTCGTAATGACCATAACAAATCCTGAACCCAGTCTTATACACATCCGCTTCCTTAACCTTTAGCTGATGGTACCTAGATTGAAGATCTATCTTGGAGAAAACCGAAGCTCCTTACAGCTGGTCAAACAGATCATCTATCCTCGGTAAAGGGTACTTGCTCTTAACAGTCAGTTTGTTCAGTTGACGATGATCGATGCACATGCGCATGGATCCATCTTTCTTCTTCACGAATAACATTTGTGTTCTCTATGAAGACACACTCAGCCGAATGAACCCTCGGTCCAGTAGCTCTTGAATTTGAGCCTTTAACTCCATTAGCTCCTTCAGTGCCATCCTATAAGGGGCGATGGACACCAGAGCTATTCTCGGTAGGAGCTCGATAGCAAATTCAACCTCACGGTCTGGGGGCAACCCAAGAAACTCTTCAGGAAATACATCTGGAAACTCTTGAACAGTTCTGACATATCCAACAGAAGGACCCTTAGAATCAAAACTACTGACATAAGCTAAAAACGTCTCGCAACCCTTGTGAACTAGTTTCTCGGCCTTTGATGCTGAGATTACATTAGACAGATAATCTCTTCGCTCCTCTAACACAACCACCTCCTCTTCCTCAGAAGACTTCAACACCATACGCTTAGCAGCGTAGTCCAAATTCGCATGGTGTTTCATTAGCCAATCGATGCCTAATATCAGATCGAATTTGCCAAACGTCAATTCCATCAAATCGGCCGAAAAGACAATCCTTTGGACCTTTAGGGGCACGTCTATAAACAACTTATTCACTCTAACCGACTGTCCCAGCAGACTTAACACAATCATCTCCCTATCAGTAATTCCAAACTGAAAATCCAGCGTCCCAGACACAGTGCATGCAACATACGAGTGTGTAGACCCCATGTCAATTAAAGCAGTGTATGGTACACTATAAATTAGGAATGTACCAGTTATGACATCCGAGACGTCGCCATCCTCTCGGTGACGAGAAGCATAGACCAAACATGGTTGTCTCGCCTCCGTGTCACCAACACCTCTGCCCGGTGCTCCACGACCTCTTCCCAAACCATTTCCTCCTCTAGCCTGACCACGGCCTCTTGGTGGCTGCTGACCACCTCTTTCTGGCTGGACATGGCCCTGACCTGCGGCTTGCATATGAATAGTCCTTTGTGTACAGTTCTTGACCTGGTGATCCATGGACTCACATCTAAAACATGCCCCGGTTCATTTCCAGCACTCACCCTAGTGAGCTCTCCCGTAATCTGCGTAAGGCTACGGTCTAACCATAGTAATAGGAACTGCTCGGACTGACCCTTCAAACCTGACCTTCTTTATAGGCCTTCCAAAATAACCTGAGGGCCCTGAATCCCTTTTAAATCTACCCTTATCTTTCTTGCAATTCTGGCGCTCAAGGCGATTCACATCCTCTGTAATTTTTGCTTTCTCAACAAGGGCAGCAAAATCTTGCTCCCTCTGTAGAGCTATCAACACACATAACTCATCCCGAAGGCTATCTTCGAACCGCACACAACATTCATACTCAGTTGCGACTATTCCCCCAGCATAACGACTTAACCGTAAGAATTCTGCCTCATATACTGCCACTGTCTTTTTCCTCTGGGTCAGACTCAGAAATTCCTTTCTTCGGGCGTGCACATAACTTGCGCCTACATACTTCCCTTGAAAGGTCGTCTTGAAGAACTCCCACGTCAAATGGTCACTCTTACAGTGAGCCACCACTGGTATGCCTCGTCTCGCAGTAAGGACACTGCTCCCTTTAATTTTTGTTCCACAGTACAGTCGAGCTCATCCATTATCCGCTCGGTAGCCTCTAACCAATACTTTGCTACATTCGAGGCTACACCAGAAACACACCTGCAGATTTCCACTCCATTAGACCGGAGCCGCTCAGAAATTTTCCCTCAGCCCACTGACCAATACTTGCTCCAGCAACCCTTTCGAGAACCCGTAGCATTGCTTGGGATAGAGCATCATCCCCAACTACTCAGTCATGAGACCCTGTCTCTGTTATTGGTGAGGCTGGTGCCTCCTTAACAGGCATGTGACCCGATGCGGATGACCCAGCCCTAGCGCATCGGCCTCTACCGCGGCCTTGAGTACCCCTTCTAGCGCTCATTTTCTCTTTGCGTATTATCTGTTTTAAAAGTCTTATGAATCAGTTCATAATTCCAGTAATTATTAACAGATGTTTTATGACAATCAGTATTTAAAGTTTTTGTTTTCATAGATCGAGATATCTCACTACAGTTTTCAATCTTCTATAGTATCAGTTTAACCTAACAATAGAGTTTTAGGAAAGTACTACTATTTATAGTAATTTCTCAGTATAACATTTCAGTCTATAGCAGTAAACAGTGTCAGACCTGGCTCTAATACCATTAAATATAACACCCCAAACCCATTCCACAATTTAAACCCATTTCACAACCGAGTTTTGCAACCTGGCTCTAATACCACTAAATGTAACACACCAAACCCGACCTAGACGTTATGACTGGATCTGACGTGTCACATCGAAGTGCTGATTTGAAAACCATTCTTGTCTATGCAAATTCGTGACTAAAATTTTAAATCCTTTTTGAAACTAATTATTATTGAAAATGTTGGAGTTGTAAAATCAAAACTTGTTATTCACTTATTAGTTATATCATTTATTACAAGTTTATTAATTAGGATTAAATATCGCAGAAGCTTATCCAATTGTAAATTTTAAAATTTGAAAATGCGTAATTTTCTTTGGAAACAATTATTATTTTGAAAACACGTGTTTCCTAATCTAACAAGTTAACGTAAAAAGTTAAAAACAAATAAAAGTTAAAAAAACCTCAAATGGCCTTATTACATAAATATTTCCCCAAAATAAATAACTTAAAAAAATAAGTATAAATCAAAATACTTGCGAACATGTGGCCACCTCCGAGTCCCTCGCAGCTCCAAATCCTCTAAGACTGGGGATTACCTGTACAGTTAAAAGAAAAGGGTGAGTTACAAGAACTCAGTGTGTAATCCCCTATCATGCAGTAACAGTCTGGGCCTGAGCCGCATCCAGTAACGGTACAGTGTCGGCCTTAGCCCAATACAGTAATAGTGTGGGCAAAAGCCCAAATAATAGCAAAACAGAACAGTGATGCAACCCAACCCAAACTAGCCAACACACCACCCGTACCAAACAACACACCATGTGGGGACTAAGTCAACCCACCCAGCCAACACACCAATATCGCAGCATAGCTACTAATAGTAATGCAGCAAATTTGCTAATAACAGTAAACGTGGCCAAGCCACTAAAATCAGAATACGTGGCGAAGCCACTAGAATAGTAAAAACATGGTAGCACCACTAGTATAGTACTTCCACCAAATCAGAAACCCAACCCCAATGCAGAATGTCGTGTCATAAATATTGCATATATGCAATATGTCGTATTCATACCAGTCATATAGATACCATACACACATCAACATAACCTACCACTAGAGGTATAATAGTCATCTCGTCAGTTAGGGGTAAAAAGGTAATTTCATCCCTCAAGGGTATTTCAGTAATTCTACTCTACAAGGGTATTCCGGTAATTCTACCCTACGAGGATATTTTGGTAATTCTATCCTACGAGGGCATTTCAGTAATTCTACCCTTCGAGGGTATTTCGGTAATTCTACCTTTCGAGGGTATTTTGGTACAGTTTACGACTTTCCAAAGGCCCACCGTCGTCTCGAACGACTCGGATAACTTATATGGCCAAAATAGTGTAATTGGGCCCAAGGCCCGTTACTTTGCCCAAATGGGCCCCACGCTCGTGTGGCCCGTTCAGCCCACATTCTGTCAGGGCTATGCGAACCTCATAGCCCAATCTCTCATTAGTCACTTACTGTGGATTTCGTCCCTGTAGGGCCCATGAACTAATTGGGCCCACATGGCCCATTTCGGCCCTACGAAGCCCATTACGACCTAAGCCCACGAGAACATTCGTGGCAGCCTCTACGGTCCATCGCCAACGATTGTGGCTCGATTTATCCCTACGAGTATTCGCACGCTCGTGAGCCCTCTGATGTCAATGTTTCAGCTTTTCAGCTTTTACCGATTCACAATTAAGCAGGGGTGTGAATACACACATTCATCCGTCGTTTTGATAGAAACAACATTGGGTGTACGATTACATACCTCTTATGGGTTGTAGTTTGAAGCGCTTCCAAGATTAAACACCTATGATAGCAACAACCCCATCAATTAGTCTGAAACCCTTGTTAATCCATCACCATAATATTGAAGACGCTTTAATCAAACTAACGTTACTTACCAATCAATAATCGCAATCTCCTCTAGTTCAAAAACTACATATTCCTTTCAATGCTATTACCTTCTCAAGAACCGTTAACCAATTCATAAGAATATACCATCCCATAAGAATAACTTTACACTATGCTTAAAGCACTTACCACGAATCAAAAGATCTTTTACAGGGGAAAAGTAATCGGCCTACCCCTTGGTTAAGAAAAACGAGTCCCTAGCAACATTCGAATACTATCTCCTCGGCAAACAAGGGGGAAATAGCCTTTCGACCCAAGAGATACAAAATCGAGCATGGAGAAAGAAGCCGACCAAGATTCGGCTAGAGTCACCACTTACCAATAAATCGAAGAGATTATGAAACGGTTAGGAACGAAGAGTAGAATGTGTTTAGGCCTTAACAGATTCGGTCAACACAAGAAGAACAAAGGTTTTGAGAGAAAAATGCTCAGCTATCATGAAAGGAAAAGAAACAATGAGAGGGAAAATAAGAAGTTGAGTTCGGCCAAAGGAGAAACCAAGAGGAGAAAAAGATGATTCGACAAAGAGTGGGCAGCAATTGAGAAATAACGATGAAAGGGAAAAGACCCGAATGGTGAAAATGTTGCACGAGATGCCACAAAAGAAGTAAATCCCGAAATGCACAAAAAGAAAACCTGAAATGGCAAAGAGGATTTTTACTTTCTATTCTCTCACAAAGTTGTCGAAAATGCACAAATGAGATTCCCCTTAGCAGAAATCCCCTACTCAAGCTTCCCCATTCAGCATGACTCCCTTCTCATTCAAATTCCCTAAAAATATCCACTAATTGCTCCTTGATTCACTCCACACCCCCCAATTAAACTTATTCAAACTTGATGACCAAGTCTCCAACCACCTCTGCAGAGTTTGAATTAAACTCTACCTCTAACACAACAGAGACATAAAATAAAACCTCCTTATTGTATGCCATGGGATTCAAACCTTAGACCACTAGAACATTCCACACGCCACTTGCCACCTCTACCAGTAAACTCCTTGTGTCACAAGTCAAGCACACTTAATATATATGTCTTTTAAGCTAACATCCAGGTTCTAAAAGGAGCAAAAATCAAAAGTTTTCCAGAGGCCATACTTGAACCTAGGCTTCCTAAAATCCCCAAAACACTTAGCCATTCAAGCACACTAGCAATTTGGTCAAAACATGAAAAATTGAAGACCCTATGCCTACCAACAAGAATATTTACAATGGTTTCGCAGATAAACCACCAAATGATAATATAAACGATGGTATCGCACACAGCCCATCGTGAATAAGTAATAAGGTGGTATCGCACACAGCCCACCAAAAAGGATGATTACGATGGTATCACACACAACCCACCAAGTAATTATTACGGACATTTTTTTTTGCACTTACATATCTATTCCGAGGTTCATACGGGAATTCCTCACTATCTATCAATTTCAATCAATCTCAATCATAATTGATCTCATTCATACAATGCACCAATAAGTAAGAACATTTGTATTAAAGATGTATTGTTTACACATAAACTTACCTCGGTGCAAAATGTATTAATCGACAGTTTAGTCCGTAACCTTGCCTTTTCCTCAGTCAAGGTTGTTTCTGCGCTCTTCTTGATCTATAATAGTAAAATTCATTCATTCAATCACTTTATAATTCATGATACATCAAAATCTCTACTTAGGCAAAAATGACCATTTTGCCCTTCTACTTTGGCAAATTACAATTTTGTCCCTAGGCTCGTAAATCATTTTTCATCACATTTTCTCATTAAACAAGCCTAGTTGAAAATTCATTTCTTTTACAACAACTCACAAAACCAATTACTTCATGCATTTATTACACAAATTCAGCCTTTTACTAATAGGTCCTATTTAGGTGTTTTCATGGTAACACCTTTCACAAAAGTTGTTCCTTAACTCACTAACATTCATTTTCTTCCATAAAAACTCAACAAACAACATGAACACTCTCATGGAAAGTCCCTAAACTTTCAACCATTTTGTAAAATAGTCCCCTCATTAGCTAGCTTAAGCTTTGGGGGTTCCAAAAGTACAAAAAATATCAAGAAAGACTTCTAAAATCACTTACTTGCAAGTGAATAGCTTGGCTGAAAGTTTGGAATCCAAAAATCTCTATTTTCCCTTCAACTTTCGGTGGAGAAGAAGCATGAATAGTAAAAGATGATATCTCTTTTATTCATCTTATTTTATTCATTTTTTATCACCTAATTTCACCAAAATTTGATCAAATTTTAAAGCTCTTGTCTCCCTTGTTCCCTATGGCCAGCCATACCCTCTTAATGTCCTAATTGTACTTTAAGTACCTCCAATTTAATATTCTATGGCTATTAGACACCTCTATCTTGTATAATAGAACTTTCGCACTTTATGGGATTTAGTCTTTTTTCACAATTAAGCATACAATTGCTAAAATTAAAGCACCAAAATTTTCATACATCCATATGATTATGCCATAACACATAAAATAATATCAAAATAATTTTCTTCAACCTCAAATTAGAGGTCCCTGTAACACCCCAAACCTGGCCTAGACGTTATGGCTGAATCTGGCATGTCACATCAAAAGGTTGTATAAAACCATACGGTCATTAAAACCTTTCTTCAATTCCAAAAATTTTTATCAATGAAAAACTCTAAGTTTCGTTGCTTATCAAATAAGGTTTGCTTAATGATGTTTCCTTTGCAAACACAATATTATTTTCAAAACATTGTTTGTTGCAAAAGACTAACTTTTAAAGTTACGAAAATGTGATATTTGAAAACAGCAGTTATTATTTTAAAAACCCGTGTTTGAATGTTTGGCAGTTCATAATTAAAAGAATTACCGATTGAAAGTTAAAAGAAAATCCCAATGGCCGTATTACATAAATTATTAACCCAACAAAAACATAGAAAAAAATTAAACCCAAAATTTGCTAAGTTCCGTTTATTAACAAATACGATGTATGGCCACCTTCAAGTCCTCCACAGCTTCAAATCCTTTAATGCTGGGGATTACCTGCACGATTTAAAGGAAAAGGGGTGAGTTACGAGAACTCTGTGTGTAATCCCTTATAACGGTCATAATCTGGGCCCAAGCCCATACAGTGTCGGTCTGGGCCTAAGCCCTATTCGGTAACAAGCTGGGCGTAAGCCCCGATCATCTCAATGCAAGTGGATATGTACCCACCCCAATCCTATCCAGCCAACAAACTCTCCACCCGTACCAACCAACACACCATGTGGGGACCATGTCAACCCACCCAGCTAAAACCCTCTAATGATGCAGTCAAGCTGCTAATAATGGTATATGTGGCTGAGCCACTAAATACAGCACATGTGGTGAAGCCACAAGAACGGTATGTGGCAATGCCACTAAACAGTACTTCCTCTGAAAAACAATCCTAGCCCAATGCAATATGTTATGAATGCATAGTATTACGCTTATAAACAGATATACAAAATCACATAAACAATGTTTAACTGTCACCCAGGGTATAACGGTCATTTTGTCATTTAGGGGTAAAACGGTAATTTCATCCCTTGGGGGAATTTCGGTGATTTTACCATCGAGGGTATTTCGATAACTTATCCACTAAGGGTAATTCAGTAATTTACCCACTAAGGGTATTTTGATAGTTTACCCACTGAAGGTATTTCAGTAATTTACCCACTGAGGGTATTTCGATAATTTACCCACTGAGGGTATTTCGGTAATTTACCCACTCAGGGCATTTCAATAATTTATCATCTAACAGCCTTTCTGAAGGCCCACTATCGCCTCGGACGACACAGGTTCCCTTTTTGGTCATTACGGTGTAATTGGGCCTAAAATCCAATTTCAGCCCAAACGGGTCTACATGCTCGGGTGGCCCATTCAGCTCGTTTTCGGTCTCGGTTCTGTAGACTTCGCAGTCGCATCACTCATTCGGAAATTTTCCATTGATTTTGCTCATGTGAGCCCGTTTCGGCTCAACAAGGCTTGTTACGGCCTCAGTTCTACGAGAGGATTTGTGACACTCTCAACGGTCTAACGCCATCACTAGTGGCTCAGTTTATCACTACGAGTGCTTGCACGCTGGAGTGACTTCAGTTGCCGATACTTCGACTTTTCGGTATATTGGCTTTTGACCGATTCACAGAATAACGCATAACATAACAAGCAAAGGTGTGAGATTACACACCTTATCACGTAGAGTACTAAATAATCACAAACGCCTTCACCTATACAAAACATAACACACAATTAACACATTTAGCAAAAGAATTGGGAGATCTCTATTCCAAACACCTAACCATGTGATTTATTATCACTTGCCTTCACTAGGACGATCAATTGTGATTTGCCTACTTAAACCAAAGTTTGATGCAGACACCCTTCTGCATACAGGCGGAAAGTCCCGAACCGCTGACACCCTATGCCGCTTAAGCTTGGGAGTGGAGGCTATGTGCACAGTCTCGGCTGGCACCTTTGCCGCCCCCTATGGCTAGAATCCCTCTTTGCTCATCCAAAACATGATTTTACAGAACCGAAGTCAACACAAATGCTTAAATCACAACTACAAAGTAACCAATCACCCTAACAGGAAGAAACGAGATAACGATGCAATTGGGCCTAGGGCCCATTCTCGGCCTAAATGAGCCCACACGCTTGTGTGGCCCATTTAGCCTGAATCTAGCCATAGATATGAGATTCACATTAACTAGTCCAATATATACTACACAATCATACAACTTATTCATATGGGCCCACGGGCCCATTGGGCCCTCTTCGCCCCTTTTGACCCATCATGGCCCAAACAGCATCAACCCACAAGAACATTCATGGTGGCCTCAACTATCGCATCGAAGCCCCCACAGTTGCGCTCGTACGCTCGTGTGGCTACCATTGCCGTGTGACCGGTATTTCGGCATTTGCCGCTCTACAGCTAGAGTAGTGCGAAATACACACCTGATAGGACTCTATAGTTAATCCGTGCTCCAAATACTCCTGTGCCCAGATGCCAACCAATGTATGCCTACTCTCCTCATAGATTGCTCTATTTAAAGCCAGCTTCTCACCTTCCCTCTTGCTAGCTTCCCGATGTGGGATCCCTCATTCAGCAGAGTTTAAATCCATCACAACCTCTTGCCGTCCCAACTTAGCAAAATAAATATCCCTTTTTGCTTGCGATGGGATTCGAACACAGGCTCCCCTGTAACTTAATCCATGCCGCTAGCCACTTTACCAACTACCTCCTTTTTTATCTTAAAACATCGCAACTAAATATAAGCTTATGGGCCAAAGTCTAAGTTCATTTAAAAAGAAAACAAAAAGAATTGCAAGCGCCAAGACTTGAACCTTGGACCCCTTGCTTCCTCTATGGCGTCATTCCCTTGTCTCCCATGTGGCACCAATTGCCACTAGAGCACAACTCCTTTTGTATCATTTTTCTCTACATTTTATTCTTAAAGCCTACTTACTAACTCCCAGGGTTTTATTCACCTAAATCAAAATTTTCCTAATGACCAGGTTTGATCCCGAGACTTTATGGAAGCCCTCTAACCTTCCAAAGTCATTCACCTAATAGGTCCAACTTGCATTAGTGCCGTTCTCTTGTTCTAAAAAAGTTTTAAATGCTCCTATGGCCAAGGCCCAATAGGCCCAATTCTACTAGGCCCAAATTCGGGTCGTTACAAATCTACCCCCTTAAAGAAATTTTGTCCTCAAAATTTCCAACTATATAATAGCCGTACAACACAGGTTATCCCACTACGCTTCCGTTGTGCACTCTCATCCCAATAACACTACAACACTTCTAACTTAATCTTGAAACCTCTTACACACAATCAACCATCTAACCATAGAAACAAACAGATATTCATCACACATGCATACAATTTCTATATTCAAACATCACATCTAAACAAAACACACACAAAATAAATACAACAAAATACAGTCATTTCAGCATATAACAAAGTATAATGTCAGGAAACTTACGAATTTGGTGTCGGAGACTCGGTGTACCACACTTTCAGTAATATCATTACTTTCAAAACCAAAATTTAAACAGATCAAAAAATTTTCAAAACGCATCCCACAGCTGAGTTTTACAACCTGACTCTGATACCATTAAGTGTAACACCCCAAACCCGTCCTATACGTTATGGCGGAATCTGGCATGTCACATCAAAAGGTTGTATAAAACCAAACGGTCATTAAAACCTTTCTTCAATTCCAAAACTTTTTATCAATGAAAAACTTCGAGTTTCATTGCTTATCAAATAAGGTTTGCTTAAATATGTTTCCTTTGCGAACACAATATTATTTTCAAAACGTTGTTTGTTGCAGAAGACTAACTTTTAAAGTTGCGAAAACGTGATATTTGAAAACAATAGTTATTTTTTAAAAACCAGTGTTTGAATGTTTGACAGTTCATAATTAAAAGAATTATCGAATGAAAGTTAAAAGAAAATCCCAATGGTCATATTACATAAATTATTAACTTAAAAAAAACATAGAAATAAATTAAACCTAGAAATAAATTAAACCCAGAAATTGTTAAGTTCCGTTTATTAACAAATCCGGCGTATGGCCACCTCCGAGTCCTCCGCAGCTCCAAATCCTCTAACGTTGGGGATTACCTGCACGGTTTAAAAGAAAAGGGGTGAGTTACGAGAACTCAATGTGTAATCCCCTATAACGGTCATAATCTAGGCCTGAGCCAATACGGTGTCGGTCTGGGCCTAAGCCCTGTTCGGTAACAAGTTGGGCCTAAGCCCCAATCATCTCAATGCAAGTGGATATGTACCCACCCCAATCCTATCCAGCCAACTAACTCTCCACCCGTACCAACCAACACACCATATGGGGACCGTGTCAACCCACCCAGCCAAAACTCTCCAATAATGCAGTGAAGCTGCTAATAACGGTATATATGGCTGAGCCACTAAATAAAGCACATGTGGCGAAACCATTATAACGGTATGTAGCGGTGCCACGAAAACGGTATGTGGCAATGCCACTAGAACGGTATATGGCAATGCCACTAAACGGTACTTCCTCCGATCAAAAATCCCAACCCAATGCAATATGTTATGAATACAGAGTATTACGCTTATAAACAGATATACAAAATCACATAAACAATGTTTAACTGTCACCAAGGGTATAACGGTCATTTTGTCATTTAGGGATAAAACAGTAATTTCATCCCTTAGGGGTATTTCGGTAATTTTACCCATCGAGGGTATTTCAGTAACTTATCCACTAAGGGTATTTCAGTAATTTACCCACTGAGGGTACTTCGGTAATTTAGCCACTGAGGGTATTTCGATAATTTACCCACTGAGGGTGTTTCGGTAATTTACCCACTGAGGGTATTTTGGTAATTTACCCACTGAGGGCCTTTTGAAGGCCTACTGTCGCTTCGAACGACACAGGTTCCCTTTTTGGTCATTACGGTGTAATTAGGCCTAAAATCCAATTTCAGCCCAAACGGGCCCACACGCTCGTGTGGCCCATTCAGCTCGTTTTCGGTCTCGATTCTGCAGACTTCGCAGTCGCATCACTCATTCGAAAATTTTCCATCGATTTCGCTCATGTGGGCCCATTTCAACTCGACAAGGCCCGTTACGGCCTCAGTTCTACGAGAGGGTTGGTGACACTCTCAACGATCTAACGCCATCACTAGTGGCTAGGTTTATCACTACGAGCGCTCGCACGCTCGAGTGACTTCAGTTGCCGATACTCCGGCATTTTGGTATTTCGGCTTTTGGCCTATTCATAGAATAATGCATAACATAACAAGCAAGGGTGTGAGATTACACACCTTATCACGTAGAGTACTAAATAATCACAAGCGGCTTCACCTATACAAAACATAACACACAATTAACACATTTAGCAAAAGAATTGGGAGATCTCTATTCCAAACACCTAACCATGAGATCTATTATCACTTGCCTTCACTAGGACTATCAAATGCGATTTGCCTAGTTAAACCAAAGTTTGATGCCGACACCCTTCCGCATCCAGGTGAAAAGTCCCGAACTGCTGACACCCTACACCGCTTAAACTTGGGAGTGAAGGCTATGTGCATATTCTCGGCTAGCACCTTTGTCTCCCCCTATGGCTGGTATCCCCTTTGCTCATCCAGAACATGATTTTACAGAACCAGAGTCAACACGAATGCTTAAATCACAACCACAAAGTAGCCAATCACCCTAATAGGAAGAAACGAGATAACGATGCGATTGGGCCTAGGGCCCATTCTCGGCCCAAATGAGCCCACAAACTCACGTGGCCCATTTAGCCCAAATCTACCCATAGATATGTGATTCACATTGACTAGTCCAATATCTACTACACAATCATAAAACTTATTCATATCGGCCCACTTGGCCCTTTTCGGCCCATCGTGGCCCAAACAGCATCAACCTACAAGACTACTCATGGTGGCCTCAAATATCGCGTCGAGCCCCTACACGTGCACTCGTACGCTCGTGTGGCTATCATTGTCGTGTGACCGACATTTCGGCATTTGCCGCTCTACAGCTAGAGTAGTGCGAAATACACACCTGATAGGAATCTGGAGTTAATCCGTGCTACGAACTCTCATGTGCCCAAACGCCAACCAAGGTATGCCTACTTTCCTCGTAGATTGGTCTATTTAAAGCCAGCTTCTCACCTTCCCTCTTGCTAGCTTCCTGATGTGGGATCCCTCCTTCAGCAGTGTTTAAATCCATCACAACCTCTTTCCATCCCAACTTAGCAAAATAAATATCCCTTTTTGCTTGAGATGGGATTCGAACTCAGGCTCCCCTGTAACTTAATCCATGCCGCTAGCCACTTTACCAACTACCTCCTTTTTGTCTTAAAACATGAGCAACTAAATATAAGCATATAGGCCAAAGTCTAAGTTCATTTAAAAAGAAAACAAAAAGAATTGCAAGTGCCAAGACTTGAACCTTGGACCCATTGCTTCCTCTATGGCGTAATTCCCTTGTCTCCCATGTGTCCACTTCGAAGGGCACACGGGCTAGACACACGGGCGAATGGTTGGCCGTGTGACCCAAGTCACTATGTACCCCCTGTTTTCACACGGCTGGAGACACAGACGTGTTTGATAGCTGTTTGAGACACACGACCTGGTCACACGAGCGTGTGTCCTCTGTATTGAGAAAAATTTTCAAAGTTTAGTGGAAGTTTTATAAGTTATCGGTTTTGTCCTGAACTATTCCTAAAGAATGTTTAAAGCCTCAAAGGCTATTGTAAGGGACAAATTGAATGATGATTGTATGAAATGATTAAATGTAATAACCCATTTTGAAGTGAAGTTAGAACAGTGGTTTCGGGACCAAAAATTTGACCCAAAATATAATTTATTTTTATTTAATTATATGGTTCGTAATATGATAGCTATGTCGTGTGAAAAATTTGACATGAAAATTTATCGATTTAGTGCCTAATTATGAGATGGACTAAATCGAATAAAATGTGAAAGTTGAATTCTAGTAGCTATAAGGACCAAATAGATATGGAATTCAAACAAGAGGTCCTTAAATGGTAATTAGGCCATTAAGAAAAGTATGTAGATTTTTTATGCTGACTCATCCAAGGAATTATAGAAAAAGTTTAAGGACTAAATTGGAAATAACAAAAACTTATTAATTAAAAAGATGATAAAAGATATCATCTTATTTTATTTCATCTTCAACCTAAAAACACATGAAAACCCTAAGAGAGAGAAAAGAAGCTTTCAAGTCCTAATTGGGTAAGTTCCTTTATCGTGTTTTTAGTAATTTTGATATTTTTGAAATCAAGATAGCTTAATCTCTCCATTTAGGGGATTAATTTGAAAAGTTATCAAAGTTTGGAAAATGGATTATGGATGTATGTGCTAGAAATTAGAAATTTATGGTAGAAAATGAAAGATTATTGATAGATAAGCAACTTTTACAAAGTGATTTTTGATAGAAGCTCGATTTAGGGGCTAAAATGTAAACTTGTGAAATTAAAGGAAAAATTTTGAAATTTTTTGTATAAATGTGCTATAAATTTTGTAATAGGGATTTGGTTAGGCTTGGAATAGGGAGCGATTTGCACAAGTTTCATTTTTCGGGCCTAGGGAGGAAATCAAAATTTATGTAAAAGTTAGGGGCAAAATGGTAATTTTGCCTAGGACGTAAATTGAGTCCCTATGAGTATGAAAAATGAGAAATTGACGATTAAGGCTGTTTATATAGATCCGAAAAACACAAACTTGAGGCTAGATCAAGGAAAAGAAAAGATTTCGGATCGTAGATTACTAACGCGAACAAGTGTCGAGGTAAATTCGTGTAACCTAATTGGGCATGTAACTAAGTTAATTGGATGATGTGCTTACTTGTATGCTATGATGGAAAGTTGATATATGCTTGAAATTTGAAAAAAAGGTTAAGTCCCAATTGAATATTGGGTTCCGAGGATTATGTGCGCTTACCTGAAACTAATAAGGTCTTGTATTTGTTGTGAACGGGGATTTAGCTCGGACGAGTAATCCCATTGACCTATCATATAAAAGATTTATCCCAGATGATTAATCCTAATATAATACCTCTCGAGTATGCATTAAGTTAGGATTTAGCCTGGACTGGAATCGAGCTCCTGAGCTTACGTTATATAAAGGATTTAGCCTGGACTGGTAATCCTGTTACACGGTATGAGACTCGAGGGTGTGTCCCATGACTAAGTGCCTTAAGGGGTATCCTTGAATGAGAATTGACGGATTAATGAACCCTACACTTCAAGTGTACTACTTGAGCATCCATCGGAATTCAATGATTCAATAGACATGTATCCCTTGACTTAGCATGAAAATCTTGAAATGTAATTATAATGATTGGAAAGAACATTGCATGATGAGCTTATCTATTTTTACTTGACATGTTTGTAAGTGTTGTGACTAACATGTTTGATTGAAGGCATGTGCTTAGGAAATTTTGCTAATGGATGGAAAACATGATGGTGTTTGCTTAAATATAATAACAGGATTGGCAAGTTTAGTCTCCATTAAACGAACTACTAAGCATGTAATGCTTACTCCGTTTATTTTTCTCTTGTTTCATTGTGCTCGGAAGCTCATGACGGTTGGAAGATCATTGGAGCATCGCCACACTATCAACTAGCATTTTGGGTATATTTCATGAAGTCATTTTGGATATAATGGCATGTATAGAACAACTTGGCTGATACTAGCTTGAAAATGATGTTTTGTAATCTAGCCATTGGAATGGCTAGTAATGGTTCATTTTGGTATGACTAAGTAGATTATTTTGATACATAAATACACATGTGTTATGTTGAGTACATGTCGTCTATTGTTGTTGTTGCGTAAGTTAAACCAAGGTAAGTTTATAAACACTTGTGCTTGAAATGATAAGCCATGTTGAATGCTTGAATTGGTTGGTATTGGATGTGTGTTTCAAGTGCAGGTTTTGGGTGGAATTTTAGTGAAGAAATGAATCTAGAAATTGCTTCATTTTGTCCACACAGGTTGACACATTGGCGTGTGTCTAGATCATATGTGACACACGGCCTGGTAACATGGGATGTAGTTAGGCTGTGTGTCCCCTAGACCTAAATTTTGAGAAACAGAATGCTCAGAAATAAACACACGGGCGTGTGTCTCAACCGTGTGTGGCACACGGCCTAGAACACGGGCATGCATCTTGGCCGTGTGAAACTTGTACCTAATTCAAATTAAATTAAATTACCACATGGCCTATCACACGAGCGCGTGGCATGGCCGTGTGGCGCAAGTCAGAGATCACCTAAACCGGATACGGCCTGTAGCACGGGCGTGTCCCTTAGACCACACGGACGTGTAAGCCCCGTACGTTAGAAAAGTTTTGTAATTTCTGAAAAATTCTTAGAGGTTCTGATTAAGTCCCGATTTGATTCTAATACTCGTTTTAGGCCTCAAGGGACCATTCAAGGGACAATAAGAAAAATTTGGAGTATGAATAGTATGTTTAATACAAATTGCATGAGAATGTTCTGTAAACCCCGGTAATACTTCGTGACCTTGTTCCAGCGATAGATACGGGTTAGAGGTGTTACATTTTGTGGTATCAAAGCTACGGTTTAGCCGATTCTCAGATTTGACGTAGCGAACATGAGTTAGCTATACATGCCATTATATAAATTGTGATAGTGTGATGAATCCTGATCATTTTAATTGTGTTTTTCATATAGTAATGTCATCCAACCGAGCTAAAGCTGAATCTGAGGAAGCTTAGAGCAATTCTTCGGCTTCAGTACAGAGAGTTGCATCTGCGTCTAGTAGTGAAAGGCCCGCGTCTGAGGGTCGAAGTGAGGAGGAAAAACAAGCCTGCTTTCAAATGTTGAATGAATGGTTTACACAGTACCTGAGAACAAACTCTGTTGTACAACAACCTTCCCCACCTACTCCCCAACCAATTCCTGAGGTACCATAGGGTATTGAACTTGTTAGAATCGGTAAGCCTTCGATAGATAAAATCCGCAAACATGGGGTGGAAGAATTTAGAGCTACCACAGATGATGATCCGGAAAGGGCTGAGTTTTGGCTAGAGAATACTATCCGGGTTTTTGATGAATTATCCTGTACTCCTACTGAATGTCTGAAATGTGCAGTCTCCCTGCTAAAGGATACATCTTATCATTGGTGGAACACCACAACTTCGATAGTACCGAGGAAGAGTATCACATGGGAATTCTTCCAAGCTAAATTCAGAAAGAAGTATGTGAGCCATAGATTTATAGATCAGAAAAAGAAATAATTTCTAGAGCTCAAAAAAGGGAATATGACAGTGTCTGAATATGAATAAGAATTTGTTCGGCTAAGTAATTATGCCCGAGAATGGGTCTAGTCTGAGGCTGAGATGTGTAAACGCTTTAAAAGGGGTTTAAATGAGGATATCAAGTTGTTGATTGGAATCCTTGAAATAAAGAAATTTGTGATGATAGCCGGTCGAGCCCAGAAAGCTGAGAAACTGAGTAAGGAAAAGAAATAAGCCGAAAGAGAGGCTTGGGTTTCAGGAAAAAGAACTATGAGTAAGTAAAAATCATTTGCTTCTAAGAAAATAAAGAGGTATTATGACCGTGTTACTACCTCTATAGGGTATTCTAGACGAGAGCGGGGCTCTCAACATTCTAATCTGAGGTCTTCATCTCCGTCTGTGTCCAGTGTGGGTAGTGTTGGTAATCCGAAACCGAAATGTAGATATTGTAACAAATTCCATCATGGGGAATGTCGGTCCAGAAGTGGAGCTTGTTTTGGATGTGGTTCACTTGAGCATTTTCTGAAAGATTGTCCTAAAAGAGTTGAAAAAGAGATAGAACCAGCTCCAAAGTCGAATAATCCTGTTTCGAGAGGCAAACCACCCCTTCACCCTGACAATGTTGGTAGTAGTCGAGGTACTACCAAGGATACAATAGTTAGATCTGAGGCACTCCCACCTGCAAGAACATATTCCATTCGTGCTAAAGAAGATGCCTCTGTACCAGACGTCATTACTGGTACATTTTCTCTACTTGATACTAATATTACTGCATTGATTGATCCTGGTTCCACACATTCATACATATGCACGAACTTCGTGACTATTAAAAATTTACTTATTGAATTCACTAAAATTGTGGTTAAAGTTTCAAACCCCCTGGGCCAGTGTGTTATGGTGGAATAAGCCTGTAAAAACTGTCCGTTGATGGTAAAAGGTATTTGCTTTTCGGCTAACTTGATGTTATTGCCATTTGATGAATGTGATATTGGGAATGGATTGGTTAACTCGATATGATACAGTGGTGAATTGTAAAAAAATATATAGTATTGAAATGTGAGAATGATGAATTGCTTCATGCTGAATATGATAAACTGGATCGATTACCTAATGTGATTTCAGCAATAACGGCACAGAAGTACGTCCGAAAGGGTTATGATGATTACCTTGTATATGTGCTGGATACTAAAGTGTCTGAGTAAAAAATTCAATTAGTACGAGTTGTATGTGAATTTCCTGATGTATTCCCAGAATAATTACCTGGTTTACCATCTAATAAGAGAAGTGGAATTCTTTATAGATCTCGTTCCGGGGATAATACCGATATCTATAGCACGTTACAGAATGGCTCCTGCAGAATTGAAAGAGCTGAAAGTATAGTTACAGGAGTTGATTGAAAGAGGTTTTGCTGGACCTAGTTTCTCACCTTAGGGTGCGCCGGTCCTATTTGTAAAGAAGAAGGATGGATCGTTGAGGCTGTGTATTGATTATAGATAGCTCAACTAAGTCACAATAAAGAACAAGTATCCATTGCCTCGTATTGATGACTTATTTGACCAGTTAAAATGTGCCAATGTATTTTCGAAGATTGATCTCTGTTCTGGTTATTATCAATTACGGGTAAAAGAATCTAATGTGCCTAAGACAACTTTTAGAACCAGGTATGGACACTATAAGTTCCTTGTGATGCCATTCGGTTTGATAAATGCACCTGCAGTGTTTATGGTTTTGATTAACAGAATTTTTAGCCCGTATTTGGATAGGTTTGTGGCGGTATTTATAGATGGTATGTTGGTTTACTCCCGAGATGAAAATGAACACGCGAGTATTTGAGAATAGTGTTGAAAACCCTAAGAGAGAAACAACTATATGTCAAATTCAGTAAATGTGAATTTTAGCTATGGGAAGTTAGTTTTCTGGGGTATATAGTATCTGCTGAAGGTGTCAGAGTAAACTCGAATAAAATTTTAGCCATTGTTAATTGGAAGCCACCACAAAATGTATCTGGAGTCAGAAGTTTTCTGGGACTAGTTGGCTACTATCAGAGATTTGTAAAAAGTTTTTCAATGATAGCTTCTCTGATGACTCGTTTACTGCAAAAAGATGTAAAATTTGAGTGGACAGATAAATGTCAGCAGTGTTTTGATAGATTGAAAACTTTATTGATACAAGCACCTATATTGGGTAAGGAATTTGTAATTTACAGTGATGCATCGTTGAATGATTTAGGCTGTGTTTTGATGCAAGATGGTAAAGTAGTAGCCTATGCTTCACAACAGCTAAAGCCACATGAAAAGAACTACCCGACACATGATCTTGAAATGACGGCCATAGTGTTTGCGTTGAAAATCTGGCAGCATTACTTATTTGGTGTAAAGTATCACATATTCACTGATCATAAAAGTTTGAAATATTTGATATCACAGAAAGATTTGAATTTGAGACAGCATAGATGGCTTCAATTATTAAAAGATTATGATCCTGTTATTGACTACCATCTAGGGAAAGCCAACGTAGTGGCAAATGCTTTGAGCAAAAAATCTCTATATACTTTACGAGCAATGAATACTCGATTATTGTAACACCCTAAACCCGGCCTAGAAGTTAGGCTCGAATCCTGCGTGTCGCATTGAAGTGTTTTTGTGAAAACCTTGTTTTCATCGAAAACCCTTCTAGAGAAAAGTTAAGTAAAATCTAGTTTGCTTTCAAAACGAGGTGTAGCCAAAAAACATATCCTTGTTACTATGTAAAAATTTCCTTTGACAGTGGAAGCTCATTGTTAAAACACAATTATTTTCAAAAAAACTTGAAATATGCTTAAAAGAAATAAATCCAAGTTCCGTTTCAAAATTACAATGCATAGTGGAAGTAATGGAATAATAACTAGAGGGAAAACCTTATTACAATCCGAAAAATAAATAACTTAAAGTAACTAACTTAAAATCTAGAATTTAGACATTTAAAAAAACGGTCTAATCGTCTTGCTAGTTCGCCACCTCTGAGTCTCTCCATCCGTCGAACCGCCTATTGAGGATTACCTGAGAAAGAGGGGGTGAGTTTTCGAAAACTCAGTGTGTACGACCCTCATCAAACAAATAGCATACATATCATATTATTAACATAATAGCATCATACATGCAATGCAATGCAAACCCTCCCCAAATAATCCATCTGGTACACTTCGTCTCCGTCCAACCGAAACACTTCTGTGGGGATTTCTAAATCGACCCACCCATCCGATACACTTCAAGGGTAGCCAAGTTGCGGTACTACCAAACGTTGCAGCAAAGCTGCTTATCATATAATAGGCTTAGAAAGCTATCGGTGGATCCACAATTGTCAAGCAACCATGCGATCCTCATATACTTCCTTCGTTCCATAATTCCCATCCATATTCATCCTAAATAGAATATCATATGAATGCAACAAATGTACATGTAACATCCATAAATCTTACAATCAACACATAGGGGTATTTTAGTCATTTCACAAATCAAGTGTATTTCAGTAATTTTCCAATTTAGGGGTATTTTTGTAATCCTATCCTATAGGGGTATTTCAGTAATTCTACCTTACAGGGGTACTTCAATAATTCTAACCCACAGGGGTATTTCAGTAATTCTTAACAGTATGGGTCTTAATTACGAGCCTTGGCCCGTCAACAAGTCCTCGCGGCTAAAATGAACAGACACTACGCACCAGGTAGGATTCCACAGAAGAGGAGGTGGGTCACTAAGACCGCTTAAGTACCAAGCTTTCCGTAGATCCAATCCTAGACATGCATATGTCCATTGCCACACTCTACCCTAGCGACTTGTCCACAGACATGTTTGATTATTAATTTAAGTTTCATGTTGTTTAAGAATTCATCAGAACTAAGCCTAGAGTCCATTAAAACCCTAGCATGCATTTCTAAAATCCCATAAGGCCCACTAAGCCCAATCATGTCCATATAGCCCATTAAGCCCAATCATGTATATGTAGCCCATTAGGCCCGATCATAATCAAATCATACAACCATCCATATCAATCCATCATTCAATATCACATATCAACTCTTGCCGATTTCGACCCACGAGCTCGGTAGGCCCATTTAACCCTTTCTGGCCTGGCTGGCCAAACAGTGGCCCGAGACCATGAGATCACTCTCTTTGTCCCGATAGTCGTATCGGTGTTCCCACACGAATGTTCGTATGCTCGTGCGGTTGCCGACGCTAACCTTTCAGCTTATCGGCTTTTCGGCATTCCGGTTTCTCGGGATTTCAGCTTTTTCCAATTTGTCGTGTGTGAAATGCATGTACACACATGGTAAATGAGACGTGTTACACTATCCTTAACCTTGAACCTACAACCAACACCAACCTCCAATCAGTCACACACTTAACCACAATATTTACCAAAAACTAAAGCCTTACCATAACCTTACCGTATGCCACCAGTCCTAATAGCCCTTCCTTAGCTACTACTCACGAATATCCCCTAGATCTACATCAATCTTAATCGTTAAAGACAAAATAATAGGTGACTTGTATCCACTTAAATCACCCTTTCCCTTACTATAGGCTATTCGGCCCACTTATCCCGAAATCAAGAACACTTACCAGAAAGCCGAAATGTATGGATAGCTTTTCGGAAGAAACTTGTAGATCCAAGCTTGATTCTAATTTTTCCAAGATCCAATCCACCAAAAATCAAAGGAATGATGATAGCACGACAGAGATTTGGTCACTAGAGTATTCGGCACAAGTTTTGGGGCGATGAAGAAATCGACTCCAAGAGCAAAGGTTTTCGGCTTTTGAAGTCACAAATATTTGGTCCCCAACAATTGAGATGAAGGTGGGACGGCACAAGCAATAGAGAAAGACGAGAATGATATTCGATTTAAGGCTTTTTAAGAAAATAAAACACAAAAGGTAGAGGCGAGGTTTAGAACAGAAAAAGTGAAGGAGAATTCGACAGAGCACTATAGTTGTCGAAATAGCACGGAGGAATTCGGCACCCCCTATTTATACACAAAACCGAAACTCTGTCTACCCCCCAAAGTCCCAATCAGCTCCAACTCTTCCCCATCTCATCTCCTCATTTTTCTCCCTGATAACTCTCCAATCCTTTTCCTAAATTTTCTCTTCTGATCACTCTCCTTAGAGTCCATCATCACACCACTTCCAACCTTTTAGAAGGCCAAAATTAAACTCCTAAAAAAAATACTAAGCTGGGATTCGAACCTAGGATCTCCTTGCTAGCCCATAACGCCATCTTCTTATGCCCTAAGTGGCGTCACTTAGCCACTCCACCACAAGGCTATTTGATGCCATTTTTCCCTATTTTAATTTAAAAGCCCAACTACTCACCGCCTTTGTTCCTTTAATAATTAATTAAAAATTCCTTCTCCTCAAAATTTGAACCCAGCACATCTCCAACACCCCTAGACACTCCAAGTTTATTAAACCATTAAAGCTAACACGTCATTTGTTATTTTCTTGCTTAAAAGAAAATTTATGAGACCCAAAGCCCAAAGCCCAATTCATCTAGTCGCAAAATTTGAGGCGTTACAATTATCGTTGTCTGATGATGGTTTGACCATAGTTAAGTTAAAAGCTAGACCATTGTTTTTACAGCAGATTGCTGAAGCTCAGAAAAATGATAGTAAGTTGCAAGCAAAACGGATACAAAGCGAGTCGAATCCTAACTTAGAATTTTAGATAGGGATTGATGGTTGTTTGTTATTTAGAGGCAGAGTATGTGTATCGAGAGGTTCTGAACTAGTATAGAATATTTTGAATGAAGCTCATAATGGTAATATGTTTATTCACCCTGGTAGTAGTAAAATGTATAATGATCTAAAAAAGATGTACTGATGGCCGGGAATGAAACAAGATGTTTCTGAGTTTGTAGCTAAATGTTTGATATGTCAGCAAGTAAAAGCTGAACATCAGTTGCCTTCTGCACTTTTTCAACCAGTTATGATACCAGAATGGAAATGGCAAAGAATTACCATGGATTTTGTAACGGGATTACCCCTGTCTCCAAAGAAGAAAGATGATATTTGGGTAATCGTTGATCGGTTGACGAAGTCTGCACACTTTATTCTAGTACGTATGGATTATTCCTTGGATAAATTGGCTAGTTATATGTTTCTGAGGTTGTCATATGGCATGGAGTGCCTACCTCCACTATTTCAGATAGAGATCCTCGATTTACATCCAGATTCTGGAGCAAATTGCAAGAAGCTTTGGGTACTCAGTTGCACTTTAGTACTGCATTTCACCCCCAGATAGATGGTCAATCTGAAAGAGTAATACAGATCTTGGAAGATATGCTTCAGTTTTGAGTACTTGAGTTTCAAGGTAACTGGGAAAGGTATTTGCCTTTAGTTGAATTTGCTTATAATAACAATTATCTGTCAAGTATTAAAATGGCACCGTATGAAGCGTTGTATGGGCGCAAATGTAGAACTCCATTATATTGGACTGAACTCAGCGAGAAAAAGTTGCATGGAGTTGACTTGGTCCGAGAGACCGAGGAAAAAGTGAAGGTAATTAGAGACAGTTTGAAAGCAGCATTTGATTGACAAAAGTCTTATGCTGATTTGAAAAGAAAAGAGATAAAATTTCAGGTTGGTGACAAAGTATTCTTGAAAGTGTCGCATTGGAAGAAAGTACTCTGGTTTGGTTGTAAAGGGAAATTAAGTCCACGATTCATTGGACCATATGAGATTACAGAAATAATTGGACCAGTTGCATATCGGTTAGCTTTACCACTAGAGCTTGATCAGATTCATAATATTTTTCATGTCTCTATGCTACGACGGTATAGATCCGACCCTTCACATATTATCTCTCCGATAGAGGTGGAGATTCAGCCTAGTATGACATATGAGGAGGAACCAATCAAAATCTTAGCTCGGGAAACAAAGGAATTAAGAAATAAAAAGGTAGCTTTGGTAAAAGTTCTTTGGCGATGACACAGTATAGAATGGGCTACCTGGGAACCAAAGGAAACTATGAGGAAGAAAAACCTGAATCTTTTTACTGGTAAGATTTTCGAGGACGAATATCCCTAAAGGGGGAAGAGTTGTAACAACCCATTTTTCAGTGAAGTCGAAAAAGTGGTTTCGGACCACAAATCTGACCCAAAATATATTTTTTTTATTTTATTGTATGGTTCGTAGTATGAGAGATATTTCTTGTGAAAAATTTGACACGAAAATTTTATCGATTTAGTGCCTAATTACGAGAAGGACAAAATCGCATAAAATGTGAAAGCTGAATTCTAGTAGCTGTGGGAATACGAGTTGTTCCAAGTAAGATTTCAGCAATTCTGGAATGGAAACCTCCGAGAAATGTGTCCAAAGTCTGCAGCTTTCTGGGACTAGTGGGATATTATAGACGATTTGTGAAAGGCTTATCGATGATTGCGACTCCATTGACGAAATTGCTATAGAAAGATGTTAAATTTGAGTGGTTAGAAAAGTGTCAGCAGAGTTTTGAATAGTTGAAAGCATTGTTGACAGAAGCACCAGTGTTAGTTCAACCTGAATCGGGTAAAGAATTCATAGTTTACAGTGATGCATCATTGAATGGTTTAGGCTGTGTGTTGATGCAAGAAGGCAAAGTTGTAGCTTATGGTTCGAGACAGTTAAAACCACATGAAAAGAACTATTCAACGCACGATCTTCAATTATCAGCTATTGTATTTGCATTGAAGATTTGGCGTCACTATTCGTTTGGTGAGAAGTGTCATATTTACGCTGATTACAAGAGATTGAAATATTTGATGAATCAGAAAGAATTGAATTTGCGATAGCGGTGATGGTTAGAATTGTTAAAAGACTATGAATTTGTAACACCCTAAAGCCGGCCTAGACGTTATGGCTGAATCTGGTGGTGTCACATTGAAGTGTTTACCGTAAAACTTGTTGTCGTTGAAATCCTCAAAATGAATTAATCATTTTGTTATTTAACAGTGATTCCAAAATGGGTTGTTCATTTCCAAAGCGTGCATCATTAAAAGCTAATCACTTTTAAAACATTATTAATTTTCAAAATCTTATTTATTGCCGTAGTTTTTTTAGAAATGTTGTGAAAACGTGGTGTCTTTGAAAACAATTACCTTTTGAAAACCTGTTTTTTTCTACAACTAGCAGTTTATATCAGACTAAATAAATGAAAACCCCATTTTAAAGTTTATAACTTTAAAGAGGCCTTATTACATAAAAATACCATAATTCTGTAACAGCCCGATTTTGGTGCTAGTTGGAACAGTGGTTTCGAGACCACTAAACCAAAGATAGAGAAAATTATTTTGATGATATTTTATGTGTTATGGTATTAATATATGGCTATGTGGAAATTTCGGAGCTTTAATTTTAGCAATAGCAAGCTTAATTGTAAAAAAGGACTAAATCGCATAAGGTTTGAAAGTTCTATTTTATAAGGTAGGGGTATCTAATAGCTATAGACTGCAATTTGGAGGTTTTTAAAGTGCAATTAGGTCATTTTGGAGTGTAATGGCCGGCCATAGGATGCATATGGGGATAAGAGCATTAATTTTAGTCAAATTAGGTAATAGTTGGTGACTAATTGACTAAAATATGATAAAATAAGAAAAGGCTATAATCTCTTTCTTTTCTCTTCTTCTTCCACCGATTTCTATATTCAAAGAGAGATTTTGAAAGCTTTGAAATTTCAGCAACTTGTCCTCACCCAAGCAAGTGATTTTTGGTGGTGTTAATTGATAATATTTGTGTTTTTGGGGTCCCCAAAGCTTAAGCTATCTAATGAGGGGACCAATTTGCAATATGATTGAAAGTATAGGGACTTTTCATGAGAGTATTGATGTAGTTAACTGAGTTTTTATGGAAGAAAATGAATGTTAGGGAGATGAGAAACAACTTTTGTGAAAGGTGTTAGCATGAAAACACCTAATTGGGACTTAAGTGCAAAGATTGATTTTGTGTCATAAATGCATGAAATAGTTGGATTTGTGAGTAGTTGTAAGAGAAATAAATGTTCAGCTAGGCTTGTTTAATAAGAAAATGAGTTGAAAAATGATTTACGAGCCTAGGGGCAAAATCATAATTTTGCCATAGTACAAGGGCAAAATGGTCATTTTTGCCTAAGTGTAGATTTTGATGTATTATGATCAAAGAATGATCTAAAAGAATGAATTTTATTGTTATAGATCAAGAAGAGCGTAGAATTAACATTGACCGGGGAAAATGCAAGGTTACGGATTAAACCGTTAGTTGAAACGTTTTGCACCGAGGTAAGTTTATATGGAAACAATGTATTTTATATACACATTATTGTTGTTGATTGGTACATGGCATGATTGAGAACATGTATGATTCAAGTGGATTGAATTTGATATTTATTGTTTAGTTTCGTATGAATAATGAAACAATCATGTAATTGTGTAATAACCACACTTGTCGGTAGGCTAAGTGCGATACCACCTTATTACTTAACTACGATGGGTTGTGTGCGATACCATCGTTTATATCATTATTTAGTGGGCTATGTACGATACCACTGTAACTATCCATTTTGGTGGGCTTTGTGCGATACCAGCCTATCAACGATTGATGGTGGGCTAAGTGTGAAACCACCGAGTGATTTGGCATTATGGTTGGATTAGAGAGAAATTACGATGTGTTGTATCACGAGAATTTGTTGTGTTAAGTGCAGGAATGCAATTGAATGAATGTATGCAATAAGCTTGTGATTTGGTTGGAATGTGGTAAGGGATAAAATGAGTAAGCATGAATGTGAATGTGGATTGCCTTTGTTTAGTATAATGCTATTTTTTATTTAGCTCATACTATGGTGTTATTTGTTTACATGTAATCATTGGAGTCGGAGCTCGTAGCACACTATCAACTCTTATTTTGGTATAGCCAAGTTACTTTACTAAGTATGACATGTATAGGAAGTATTCTTTTGAGAACATGTGTTAAGAAGGGTTATTGTATAAGCTAGTAAGTTATTATTCTTTTGTAAATGGCTAAGTGATTAGCCAAATTGACTTTGTATTTATGTTTATTGAGGTTAATGAAGCATATAGTATTGTTCATGATTTGTATTGGCTGATATTAGTTTCAGGAAAGCAAATGGCTTGGTAAATAGCCTCTAAGTGCCCACACGGTTAGACACACGGGCGTGTATCCAGGCCGTGCTAACCCCGCACCTTAATGTTTTAAATCAGGTTGGACCACGGTCATCCTGCACGGCCGTGTGGTTGAGCCTTGTAAGACACACGTTCAAAGCATGGGTGGTGCCCAGGCCGTATAGTTGAAGTTAGTAGCTTCACACGGTTGGTAGACACGGGTGTGTCAAAGTCGTGTGTATAAAGTTAGTAACCTCCCACGGTTGTAGGCATGGGCGTGTCTATGGGTACACGGGCGTGTCTCTAAGTAACATGGGCGTGTGAACCCTACTTCCAAGTTGAATGTTAAATGAAGTGTCTAGAAGAGTTCGGATAATTGTTAAAGGCCTCGTAGGCTCATAATATGCATGTTATGATCAAGAAAGGAAAGTATTTCTTTTAGTTGGTTCAAAATTTTACAGTCCCATAAGAGTATGTTTTAGTAAGACAAGCATAGTAATGTCTCGTACCCAGTCCAGCATCGGTATTGGGTATGAGGTGTTACATTTAGTGGTATCAGAGTTACAGTTTAGTCGGTTCTAGGACTAACGTAGCATAAACACGAGTTTAGCTATACATGCCATACGTAAGAATGTTTTTAAAATGATAATGTGACGACTCTTGACGACTTAAAATTTTGTTTATACATATAGTAAATGGATTTCGAAGGAAATGTGGCGGATGACGTAGAAAGTAATGCGCCTACTCCCGCTGAGGGGACAGTGCCAAGTGAAAATGAGAATAGACCCACTACGGTGAGTCAAAGAAGAGGAGAAGAGGCTAGAGAAGCCTTCCTCCACATAATGAACACATGGTATACAGAGTTTGTTCGGGCGAACCCGAATGCACAACCCTCTCCACCCCCGCCTGTTCCACAACCTGTTCCTGCAACCCCTCAAGTAATAGAGGTGGTAAGAGGAGATAAACCTCCAATTGATAGGATCAGGAAACATGGGGCAGAAGAATTCCGAGCTGAAAAAGATGATGACCCAGAAAGAGCTGAGTTCTAGTTGGAAAATACCATCAGGGTATTTAATGAGTTGTCATGCACCCCGGAGGAATGCATGAAGTGTGTAGTCTCTCTCTTTAGAGACTCTGCTTACGAATGGTGGAACACCCTTGTGTCGGTAGTACCAAGGGAAAAGATTTCATGGGAATTCTTCTAAGAAGAGTTCAAGAAAAAGTATATTAGTCAAAGATTCGTGGAACAGAAAAGAAAAGAATTTCTAGAATTAAAGCAAGGCAAGATGTCTGTAACCGACTATGAGCGGGGGTTTGTACGACTTAGCAAGTACGCTCTCGAATGTGTATCCACTGAGGCCATCATGAGTAAAAGGTTTGAAGATGGGTTAAATGAGGACATCAAATTGCTTGTTGCTTTCCTAGAATTAAAAGAATTTGTTGTGCTAGTAGAAAGGGCTTGTAAAGCCGAAGAATTAGTAAAGGAGAAGAAGAAGTCTGAATATGGAGTTTCGTGATTCTAAAAAGAGACAGTGGAATAAGTCATTCCAGTCTTCGTCCAAGAAGTCAAGAGATTTCCCTGCTCGATCAGCTACTTCCACTGGGTTTTCAAGAAAAGACAAGGGTAAGCAGTATTTGGGAAATAAAGCACAGACGACTTCAGTTGCAAGTGTTGGAAATTTTTGACCTGACAGACTTGAATGTCCACAGTGTGGCAGACGTCCTCTCGGAGAGTGCCGAGCACATGAAAATGCATGTTTTAGATGTGGATCCCAAGACCATTTCATAAAAGATTGTCCAGAGATGATGAAAGAAGAAAGAACTCAAAACCCGAGATCTGGGAATATGGTCAGAGGGAGATCGCAGAAAAACCCGGGAAGTGGGGTAAGTGGAAGAAGTAACCCTAGAGACCAGGCCACGAGACCCGAGGGTAGAGCGCCTGCAAGGACTTATGTCGTTCGCGCTCGCAAAGAGGCATCTTCTCATGATGTTATTACGGGTACCTTTTCTCTTTACAATACTAAAGTTATTGCTTTAATAGATCCTGGATCCACACACTCTTACATTTGTATGAAATTAGTATCCGATTTTAGTATGCCTATAGATACTATAGAATTCATGATTAAGGTGTCTAATCCTTTAGGCAAGAGTGTGTTAGTTGATAAAGTATGTAAGATTGTCCACTAATGATTAGAGGTCATTGCTTTAAAGCAAATCTTATGTTGTTACCATTTAATGAATTTGACCTCATTCTTGGTATGGACTGGTTGACTATGCATAAAGTAATATTCAATTGTGGGAAGAAGTTTTTAGAAATGAAATGTGAAAGTGGGGATGTTCTTCATGTCAAATCAGATGAACATGATAGATTGCCGGTAATGATTTCTATTATGACGGTACAGAGATGTTTAAGAAAAGGGTATGAAGCATATATGGCCTTTGTGATGAACGATAAAGAAATAGAGTTGAAGATTGAGTCAGTATCGATAGTATGTAAGTACATGGATGTTTTTCTCGAAGAATTACCGGGACTACCACCAGTTAGAGAAGTTGAGTTCAGCATCTAGTTGGTTCTCGGTACGGTACCGATATCTATTACTCCTTATAGAATGGCTCCAACAGAGTTGAAAGAATTGAAGTTACAGTTGTAAGAATTGACTGATAAGGGTTTTGCAAGATCAAGTTGTTCACCATGGGGTGCTCCAGTTTTATTTGTGAAAAAGAAAGATGGCACCATGAGATTGTGCATAGATTATCGTCAACTTAATAAAATGACAGTAATGAACAAGTATCCATTGCCTAGGATCGATGATTTGTTCGATCAATTGAAAGGATCTACTGTGTTCTCTAAAATAGATTTGAGATTAGGGTACTACCAGCTGAGAGTGAAAGACTCAGATGTATCCAAGACTACCTTTCGAACGAGGTATGGGCATTATGAATTTTTAATCATGCCCTTTGGGTTGACCAATGCACCTACGATATTCATGGATTTAATGAACCACATCTTTAGGCCATACCTCGACAAGTTTGTGGTCGTTTTTATTGACGACATACTAATTTATTCCAAAGATGAGAATGAGACTGCTGAACATCTACAGATAGTTTTGCAGACTCTTTGAGAAAATCAATTATATGCCAAGTTCAGTAAAAGCGAGTTTTGGCTCAAGGAAGTAGGACTTATTGGACATATTGTCTCGAGAGATGGAGTCCGAGTAGTTCCTAGTAAGATCTTAGCCATAATGGACTGGAAGCCACCTAAGAGCATCTCCGAAATTAGAAGTTTTCTGGGCCTAGCCGGCTATTACAGGCAAATTTGTCAAGGGGTTTTCCATGATTGCAACCCCGATGACTAAATTGTTACAGAAAGATGTGAAGTTTGAGTGGACAAAAAGATGCCAACAAAGTTTTGAGAAATTGAAAGCAATGCTGACAAAAGCTCCAGTTTTAGTACAACCCGAATCAGGGATGGAATTTATAATTTACAGCGACACATCCTTAAATGGATTAGGTTGTGTACTTATGCAAGAAAGCAAGGTGATTGCTTATGCCTCTAGACAGTTGAAGCCTCACGAAAAGAATTATCCGACGCATGATTTAGAGTTGGCTGCCATAGTCTTCGCTTTGAAGATTTGGAGACACCATTATATGGTGAAAGATGTCGGATTTTTACTGATCACAAAAGTCTGAAGTACTTGATGACGCAAAAAGAGTTGAACTTAAGGCAACGGAGATGGTTAGAGTTGATCAAGGACTATGAGTTGGTTATTAACTACCATCCAGGAAAGGCGAATGTGGTCCCGTTGCTTTGAGCAGAAAGTCCCTTTTTGCGTTAAGGGAAATGAATTTAAAAATGACTTTATCCGATGATAATTCTATCCTAGCTGAGTTGAGAGCTAGACCAATATTTCTTCAAGAGATCTTTGAGGCTCAGAAAGAAATTAGTGAAGTGCAAGTCAAGATTAAATGTTGAATCTGACTTTCAGATAAATTCTGGTGGATACTTGATGTTTAGAGATAGAATTTATGTACCGAGAAAAGAGGAGCTTATTCAGAAAATTTTGCATGAGGCACATAACGGATGTTTTTCTATACATCCGGGAAGTACTAAGATGTATAATGACTTGAAGCAACGGTATTGGTGGCCGAAAATGAAGAAAGACGTTTCAAAGTATGTTTCAAGATGCTATATTTGCCAACAAGTGAAGGCTGAACACCAAGTACCTTCGGGTTTCCTTCAGCCCATTTTGATTCCTGAATGGAAATTGTAACAGTCCAAATTTGACCCTAATCGGAACGGTGGTTTCGGGACCATGAATCCGAGTCTGAGAGATATTTAAATATTATATTCTGTGCTTATTAAGTGTGAATTATTGTGTGTGAAAGTTTCATAGAAAAATTCTATCGTTTCAGTGTTTAATCTGACAAAAAGGACTTAATAGCGTAAAGCGTAAAAGTTGCATACTAAAGTGAAAAGTGCTTGAATGATGATGGCTTTTTAATTTGTGGTGTTAAAAGGGCAATTAGCCCATTTCTCATGTTAGTGGACGGTTAAAGACCATTTTTGCTATTATGTTATGTTAATGAATATTATTATTATAAGGTTAAATTAGTAAATTATCAAATACCATATTATATGTCAAATAAAACATAAAATAAAGTTGATTCTTCATCCTTGCATGATCGAAATAAGAGAGAAAGAAAATAAAAGTGAGGGCTCATACATTCGGCCATCCTTCAAGCTTAAATCGGGTATGTAATTTTAGTCGGTTTTTTATAATTTTAACGTTTTTGAGATCGTTGCTTCGAACCGTAGCTGACCCATGTTAAAATTTTCAAATCTAAGCATGCTTGATATTCGGCCATTGTAGTGTTCATGTGATTTTTGGTGTTTGATGATTTTAATTTAAAGATATGTTAAAAATTAGTATATTTAGTATTGGAAGTTTTGGTGAAATTGAGTAATTAGGGCTAATTTGCAAAAATATAATTTTAGAGGGGCTTATTTGCAAAATAAATGAAAGAAATGGACTTGTAGGGTCCCTAGGGAAATTTTGTGTATTTTGTGTTTTATGCAAATAGGACTAAATTGTAAAAATGTGAAACATTAGGGGTAAAATGGTAATTTGCCCATTTATGTGTTTTGGGGCTAAACTGAGATGAAATGTGTTTGAATGAGCTAAATTTTAATGTTTTTAGATCAAGAACAAAGAAAAACGGGTCTGGATCGAGGAAAGACGAAGGTTATTGAATAGCCGGTCTTCGTCGTTCGTTGATAGTCGAGGTAAGTTTTTAAGTTAAAGTACATTAAAGAGATAATTATGAATATGTTCAATGATATCATTTGATTAATTTGAGTAAGAATATATGTGATAGCCGAATGTAAATGTCCTATATTGGATTAAATATGTTTTGAAATGCAATATGAATTAGTACATTTGATATGATAGGTGAGTGTGGTTTGTGTATATGAATTGATAGTGATGTAAGTGTTAAGAAATGTAAGTTAATGAATTGATTAGGTAAATAGTTCGGGCTTCGAGCCTAGCAGGCCTTGTGCCGGTGTGTTATTCGCGCTTCGAGCCTAGCAGGCCACGTACTGGTGAAATAATTCGGGCTTATTGCCTAGCAGGCTTAATGCTGATGTTTAACTTCGGACCTTGAGTCCAGCAGGCCTAGTGCCGGTGTATGTGATTCGAGCTCAGAAATATACAAGAACCGAGTTATGAAAGAAGTCAAGAAATTTACAGCTTTAAAAATGAATTGTGTTAATTCGACATTGAGGTAAGTATTTTCATACTCATGTTACTCATGAAAATAATGAACAAGTACATGAGGAAGTGAATATCTTATACGTTGATTGGTGGTAGATATATATATATATATATATATATACATGTTATATCGTGTGGTGATTGATTTTTCAAAAGTATGAATGGGGTGAAATTGTTTAGGTAAGCATATGTTATATATATATATATATATATCTTTGATATTCTCAGTGATTGTTGTGTATAAGTAAGAAAGGTAAAGCTATTGAGTTAAATGCAATAATGGTATTCGGTTATCTTGGCTTTGTAAGTTAAACTATGTATTACTTATGTTTAAATTGATGATAAAGGAATTTGACTTGAATGGTTGGATTTATGGTATATATTTTCTTAAGACTTACTAAGCTAATAAGCTTACTTTGAGTGTGCCATTGTTCGTTTTATAGATTTTATTCAAGCTACGAGCTCCGGGGATCGACACTGAAGTCAACAACACTATCGACTCATTTTGGGTACAATTAGAAGTTGATGTTTCAATTATTAAGGCATGTATAAGCTAGTTAACATTTTGGATTGGTACTTGTTAATGGTATGCCATGCGAAAATGGCTCATCTTTTATTAAATAGTCTAAGGACTTGTAAATATCGATTATAAATGTGCTTTCGTTCATGTTAAGTAAAATATTATAATAGATGTGCATGTTATGTGGCTAGTTAGATATGAATCTATAATAAATCTTTTCAAACATGAATATGCATGCGGTCTAATAGGGTTGAACTGGTTTATGTGTGTATATTATGCTTGAATGGTGACTATAGTTTATTGCTTGTGTACTTTATCATAACAATATGATTTGGTTTGAAATAAGTAAAATGGTTATAATTATTTAGGTGGAATTTTGAAGTGCCGTAGTTAAAATCGAATTTAGAGTGGTGGATTATGAGTAGTACATTCGCTTTTCAAATTGGTTATATGTATTACATGATTTTGGTATGATATTCAATGATTCTTGTGTCTATAAATCTTTGTTGTGGATGCCATGCAATGAGCATGAAATTGGCGATAATTTTTGTTTAAAGCTTGATGTGGTTATAGATATATGCTTACTAATGAAAAGTATAGAAATAAGCATGCCTATCATATTGGTAACATGAGCATGTTTGATAATGATACTAGGAACTATTATTTCATATGTGATTGGATATATCACAAGGTGTTATAAGTGTATATGTTTTAAATATGCATGTGTGCGTATGAGATTTGTAATGAATTTTACGAATGTATGAAATGTGATAAATGACTGTAATGTTCTGAGTTTGGTTCGGTAATGCCTCAAAACCCTAATCCGACGACGGGTACGGGTAAGGGGTGTTACATTTGATTGGTATCAGAGCTTACGGTTTACTCGATATGAGGACTACCGTAGCGCGTGAGAGTCTAGCTATACATGCCTTTAATGTATATTTGATAGTGTGGTGACTTCTGACATTCCGAACTGTGTTTTATATAGTAAATGGATTTCGATCCTGGCAGAGCCGTAGCTGATGATGTAGAGAGTGTAGCGCCTGATCGTGCTCGCGGACCAGCGCCAATAGACTCTCGACCAGTTTTGGGCAGCCATGAGGGGGAGGCTAAACAAGCCTTCTACCAGATGATGAATGAATGGTTTACCCAGTTTGTTCAGAATAATCCGGCTGTACAACAACCTCCACCCCCGAATAATCCAACTCTGGTACGTTCAGCACCCCCGACGATAGATCTGATGAGATCTAGTAGGCCTCCTATTGAAAAAATCAGAAAATATGGGGCCGAAGAATTTAAAGCTAATGATGATGATGACGCTGAGCGAGCCGAGATGTGGCTTGATAATACTATTCGGGTACTTGATGTGTTATCCTGTACTTCAGAGGAATGCCTAAAGTGTGCTATATCTCTACTCCGAGACTTTGCCTACCACTGGTGGAAAACACTAGTACCAGTGGTTCCAAAAGAAAAAGTGACGTGGGATTTCTTCCAGAATGAATTCCGCAAGAAATATATTAGCCAGAGGTTTATCGACCAGAAACGTAAAGAATTTCTTGAACTGAAACAGGGGCGAATGACCGTGACAGAATATGAGCGGAAATTTGTCAGACTCAGCAGATATGCGAGAGAGTGTGTTTCTTCTGAAGCCATTATGTGTAGAAGATTTGAAGACGGTCTGAACGAAGACATAAAGTTACTTGTGGGCATTCTTGAGATTAAAGAGTTTGTGGTACTGGTCGAGCGAGCTTGCAAAGCTGAAGAGCTCGGAAAAGAGAAAAGAAAGGCTGAGACAGAAGCTAGAGACACTCGTAAAAGATCGTTGAGTAAAACTTTTCATTCAACATCTAAGAAGTTCAGAGATGACTTTAACCGACATAAGACTACTTCTGACTTGTTTAGACGAGACAAACCTCCAGTGAGTTCTCGAGCCACTTTGATGGCTAGTGTTGGTAATGTTCAACAGGATCGGATTGAGTACAAGCATTGTGGAGAATGGCATTCTGGGAGTTGTAGATTCCGTGATCGGTCTTGTTTTAAATGTGGATCGTCAGATCATTTTATTCGAGAGTGCCCGATGCCAGCCGAACAAAATACAGCTCAGAATACTAAGCCGAACAGCGCACCAGCGCGGGGCAGACCACCCAGACAATCAGGCAATGTAGGTGGCAGTCAGAGAGGGACGAAGGACACTGCAGTTCGATCAGAGGCTAGAGCTCCAGCTAGAGCTTATGCTATACGAGCCAGAGAGGATGCTTCTTCCCCAAATGTCATTACCAGTACGAGAGATTGAGTTTGGCATCGAACTAGTTCTGGGGATGACTTCGATTTCGATAGCTCCGTATCGGATGGCACCTACCGAGTTGAAAGAGTTGAAAGCACAGTTGCAAGAGTTGACAGATAGGGGCTTTGCACGACCGAGTTTCTCTCCTTGGGGTGCACCGGTTCTATTTGTGAAAAAGAAAGGTGGGACTATGCGAATGTGTATTGATTATTGGCAGTTAAATAAACTAACAATAAAGAATAAATACCCGTTGCCTCGAATAGACGATTTGTTTGACCAGTTGAAAGGGGCTTCAGTGTTTTCAAAGATTGATCTGAGATCGGGTTATTATCAACTGCGAGTCAGGGATTCTGATGTGCCTAAGACTGCATTCTGAATGAGGTACGGACATTTTGAGTTCTTGGTTATGCCTTTTGGGCTTACTAATGCACCTGCTATTTTTATGGATTTGATGAATTGGGTCTTCAGACAGTATTTGGATCGGCTTGTGGTAGTGTTTATAGATGATATCTTGATCTACTCCAGAGATGAAACCGAGCACGCCGAGCATTTGAGATTAGTGCTACAAACTTTTCGAGATCGACAGTTGTATGCAAAGTTTAGTAAATCTGAGTTCTGGATGAAGGAAGTCAGCTTCCTGGGTCATGTTGTTTCAGCGTCAGGTATTCGGGTTGATCCGAACAAAATATCGGCTATACTTGATTGGAAGCCACCAAAGAGTGTTACTGAAATTTGAAGCTTTCTTGGACTTGCGTGATACTACGACGATTCGTCAAAGGTTTTTCCATGATAGCTACACCTTTGACAAAGCTACTACAGAAAGATGTCAAGTTCGAATGGTCGGAAAAGTGTCAAAAAAGTTTCGATCAGTTGAAAGCCCTTTTAACCGAAGCCCCAGTGTTAGCTCAGCCTGAATCGGGTAAAGAATTTATTGTTTACAATGATGCTTCTTTGCATGGTTTGGGTTGCATTTTGATGCAGGAAGGCAAAGTCATAGCCTACGCTTTGAGACAATTGAAGCCTCACGAAAGAAATTATCCAACTCATGATTTGGAGCTAGCATCCATTGTTTTCGCTTTGAAAATATGGTGTCATTACTTATTCGGCGAGAAATGTCATGTTTACTTGGATCATAAAAGTCTGAGGTATTTGATGACTCAAAAAGACCTGAATTTAAGACAACACAGATGGTTGGAATTGCTAAAAGATTACGAATTGGTGATTGACTACCATCCGGGAAAAGCTAACGTTGTTGCAGATGCTTTAAGCCGAAAATCATTGTTTGCTCTTTGTGCGTTGGATGCACATATGGTTATGACTGGTGATAGTTTGATCATAGCTGAATTGAGGGCTAGGCCGTTTTTTATTCAGCAAATTAGCGATGCACAGAAAGTTGACAAAGATATGACTGCTAGACGAGCTCAGTGTGAAAATGATACAGAGTCAGAGTTTCAAATTGATAAAAATGACTGTTTGAACTACAAAGGCCGATTGTGTGTACTGAGAAATGCAGACTTGAATCAGATGATATTGGATGAGGCTCATAATAGTCAAATGTCGATACATCCGGGTAGCACAAAGATGTATAATGATTTAAAACAGTTCTATTGGTGGCCGGGCATGAAACGGGATATATCTGAATTTGTTTCAAAATGCTTAGTTTGTCAGCAAGTTAAAGCTGAGCATCAAGTGCCTTCTGGGTTACTTCAGCCGATCATGATACCTTAATGGAAATGGGATAGAGTCACTATGGATTTTGTATCCGGTTTGCCTACGACACCAAGTAAGAAAGACGCAGACTGGGTTGTAGTGGATAGACTGACCAAGTCAGCTCATTTTGTACCGGTTCGTATGGACTATTCGCTCGAGAAACTTGCTGAATTGTATGTATCACAGATTGTGAGGTTGCATGGTGTACCGAATTCCATTGCTTCAGATAGAGACCCGAGATTCACATCGCGGTTTTGGAAGAAGTTGCAAGATGCTTTAGGTACTAAACTTCATTTTAGTACAGCCTTTCATCCGCAGACAGACGGTCAATCCAAGAGAATTATTCATATACTTGAGGATATGTTGAGATGTTGCGTTCTCGAGTTTGAAGGTACGTGGGAACGATACCTACCTTTGATTGAATTTGCTTACAATAATAGCTTTCAATCTAGTATCAAAATGGCGCCCTACGAAGCCTTGTACGGTCACAACTGTCAAACACCATTATACTGGACTGAGCTCAGTGAGAACAAGGTATACGGGGTCGATTTGCTTAAAGAGACAGAACAGAAAGTGGCTATTATCAGAGATAGTTTGAAAGCTGCATCAGATTGTCAAAAGTCTTACGTTGATTTGAAACGTAAAGACATTGAATTTCAGGTCGGAGATCGGGTATTCTTGGAAGTTTCTCCGTGGGAAAAAGTACTCCGATTTGGTCGTAAAGGCAAACTGAGTCCGAGATTCATCGGACCGTATGAAATCATAGAACGTATCGGGCCTGTTGCTTATAAATTGAAGTTGCCCTCTGAACTAGAAAAGATACATGATGTATTTCACTTTTCTATGCTTCGTAAGTATAGATCAGATCTGTCACATGTGATTACTCCGTCTGAGGTTGAAATCTGATCCGATATGACGTACGAGGAAGAGCCAATTCGTATTCTAGCTCGGGAAATGAAAGAGTTGAGAAACAAGAGAATTCCATTAGTGAAAGTGTTATGGAATCGGCACGGAGTTGAAGAGGCTACTTGGGAGCCTGAGGATTCAATGAGGCAACAACATCCGACTTTGTTTAACGATAAGATTTTCGGGGACGAAAATCCCTAAGGGGGGAGAGTTGTAACAGTCCGAATTTGACCCTAATTGGAACGGTGGTTTCGGGACCACGAATTCGAGTCCGAGAGATATTTAAATATTATATTCAGTGCTTATTAAGTGTGAATTATTATGGGTGAAAGTTTCGTAGAAAAATTTTATCGTTTAAGTGTTTAATCTGACAAAAATGACTTAATAGCGTAAAGCATAAAAGTTGCATACTAAAGTGAAAAGTGCTTGAATGATGATGGCTTTTTAATTTGTGGTGTTAAAAGGGCAATTAGCCCATTTCTCATGTTAGTGGACGGTTAAAGACCATTTTTGCCATTATGTTATGTTAATGAATATTATTATTATAAGGTTAAATTAGTAAATTATCAAATACCATATTATATGTCAAATAAAACATAAAATAAAGTTGATTCTTCATCCTTGCATGACCGAAATAAGAGAGAAAGAAAATAAAAGTAAGGGCTCATACATTCGGCCATCCTTCAAGCTTAAATCGGGTATGTAATTTTAGTCGGTTTTTTTATAATTTTAACATTTTTGAGATCGTTGCTTCGAACCCTAGCTGACCCATGTTAAAATTTTCAAATCTAAGCATGCTTGATATTCAGCCATTGTAGTGTTCATGTGATTTTTGGTGTTTGATGATTTTAATTTAAAGATATGTTAAAGATTAGTATATTTAGTATTGGAGGTTTTGGTGAAATTGAGTAATTAGGGCTAATTTACAAAAATAGAATTTTAGAGGGGCTTATTTGCAAAATAAATGAAAGAAATGGACTTGTAGGGTCCCTAGGGAAATTTTGTGTATTTTGTGTTTTATGCAAATAGGACTAAATTGTAAAAATGTGAAACATTAGGGGTAAAATGGTAATTTGCCCATTTATGTGTTTTGGGACTAAATTGAGATGAAATGTGTTTGAATGAGCTAAATTTTAATGTGTTTAGATCAAGAACAAAGAAAAATGGATCTGGATCGGGGAAAGACAAAGGTTATTGAATAGCCGGTCTTCGTCGTTCGTTGATAGTCGAGGTAAGTTCTTAAGTTAAAGTACATTAAAGAGATAATTATGAATATGTTCAATGATATCATTTGATTAATTTGAGTAAGAATATATGTGATAGCCGAATGTAAATGTCCTATATTGTATTAAATATGTTTTGAAATGCAATATGAATTAGTACATTTGATATGATAGGTGAGCGTGGTTTGTGTATATGAATTGATAGTGATGTAAGAGTTAAGAAATGTAAGTTGATGAATTGATTAGGTAAATAGTTTGGGCTTCGAGCCTAGCAGGCCTTGTCCCGGTGTGTTATTCGGGCTTCGAGCCTAGCAGGCCACGTGCCGGTGAAATAATTCGGGCTTATTGCCTAGCAGGATTAATGCTGGTGTTTAACTTCGGACCTTGAGTCCAGCAAGCCTAGTGCCGGTGTATGTGATTCGAGCTCAGAATATGCAAGAACCGAGTTATGAAACAAGTCAAGAAATTTACAGCTTTAAAAATGAATTGTGTTAATTTGACATTGAGGTAAGTATTTTCATACTCATGTTACTCATGAAAATATTGAACAAGTACATGAGGAAGTGAATATTTTATACGTTGATTGGTGGTATATATATATATATATACATGTTATATCGTGTGGTGATTGATTTTTCAAAAGTATGAATGGGGTGAAATTGTTTAGGTAAGCATATGTTATATAGATATATATATCTCTTTGATATTCTCAGTGATTGTTGTGTATAAGTAAGAAAGGTAAAGCTATTGAGTTAATGCAATAATGGTATTCGGTTATCTTGGCTTTGTAAGTTAAACTATGTATTACTTATGTTTAAATTGATGATAAAGGAATTTGACTTGAATGGTTGGATTTATGGTATATATTTTCTTAAGACTTACTAAGCTAATAAGCTTACTTTGAGTGTGCCATTGTTCGTTTTATAGATTTTATTCAAGCTACAAGCTCCGGGGATCGACACTAAAGTCAACCACACTATCGACTCATTTTGGGTACAATTAGAAGTTGATGTTTCAATTATTAAGGCATGTATAAGCTAGTTAACATTTTGGATTGGTACTTGTTAATGGTATGCCATGCGAAAATGGCTCATCTTTTATTAAATAGTCTAAGGACTTGTAAATATCGATTATAAATGTGCTTTCGTTCATGTTAAGTAAAATATTGTAATAGATGTGCATGTTATATGGCTAGTTAGATATGAATCTATAATAGATCTTTTCGAACATGAATAAACATGCGGTCTAATAGGGTTGAACTGGTTTATGTGTGTATATTATGCTTGAATGGTGACTATAGTTTATTGCTTGTTTACTTTATCATAACAATATGATTTGGTTTGAAATAAGTAAAATGGTTATAATTATTTAGGTGGAATTTTGAAGTGCCGTAGTTAAAACCGAATTTAGAGTGGTGGATTATGAGTAGTACATTCGCTTTTCAAATTGGTTATATGTATTACATGATTTTGGTATGATATTCAATGATTCTTGTGTCTATAAATCTTTGTTGTGGATGCCGTGCAATGAGCATGAAATTGGCGATAGTTTTTGTTTAAAGCTTGATGTGGTTATAGATATATGCTTACTAATGAAAAGTATAGAAATAAGCATGCCTATCATATTGGTAACATGAGCATGTTTGATAATGATACTAGAACTATTATTTCATATGTGATTGGATATATCACAAGGTGTTATAAGTGTATATGTTTTAAATATGCATGTGTGCGTATGAGATTTGTAATGAATTTTACTAATGTATGAAATGTGATAAATGACTGTAATGTTATGAGTTTGGTTCGGTAATGCCTCAAAACCCTAATCCGGCGATGAGTACGGGTAAGGGGTGTTACAGAAATGGGATCGGATCACCATGAATTTTGTGACAGGGTTACCGTTGTCGCCAAGCAAGAAGGATGCTATTTGGGTGGTAGTTGATAGACTCACAAAGTCAGCCCATTTCATACCCGTACGTGTGGATTACTCATTAGACAAGTTGGCAAACTTGTATATTTCAGAAATAGTAAGGCTTCACAGGGTTCCTTTATTGATTATATCAGATAGAGATTCGAGATTCACATCCAGATTCTGGAAGAAATTACAAGAAGCATTGGGTACAAAGTTAAGCTTTAGCACGGCTTTCCATCCTCAAACTGACGGTCAGTCAGAGAGATTAATTCAAGTACTCGAGGATATGCTCAGATGTTGCATTTTAGAATTCCAAGGCAATTGGGAAAAGTTTCTCCCATTGGTAGAATTCGCCTATAATAATAGTTTCCAGTCGAGTTTAAAAATGGCGCCGTATGAGGCTCTGTATGGGCGTAAGTGTAGGACGCCTTTATTTTGGACCGAACTTAAGGAAAACCAGATTCATGGGGTTGATTTGGTTAAAGAAGCTGAAGAAAGAGTAAAAGTGATACGAGAATGTTTAAAAGCTGCCTCAGATAGACAGAAGTCCTATTCAGATTTAAAGAGAAAAGAGATAGAGTACCATGTTGGAGATAAAATCTTTTTGAAAGTGTCACCATGGAGAAAGGTTCTCAGATTTGGCCGAAAAGGCAAGTTAAGCCCACGCTTCATTGGACCTTACGAGATTATTGAGAGACTTGGACCAGTAGCTTATCATTTGGCTCTGCCATCAAAATTAGAAAATATACATGGTGTGTTTCACGTGTCAATGTTACGACGTTACAGATCAGACCCTTCACACGTGATTACCCTATCTGAGGTAGAGATTCATCCCGACATGACTTATAATGAAGAGCCCGTCAAGATTTTGGCTCGAGAAGTTAAGCAATTGAGAAATAAAAAACATTGCATTAGTGAAAGTATTGTGGCAAAGACATGGAATAGAAGAAGCTACGTGGGAAACAGAAGAGAATATGAGAAACCAGTATCCAAACCTTTTTGCTGGTAAGATTTTCGAGGACGAAAATCCCTAAGGGGGGAGAATTGTAACAGCCCGAGTTAGGGCCTAGTCAGAATAGTGGTGCGAGACCACGAAACCGAGATGAATTTATGATGTTTTTAAAGTTTATACCATGTTTGCATGCTAGTATGAAAGTTTCGTGAAACAAATTTTTTTAAGTTGAGGTCAATTGGTCCAAAAAGGACTAAATTGCAAAAGTTGCAAAAAATGAGTTTCTAGAAGCTTTTTGTATGAAATGGTTTTAGAATAATATGTATGAGTCCTCAAATAGCAATTTTGCCAAAAATATAATTTTGGACAAAATTTGCCTTGGGATGGTGTTAAATAGAAATTTTTAAAGGAAGGGCATTTTGGTCATTTGCCTAATAAGTGATTAAAATAGGAAAAAGATGAGAAAAATTCACCCATCTTCTTCCTTGTTGCTGTCGAAAATTGAAAGAAGCCATAGCTAGGGTTCTTCAATTTTTTTAAGCTTGCTAGTAAGTGCTCCTAAGCCCGGTTTTTTATATTCTTCGTATTTTTGAAGTCCCGGTAGCATGAGTAAGCTATTTTTTAGCTATTTGATGAGCTAAGATGCATGTTTAAAAATTTAGCCATGAATGACATGCATGTTAAATGATGTTTTATGGAAGTTTATGAGAGTTTGATGTTAGATAAACATCTTTTCCTTAATGGATTTCATGAAAAATGATAGTATGGACCTTTTTGAAATAGTTATAAAAATTGGTCATACATGCTAGAATTAGTAAGTATTTATGATTGTTATAGAAGATAAAATGATTCTGCTAAGCATGAAGTCTAAGAAAGTTGCATGAAAATCATTTTACGAGCCTAGGGGCAGAAGTGCAAATATTAGAAAGTATAGGGGCAAAATAGTAATTTTGCCAAAGTATGAGTTATGAGTCAATTTAGTCATTATGATTATTAAACTATCTATTTATGATTATAGATCAAGAAAAACGAAGGCCAGATCGAAACCGAGGCAAGAACAAAGTCGAGGACTAAATTGTATTACTACATACATTTTGTATACTGAGGCAAGTTTGTATGATTTCTAAGCTTTATGATTTATATCATAGAAGTGCTTAGTATAATGTATATTATTGCTATGATATGCTTAATATTATGTTAAATAAAGAAATCAATGAGATTAAGCAAGAGAAAGTCCCGATTGAAGATTAATTATCCAGGATACTCGGTCTATCATACAAGTTATCATGTAAGTCCAAGGACCCAAGCTTGGCATTGATCAAGTTATCATGTAAGTCCAAGGACCCAAGCTTGGCATTGAACAAGTTATCATGTAAGACCAAGGACTCAAGCTTGGCATTGATTCAAGAAGAGATATTCCATGTAAGTCCATATTTGGAATATGGCCTTAGTATCAAGTTTATAGCAAGAGATTTAGTATCCTCGGTTATTCGCAGAAATTCATCGGGCAAATGAGAAACTAAAATGAGATCATAAGAAAGTTATGAAAGCAAAGTTATCATCAAGTTGAAATTGAGTATCATTTACGTTATGATGATGAGTTAGAGATCATGATTATTATATTAAATTATACTGATTAATGTGATCAAGTGGTACAGGTACCTTGTTTACCTTGTAAGTATGAAAATAGTAAGTATCATGAGACAAGTAAGGATCTTGTATGAGAAAGTAAGCTTTATAGCTGAAATAACGATTCCATTCTTATGTTAAATGATTTATATGAAATAGGTTTATTTATTATGTGTTATACATGCAAACTTACTAAGCTAAATGCTTACGTCTTTTAATGTTTCTTTCTATGTAGTCTCGCCAAGCTAATCTGTGGAATCATTGGAGTCGGAGCTCGTAGCACACTATCAACTCTTATTTTGGTATAGCCAAGTTACTTTACTAAGTATGGCATGTGTAGGAAGTATTCTTTTGAGAACATGTGTTAAGAAGGGTTATTGTATAAGCTAGTAAGTTATTATTCTTTTGTAAATGGCTAAGTGATTAGCCAAATTGACTTTGTATTTATGTTTATTGAGGTTAATGAAGCATATAGTATTGTTCATGATTTGTATTGGCTGATATTAGTTTCAGGGAAGCAAATGGCTTGGTAAATAGCCTCTAAGTGCCTACACGGTTACACACACCGACGTGTGTCCAGGCCGTGCTAACCCTGCACCTTAATGTTTTAAATCAGGTTGGACCACGGTCATCCTGCATGGCCGTGTGGTTGAGCCGTGTAAGACACACGTTCAAAGCATGGGCGTGTGCCCAGGCCGTGTAGTTGAAGTCAGTAGCTTCACACGGTTGGTAGACATGGGTGTGTCAAAGCCATGTGTATAAAGTCAGTAACCTCCTATGGTTGTAGGCATGGGCGTGTCTATGGGTACACGGGCGTGTCTCTAAGTAACATGGGCGTGTGAACCTTGCTTCCAAGTTGAATGTTAAATGAAGTGTCCAGAAGAGTTCGAATAATTGTTAAAGGCCTCGTAGGCTCATAATATGCATGTTATGATCAAGAAAGGAAAGTATTTTTTTTAGTTGGTTCAAAATTTTACAGTCCCATAAGAGTATGTTTTAGTAAGACAAGCATAGTAATGTCTCGTACCCAATCCCAGCATCGGTATTGGGTATGAGGTGTTACATTGTAAATTTGGTATATGGCATGTATAGGTTAGTGATTATGGTATGTTTTGAGATGTATATATCTTGCAATGTGATATGGCTTGATAGATGAATGATCTTAGTTTATGTCTTGGATATGTGAGAATGATGGATATCATGTGTTTATGTGACTTTGTGCGAATGACCTTTATGATATGTTTTGATGATATGGAGGTAGTAAGTTTTATGCTATGAATTGGTAAGGATTGAGTGATGTATGGATTATATAATTTTGGTGTGAATTTGATATTTTGGGATTGGTATGTTTGAGTTAGAATTGAGTGTGGAAATAGATGATATAGTTGAAGGTTAAAAGGTGCATATTTTGGTATGTTTTGAATGCATTTCGGGTATGATGTTAGTATGTTTAGATGCTTGTAGGTGTGACCCAAAGTGTAGATGGCAAATAGGCCCTGCAAATGGCGTATACTTTCCAACACGGTTGAGCACATGAGCATGTGGCTTGACCGTGTCTCTTAAGTTTGCAAATCAAAACAACTCCAATTCGGCACCACTTCATCCACTGCTCATCTCCTAATTTTTCTCCATGATATCTCCCTTATCCTTCTCCTAAATTCTCTCTACTAATTACTTCTCCTTAGAGTCCCTCTACACGCCACTTCCAGCCTTCTAGAAGCCTAAAATTAAACTCCAAAATAAAACTAAGCTAGCACTCTAACCTCAGACCTCCCTGCATGCATATGTCTCCACCTCTCTACACCCTAGTGGCGTCACTTAGCCACTTCACCACAGGCTTCCTTATGCCATTTTTCACTTATTTTTATTTAAAATCCCATTACTCACAACCCTGATACCTTAATTGAATAAATTAAGAATCCTCCACCACAAAACTCGAACCCAGAGCTTCTCCAACACACCTAGACACTCCAAATTTATCAAACCTTTAAAGCCGACATGTCATTTGTCATTTTCTTGCTCACTTAAAAATTTTATGAGACCCAAAGCCCAATAGGCCCAATTCTTCTAGGCCCAAATTAGGGGCATTACAATTCTATCCCCCTTAAAGAAATTTCTTGCTCACTAAATGCACCACTCAAGTCACACCCCTATGCTTTTGCTGCGCACTCTGATTTAATAACACATAAACATTTCACGCATACAGTTTCTATACCCAAAAATATCCACACAAAACATACCCGACTTCATGGTGATTGAACAATCCCGAGCCTTATGCTCCTTAGACCCGCATATGAAACACGCTCCTGACTTCCTCCAGCATTCACCCGAACGACGCCTTCTGCAATATTTGCAAGCCGAAAAGTTTGGACGTACCTTAACTTGCTTCACAGAACGAGACTGCGACCTTAGGGAACTGTGATCTCAATTTTTTCTTATAGTCCATGCACCTAACCCCAAGTATTTTACTAATTTCTTTAACCTCCTCCAGTACCTCCCTAACTAGCTGAGTCAGCACATCAGCCCTAACACTTTCACGGCCTCTGTCACGACCCCTTGCACTTCTTCTAGCGCTCATCGCTGATTCTCATATTATCTAAATTAGGAATTTTTATGAATTTAGTTCATAGTTTCATTGTTTAAAGCATATGTCTTATGCAAGTAACAATTTAAAAGTTGTTTCGCAGTCGTAAATCCACTACAGGCATAAGTTTCCTACGGGCTTTAGTCTCTAAGAACCTATTGTTTAAAGTGGCCCAATATCTAGATATAGTTTAGTAATTTAAACAAATGTAAGCACAGAAAACTTACTTGGCTCGACGTCGAGGGCTCGGTGAACCACACTTCAAGAATATTGCAAAAACTTTTTAATCTGTTTGTTTTAAAAACCCAAAATCTAAGGCCCATTTCACAGCTCGAGCTTTGCAACTTGGGTCAGATACCACTAAATGTAACACCCTCAGACCCGTCCCGGATGTTATGGCTGAATCCGGGAATGTCAGATCAAAGGCATAATTCAAAATGATTTTGCTAAGTTAAAACTTAAGACCCAAAAGCCCAAAATCCTTGAGTCTTGTTAACTAATGATAAAAGACCATTTAATTATTTGAAGTATTCTGAAAACCATGTTTAAACATAAGAAATTTACTCAGGTTTAATAATTAAGTTAACAGTTGAAATAACAAAACTCAAAATCCAAAGTCAAATCGAAGTACAAGACCTTATTACATCCAACAAAAAGAAAGTAATTAAAATAATGTCTTTTGTGACAAATAAATAAAACTTCTAAGTATCTTGTAGTGTGCCATCTCCGAATCCTCTCCCACGTCGAACTGTCTATTGAGGATCACTTGAAACATTTAATAAAAAGGGTGTGAGTTTCGAAACTCAGTGTGTATGACCCTTGGTAATCCAATCAACATGCAAATATCACATTGGGCCTAAGCCTTATCAAATTCGATGGTCTTGGGCCTTAGCCCACAATGACATCATATCACATCAATATCACATGAATGCAATGCACCCATCCCGAATCCAACCCTTCACTCCATTTCCCTTCCAACCCTACACTCCTGTGGGGATATAAATATCAACCCACCTATCCCTACACTCCAAAGGTAGCACCAACAGCGGCACTACTCAAAAGTTGCAGCAAGGCTGCTAAGCATATAATGGGCTTAAAGGCACCGGTGGATCCACGGTCGTCAAGCGACTATTCGATCCTCACATATCTTCCTCCGTATCATCAAACACACCAAAATGCAACATATATTTCATGAATGCAACATACACAATTTCACACATTAAGCACTTAGGGGTATTTTAGTCATTTCACTGCCTAGGGGTATTTTTGTAATTCTACCCTACAGGGGTATTTAGGTAATTTTACAAAACAGGGGTATTTTGGAAATTTTGTAAATCAGGGATATTTTGGTAATTCTGCAAATCAAGGGTATTCTGGTAATTTTACAAATCTAAGGTTATTTTGGAAATTTTCAAACTAAGGGTATTTTGGTATTTTTTCAAATCAGGGGTATTTTGGTCCCTCTCGGGTTTTAGTTATGAACTTTGGCCCATTAACAAGTCCTTGCGGCTAAAGTGAACAGACACTACACACCAGGTAGGATTCCAGATAATAGGAGGTGGGTCGTTAGAACCGCTTAAGTACCAAGCTCTCCCTAGATTCAATCCTAGACATGCATATGTCCATTGCCATACTCTAACCTAGCGACTTGTCCTCAGGCATGTTTACTTATTAGATTAAGTCTTATGCAGTTTAAGAGTTGTTCAGAACTAGGCCTAAAGTCCATTAAAGCCTAGCATACTTGTCTATGTCCCCATAAAGCCCATTTCACGTTCATATAGCCCATTATGCGCAAATCACATCCTTATGGCCCATTAGGCCTAGATCTCATTCATATGGCCTATTAGGCCAAAAATAAGTCCAGATCATGTAACATGCATGACTAACTTAATCATATAACCAAATCAATCAATTTCATCAAACTTAGCCTCAGGGCCCACCAGGCCCATTTAGCCACTTTTGGCTTTTCGGCTTTCCGGCATTGCCGATATCATGTGTGTGTAGTGCTTGTACACACCTGGTTACTGCGACGTGCTATACTATCCTTAGCCTTGAACCTACAACCAACAAACCTTCAATCAATCACCCATACTTAATCAAAATATTTTCTAAAAGCTGAAGCCTTACCGTAACCTTACCGTGTGCCACCGGGTTCTAATAGCCCTTCCTTAGCTACTAATCACGAGTATCCCATAGATCTGCACTCACACATACACCATCAAACCTTGAATGACTCATAATCCACACAAGTCACCCCTATAGATCATACTCACATTCGGCCATTTACTTAAACCATAATCGAGTTGAGTACACTTACACTTTGCTAACGGTCCTTACCACGCTTGCGATCTCTAAACCTTACCCTTGTTAATACAAGATTAACGATAATGAGAAGTTAGATAGCCCTTCGGCTTTTAACAAAACACACTAAGCGGTTAACTGAATACTTGCCGAATCCACTTTTGATCTTGCGGCCTAGATAACTACTGAACGAGATTCGGCACTAATAGGGATTTTGGCAAGAGAAGATGATGATACTTCAGCAATAAAAGAGTTTGGCTATGAGAGAATTCGGCAAAAAGGGATTCGGCTATAGTAGATTCCGACAACAAGGCAAGGTATTTTAGGTTGTGGAAAAAAATAAGGTTTCGAAAAGGAAAAGAAAAAGAATGGAAAAATCGGCATTACCTAGGACCCCAGATTTGGCACACATACATTTTTATAGCCTATAGCTGAAACTTAGCCACCCCTAAAGTCCAATTCGGCACCATTTCATCCACTGCTCATCTCCTAATTTTTCTCCATGATATCTCCCTTATCCTTCTCCTAAATTCTCTCTACTGATCACTTCTCCTTAGAGTCCCTCTACACGCCACTTCCAGCCTTCTAGAAGTCTAAAATTAAACTCCAAAATAAAACTAAGCTAGCACTCAAACCTCAGACCTCCCTGCATGCATATGTCGCCACCTCTCTACAACCTAGTGGCGTCACTTAGCCACTTTATCACAGGCTTCCTTGCGCCATTTTTCACTTATTTTATTTAAAATCCCACTACTCACAACCTTGGTTCCTTAATTAAATAAATTAAGAATCCTCCACCACAAAACTCGAACCCAGAGCTTCTCCAACACACCTAGACACTCCAAATTCATTAAACCTTTAAAGTCATCATGTCATTTGTGATTTTCTTGCTCACTTAAAAATTTTATGAGACCCAAAGCCCAATAGGCCCAATTCTTCTAGGCCCAAATTTGGGGCATTAAATGTGGTACGGTGCAATGTGGTATTCCGCTATACCAATGAGTTGCAGTAAAACTACCATATTAGTCAATGATATGCAACAATGCTGATGTATGTGTTGTACAGTGTAGTGCAGAAATTTGCAGTACAGTCAAATTGTCCACGACCCTCAGGGTATTGGGACTTCAGTATGCAGTTAAACTGCCAAATCGTAAATCTTCCTTCTCTTCAAAATCCTAACCCAAAATACTTTATATGTAGATGTATGTATGCAAATATATGTATTCAGATGTATGAATGCAGATGCACCAATTCAGAATACAATTTTAGGCAGTCATTCAAAAGCAGTCACTTACAATCAATCAATCAGTTACAGAGACGTGCAAACTTATGCACTCAGATTCAGTACCTAGCATAGCACACATTCACTTACAAGCAGTACATAATTCGAAGTCAGCAAAATCGTATTCACCCTTAGTAAGCTTAGTCGAGGGGCTGGAACACATAGACTCGAAATTTGGCAAGTTAGGGCCACGCGCCCGTATGCTCCGGCCATGTGGAGCAATCTAGGCCGTGTGGGGATCCAAATGCCCGTATGAGAGGTGGGACATAGTCATGTCACAGAGGCACACGCCCGTGTGGTGCAGGGACACGACCGTGTGAACAGGCCGTGTAACTCACTATCCAATTTCCCTAATATTAGGTAGAGGGCATACATGGCCATGTGAAGGTGTCACACGGCGGTGTGGCCATCGGATACGGCCGTGTGTCGCATAACACATGCCCGTGTGGAATCCCTAGGCCCCAAATCAATCACACGGCCATGTGTCCCGAAGCACACGCCTGTGTGGGAACCCTAAGTTTCCCAAATCTGTCACACGGCCGTGTGGCTCCAAATCCCTAATTCCCCAAACTCACATGCCCGTGTGCTCAGAGGACACAGCCGTGTGGATTCCAGCAAAATCCCCAAATCGGCCACATGCCCGTGTGGCCGTCGGGGAGGCTACAAAACCACCCCAATTCAACTTCGAAAACACCATTTTGGCCACTGTAACGTCCCTAACCTTTACCCTATCAACATATATTAGAAAGCAACGATTTCCATTCACTTCTATATCTAAGAATTAAAAAACGAAGGGGTTATGCATAACTACGAAAAGCCGAAGGAAAGGGATTCTGAAAACAAGTTAGCAATCGATTTAAAAAAAGAAAGTAGTAACCAGATTCCCAAAACCCCGAAACCGCAATTAAAAACATTTGAGCAATAAGGAAAAAAACAAAAGAAAGAAAAACATAGAGGAGAAGGAAGAAGAAAAGTCAAAATATAAAATAAAAATAAAAATAATAATCATAATCATAATTTTTAACATAACAAAAATACAAAATAATTATTATAATAGAATAATATCTAAATAAAAAAAAGTGCAAAAAATATCTCCCTATCTCACGCAGGGATTCGAACACAGGACCTCAAGCATAATAACACTCCACTTAACCACTAGACGAGTAGGCCCATTCTTATCACTAAATTACACAACTCACTACATATGTGGGACTCCTCACTGCCCCTATGCCCAAGACTCCATACCTCTATGCCCAAAATTCAGGGGCGTTACAACTTCCACATTCATCCACATCATTCTTTATCATTTGGTATCAGATTTTGGCATTTTGGGTATTCAGGGTTGATTTCTAAACTGATTTCTATTGTAAAACAGCCTATAAGTAATTTTTACCTAGAATGTTTTTAGAAAAAAAATATTTTTGAGTGAGTAAATGTTTTTCAATTGACCTAAAAATTTTTATACTAATTATTGACACTGTATTACAATATAAAAAATATTTCCCATGAAAAAAAGTAATAAAAAAATCAATAAAAAATATAAAAAACATATTTTATGGTTTGAATTTTGTGCCAAAACTTTTTAGATCACATCTAGATGATTTGAGAAGGCTACAATTTAAATTTTGTGATTTTTGGAAATCGGGAATTCCTCTAACAAAGTTTGTCAAGTTGCTTCGCAATTTTTTGGGTTTTTGAGTTTTAGCAATTTTCATTGACTTTCAGCTTTAGGTTTTAATTTCTTTTTGTTTTTCATTGTTCCTATATGCATTCTAACACTTTATTGTTTCTTGTGTTAATAGGTTAAAGCACGTTGCACATTCATTCCTCCATGCAAAACAAATCTTTGGTGTCTAGCGACTTTTGGACTCCTAGTGCCGTCAGGATATTTGGTAGCTAGATTCTTTAACATTCTGATTGAAAGAGAGGAGGCCCGATGGTGGTTCTGATTGTAATGGGTGGTGAAAGAAAAGAGAAAAGCTAAGGTAAAGGTGGTGGAAAAAAGTGGCCAAAACAAAGAAAAATAGAGAGAAAGGGAGTAGCTAGAGAGAGGGACAACAATAGGGGGAAATGAATAAGCAAAAATGATTCAATAAGTGAAAATAATTGTCTAGGTACAATAAATTGATTCATAAGGAAAGGATCTAGAAAAGGGTATGTGGAGGGGACCAAAGAGTAAAAAGGGGGTTATGCTTTTAAAAAGTAAGGCATGTTGACTTGACAAAAAAAAAAAAAGGAAATAATCCTCTCCATGCAAGGCAACATGTATGGATGGCAAGAGGGGTTGGCACATGTTAAAATTGTTAATAAAAATTAAATTAAAAACTGGAGAGTGTGGAGACTTCAACCAAGGACCCCTAGGATATTTTTAAAGCTATTAACCACTAGGCCATATTTGTTCCTTGTTCTCAACTTAACAAAAAAAAAAATGGACGTGACAATTCTACCCTCCTTAAAAAAATTCTGTCCTCAAAATTTACTTGATTGGAAAATGTGAGCATATTGACACTGCATCTCATCCCCAGGTTCCCAAGTGGCTTCACTAACACCATCATTTCACCATAATACCTTCACTACCAGAATCTGTTTCTTCCTCAACACTTTGATCTTATGATCTAGAATGTGAACGGTCTCCTTGTCGAAGGACAAGTCTTGACTTATTTCAATATCCTCAATTAGAACCATATGAGATGAGCTTGATCGATAACACCTCAGAATAGATACACAAAATACGTCATGAATGTTGTCCAATTTCGGCGGTAGCTCTAACTAATATGCCTCTAGTCCAACCCTCTAAAGAATGCGATAAGGTCCAATGAATCTTGGACTCAACTTTCCCGTACGACCAAATCTAATTACCTTATTCCAAAGCAATACCTTAAAGAATACTCGATCACCGACATTGAACTCTATCTCTCTTCTCTTTAAATTAGAATAAGACTTCTGACGATCTAATGCCGCTCTCATGCGATCATGAATTAGTTTCACAGTACTCTCAGTCTTCTGAACTAAATCAGGACCCAAGACTTTCTTTTCCCCCAAATTGGTCCAACACAGATGTGTCCGTCATCTGCGACCATAAAGAGCTTCATAGGGAGCCATATGAATGCTCGAATAAAAGCTATTAGTGTACGAAAACTCAGCAAGTGGCAAATACTTTTCCCAGCTGTCCGGAAAGTCAATTACACAATCCTTTAATATATCTTCAAGGACTTGTATAACCTTCTCAAACTGCCCATCAGATTGTGGATGAAATGTCATACTAAAGTTCAATCTCGTGATGAGAACCTCATGCAACTTCTTCCAAAATTGAGATGTGAAACGAGTATCCTGATTAGAGATGATTGAAATGGGTACCCTATATAGTCTCACAATATTAGAAATAAATAGTTTAGCCAACTTTAATAACAAATAATTTGTGCGAACTGGCAGAAAATGAGTTGATTTAGTCAGTCTATCCACGATCACCCAGAGTGAATCTTTCTTAGAAGGCGTCAAAGGTAGCCCGCTAACAAAGTTCATAGTCACATGCTCCACTTCCACTGAGGAATCTAAATAGGTTGTAGCAAACCAAAACGAATTTGGTGCTTAACAATAACTTGTTGGCATGTCAGAAACTTAACCACATACTCTATTACATCACGTTTAAGTCCCAATCACTAACGTTATTCTCGAAGGTCCAGATACATTTTATTTCCTCCAGGATGCATATCGTAAGGTCTACTATGCGCATCCCGAAGGATGGACTGTCTCAAATCTCTATCCAATGGTACACAGCGTCTTCCACAGTAACACAGAACTCCATCTGAATTAAACCCAATGTATGTAGTCTTGCCCTCCTCAATTTGCTTAACATGTGGCACAAGAGAATAATCCAAAGGCTTCTTTGATTTGTTCTCATCCACTAAATTTTGTATCACTCGCAACTCCGCAAGCAAACCTCCATCCTTGTAAAAACTCAAACTAGCAAACATCGCCCTTAATTTGGTCATCGGTCTCCTACTTAATGTGTCACGCACAACGTTTGCTTTACTCGTATGGTACTCAATGGTACAATCACAGTCCTTAAGTAACTCTATACACCACCTCTACCTCAAATTTAACTCCTTTTGAGTGAGGATGTACTTGAGGCTCTTGTGGTCCGTGTAGATAATACACTTCCCATTGTAGAGATAGTGCCTCCAAATCTTAAGGGCAAAAACTATAGCAACTAACTCGAGATCATGAGTAGGGTAGTTACACTCATGTGGTTTGAGCTGTCTTAAGGCATAGGCCATGTCGGTTTTTTCTTTCATCAACATGCAACCAATACTAGGGTGAGATGTATCATTATAAACCACATAGTCCTTCCTAGACTTGGGCTGAACCAACACAGGTGCTTGAGTCAACAGTGACCAAAGCTTCTTGAAACTAGCTTGTTGCTTCTCGGTCCACTTGAAAGGGGCACTATTTCTCAACAGCTTAGTCATAGGAGCTGTAATCAAAGACAACCCTTCAACAAACCTCCTATAATAACTCGCAAGTCCAAGAAAACTCTGAATTTCACTAAAATTCTTAGGCTACTTCCAATTCAGAATAGCCTTAATCATTTTTGGATCAACACAAATATCCTCAGCTGATACACATGACCCAAAACATTACCTCACGGAGTCAAAACTTGCACTTACTCAAATTAGCATACAACTTTTTCTCATGGAGAGTTTGTAGAATCACTCGTAATTGCTCCTTATGCTCAATTTCAGTCTTAGAATAAATTAGGTTGTCGTTAATAAAGACCACCACAAACTAATCAATGTAGGATAGGAATACTCGGTTCATGAGGTCCATAAAAGCAGCTGATGCATTAGTTAGACCAAAAAGGCATCACTAATAACTCCTAATGACCATACCAAGTTTTGAATGCGGTCTTAGGTATATCAAATTATTTCACCTTTAGCTGATAATAACCCAACCTCGATCAATCTAATCGCCGTAAAATCAGAGTTTTAAATATTTATAAAAGAATGATCAAACTTGGAGACTAACTCTGAGAACGATATTAAGGCAAGTGTACCTATCGAACAGTAGTATAGGTTAGGCAAGACCGGTTATCGAACCCAAAGGAACTAAAAGTATTAATACTCACCTTCTTCTTATTATTTAGTCTTAAAGTTAGAGTGAAGATTACTTTTTAAACTAAATCAACAACAGCTAAACTAAGGACACAAAGACAAAAGGAATGAATAGGAAAATAACTTTGAGGGAAAACTCAGTTGATTACGATGATACCCTCAGGAAGAATCCACCTAGACTTCACTTATTAATTAACCTTAAATTATATGATTTCTTTTACTTAGCTTGATCCGTAAGACTCCCTAACCTATATTAAACCCTCTCTCGAGGCGAATAACGTCTAACCCTAGGTTAATTAGTGGAACTCTCGTTCGCTTATAATAACCCCCTAGGATAGCAGTAAATCGATCAATGGACTCCCATATTAGGTTTCACCCTAATCCGGCAAAATCTCGTAACCCTATCTCTAGGCACACGATCAACTCCGCTTAATTATGTTAGATATTCTATTAGGCAGGGTCTATTCCTTTTCCACCTATGCACATAAGATTTGGATTAAGTAACATAATTAAGAAAAAAACTAAGTAATTCATCATATAATTTAAAAATAAAATAATAAAATCCATCTAGATTTCATCCCCTTCGGGTATTTGAGGGGTTTAGTTCATAATGAATAAACAAAACATCGCAAGAGAAAAGATAAAACAAAACATAGGAAAAATCCTAAAACCCCCTGAAGGAGTCGAAGGAGAATTCCGCCGTCTTGAGTATAATTCCGGCTTCTTGGGATGGATCAACTGGCTATCCTCGTGTTATTCCCTAACTCTGACCTTCTCGGCTTGGCTCCTTGGCCTCGCTTTCACCTCGGTTTCAGCTTCTGCCGAACTCTCCTCTCAAGTTGCCCCATTGGGTGTTTATATAGACTTTGCGATGCCTTGCTTGGCCCCTAAGCATCCTAATTTAAGTAGAATTCCTAATAGGGTGTTTGAATAGGCTTTGGAATGTGTTTCATTGCCTCCAAGTATCCTTTCCCGAATGAAATTTCTCTTTCCAGCGACAGAGGCACGGCCATGGCACACGCCCGTGTGGATCGAGACCTGACCGTGTTCAGATTTCTTACTTGAGGCACGACCGTGTTTGACGGAGTTGAGGTCGTGCTCTAGGTGTTTGTCGAGGCACGGCCGTGTGGACTTTGGGCCAGGCCGTGTCAATTTCGTGCTAAGGCCCATTTGCTCCGTTTTAGGCGTGTTTTGTGTTCTTTTCATCCTCGGGTGCTTTCCTGGGTATAAGACATGAAAAGAAAGGATTAAAAGCACCTTTTTATATAAAACAAGAAATAAATCATCCAAAAGCATATTAAATGTGGGATTAAAATATGTTACTTTTACGGTTTATCAAATACCCCCACACTTAAGCTTTTGCTTGTCCTCAAGCAAAATTCTCAAGTCACAATTAAAACAAACTTCCCTTGATTCATAATATTCATCAATCATGCTTTATCATAATTCAAAAATAATTCATACATGGATAATTCAATTTAAAAGGTCCTAAAGATTCAAACAATCAAAGTCATGCATTTGTAGCTTGAAAACGTTAGGTGTTTCCCTTTACCTAAATAATTACCTTTGATTCGAAATTGACAAGAATTGACATCCTCACTAAAGATTCACTCAAATCACTCAAAGTGTATAAGGTTCAGAACTAAGCACTCAGAAGTCAAACATGAAGAGTTAATCCCACAGGCTTGCATGAAAATCAAATCTCCACCACTATAAAATGAGATGATACACAAATCAAAAGGTCTTTAGTAGGGTTGTAACGGGGCTTAGGTTAAGGGTATGGATAAAGGCTGAATTAGAAGGTTAGAATCGAGACTGACCTGAAAAATTACCTAACTAGAAAAATGAACTAATCCTAAATAATTACATCAATTGAAAACTAATAATACGAGCTTCTCTTTCTTTCTTTTTTTTTTCAATATTTGAGATTTAAACATGTAAGCTCACTAATAATGAATATACTTCGTTTTTTTTTTTACAAATCAATAATAATAACGAACTTTAACAACTGAAATAGAGAACATAATTAGGTAACTGCTCAAAATCAAATCTCGACAAAAAGGGTAGTTAAAAAGAACGGTGATAACAAATACAAAGGGTTTTGGGTTAATGTTAGTAGGTAAGTCAATGAAAAGGGTTGTTAAGCTTAAACGGGGTTCACTAGGGGTTAATTGTGGAGGTAGGCTTTTTTAGTGGAGTGAGTGGGTTAAAACCTAGGTGCCTTTATCATCTCTGTATATCAAATCAAAGGTGTGGTTTAAACATGTATAATCGAGGCAAGTTATAGAATAACAAATCAATGTTGACATACTCATAATCAATAAAGTGAGCAAGAAAAAGAATATATGCTCTATAAGGCTCAAAATCTCACAAAAATTATGGGTATTTGATGTCAACCTCGTAAATTTCAAATTTCAAGATATCATTCCGATTTAGGTAGACAACCTAAAAAATTTTAAAATTTTTGAAAAATAAACTTTATCATGCTTGATTCTCTAGTATTCTTCAAATTTAATCATAAATGTACAATTATCAATGAGTTACTCTAAAACATATCAATAAAAATCATAAATTAAAGGAAATTTCATTCTAATCATAATATGAGAAACTTACTTTTCGAACAAGGCATAATTCAGGGATTTTCAAATAATACTATAGTAAACCCCCCACACTTAAGATGTACATTGTCCTCAATGTACAAAGATAGATAATATCAATTAATCATAAAATCAAAGGATGGGGAGAGACGTGAAACTTCCTGAATTTTGGATGAAGTCAATGAAAAGAATCCAGATAGGATTGGAGGTGAACATGGGGAAGCGTCTTGAACCGTTTGAAATTGAATCCTCGAAGCAGTCGGTCTGATTTTATTTTATCCTAAGCTAGATTTAAATATCATAAAGATAAGAAGAAGAGAAACAAATGATAAAATGGAAATAAAATTAAAATAAAAATAAATAATGGAAAATGAAAGACAACTAGAAAAAGGGAGAATGAGGTTTAAATAGAGATGTAGCCTGTGTTTTGGGAATTTGAATTTTTGGGCGCGTTCAGGGTGTTCGGGCACGGCCGTGGGTGTAGTGGCACGCCCGTGTCTTTTTTTACACGGTCATTTAATATGGGTGTGCTCCTCCCGTGTTCGACAAGTCAGTAGCTTCGCGCGGTTTGAAGGCACGGGCGTGGTCTGCCCGTGGTGTGGAAGTCAGTAGCCTCACATGGTTGAGAGGCACGGGCGTGGTTTGCCCGTGGTGTGGAAGTTAGTAGCCTCGCACGGTTGAGAGGCACGTGCGTGTTCTGGTATCGCAGCCCGTGTTGTTGATAGACATTTTTCTCTACTTGGGCACGGCTCTTGGCACGCCCGTAGATTGCCCCCTATTTTGTACACGGCCTTTGACACGCCCGTGTTCAAGGCCGTGTTATAAATCCTGCTTTTTTCTGTTAGACTATTTTAGTGCGGTGTTAGAAAAATAAAAACTATGTTAGTATGTTAGTGCTCGGGTTGCCTCCCGAGAAGCGCTCGTTTATAATCTTAAGCTAGACCCTCCCTCTCATTCGTATGGTCATGGTGGTTTGAGGAGGTGAAAATCTTTTCTCATGTGATCACTTCGGTTATGAATATATAGTTTAAGTCGAGTAATGTTTACCTCAAAAGTGTCGAATTTAGGATTGTTTACCTCGACTGTACCGTATAGGAAGACATTAAGTACCTCAAAAGTGATTTCTTCGTTTGTCTTGAGGTCTGAATTGGTGATTCGGGAGTCTTCCTTATTCAACAATACCTGATTCCCTAATTTGAAGTGATTCGATGTTCCTATCAGCTTGTCTAGGGGCTCCTTCGGTTTCACTTCGTGCGGTTCCTTTTTCTCTTTGATTTGTGTTTCCTGCTCTTTTAATTTATCAACCCTAAGGCTTTGTTCCTCATGTATTTCTTCTTTGTTGGCACGAGGTTGAAGATCTAGCTCAGCTAAGTGATTTCGTGATGCTTCCTGTAAAGAAGGTTGAACCAAATGATTATCAATAGATTTAACATTCGTACCTTTATTACTTGATTTCCTAGCTGAGTCAAGAGCTTGAAGAGTGATTGTTTCGTCGTCTTCACAAAGTGTGAGTTCATCGAATTCTTCCTCTGTGTGGTCTTTCTTTATTGCATCGGGATATGGTACAAGAGCTTGGCAGTCTATATTTACCGGGTTTGGGAAATCATGGCTTACCTCAACCTTACCTTCACTTACCACAGTTTCTTGCCTTGGGTCAGATTCCACTAACAATTCACTGTTATGAGCTTGTACGGCTTGAGGCCCATGATTCGGCTCAGGTTTGTAGCCTTGTGGTATTTCCTGTGGTGAAAGTTGAACAATTTGATTATCAACTGAATTTACTTTCTTACCTTCATCACTTGATGTCCTGGCCGAGTCAAAAGCTTGTAGACTGAATGATTCGTCACCTACACGAAGAATGAGTTCTCCTGTACCAACATCAATTTTAGTCCTGGCAGTTGATAGAAAGGGTTTTCCTAAAATTAAAGGAATCGAATTGTCCTCATTCATGTTTAAGACAACAAAGTCTACTGGGAATATGAATTTATCAATTTTGATTAGAACATTTTCTACTTTCCCCCTAGGAATTCTAATAGTTATATCAGTTAACTGAATGCTCATCCTAGTTTGTCTGGGTTTCCCCAGACCTAGTCGTTTAAACAATGTATAAGGCATGCCATTTATGCTTGCCCCTAAATTAGCTAACGCATTATCAATGGTTAAACTACCAATTAAGCATGGAATTGTAAAACTCCCTGGGTCTTTTTGCTTCTGCGGTAGTTTGTTCTGTAACATTACCGAGCATGTTGCATTTAATTTCACGTGGTGCACCTTGTCTAATTTATGTTTGTTTGTCAAGAGCTGTCTTAAATATTTCCTCGAGTCTGGCGTCTGAAAAAGAGCTTCAAGAATAGGTAAATTAATATGTAATTTCTTTAATAGTTTAAGAAACTTACCAAATTGTTCTTCTGAATCATCTCTTTTCATTGCTTCGGGATAGAGTATGCGAGGTTGGTACTCTTTGATTATCGGTTTTGGCTTTTCTTGTGTTACCTCTGTTTTACCTTCGTCTACCTTGTTTTCTGGTATTGCATTGGGTTCATCTAACCCTTTACTGTCCTGAGCGGTGATGGCTTGATTTTGCTCCTTCAGGTTAATCTCCGTGTTACTAGGTAGACGCCTTTGCGGTCGTTCTGACATCAGCTTTGCAAGTTGTTCGACTGCGTTAGTGACTTCCTTGACTGACTTAGTAATTTCTACGATTTGGCTCATTGCTTTTGATTGTTCTCTCAGTTTCTTAGATACGTTTCTCTGTGTCTGCCAAAAATTTTGTCAGCGTCTCTTCAAGGTACGACTCCTCTTCCTGTTGGTGAAATGGATATTGAATGTTTAGATTGAATGGTTATTTTGGTTGTCTAGTATGCATGAAATGTGTTGGTAAATATTGCTTGTAGGTAAGACCCAAGTGGGTGGCATTTTGGCCTTGAAAATGGCTTATAATGTCACACGGTTGTGGCACACGGCCTTGGCACATGGACGTGCCTAGTAGTCGTGTGATTTTTGATAGGATCGACCAAGGCCAAAGTACACGGGCATGCTTGGTGGTCGTGGAGCAAAGGTCAGTTTCGACCACGGAGAGGACACATGGGTGTGTCTAGCAACCGTGAGAGACACACGGCCTGTACACACGGGCGTGTAACCCCTAAACTTAGATAAGTTTTAAATTTTTTGAGAATTTTGTATGTGTTCCGATTAAGTCCCGACCCGTCTTATAGCATGTTTTAGGTCTCGATGACCTACCAAGGGGACATTATGGTTGAGGTTAAAATTCAATTGTATGACATTTCTGTAAATGTTTCTGATCTGTTCAGTAACGCCTTTAACCCTAGTCCGACGACGGATACGGGTTAGGGGTGTTACATTGGTTTTGTATCATAGCTACAGTTTAGTCGATTCTCAGACTAACGTAGCGTGTCAGAGTCTAGCTATACATGCCATATATCTGAACTGTGATAGTGTGATGAATCCTGACGTGTAAAAATGTGATTTTAGTATAGTAACGGATCCCGAAAGGGACGTAGCTGAGAAAGTAATGCGCCTTCTCCCGCGCAAGGGACAGAGCACTATGATTCGAGACTAGCTACGAGCGGTCAAGAGGGAGAAGCTAAACAAGCTTTCTTCCAGATGATGAGTGAGTGGTTCACCCAATTTATAAAGAATAACCCAACTGTTTCACAACCCCCGCCCCTGGTTAATCCCCCTCAGACATTTGATATACCTCTTACTGCAAATCTGAATCTGTGGAATAAGCGTACGATTGACAAGATCCATAAGTATGGGGCCGAAGAGTTTCGGGCTACTAATGATGATGATGCTGAAAGGGCTGAGTTCTGGTTAGAAAATACTATACGGGTATTCAACGAAATGTCTTTGACTCCGGAAAAATGCATAAAGTGCGTTGTGTCATTACTCCGAGATGCAGCTTATCAATGGTGGAAAACCATAATTTCCATTGTTCCGAAAGAGCAAGTTACATGGGACTTCTTTCAGATCGAGTTTCGGAAGAAATACATCAGTGAGAGATTCATCGATCAGAAACGAAAGGAATTTCTAGAACTAAAACAGGGCCGAATGACTGTTTCGGAATATGAACGAGAGTTCGTGAGACTGAGTCAGTATGCTCGGGAATGTGTATCATCTGAAGCTATAATGTGCAAAAGATTCGAAGATGGTCTTAATGAAGTTATTCGCCTGTTAGTCGGGATATTAGAAATAAAAGAGTTCGTTATACTCGTTGATCGAGCGTGCAAAGCTGAGGCATTCAGGAAAGATAAAAGAAAAGCTGAGTTTGAAGCCTGAGATATGAGAAAGAGATTTCCAAGCAAATCACTTTAGTCTGCTTCAAAGAGATTCAGAGATGATCAAAGTCGTTCCAGAGATAATGTGGGACATTCGAACAGAAATTGAGCTAGATCGCAAATGAGTTCCAAAACTCCAGCAACTTCAGTGGCTAGCGTTGGTAATGTTTGATCCGAGAGACCTGAATGTAAACATTGTGAGAAAAGGCATTCGGGAAGCTGTAGATTAAATGACAGAGCTTGCTTTAGATGTGGACCACTTGATCATTTTATCTGTGATTTCCCTGAGTCGGTTCAGCCAGAAACTATTCAGAATCTGAGATCGGATAACGCACCTGTGAGAGGAAGACCTTTGAAGAATGTAAGAAACGTCAGTGGTAGTCAGAGAACTACGAGAGACACTCTGCTAGAGCGTATGCTATTCGAGCTCGTGAGTAAGCTTCATCACCAGATGTTATAACAGGTACTTTTATACTTTATAATACTTCTGTGATTGCATTGATAGACCCTGGTTCTACGCATTCGTATGTATGCATGAACTTAGTATTCAGTAAAACTTTGCCCGTAGAGTCTACTGAGTTTGCTATAAAAGTATCGAACCCCTTAGGTAAAAGTGTCCTTGTTGACAAAGTATACAAGAACTGTCCGTTAATGTTTCGAGATATCTATTTCCCTGTTGATCTGATGCTTTTGTCATTTGATGAGTTCGATATTATTCTGGGTATGGACTGGTTGACTTTGCATGATGCTGTTGTGAATTATAAAAGAAAGACTTTTGATTCGAGATGTTTGAATAATGAGATTGTACGAGTTGAGTCTAATGATTTGAATGGATTGCCTACTGTGATATTTGTTTTGAAAGCTCAAAGTTATGTGAAAAAGGGTTATGAAGCATATTTTGCTTATGTGATTGATTCGAAAGTGTCTGAGAAGAAAGTTGAATCAGTGCCTATTGTTTGTGAGTATTCTGATGTGTTCCCTGAAGAGTTACCGGGTTTACCTCTGATTCATGAAGTCGAATTTGGTATTGATTTATTTCCTAGTACTACACCTATATTGATAGCTCCGTATAGAATGGCACCAACATAGTTGAAAGAGTTAAAGTTACAGTTACAAGAATTGACAGATAGAGGATTTGCTAGACCGAGTTTCTCGCCTTGGGGTGCTCCTGTTCTGTTTGTGAAAAGGAAAGATGGCACGACGAGGATGTGAATCGATTACCATCAGTTGAATAAAGTGACAATAAATAATAAATATCCATTGCCCCGAATAGACCATTTATCTGATCAATTAAAAGGAGCTACTGTATTTTCTAAGATTGATCTGAGATCGGGATACTACTAGTTGAGAGTTAAAGATTCAGACATTCTGAAGATTGCTTTCAGAACGAGGTACGGGCATTATGAGTTTTTAGTTATGCCATTTGGACTAACCAATGCTCCTGCTATTTTTATGGATCTGATGAACAGGATTTTCAGACCGTACCTAGATCGATTTGTTGTGGTGTTCGTAGATGACATCTTGATTTATTCACGTGATGAAAATGAGCATGCTGAACATTTGAAAATTGTGTTGCAAACCTTAAGAGAAAAGCAATTGTACGCGAAATTTAGCAAATGTGAATTCTGGTTGCATGAGGTTATTTTTTTGGGACATATTGTGTCAGCTTCTGGAATCTGAGTGGATCCGAGTAAGATTTCTGTTATTCTGAATTGGAAACCTTCGAGAAATGTATTTGAAGTCCGTAGTTTTCTGGGTTTAGCTGGTTATTATCGTCGATTTGTAAAAGGATTTTCAGTGACAGCTACTACGTTGACTAGATTACTTCAGAAAGATGTTAGATTTGAATGGTAGGACAAATACCAGAAAAGTTTTGATCAGTTGAAAACTCTGTTAACAGAAGCTCCGGTATTAGTACAGCCAGAATCGGATAAAGAATTTGTTATATACAGTGATGCTTCGTTAAATGGTCTAGGATGTGTTTTGATGCAGGGAGGCAAAGTTGTAGCTTATGCCTAGAGACAATTGAAGTCTCATGAAAAGAATTATCCGACACACGGTCTTGAGCTAGCTGCGATAGTGTTTGCACTTAAGATTTGGCGCCATTACCTGTACAGTGAGAAATGCCATGTGTTTTCAGATCATAAAAGACTGAAATATCTAATGACTCAGAAAGAGTTGAACCTGCGTCAAAGAAGATGGTTAGAGCTGTTAAAAGATTATGACATCGTGATAGATTATCATCCCGGTAAAGCGAACGTTGTTGCTGATGCTTTCAGTAGAAAATCTTTGTTTGCACTACGTGCTTTGAATGCTCAGCTAGATTTGTTCGATGATAGTTCTGTGTTAGCTGAGTTAAAAGCAAAACCATTGTTTATACAGTAGATATGTGATGTTCAGAAATCCGATAATGAGTTATTAGCGAAATGAGTTATTTGTGATTCGAATTCTGAATCTAAATTTCGGGTTGTTGATGATTGTTTGAGTTTTCGAGGTCGTATCTGTGTTCCGAGAAATCCGAAGTTAATTTAGATGATTTTAAGTGAAGCACATAACAGTCGTCTATCTGTTCATCTGGGAAGTACAAATATGTACCATGATCTGAAGCAACACTATCGGTGGTTTGGTATGAAACGTGACATTTCTGACTTTGTTTCGAAATGCTTAATCTGTCAACAAGTAAAAGCCAAACATCAAGTTCTTTCTGGTTTGCTACAGCTAATTCTGATTCCTAAATGGAAATGGGATAGAGTGACAATGAATTTTGTTTCTGGTTTGCCTTAAACTACGAGAAAGAAAGATGCGATTTGAGTCATAGTTGATCAATTGACGAAATCTGCCCATTTTATTTCAGTAAGATTTGACTATTCACTTGATAGATTAGCTGAACTTTATATTTCTAAGATTGTTAGATTGCACGGGGTGCCACTATCTATTGTGTCAAATAGGGATCCAAGGTTTACATCGAGGTTCCGGAAGATATTGCAAGAAGCTTTAGGCACGAAACTACATTTCAGTACAGCTTTTCATCCGAAAACAGATGGTCAATCCGAGCGGTTCATTCAGATTCTCGAGGATATGTTAAGATGTTGTATAATTGAGTTTAATGGTACGTGGGAACAATATCTATCATTGATTGAATTCGCATACAATAACAGTTTTCAGTCAAGTATCAAAATGGCACCTTATGAAGCTTTGTACGAACGTAAATGTCGTACACCTCTGTATTGGACTGAGCTCAGTGAATATAAGCTACAAGGGGTTGATTTGATAAAAGACTCAGAACAGAAAATGAAACTAATCCGAGATTGTTTGGAAGCAGCATCTGACCGTCAGAAGTCTTATGCAGACTTGAAATGAAAAGATATAGAATTTGAGATCAGCGGCAATCTCAGTGGAAGAAAGTTCTTCAATTTGGACGTAAAGGCAAATTAAGTCTGAGATTCATCGGACCGTATGAGATCATTGAACGAGTTGGGCCTGTTGCATATAGATTAAGGTTGCCCTCCGAGCTAGAAAAGATATACAATGTATTTCATGTTTCGATGCTCCGTAGATATCGATTCGATTCGTCACATGTGATTGCCCCATCTGAAATTGAAATCCGATCAGATATGACATATGAAGAGGAACCAATCCGTATCTTAGCTCGTGAAATGAAAGAGTTGAGAAATAAGAAGATTCTGTTAGTGAAAGTATTATGGAATCGACACGGAATTGAAGAGGCAACGTGGGAACTGGAAGATTCAATGAGACAACAATATCTGACTCTATTTAATAGTAAGATTTTCGGGGACGAAAATCCCTAAGGGGGGAGAATTGTAACAGTTCGGTTTATACCCTAGTCGGAACAGTGGTTTCAGGAGCACAAATCCGAGTCTGTATAATATTTTAATACTATTTTCTATGCAATTGATGAGTGTTTAAGCATGTGTTAAATTTTTGTAAGTTAATTTGACTGTTTCTGTGTTCAATTTGACAAAAGGATTGAATTGCATTAAATGTGAAAGTTGCTTGCTATTTGTTAAAGTACTAATGTGTTGTGGCTTTGTAAAGGTGAAGGCCTTATGTGGCAATTAAGCCATTACTATAGATAGTGGACGGTTATGGTCCATATTAACCTTTGAAAATAAGTTTTATAAGTTTATATTATAAGGGTAATTATGTCATTCATGTATTAAGTATATTATGGTTTAATAAAAGCATGAAATTAGACTTTTATATCATCTTTTGACCGAATGTCTTAAATAAAAAAAAAGAAAGATCAAAAGCTTAAGGGTTTCGGTTGGTTTTCATCTTTATTAAGGTATGATTTTGAGTCGGTTTTCGATAATTTTTACGTTTTTGCAATCGTTGCTTTGTCTACTATCAAGCCCATGTCTCAATTTTGTGTATTGATGATGTTTGTGTGATATGCCATGGATGATATATTAAGCTTTGTGATGAGTTTAATGGTTAAATGAAAGATTTGAGCTAGATGAACATACTTTGTTCTTGAATTTTTGATGAATTTAGCTAATTAGGGCTAAATTGAGAAAATAGTAATTTGAAGGACTAAATTGTAAATTTGATGGAAAATATGGGCTTGTATGATACATATTTGCATTCGACTAAGCTTGGATGTGTAATGATTTTGTGAATTTGATGAATTGGGAAAAGTGGACTAAATTGATAAATTGTGCAAATGTGAGGGTTAATTTATAAATAACCCTAAATGTGTGTCTTTGGATTGAATTGAATGAGTTAGTGAAAAAAAGGGTTAATTCTGAATATGTATAGATCAAGAACCGAAGAAAACAGATTTAGATCACGGGAAAGCGAAAGTAACCGAGTAGCCCGTTTTCGTTTCTGGTAAATCGAATCCGAGGTAAGTCATTATGCATATAAACGTATTTGTATTGAATTATGTATATTCTTATGACTATTGTTATCGATGAATACTTATGATATAATCTGTTCATGAATTTTGAGATAAGGATTACTTAGTGACCATATCTGAGAAGTCCCGTGTGAACCTAGGAATAGATAGGATTAGCTATGTCATGACATAGGTATTTGTTCTGTTTTTATCATGTAAGATCACGTATTCTTTTGTTCCACAGTACAGTCGAGGTCATCCATTGTTCTTTCAGTAGCCTCCAGCCAGTATTCTTCCACATTTGGGTCTACTCCAGATATACCCCTGAAATTTTCCACTCCATTAGACAGGAGTCGCTCTGAAATTGACGTTCGACCCACTGCACCAGTATTGGATCCAGCAACCCTTTCTAAAATGCGAAGCATAGCTTGAGACAGGGCATCATCCCTAGCCACTCGATCGTAAGACCCAATCTCGATCACCTGTGAAGCTGGTGCTTCCCTAGCAGGCATGTGGTCAGATGCCAAAGACCCAGCCCGAGCACTTCCTCGGCCTCTACCGTGGCCCCGCGTACCCCTTCCGCGAGTACCTCTTGTGCTCATTTGAATGTACGCTTTTTCTGTTTTAAAAGTCTTATGCATCAGATTATAATTTCTGTAATTAATAACAAATGTGTTATGAAAGACAGTCATTAGGGGTTTGTTATCACAGATCGAGGTCTCCCTACAGTTTTCAGTCTTCTACGGTCTCAGTTTTCTCTATCTAGAGTTTCACAGTATAGTCCTGCTATCCATAGTATTTTCTCAGTATAACGTCTCAATCTATAACAGTAAAAAGTATTAGAGGACTTACAGATTTGGTGCCGGAGACTCAGTGTGCCACACTTGTAAATCTTTCAAAACGTTTCCAATCTTTAAAATCTGTTTTCAGATAAACTTTTCAAAAACCCATTACACAGCCGAGTTTTGCAACCCGACTCTGATACCACTAAATGTAACACGCCAAACCTGTCCTAGACGTTACGACCAAATCTGATGTTTCACATCAAAGTGATTTCCGAAATTTGGACTTGTTGATAAAAATTCGTATTTAAGTTAAAACCCACTTAGTTTTTATTGCTTGAAAACATTCGGCAATTTAAATTATTACAATCTGAAAACTAGCTTATCAAAATGATTGCCATATTTATTACCGTTGAGTTCTTAAACTGAATAAAATCGCAGAAGCTTCTCTAACTAAAAACCTTGAAGTTTAAAATGCGTGTTTTTCTTGAAAGACAATTATGATTTTGAAAACTCTTTTGTGTTCGTTTAGCAGTTTAAAACAAGAAACTAAACCCCAATTAAAAATTAAATCCACCAATGGCCTTTTTACATAATCAATAGCTCAATATGAAAATTAAAATTAAATAACTACGTCTAAAGCAGAACATCAATGATCATGTGGCCACCTCCGAGTCCCTCGCGGCTCCAAATCGTCTAAGGCTGGGGATTACCTATACACTTAAAAAGAAAGGGTGAGTTTACGAAAACTCAGTATGTAATCCCCTATCAGTCAGTCAGTAACAATATATGCAGTAATAGTCTGGGCCTTAGCCCTATTCAGTAACAGTGCAGTGTGGGCCTTAGCCTATTATAGTGACAGGGTGGGCCTAAGGCCAATACAATATCAGTATGGTGCAAATATGCAATCCACCCCAATCCAGCCAACACACCACCCGTACCAACCAACACACCATGTGGGGATACAATCAACCCACTCAACCAACACACCAATATCGCAGAAGATCTGCCACTAATAGTGTATGTGGCAACGCCACCAGTAACAATGAATGTGGCAGAGCCACCAGTACAGTTCTTCCTCCATATCGGAATCCCAACCCCATTCAGTATGTCATGTCATAAACAGTTCGTGTATGCAAAGTGTCCTACTCAGTACAGTCTTACAAATAATCATACACTCATCAGTCAACCTACCTCTAAGGGTAAAATATTCATTTCCATCTATTAGGGGTATAATGGTAATTTTACCTTTTAGGGGTATTTTGGTGACTTTACTTATTTTGGGGTCTCGGTGCAAGTAATGACCTCTCCGAAGGTCTATAGTCGCTTCGAACGACACAAATAATTTAAATGGTCATAACAGTGTAAATGGGCCTAAGGCCCATTATCGGCCCAAGTGGGCCCACACGCTTGTGTAGCCCAGTTAGCTCGAATTTAGTCACAGCTATGCGAACGATATAGCCCAGTTCAGTATTTTCCACTTAACGTCGATTTATTCCATGTAGGGCCCACGAGCCTATTGGACCCACACGACCTATTTTAGCCAAATGAGGCCCATATCGGCCCAAGTGCACGAGAATGCTCATGGTGGCCTCTACAGTCTATCGTCTATGATTTGTGGGCTCGGTTTACCACAGGAGCGATCGCACGCTCGTAGGGCCACAAATGCCGAAGTTTCAATTTTTTGGCTTTTCGGCTTTCACCGATTCAAAGTAGAGAGGGGTGTGATTACACACCTGTTTACGAAACCGCTCCAAGTTCCACGAGCACCCAACCTAGATTCAAACATGACACACATTAATCCTTTAATTGTTAGGGTAAAACACCCTCTTATGGACACTTAAGCCAAACCACCATCCTTACCTTGCTTGAATGAGGTGACTTTAGTCCTCCAAAACCGCTATCCAGAAGTGGTCACACACCTTTATGGTTTATCTGTATCACAACACTGATTCTTAAACAAGATTGGCCATATAAGTGGCCTCAATTCATAAATATGCTTCAGTCACCTACACCCCTTCACTCCACTGAAGCACCTAGCACCCAACAAACTGCCACATCTCAAGGAAGACAAGAAATGCAAAAGAACACGTGAGAAGAAGCACTCGGCTTTCGGGAAAGATATAAGAAAACGAATTGAACACATAAAGAAACAACAAAGAGTTAAAGGAGGGAACTCATGAATACCTACCGATTCGTCAGAACCCTTACAAGACTGAAACCGCAATACCACTGCAGAGTATAGAGACAGTCGGACAATACCCATAAAAAAAAGAACACCAAAAAAAAAGAAAAAATGGAGGAAGGAAAGAGGGCTGTACTACTCGGGCAGAAGAGGGTACATATTTAGGAAGAGGAGAAGAGAGAAAAGAAAAGGAAGAGTTGCTCACAATGACAACTATTGACTGAAAAGAAAGGACCCTTGATGGCTAAGGCACAACAACCAAAAATAATTTCGAAAGAACTAAAAGCCGATAAATGGGAGAAAGAAAAGAGAATTCGGTAACTACTAGGCCAATGCCGAAAATGACTAACACTCCCCCCAGCCAAATTGTCAAAGTTTGAGTTCCCCTTATCCCTCCTTGAATCTCTCCATGACCAGTTCAAACACCACTCAGGTTCTATTCAAACTCCCCTTAGCTGTGTTTCAGTTCTACTCTCCTACCTACACAGTTCAAGCAGCAAAATAAATACCCCCTCATGCTGTGCCAACAATCGAACCTCAGACCCCTTGCCACACTTGTAACGCCACAACCATTGCATCAATAGGCTTTTTGTGACTTAAAACAAGCACAATAATTAATAAGACCTATGTGCTAGTGTCCAGATTCATTTAAGAGAAAAACTAAAAATTTTGCAAAAGCCAAGACTTGAAGCCAGGCTTCTCAAACACTCTCATACACACCCAAATCACTTAGCCATTAAAGCAAACAAGCATTCTGTGTCAGAACATGCAAAATAAAAGACCCTAAATTTTTGGGGTGTTACACCGGTGCTTCAGTCAACAAAGCTTTCATTATCTCAAAACTCTATTGGCATTTCTCGATCTATTAAATCTTAACATCTTTTTGTAACAGTCTCGTCATCGGTGTAGCAATCATGGAGAACCCTTTAACGAACCGTCTATAGTAACCCACTAAACCCAAAAAGCTCCTAATCTCTGACACATTCCTCGGCAGTTTCCACTCCACAATAGCCGAGATCTTACTCGAATCAACTCTAATTCCATCTCCCGACATAATGTGTCCTAAAAATTTGACCTCTTTGAGCCAAAACCCACTCTTGCTAAACTTAGCATACAACTGCTTGTCTCTTAAAGTCTGCAAAACAGTTCTCAGGTGCTCTGCATGCTCACTATCTTCCTGGGAATAAATTAGTATGTCGTTAATAGAGACAACTACAAACTTATCCAAATACAGTCGGAAGATACGGTTCATTAAATCCATAAAGATTGCAAGAGCATTCGTTAAGCCAAATGGCATGACAAGAAACTCATAATGGCCATTCCTCGTCCAAAATGCGGTTTTCGGCACATCTTGCTCCTTAACCCTCAATTGGTAATAGCCAGACTTCAGGTTTATCTTAGAAAACACCATAGCTCCCTACAATTGATCGAACAAATCATCGATCATTGGCAAAGGATACTTATTCTTCATTGTCACCTTGTTAAGTTGTCTGTAGTCTATACACCATCTCATCGACCCGTCTTTCTATTTCAAAAAAGTACCGGAGCATCCTACAGTGAATAGCTCGGTCTTGCAAAACCCTTATCCATTAACTCTTGCAACTGAACCTTCAACTCTTTTAACTCCAATGGTGCCATCCTATAGGGGCAACCGAAATAGGTGTTGTACCTGAAACTAACTCAATGCCAAACTCGACCTCTCTAACTGAGGCAATCCGAGTAACTCTTTCGGAAACACGTCTGGATACTCGCATACTATGGGAACTTATTCAATCTTTACCTCTGACTCTTAAGTGTTCAACACAAAGGCGAGATAGGACTCATACCCTTTTCTCTTGTATCTCTCAGCTACCATAGACGAAATCACTACAGGCATATTACCTAATTTACCTGATTCAACTTGAATGACATCTCCATTTACACATCTCAATTCAATAAACTTACTACCATAGTTTACTAAAACATTATGAGTAGTAAATCATTCCATACAAAGAATTAGGTCAAATTCAGCAAACGACAATAGCATGAGATTATCCAGAAAATAATGACCTCTAATTGTGAAGGGACAATTTCTACACACTTTGTCAACTAGCACATGTTTGCCTAATGGGTTTGACACTTTTACCATAAATTTTATAGACTCAACAATCGTACTCATGCTAGACACCAATTTCATGCAAATATAAGAATGGGTAACCTCGGATCAATCAAAGCAACAACAGAGATATCATGAAGAGAAAAAGTACTCGTTATCACATTTAGAGATGATGCCTCTTCGTGAGCGCAAATGGCATAAGTCCTTCCAAGTGCTCTACCCTCTGTTCTCATAGCAGACGTAACAGTCCGGTTTATACCCTAGTCAGAACAGTGGTTTCGGGACCACAAATCCGAGTTTGTATAATATTTTAATATTATTTTCTGTGCCGTTGATATGTGACTAAGCATGTGGTAAATTTTCATGAGCTAATTTATCCGTCTGTGTGCTTAATTTGACGAAAGGTTTGAATTGCTTTAATTGTAAAATTAGCATACTATTTGTTAAAATACCAATGTTTTGTGGCTTATAAAAGAAAAGGCCCTATGTGGCAATAAACTACTATTTAGATAGTGGATGGATAAAAGGTCTTAAATGCCCTTAACATTTTCATGTATATATGTTAAGTATAAGGCTAATTTAGTAACTGTATTAATAATATGATGATGATAAAACAAAAGGCTAAAATAATAAGGCATTTTATCCATCATCTTGCCGAAATATTGAGCAAAAGGAAAAGAAAGAATAAGCTAGGGCATTCGACACTTGCACGCTTGAATTAAGGTGAGTTTTGACTTCGGTTTTTGATAATTTCTACGTTTTTGGAATGGTTGCTTTGTCTACTATCAAGAACATGTCTCAATTTTGTGTATTGATGATGTTTGTGAGATATGCCATTGATGATATGTTGAGCTTTGTAATGAATTTAGTTGTTAAATGAAAGATTTGAGCTAGATGAACATACTTTGTTCTTCAATTTTTGATGAATTTAGCTAATTAGGGCTAAATTGAGAAAATAGTAATTTGAGGGACTAAATTGCAAATTTGATGGAAAATGTGGGCTTGTATGTGATGTATGAACATTCGGCTAAGCATGAGTATGTAATGATTTTGTGAATTTGATGTTTTGAGAAAAATGGACTAAATTGATAAATTGTGCAAATGTGAGGGTTAATTTGTAAATAGCCCTAAATGTGTGTCTTTGGATTGAATTGAATGAGTTAGCGAATAAAAGGGTTAATTCTAAATATGTATACATCAAGAACCAAGGAAAACGGACTTAGATCGCGGGAAAGCAAAAGTAACCGAGTAGTCGTTTCCGTTTCTGTTAAATCGAATCGGAGGTAAGTCATTATGCAAATAAACATATTCGTATGGAATTATGTATGTTCTTATGACTATTGTTATCGATGAACACTTATGATATGATCTGTTCATGAATTCCGAGATAAGGATTACTTAGTGACAATGTCCGAGAAGTCCCGTACGAACCTAGGAATAGATAGGATTAGCTATGTCATGACATAGGTATCTGTTCTGTTTTTATCATGTAAGACCACGTCTGGGACGTTGGCGTTGATTTGAGATTTCGTGTAAGACCTCGTCTGGGACGTAGGCATTGATATGAGCTTTATGTGTAAGACCACGTCTAGGACGTTGGCATCGATATGATCTTTACGTGTAAAACCACGTCTGAAACGTTGACATCGATTTGATCTTTACGTGTAAGAGAATGTCTGGGACGTCGGCAACGTATTGATTCGTGTAAGACCCTGTCTGGGATAGTGGCATCGATATCTGAGTGCATATAAGACCTCGTCTCGGACGTTGGCATTGTACGACTAGTCCGAGCTTTCTGAGTATCCTACTAAATTCCTTACGATTCAACGGGCAAGTCTGTGATACGAATGGCTATGTAACTAGTAAATCCGTTTCAGGTACGTTGATTTATACACTAAGTGTGTATTTAAGGTAAGTACCTATGTGATCTTACTATTATGATTATGTATATTGGGATAATGATATGATATGTGAAAGTAAGCATGAAAGATCTATGTATATATAAGACTTTTGAATTGATGAATGTGGCAAATATGGCCAAGTACATGGACCAAAGTATATATGTGATAGTTTGCTAAGTAATTAAGATGTGCCAATGTACCTATGTGCATATATGCCTTTTATGTTAAGTTTATTTGTATTATGACATACTAAGCTTTTGGAAAGCTTACTCTGTGTGTGTGTTTTCTCTGTTTTATAGGTCGTCAAAGATACTGAAGGCTCGGGACTGTCAAGGGTCATCATCACATTACTAAACTCATTTTGGTACATTTTGGAAATGTATGTAGCTAAATATTGCATGTATAGGCTAGTATTTGATATAAGTTTGTTATATGAACTTTGCCATGTGATTTGGCTAGTTATGAGTTGAGAATTTGCTTGAATAAATGTGATATGTGAAGTATGTTTTTGGCATGCTTAGTTAATTCATGAAATGGTCAATTTTTGATTAAGCAAATGAATGAATTTTGCTTGTGATGAGTTGAGTTTTAGTCTTGTAATTTGGATGGTTAATTTGGTATGTTATTGGTTGCAAAATAGGCATGAGATGTCCTGATGATTTTGCTTGTAGGTAAAACCCATGTGGGTGGCATTTTGGCCTTGCAAATGGCCTATTTTGCCACACAGTTGTCGCGCACGGGCGTGCCTAATGACCGTGGTGCTAAGTTAGTAGCTAGCACAAGAGTACACAGCCTTGGTACACGGACGTGCCTAGTAGCCGTGTGATTTTTGACAGGATTGACCACGGCCAGAGTACATGGGCCTGCTTAGTGGCCGAGGAAGTAAAGTCAGTTTTGACCACGGGGAGGACACACGGGTGTGTCTAGCAGCCGTGGGTGGCACACGGCCTACCCACACGGGCGTGTAAGCCTTGAAAATTAGAAAAGTTTTAAATTTTTCGATAATTTCTGTATGTGTTCCAGTTCAGTCCCGACCCGGTTTATAGCATGTTTTAGGTGTCGATGACCTACTAAGGGGACATTATGGTTGATGTTAATATTCAATTGTATGACATTTCTGTAAACGTTTCCAATCTGTTCGGTAACACCTTTAACCCCAGTCCAGCGACAGATACTGGTTAGGGGTGTTACAGTAGAATCTCTAGGTGCACATGTACTACTAGTCCCACTCCCGGGGTTCTTTTGTGGTCTACCCCTCGAAGGTACATTGCTAGCTCTTACTTATAGCTCTTACTAGTTGGGTGAACCACACTTGTAGAAAGTTCGATTATTTACCTAACACTCCCCAGTATGTTGTCTACCACAATTTGGACACTTCGATTTATTTGACCTTGTATTGCCCACGCTTGCCATTGAGGCGGCTTAAACTCTCGAGCCCGAATATGTATTACCTCGATCTCAATGTGAACACCCAACTGAAGCAGTCATCCGAGGGTTCGTTTCCTTGGACCTCTTTGATTGAGTTTGGAACGATTTACTCATCGGCCTCTTCCTTGCATCTTGGGCCTCAATCATAGTTTTTCTCTTTTCCTTATTCAACTCTTTAGCCTTGAAAGCTCTACCGACCAATACCATAAATTCTTTCAATTCCAAGATCCCAACTAGCAATATGATATCCTCATTCAGCCCATCTTTGAACCTCTTGCACATAATAGCTTCCGTAGACACACACTCTTGAGTATACATGCTGAGCCTAACAAATTCCCGTTCATACTCTACCATAGTCATTTTGCCTTGCTTCAATTCAAGAAACTCTTTCTATTTCTGGTCAACAAATCACTGACTTATGTACTTCTTTTGGAATTCTTTTAGGAAGAAGTCCCATGTCCCTCAACAATGACACAACACATTTTAAGCTCTCATCAGACGTGCAAGAGAGTTCATTGAATACCCGTATAGAGTTCTCAAGCCAGAACTCCGCTCTCTCAGGGTCATCATCTATGTTGGATCTAAATTCCTTGGCCATTTATTTTCAAATCTTATCGACCGGGGGTTTAGTCATCCTTACTAAGCCTATACCTTGAGGAGCCACGGGGACTGGCTGAGGTATAAGTGGGGGTGAAGAGGTTGAGCATTATGGTTTGCTCGTACAAACTCAGTGTACTAGTTACTCATCATGTGGAGAAAGGCTTCTCGAGCCTCTTCTCCTTGACCCAAGGTCTTAGGTCTACTTTCTATAGGCGCGGTCCCTTGCGCGGGAGCCAGTGCATTACTAGCAGCGACATCAGCAGTAGCTCGATCGGGATCCATTTACTATACGAAAACGTAGTTTAAAATTGTCAAGAGTCACCACACTATCAATATATGTTTATGGCATGTATAGCTAGACTCTTACACGCGCTACGATAGCCCGAGAGCCAACAAAACCATAGCTCTAATACCACTAAATGTAACGCCCTTACCTTGTATTTAATGCTGGAACAAGGTACGAGGCATTACTAAACTTATACGTAAACGATCATACAATACCGAGACCTGACTTTCCACTCCAAATTAAAACTTTTTATAACACCTATTAAACATGCCTACGAGGCCTAAATCACACTTTAGGAATGATTCGTGATCAAATAGAACTCTTTTAAATATCTCTAGAAAACTTAGAAAATTCTCACTGAACAGTCCACACTCCCGTGTAGAGGAAGGGACATGCCCGTATGGATTTATTTCTCAATTCGAACCTACAGGGGATTTCACACGGCCGAACACATGCCCGTGTCCATGGCCCGTGTCTCTCATACGCCTCGACACGCTCGTGTGCAAAAACCTTGGCATTCTATTTCTAACGTCATCACCCCATAAGTGTCACATGGCCTAGGAACACGCCCGTGTCCTTCGACCGCATGGCGAATTAAATTCCTAATTTCAGGTGCAGACTTCATACGACCTACGCACACGCCCATGTCCATGGCGTGCCTTCCACACGGCCATGTCTCTGCCCGTGTGTTTACTACTAAGCATATTAACTTGTAAACCTAGCATGCAAGGGGACACACAGCCTAACCACATGCCCATAAGGTTGACTGTGTGTCACACACGGCCTGGACACACGCCCATGTGTCTACCCGTGTGGACAAGAACAAGGCTATTTGTCAAGCTCTTTCTATCACCCTAACTTATACAAACATAATTTACATCAAACCTTCAACCTATTCATGCATATTTTAATAAGTAAACCAATCATGCAACTTGCACATTCATGAATAACCTCATCTTTTCATAGATTAATAAGAAAGAGCCATCAACTATGGCCTTATACAAAAGAATTCATCTTTGAATGAGCCAACACATTTGGTCAAAACAATATGACATTCAACTAAGTCTAGTCCCTATACATGCCATACTCAAAATGCTAAGTCTAAATATACCAAGATGTGCTGATAGTGTGGGTGATCTTCTAATTATCTTCGTATCCCGAGCTGGCTCTTTGACACTATAAAACAAGGGAAAATAGAAGGGAGTAAGCTTTAAGCTTAGTAGGTCTACATGTAAACAATAAGCATCATACCACAAAGTAATCAGTCAAACATTACATGCTATGTAATAACAATTCGTATCCTCGTAATCATGCTTACTCATTTCAAGTCTTACCACATCCCAAACACATATCATAAACATGGCCCATAATTACTTGCACATATACCCTGCACTTATCAACACAAAGCCACATGAAATACTTACTTAAACAAGTTTCTCGTTGTCCCCTTCGGAATGATACAAGATACCCGGTGGTTTTGCACACAGCCCACCATTAATCAATAATAGGGTGGTATAGCACACAACCCACCAACAATGATAATTACGGTGGTACCACACATAGCCCATCAAAATGTTAATAAATATATACGATGGTATATCACACAACCCATCATGAATAAGTAACAAGGTGGTATCGCACACGACCCATCAACAATTACATATTTACGGATATTTATCCGTACCCACACTTCTATTCCGAAGGTTCATTCGAGAATTATCCATCATCTACTATTTTCAATAAATCTCACAAAAAAGAATTTACATCCATACAATGCATCAATAGGTAAAAACATATGTACTGAGGATGTATCATTTACACATAAACTTACCTTGGTGCAAAATATGTTAATTGGCGGTTTAGTTCGAAACCTTGCCTTTTCCCAAGTCAAGGTTGATTCCGCATTCTTCTTGATCTATAATAATAAAATTTACTCATTTAATTACTACATAAATCAAAACACTTCAACATTTCTACTTAGGGAAAAATGACCGTTTTGCCTTTATGCTTTGGCAAAATTACAATTTGCCCCTAGGCTCGTAAATCATTTTTCATCCAATTTCCTCATTAAACAAGCCTAGTTGAACATTTACTACTCTTATAACAATTCACAATACCAATCATTTCATGCATTTACTACTCAATTTACAACCTTTACAAATAGGTCATGGAAACACCTTTCACAAAAGATATTTGTCTAACAACCACAATTCATTTTCTTCCCTAAAAACTTAGCAAACAACACAAGCACTCACATGGAAAATCTCTAAACTTTCAACCATTTTGCAAAATAGTCCCCTCATTAGCTAGCTTAAGCTTTAGGGGTTCCAAAAGTACAAAAATTATCAAGAAAGACCTCTAAAATCACTTACTTGCAAGAAAATAGCTTGGCTAAAAGTTTGAGCTTCAAAAACCCCTATTCTTGCTTGGACTTTCGGTGGAAGAAGAAATGAAAGTAGTAAAAGATGATAACTTCTTTATTTTATCTTATTTTATTCATTTAGTCACCTAATGTCACCAAATATTGACCAATTTAATGCTCTTGTCCCCATTGGCCGGCCATCACCTTTAGGAAGGCCTAATTGCACTTTAAGGACCTCTAATTTAATATTCCATAGCTATTAGACACCTCTAGCTTGTAAAATAAAACTTTTGCACTTTATGCAATTTAGTCCTTTTTTCGCAATTAAACATGAAATCACCAAAATTAATGCACCAAAATTTTCATGCACCCATATAATCTTGATATAACACATAAAAAATTATTAAAAATAAATTCTCTGGTATCAGATTAGTAGTTTTGAAACCACTATTCTGACTAGCCCCAAAATGGGGCTGTTACATGAAATGGTGAGAAATAGATACGTGTCGGTATAGGTATATACGGAAAACTATACGAGCAATGAGTCAAAGAAAGTTGTGAGTTTATGATCAAGTATGTGGTTAAGTTCATGTTAGCTTGAGATTAAGGCATTGTTGCATATTATGTCATTTAATTTGAATGATAAATGAATGTTGAGCCTTGCTTCTTATTTAGCTTGAGATTACTAAGCTTTATAGCATGCTTTGTTTATTTTACTGTGTTTTATAGTGAATTCAAAGGTAGCTTGGATTCGAGGATACTTTTGAACTTTGCTATTTTGGTATATGGCATGTATATGGATTTGGTCATTTTGATATATGTGTTGTTAATGACTTTGGTCATTTGAAATGGCTTGTAAATGTTAAGTGCTTGGTTTGTACATATAGCCATGAGAGTTGGCTTATTTTGGTATTGTAAGTAATTGTACAAATGGCTCTTGTTATGTGCTTGGTTATGGATATGTGATGCTAGTCGGTATTTGGTAATTAGGGGTACTAAATGGTTATAAATTGAGTTTGGTATGTTTGTGAGATTTGGCTAAATGATGCATAATTGAAACTAGTCATATTGATAATTTGAAATTATGAGTTTTTGGTGTAATTTGAATGGAACATTGTGGTATTGATATGTTTGATATTGGTTAGTATTGAAATGGTAATAATGAAGCTTGGTTGAGGTTGATTTGAATACCTATTTATGTCTTGTTTTGATGCCATTTGACTTGATGTAGGTGCATACAAATTTGGGTGGCAAAATGGCTTGGTAAATAGCCTATTTTTGTTCATACAGGTAGAGACACGGGCTTGTGTCTCAGCCATGTGTGACACACGGTCATGTACACGGTCGTGTGTCCACTGGTGTTGAATTAGAAACTAAGTCAGAATGCTACACACGGCTTCACACACGGGTGTGTGACTTCTCCATGTGGCATAAGTCAGTATACCCTACAGGTTTGACATGGCCTGGCACACGGGCGTGTATGGTCATTTGTAAGGCACACGGGCATGTGTGTTGGCCGTGTGACCTATGTCAGAGAGTTACACGGGGTCGGACACAGGTTGGGACATGGCCATGTGCTTCTATTTCAAATATCCACACGGTCAGTGACACGAGCGTGTGTCCCTTGTTTTTTAGAAAATTTTCTAAGTGTTCTATGAATTTCCAAAGTTATCAATTTAGTTCCGAATCACTCCCAATGCATGTTTAGGGCCTCGTAGGCTCGTATTAGGGACAGTATGATTGGTTGTGATTGAATTGTATTTGAATTGATTAAATTGTATGTGAAATGTATGATTAAATGTGTGATAAGTTTAGTAATGCTCTGTAACCCTATTTTGACGTTGAATATAGGTGAGGGGTGTTACAGGTGCCATTGTCGGACCTCTCTTCTAGCTTGTGTAAGTGTCACGAGCCGCAATTCAAAGTGCATGACCATCGCACCAAATGTATCCCATGGAGTTCTATCATTGACATGGGGATGACTTAGCCCACGTGCGCTGACCCGATTCAAAGAGCTGTCGGAGAAGCTTGGGTGGCCCAATAATGAAGATATGACAACATAGGGTACCTTGGTAAATAGGGAAACTAATCTTAGAAGACTGAGGGGAATCAGATCTTATAAGATTAGATTGGATTTAATTATGTAAATTGAGTACTACTTTCGTGCTTAAGGCATCATGGGCAATGAGAGTAAGGTAAATATTGCTTCCATATTTCTTACTGATATTGCACTTTTGTGGTGGCGAGGCATGTCCATAGATAAAAGGCATAGTGAGATTAGGACGTGGGAAGAGTTCCAACATGTGTTGAAAGGGGAGTTTTATCCAAAATTTGTCGAGGCGGAAGCTAGGGCAAAGTTGTGATGGATGACGCAACGTGGCACAGTTGGGTAGTATGTTTGAGATTTCAACGAACTTATGCTCTAAATTTTAGATATGATTTAGAAAGAGGCATTGCTTGTCTTCAAGAATGGATTAAAGTCGTGGGTCAAATAGGAAGTGGAACAAGGAGGTGCCCAAGAGCCGTCAAAAGCCATGACGGTAGTGGAGTCCGTGGTCAAGCTTGGTCTAGGAAAGGACAAGCTTTAGTCTTTCAAGTTCGAGGAAAGGCGTGTAAGTGAAGGGAATCACGAGGATGATAATGGCTGTGGCAACGAAAATGATGCACGAGTTGGAAAGAAGAAACCCAACAAAAAGAGGGGAAAGTTGAAATGCTTTCTTTGCGATGACCCACATTTGTTGAAGAAATATCTGAAGAAATCGTTATTTTCTAAGAAGGACAAGCCAGAAGGTAAGGACCCAAGACTTGGTTCGAGCGCATAGGGTGTCGAATCCAAGGAGGCCAAAAGTAAGAAGAAGCCAGTGGAATGCTTTTTGTGTCATGGTGTAACACCCCTAACCCATATCCGTCGTCGAAATAGGGTTACGAAGCATTACCAGAGTTTACATTTCAGAACTATCAAAAATTTTAAAACATTTAATTCATATCATCAATCAGAGCAAAACCAATCAATATGCTCAAAGGCACCTCAAATGAAAACATTAAAACATGTATAACCATGTACTCAACTTGGCCAAAATAATAGATTAACTTTTAACTAAGTTTGCATCATTACACAACATGTAAATCACTTACCAAAACATACCATTTGATACCAATTGAACCACATAATCATGATCATCAAATACATATATGCTTACTATGGCAAAACACCAATTCACAACAAGTTATATGTCATCTCTAATATGCACATTCAACTAGTTTTCTATCTACCATCATTCAACCATAACAATTTATATATCAACCATTACAGGGCTACTTATATACACCTTATAATGTATATATCATTTTACCAACACAAGACCAAAATGCAAACTAACCAAATGGTCATTTCCACAAACAAAACACATAGGCTAACATTAGCCAAAATACCTGTACATGTCGTTATAACCTTAACCACGATATCAAAATCTACCGATATAATTGCCGAATAGTGTGATAAATCTCCAACGAGCTTCCAACCCGATCGAGCTTCCGAGGGTCTGTAAGTAAAGAAAAATAACTACGTAAGCAATGAATGCTTAGTAAGCTCGTATAAACTTTAATCATATCTATCCATTTCATATAAGAAATTTATATATATCAAGAATAATCATATACTGATACCACACGATTCATGAAACCAAATTCAACAACTCACAAATTGAATAATTCCACAGCATCACTTATAACTTCATCCCTAACAAAGTAGGGTTTTATAAAAACTTTAAATCTCTTTCAATTTTTTTTCCTTTCGTTTGCATGTCATTACTTTCCATTACATTTAGTTTCTTTAGCTTAAATAATATCATCAATTTAACTCACCATTCTCTTTTCCATTACTCATTTCATACGCATAATACACAATACACAAGCATATCATCAACCATAGCCACAAGCTAATGCATTTAAACATAGCTCTTTTAGAACTAATCACATGATAAACCATTTCATAACAATTTGCATAGTTTAAACCTTACCACTTTTTCATGAATATAAGCATATTTTCATTTGAGCACTTACCTTTTCAATACGACTTATAAGTAAACATAATACCATTCAACCAACAGCTTGGCACTTGCCTAAGCATCAAACATCAACACACGTTAACGTACTTGAAAATATTTCATATAAATTCAACATTGATAACCTTATTTTCTCAACATGACACACTTGAGTTCATTACTCGTCTCAACTTACATAATTACCATGTATCAACATATCAAGGATATTCATATATATATACTTGTCATGGTACATATCATTATCTTACAGTTTCATCATATGCATATATCATCAATTTCAATATATCAATATATCATGTACCATCATTTCCATGTATTTCATGATTATACCTGTATTAGTTCATATCAAACTCATATCATCTCATAGCAGCATATTTCCCATTGAACCACTTAGAATAATATCGAACACGTGGGAATCTCACCCGCTATGTGCCAACACATGGTCAAAACCATCTCTATCTCATATCTCATATAGATGCTCACTCTCGAGCTATCACTGGGTCTACTCACACAAGCTGGCGATCAAGACATAACTACATGGTGCTACTCACACAAGCTGACGAGTAACACACATGCCGAAAAACTCAGCCACCAGTAGAACGTACAGGACCAGCACCAAAAACACAATAACCCCTAATGACATGTCATTTGTATCCTAAATATTCCTAAGGTTCAAACAGGACTCGATAGTCGTCGTGCGTCGTTGAATTTCCATCGTTTCATTATAAGCCAATTTGTATAATAACATATATATATCGATTCATTTTCAATAAAGTTTCACATAATAACATTCAATTTAATCAATAATATATAGAGTATAGTTCGTATGAACTTACCTGGCTAAATTGCAAAAATACCAAAGTTTAGGGGCATTTTTGTAATTTTTCATTTTCCTCGATTTTCCACCCGATCTTGGTCTAAATTAATAATTACATTCAATATATTAATTTAGACAATAAAATAATTCATTTCATACAGTTTGGTCATTTTTGACATTTTTACAAAATTACCCCTAAAGTTTTACTTTTATTTAATTTAGTCCCTAAGCCCAAAACATGCAAATTAACCATTTTTAACCAGAATTGAGCTTAGTTGAATGTTCCTGGAATCAAAAGTAGCCCATATATGCAAATGAAATCTTTATACTTTTATTAATTTAACAAATTAGTCCCTAACAGAAAAATTCATCAAATCACTTAACAAAATACTTTTAAATATAAATCAACATTCCAAATTCAACATCTAACATCAAAAATCACAAGATTTATCAATGGAAACATTCAAAATCTTTAACAGTTTCAGAATCGAAGGTATGAGCTAGCTGGACCTATTTGCAACGATCTCAAAAACATAAAAATTACAATAAATTGATAGCTTAGGGGCTTATATGCAAGGAATGAAACATGGCTGAACCAAGCTTTATTTTTATCCAAGTAAATTCGGCTATGGTGTTTTGGAGAATATGAACAAAACAAAAATATGTTTTGTTTTATTAATATATCATTTAATTACCTAATTTACTTTATTAACCTTTATAATATTTAAAAATTACAACATTGCCAAACCACTATCATCCACTAACACATTAATGGTCTAGTTACCATATAAAGACCTCCACTTTAAAGTCCTATAGATATTTAATACCTTTAGCTTATAGAACAAAACTTTTGCACTTTACACAATTTAGTCCTTTATGTTTAAATGCACTAACTTATGGCTATGGTTGATGATATGCTTGTGTCTCGTGTATTATGCGTATGAAATGAGTAATGGAAAAGAGAATGACGAGTTAAATTGATGATATTATTTACGCTAAAGAAAGTAAATGTAATGGAAAGTAATGACATGCAAATGAAAAGAAGAAAATTGAAAGAGTGTAACGCCCCGGATTTGGGCCTAGTAGATTTGGGCCTATTGGGTTGTAATGCCCCAAAAAAAAATCTCGAAACTTTAAATTTCTGTGCACTGAGTTTGGTATGTATGAGTAGCACTTAGAATATTAATTTTAAGGTACTATCGGGATTATTTGAAGTCTTAGAGATAGGGATAGGCATAGGGAAAATTTTATTTTTTCTTGCTTTAGTGGACTCTAGTCTTAGGCATTAGGCCTCTTAAGTAGATTAAGGGGAAAATAGGACACAAACGGGCTTGTGGTCTAGTGGCAAGGTGGCGTTACTAGGGGAGCTACAAGGTGGCATGAAGAGTTCCAAGGTTCGAGTAGTGGTAAGGTGTTTTTGGAGTGTTTATTTTGCATAGTGGACAGCCAGAGTTGTGTGGAATTTGGAATCTTTTGTTGAAGTGTTTGAGCTGATAAAGGAGGGAATTTCAGATGAGATAAGGGAGATATCATGGAGAAAAAATAGGAGATGAAAGGTGGGAAGAGTTGGTGCCGATTTGGACTGTGGGGGAAGGTAGGATTCTGCTATTGGCTATAAAAGGAGGTGCTGAATTCCTTTGAGAGGTTCCTTGGGTTCCATTACATTTCTTTTTCTCCCCCTTAGTCGAATTCTTCCTTTTGCCGAAAAGAAACCCATCATTCCTTTGCTGAAATTTTGGTTTTTTCTCTAGCTAAATTCCCCAAACCTTCTTTTCTTAAATTCCTTTTCTTGTTCACCTTTAGTTCTAACCGATCACTTCTCCTCTTCTTCTCCCTATTGGTGCCGAATTGTCTCTCTCACCATACTAATCTCAAAAGCCGATTGTAGGCCGCAGGATCGAAAGTGGATTTGGTAAGTATTCAGTTAACCTCTTTTGTATGTTTTGGTAAAAGCCGAAAGGCTATCTAACTGTCCTATCATTAACTCTGTGATAACAAGGATAAGATTCAAAGATCGCAAGCATGGTAGGATTGTTAGCAAGGATCTAGAGGATAGTCACAAATAGTAGCAAAGGAAGGGCTACTAGAACGTGTGGCATACGGTAAGGTTACGGTGAGGTTTCGGTTTATGATAAAGCGTGTATTAAGCCATGATTAATCATTAAGTGATGTCGACTGTAGGTTGGTGATTAAGGGGTTTGCAGCGTGTGTGTTACCAGATGTGTACAAACACTACACACACATACCGGCAATGCCGGAAAGCCGAAAGGCCAAATGTGTTGGGTCATGCATGCATGTTACATGATATGGATTTGTTTTGGGCCTAATGGGTCATATGACTGAGATTTGGGCCTAGTGGGCCGTAAGAATGTGATATGGCCATTATGGGTTATATGAACGTGAAATGGGTTGACGGGCTTTATGGGGACGTAGACTAGTATGCTAGGGTTTTATGGACTCTAGGCTTAGTACTGAACAACTCTTAAACCGCATAAGACTTTCTAATAATTAAACATGTCTGCGGAAAAGTCGATAGGTTAGAGTGTGGTAACGGGCATGTGCATGTCTAGGATTGGATCTAGGGAGAGCTTGGTCCTTAAGCAGCCCTAGCGGCCCACCTCCTCTTCTCTAGAATCCTACCTGGTGCATAGTGTCTGTTCACTTTAGCCGCAAGGACTTGTTAATAGGCCAAAGTTCATAACTAAAACCCGAGAGGGACCAAATACCTCTAGATTTGTAAAATTACTAAAATACCCTTGATTTGAAAATAACCAAAATACCCTTAGTTTGAAAATTACCAAAACATCCTTAGATTTGTAAAATCACTAAAATAGCCCTGAATTGTGAAATTACCAGAATACCCTTGGTTTGCAGAATTACCAAAACATCCCTGATTTACAAAATTTCTGAAGTACCTCTGCTTTGCAAAATTACCTAAATCCCCGGTAGAGTAGATTTACGGAAATACCCTTGGGTTGTGAAATGACGAAAATACCCCTATGTGATGAGTACGAGTTTTGTGGATGTTACTCATGTGCATGTTGCATTCATATGATATTCTGATTAGGATGCATATGGGTGGGAATTATGTACGGAAGAAGATTTGAGGATCGCATAGTCGCTTGACGACCATGGATCCACTGGTGGCTTTAAGCCCATTATATGATTAGCAGCTTTGCTGCAACATTGAGTAGTGCCGCTGTGAGTGCTACCTTTGGTGTGTAGATGATGGGTGGGTCGATTTAGAAATCCCCACAGGTGTGTAGGGTTGGAAGGGAAATGGTGTGTAGCGGATGGATTTTTGGGGAGAGTTTTGCATTACCTTGTTTTGCATATGATATGATATGAGGTCATTATGGGCCAAGGCCCAAGACCACCAATTTTGATAGGGCTCAGGCCAATATGATAGTTATATATTGAATTGAATGCCAATGGTTGTACACACTGGGTTTTGAAACTCACACTCTTTATTTAATGTTTCAGGTGATCCTCAGTAAATGACTTGACATGGGAGAGGACTCGGAGATGGCCACACTACAAGATGTTTAAATTTTCGTTTATTTGTTTCAAAAGACATGGTTTAATTGCTTTATTTTTGTTGAATGTAATAAGGCCTTATACTCCGTTTTGACTTTAGATTTTGAGATTTGTTATTATTGTTTCAACTGTTTACTTAGTTATTAAACCTGAGTAAATTTTTTATATTTAAACATGGTTTCCGAAATACTTAAAATGATAAAATGAACTTTTATTATTACCTAAAAAGATTCAAGGATTTTGGGCTTTTAGGCCTTAAATTTTAACTTAGCAAAATTGTTTTGAATTGTACCTTTGATGTGACATTCCCGGATTCATCCATAACGTCTGGGCCGTGTTTGGGGTGTTACAAAGAGATTTAAAGTTTTTATAAAATCCTACTTTGTTAAGGATGAAGGTATAAGTGATGCTATGCAATTATTCAATTTGTGAGTTGTTGAATTTGGTTTCATGAATCATGTGATATCGGTATATGACTATTCTTGATATATATAAATTTCGTATAAGAAGTGGATAGATATGATTAAAGTTTATACGAGCTTACTAAGCATTCATTGCTTACGTAGTTATTTTTCTTTACTTACAGACTATCGGAAGCTTGATCGAGTTGGAAGCTCGTTGGAGATTTATCACACTATCCGGCGGTTATATCGGTAGATTTTGATATCTTCGTTAAAGTAACACCCCTCACCCGTATTCAATGCCGAAATAGGGTTACAGAGTATTACCGAACTTACAACATAAACAACCATCCAATTTGAATAAGAAAAATCATCAACTAAAAGCAATTCCAATAAAATACAATCACATTGTCCCTATTACGAGCCTACGAGGCCCTAAAAATACTTTCAGAGTGGTTCAGAACTAAATCGATAACTTTGAAAACTTTTTGAACACTTGAAAAATTTTCTCAAAAACAGGGGACATACTAATCAAGAACAATTCAAATCCTTGTAGTTGTACGTACTCATTCCAAACCTTACCACATTCCAAATACATATCATAGACATTGCTCACAATTACTTGCACTTATAACCCTGCACTTGTCACCACATCATCAGACATAATTTTGCTTAGTCAAATTTTCCCGATAAACGCTTCGGAATAATACCGGATACACGGTGGTTTCACACACAGCCCACCAATAATCACATATACACGGTGGTATCGCACACAGCCCACCAATAATAATAAACACGGTGGTATCGCACCAACCCACTAATAATTCATATTCACGGTGGTATCGCACATAGCCCACCAATAATAATAAATGCAGTGGTATCGTACACAGCCCACCAATAATTCATATTCACGGTGGTATCGGACACAGCCCACCAATAATAATAAACACAGTGGTATCGCACACAGCCCACCAATAATAATAATTATATAGTGTTCATCCGTATCATTTTTCTATTCCAAAGGTTCATCCGAGAATTTCCTCACTTTTCATCATTTTAATAAATATCAATAATATTCACTCGCATTTCACATAATACAGTAATATGTAAAAACATAAATAAAATGGATGTATCATTTACATATAAACTTACCTCGATGCAAAAGGTGTTAATTTGCAATTTAGTCTGAAACCTTGCCTTTTCCTCGGTCAAGGTTGATTAAACGTTCCTCTTGACCTATAATGACATATTTAGCTTATTTAATATACACATTATTCAAATCAATCCAAAATCTTCCTATGGCAAAATTTACAATTTAGCCCCTAACTTTATCAATTTTTACACTTTAGTCCCTAGGCTCGTAAAATGAAAGGTGTTAATTTTTCACACACCTAAGCCTAGCCGATTCATATTCTCCCTTATAGCAGCCCACAATTTTAACTATTTTACATTTTCTACCCATATTATTTCATCTTTTGCAAATAAGTCATTTTTATCAATTTCACCAAAAATCATCTAACAAAAGTTGTTTATCACACTTCAAACTTTCATATTCTACCACTAGACATCAAAATTCATGTATGTCATCCATGGGTAAAATTTTAGACACAAACTCTAGTTTAAAATAGTGGTAGAAATAGCTAGATCGAGCTACGAGGATTTCAAAAATACGAAGAACGTCAAAAACTGGGCTAGGAGGTACTTACAATCAAGCTTGGAAGTGAAACAAAACCCTAGCTATGGCTCCTTGCAAAATTCGACACTTAGGGAAAAAACATATATTTCTACTTCGGATTTGTGGTCTTACAACCACTATTCTGACTAGGCCCTAAATCGGGCTGCTACAATCTCCCCCTTTAGGGATTTTCGTCTCCGAAAACCTTACTGGTAAAGGGGTTTGGTTACTATTTTCTCATGGCTTCTTCCGGTTCCCACGTAGCCTCTTCTACACCATGCTTTTGCCACAACACTTGCACTAAGGCTATACTTTTATTCCTCAACTGCTTAACCTCTCAAGCCAAAATCTTAATTGGTTCCTCAACATATGTCATATCCGACTGTATCTCAATTTTTGTTAGAGGAATTACATGTGAAGGATCGGAACGATATTGTCGCAACATCGACACATAGAACACATTATATATTCTCTCCAACTCTGCCGGTAAAGCTAACCTGTAAGCTACTGGTCCAATCCTCTCAATAATCTCATACAACCCAATGAAACGCGGACTCAACTTGCCCTTTCGACCAAATCTTAATATTTTCTTCCACGGGGATACTTTCAGAAACACTTTATCACCCACTTTAAATTCAATCTCTTTCCTTTTTAAATCCGCATATGACTTTTGTCGATTTGAAGCAGCTTTCAAACAATCACAGATTACTTTCACTTTCTCCTCAATTTCTCTAACTAAATCAACTCCATGAATTTGCTTCTCACTAAGCTCAGTCCAATACAAAGGAGTTCGACCGACCATAAAATGCCTCATACGGTGCCATCTGTATACTCGATTGATAATTGTTGTTATAGGCAAATTCAACCAAAGGTAGATATTTTTCCCAACTACCTTTGAACTCTAAAACACAATATCGAAGCATGTCTTCGAGAACTTGAATCACTCTTTCGGATTGACCATCAATTTGCGGATGGAACGCGGTACTAAAATTCAATTTCGTGCCGAAGGCTTCTTGCAACTTTTTCCAAAATCTTGAAGTGAACCTCAGATCTCTATCCGAAATAATGGATATAGGCACCCCATGTAATCTCACAATTTCGGGAATATATAGCTTAACCAACTTATCAAATGAGTAGTCAATACGTACCAGTATAAACTGAGCCGATTTCGTCAATCTATCAATGATAACTTACAACATCTTTCTTTTTCGGAGTCATAGGCAACCCTGTTACAAAATCCATCGTGATTCGGCCTCATTTCCACTCGGAAACCATCACTAGCTGAAGTAAATCCAAAGGTACCTAATACTCGGCTTTCACTTGTTGGCAAATCAAACACTTTGTCACAAACTCAGAGATGTCTCTTTTCATACCCGACCACCAATACAACTTCTTCAAATCATTATACATTTTTGTACTGCCCGGATGTACTGACAAACAACCACTATGTGCCTAATGTAAAATTTTCTGAATCAACTCATCATCTTTAGGTACACATATCCTATCACGAAACATCAAGCAATCATCTGGTCCGATTCGAAAATCTGAATCACTACCCGATTCACACTGAACTCTTTTAACTTGCAATTCCCTATCTTTCTTTTGAGCTTCACAAGTTTGCTGATGAAATAACGGTCTAGCCCTCAACTCAGCCAAAATTGAACTGTCATCAGACAAAGCCAAACTCTAACTCATAGCTCTCAAAGCATACAAGGATTTTCTGCTCAAGGCATCTGCGACTGCATTCACCTTCCTCGGATGATAATCAATCACTAAATTATAATCTTTCAATAATTCAAACCACCTCCGTTGTCGCAAATTCAAGTCCTTTTGATTCATCAGATACTTCAAACTTTTGTGATCGTTAAAGATTCAACATTTCTCACCATACAAATAATGATGCAAAATCTTCAAAGCAAAGACGACGGCGGCCAATTCCAAATCGTGTGTCAGATAGTTCTTCCCATGCAGTTTTAGCTGTCTTGAGGCATAAGCTACTACTTTGCCCCCTTGCATCAACACACAACCAAGACTATTCAATGATGCATCGCTATAAATCACAAACTCTTTTCTCGACTCAGGTTGTACCAAAACCAGTGCTTCAATCAGTCGTACTTTCAACTTCTTGAAACTTTGCTAACATTTATCGGTCCATTCAAACTTATCATTCTTTTGCAACAACTTAGTCATAGGAGAGGCAATCATCGAGAATCCCTCAACAAAATATCTATAATACCCGGCTAAGCCCAAAATGCTACTAACATCGGATACATTCTTTGGCGGTTTCTAATCAATATAGCTGAAATATTGCTTAGATCAACCCGAATACCACCACCCGAAACTATATGTCCCAAAAATCTGACTTCACGAAGCCAAAACTCACTTTTACTAAACATAGAAAACAATTTCTCCTCTCGTAGAATCTGCAATATCGTTCTTAAGTGTTCGGCATGCTCGGACTCATCTCGGAAATAAATCAATATATCATCTATGAATACTACCACAAACTTATACAAATGTAGTCGAAAAATTCGATTCATCAAATCCATAAACATAGATGCTGCATTAGTTAAATCGAAAGGCATCACAAGAAATTCATAGTGTCCATACCTCGTTCTAAAAGCAGTTTTCGACATATCAGATTCTTTGACTCTCAACTAATAGTAGCCAGATCTCAAATCTATCATTTAGAACACTGTTGCTCCCTTCAATTGATCGAACAAATCATCAATTCTCAGTAAAGGATACTTGTTCTTTATAGTTACCTTGTTAAGTTGACGGTAGCCAATGCAAAGCTTCATTGTTCTATCTTTCTTTTTTTTACAAATAATATGGGACAAAAATTGAACACCCCAAATTAGGCCTAAAAGTTAGGCCCGAATCTGGCGTGTCACATGGAAGTGTTTTTGAAAACCCTATTTCTTGTTGGTAAAACTTGTTTGAGAGTTCAAGCCCCTTCGTTAAAACTCAAAACACTTAAGGAAATGCTAACCACTTGAAAATCGAATTACTTTTAAAACCATATCTATTTAAAATAAACAATTTACAAAAATGTGATGTTTAGTAATAGAGTTGCAGAAGCATTTTGAAAACATTGCGAAAACATAGTGTTTTGAAAATAGTTACCTTTTTGGAAATCGTATTCCACCTGTAGCAGTTACAAAACATCATAAATAAATATTAGAAATTAGAAGTTAAAAATAAAGAGGCCTTATTACAAAATTATTAACCCAATAAATTTAAAGAAAATGAAATAAAGTCGCTAAGTTTAACATTAAAGCATATCTGACGTATGGCCACCTCCGAGTCCCTCGCAGCTCCGAATCGTCTAAGACTGGGGATTACCTGCACAGTTAAAAATGGGGCGAGTTTATGAAACTCAGTGTGTAATCCCCTAACTAGAGTAACAATCAGTATTCAGAAACAGAAACTAAAACAGTCTGGGCCAAAGCCCTTTAACAGTAAAAGTACAGTCCAGTTCAAAGCATACGTAGGCCATAGTCCACTACCATATCATTTGGGTCACATCCCATACAGAATCAATTGGGCCTAGCCCAAACCAATAACAGAACAAGTGGGCCTAAGCCCAGTACAGTGACAGATCTCATAAACAGATATGCGACAGTATGAGGATGCATCCCACCCCGATCCAGCCAAAACACCACCCGTACCAACCAACACACCATGTGGGGATAAAGTCGACCCACCCAGCCAACACACCAAGCTTAGCACCGGTTGCGGCACTAAGTCAACAGAACGGCTTGGTGTCGTAGACAGAACGACTAAAAGCCATAAATACCGCAGCAACACTGCCAGTTAACAGAAAGGCTAAAAGCCGTAAACAGAATGGTTATAAACCATAATCAGGATGGCACAGAGCCATAATCAGGATAGCACAAAGCTATCGGTGACTGTAATAAGTTTGGCACATAGCCATCAGCGACGGTAATATAATCAGCACACAGCCACGGGTAATTATGATCGACACAAAGTCATCAATATATATGTTAGGCACATAGCCACGGGTAAATACGGTTAGCACAAAGCCATAATCAAGATGGCATAGAGTCATATTTATCGCAGAAAGGCTAAAAGCCTTGTACAGAACGGTAATGGGCCGTACACTTCCTCCATAACTTTGTCCCAACCCCATGCAATATGTCGTGTATGTCATGCTCAATCATCACAGGTGTATGCAGAATGACCATACTCAGTAATAGTCATTTAGAACATAAATTACAAGCATATCAGTCACACGACCACAGTCAAGTTAGTTAAAACACAGTCATACGATCACAGTCAAGTCACCACACAAAATCAGTCTTTTACCCTCAGGGGCAACATAGTCATTTTACCCTATAAGGGTATTTTGTTAATCCTACCCTACAGGGGTAATTTGGTAATTCTACTCATAACAAATCCATGTATGCAATGCATCTCAAACATAAATCAATCATATAATTAACACATACAACACTAGTACTACCACGAGGGAACAACGGTCATTTAATCGGTTAGGGGTAAAATGGTCATAACGCCTCGTAAGGGCATCTCAGTAAATTTACCGGTCGAGGGTTTTCAGTAACTTGACCCATAAAGGCTATTTCGGTAACTTTTCCCATAGAGGGTATTTTAGTAATTTTGCAAACCAGGGGTATTTTGGTAATTTCACAAACAGGGGTATTTCAATAATTCTATAAACCAGGGGTATTTCAGTAATTTCACAAATTAAGGGTATTTTGGTAATTTTGCAATCCGAGGATATTTCGGTAATTTCACAAATCAGACGTATTTCGGTAATTTTACAATCTGAGGGTATTTCGGTACTTTCACAAATCAGAGGTATTTCGGTAATTTTGCAATCTGAGGGTATTTCAGTAATTTCACAAATCAGGGGTCTTTCGATAATTTCACAAATTAGGGGTATTCCGGTAATTTTGCAATCCAAGGGTATTTTGGTAATTTCACAAATCAGGGGTATTTCGGTAATTTTGCAATTCGAGGGTATTTCGATAATTTCACAAATCAGGGGTAGTTTGATAATTTCACAAATTAGGGGTATTTCGATAATTTTACAAATTAAGGGTATTTCAGTAATTTTGTAAACCAAGGGTATTTCAGTAATTGTGTAAACCAAGGTATTCTAAACAGAGATAACGATGTGAATGGGCCTAGGGCCCATTCTCGGCCCAAATGGGCCCACACGCTCATGTGGCCCATTTAGCCCAAATATAGCCGCAGATATGAGATTCACATAGTCTAGTCTAATATTTACTACACAATTATACAACTTATCTGATAGGAATCTGGAGTTGATCCGTGCTCCGACCACTCCTATGCCTAAAGCCAACCAAGGTATGCTTACTATCGCTCTATTTAGAGCCAGCTTCTTGCCTACTCTTATGCTAGCTTCCCGATGTGGGATCCCTCCTTCAGCAGAGTTTAATTCAAACACAACCACATGTCGCCCCAACTTAGCAAAATAAATTTCCCTTTTTGCTTGCAATGGGATTCGAATCCTTGCCCTCTCCTATGCTCCAGACGCTTCATGCCACCACAACACAAGCTCCTTTTGTGTCTAAAATCATGCGCAACTAAATATAAGTCTATGGGCCAAAGTCTAAGTTCATTTAAAAGGAAATCAAAATGAATTGCAAGCGCCAAGACTTGAACCTTGGACCTCTTGCTTCCTCTATGGCATCACTTTCTTGTCTCCCATGTGGCGCCATTTACCACTAGACCACAACTCCTTTTGTCTCATTTTTTTCTACATTTTATTCTTAAAGCCTACTTACAAACTCCTAGGGTTTTATTCACCTAAAACCAAAATTTTCCTAAAGCCCAGGTTTGATCTCGGGACTTCATGGAAGACCCCTAACTTTCCAAAATCACTCACCTAATAGGTCCAACTCGCATTAGTGTCGTTCTCTTGTTCTCAAAAATTTTAAACGCTACCATGCCCAAGGCCCAATAGGCCCAATTCTACTAGGCCCAAATTCGAGGCGTTAGAAAAATGCATACCTAATTCAAAGCTGTAGGGGTCACACAGCCAAGAGACACGCTCGTGTCTTAGGCCGTGTAGGCATTTGAAATAGGGACACACGGCCGTGTCCCAGCCCATGTCCGTGCCCTTGTAACTCACTGACTTGTGCCACACAACCAAGCCATACACCTATGTGCTAGGCCGTGTGAGCATACTGACTTGTGCTTTTTAAAAGATATAGGGGACACACGGTCGTGTCACTTGGCTGTGTGTCACACACGGCTAAGACACACACTCTTGTCTCTACCCGTGTGGACGAAAATAGACCATTTTACAGGCCACATTTCTCACCCAATTTGGCATCCACCTACACTTAACATTTTTTATATACTCAAATCATAATTAGGTATCCAAAACAAGCCAAAATCAAGCCTTAAACATGTAAAATCATCACATACAACCAATATGCCCTTAGGCACCTCAAATGACAATATGCAAACATGTCAACCATGTATTCAATTTTACATAAGTGACCAAATACATATATGCATGATTGTACCAAAACTTATCATGTAGGTCACTTATTAAGCTCACCCATTTGGTAGCTAAATACCAATTGACAAGGTAAATCATTTTGCATCATTTCATGTCACTTAACTTACTTACCAAAACATACTAATATTTCCTAATGGTACCAAATATGCCATTCTAACTAACATCAATATACCTATAAGATTTCCATAACAAAGCACTAAACCACACCAAGGTATGTAACATATCCTATATACATATTCAAACTACATTTTACTTTCCATCATTCTACCATATCAAACACACTTAAAATATGATAAGGCCACATATATATACACATCAAAATATACCAGCTAATCTCAACAAAACACTTATATGCCAACATTGGCAAATTAACCTATAGATGCCATTATAACCAAAATTACATAACCAGAAGTACCAAAAGAGCTGATGGATAGTGTGATATAGCTTTGACAAGCTTCCAACCCGAACGAGCTTCTAAATCACTATAAAACATGGAAAATAACAGAGAATAAGCATTTAAGCTTAGCAAGTTCGTATAACATAGAATTTAACTTACCATTTTGTCACATTTAAGGTAATTACACCAAAGCATATCTCAACTCAATTTGGCCAAAAGCCTATCACATATTCATCAACCATGTTAGCCATGTAATTCATATAAAACCGAGAATCATGTATTAGTTCAACAACTATTTAAACTCTATATACATGTAACATCTATACCATGTATCCATATATCATATACAAACCATTTCCATATAATTCATGTAAATACATGTACTAGTTCGTATCGAACTCATATAAACTCGTAACAAAATTGTGTCTGTTGAACCATTTTGAATATCGTTGGATACGCGGGTAGTACACACGAGGTGTACTGAATTGTAATCTGTCAATTCATCCACATGTATGCCCATACGAGCTGTAAATGGTAAGTTCCTTCGAGCTAAATAATGGTAAGCTCATACAAGTTGAGTATCAGTAAGCTCATAAGAGCTGAAATCGATAACCCTAATGACATGCAAATTCCTAAGGTTCAAACGGGACTCGATAATCATCATATACCATCGGATATGCGATCGATATTCATGTATGATGATAATGCAAATAACATACATCTAATTCAAACAAAGCATATAATTACATAATTTAATTACACGAACTTACCTCGACGAGTGTTCGTAGATATGGATGCGACTAATCCGAGATTTTCTCTTTGCCTTGATCTAACTCCTCACGAGGTCTAACCGGATCTATACAAATGAATTTAATTCAATTAAATATAATTCATATTCAATTTAGTCCAACATACATATTTGGAAAATTACCATTTTACCCCATACTTTTAATTCTTTGTAATTTAGTCCCTAGGCTCGGAAAATGAAATTCATTCAACTTTATCCCTACCCAAGACTAGTTGAATTATAAACATAATTATAGCAACCCATATATTTCACAATTTAACACCACACAATTTATCACATTTTTCAATTTCATTCCTAATTGAAAATTTCATAAAAAATTCCTTTACAAAAGTTGTTTATCTAACAATAACCATTCATTTTATACCATTACAGTTAAAAACCCTAACATGTTCATTAATGGATAAGCTCAAATACTTTAATAGTTTCACAAATTAGTCCCCGAGCTAGCTAGATTGAGCTACAATGATCCCGAAAACATAAAAATCATTAAAATGGGACAAAAATGCATTCCTAATTTGAAGGAATAAGATTGGCCAAATGAAGCTTCAAAAATGGCTTCTTGTTCTTTAATATTTAGTTGAAAAGAAAATAATAATGGAAGATGATAAAATTTTGTTTTATTTTAATTAACCTTTATTTACTAATTTCCAAAATTAACCTTTAAAACATACAATAATTACACAAAATACCAAGCCGTTATCTTCCACTAACTCATTAATGGGTTAATTACCATATAAGAACCTCTACTTTAAAGTTCTATAGCTATTTAATACCTTTAGCTAATAGACCTCAACGTTTGCTCTTTACGCGATTTAGTCCTTTTTATCAAATTGAACATGTAAATGGTAAAATTTCTTAACGAAATATTTATAAGGTGATACTATCATGCTGTAGATCATAAAATAATAATAAAATAAATTTTCTAACTTCAAATTTATGGTCCCGAAACCACTATTCCAATTCCACTGAAAAACGGGCTATTATAGGATATGTTCGACTCTATGAGTCTTTTGGCATGTAACACCCCAAACCCGGCCTAGAAGTTAGGCCCAAGTCCGGCATGTCACATTGAATTGTTTTTAAGAAAACCTTGTTTTCATTGAAAACCCTTATAGAGAAAAGTTAAGTAAAATCCAGTTTGCTTTCAAAATGAGGTGTAGCCAAAAACCATTTCCTTGTTCTATGTAAAAATTTCCTTTGACAGTGGAAGCTCGTTCTTAAAACACAATTATTTTCAGAAAACTTGAAATATGCTTAAAAGAAATAAGTCCAGGTTCCGTTTCAAAATTTCAACGCATAGTGGAAGTAATGGAATAATAACTAGAGGGAAAACCTTATTACAATCCGAAATAAAATAAATTAAAATAAATAACTTAAAATCTAAAATTTAGATATTAAGAAAAATAGGTCTAATCGTCTTGCTAGTTGGCCACCCCTGAGTCCTTCCATTCGTCGAACTGCCTACTGAGGATCACTTGAGAAAAATAAAAGAGGGAGTGAGTTTTCGAAAACTCAGTGTGTACAACCCTCATCAAACAAATAGCATACATATCATATTATCAACATAATAACATCATGCACGCAATACAATGCAAACCCTCCCTAAATAATCCATCCGGTACATTTTGTCTCTATCCAACCGAAACACTTCTGTGGGGATTTCTAAATCGAGACACCTATCCGATAGATTTCAAGGGTAGCCCGATTGTGGTACTACCTAACGTTGCAGCAAAGCTGCTTATCATATAATAGGCTTAGAAAGCCATCAGTGGATCCACAGTTGTCAAGCAACCATGCGATCCTCATATACTTCCTTCGTTCTATAATTCCCTCCCATATGGATCCTAAACAGAATATCAGATGAATACAGCAAATGTACATGTAACATCCATAAATCTTACATTCAACACATAGGGGCATTTCAGTCATTTCACAAATCAAGGGCATTTCGATAATTTTGTAATTCAGGGGTATTTCTATAATTCTTAACAGTATGGGTTTTAAATTATGAACTTTTAGCTTGTCTACATGTCCTCGTTAGCTAAAGTGAATAGACACTATGCACCAGGTAGGATTCCAGAGAAGAGGAGGTGGGTCACTAGGACCACTTAAGTACCAAGCTCTCCCTAGGTCAAATCCTGGACATGCATATGTCCATTGCCACACTCTACCCTAGCGACTTGTCCGCAGACATGTTTGATTATTAAATTAAGTTTTATGTTGTTTAAGAATTCATCAGAACTAAGCCTATAGTCCATTAAAACCCTAGCATGCATTTCTAAAATCCCATAAGTCCCACTAAGCCCAATCATGTCCATATAGCCCATTAAGCCCAATCATGTATATGTAGCCCATTAGGCTCGATCATAATCAAATCATACAACCATCAATATCAATCCATCATTCAATTTCACATATCAATTCTTGCTGATTTGGGCCCATGAGCTCAGCAGGCCCATTTAGCCCCTTATGGCTCGGTTGGCCAAACAGTGGCCCGAGACCCTGTGATCGCTCTCTTGGCCTCGATAATCATATCGGTGTTCCCACACGAATGTTCACACACTCGTGTGGTTAGGCGCCAACCTTTCGGCGTTTCGGCTTTTCGGCATTTCATTTTTTGGTATTTCGACTTTTATCGATTTGTCGTGTGTGACGTGTATGTACACACCTGGTAAACGAGACGTGTTACACTATCCTTAGCCTTGAACCTACAACCAATACCAACCTCCAATCAATCACATACTTAAACACAATATTTACCCAAAAACTGAAGCCTTACCATAACCTTACCGTGTGCCACCAGTCCTAATAGCCATTCCTTAGCTACTACTCACGAATATCCCCTAAATCTGCATCAATCTTAATCATTAAAAACAAAATAATAGGTGACTTGTATCCACTTAAGTCACCCTTTCCCTTGCTATAGGCTATTCGGCCCACTTATCCCAAAATTAAGAACACTTACCCAAAAATAGAAACGTATGGATAGCTTTTCGGCAGAGACTTGTAGATCCAAGCTTGATTCCGAGTTTTCCAAGATCCGATCCACCAAAAATCAAAGAAAAATGACAGCATGACAGAGATTTGGTCACTAGAGTATTCGGCACAAGGTTTGGGGCGATGAAGAAATTGGCTCCAAGAGCAAAGGTTTTCGGCTTTTGAAGTCACGAATATTCGGTCCCCAACAATTGAGATGAAGGTGGGACGGCACAAGCAATGGAGATGGAAAAGAATGATATTCAATTTAAGGCTTTAGAAAAAAAGAAAACACATAAGGAAGAGGCGAGGTTTAGAACAGAAAAAGTGAAGGAGAATTTGGCAGAGCACTATAGTTACTGAAATAGCACAAAGGGAATTCTAACTGCCAAAATAGCACAGAGGGAATTCGACACCCCCTATTTATACACAAAAACAAAACTCTGCCTACCCCCCCAAAGTCCCAATCGGCTCCAACTCTTACCCATCTCATCTCCTCATTTTTCTCCCTAATAACTCCCCAATCCTTTTCCTAAATTTTCTCTTCTGATCACTCTCTTTAGAGTCCATCATCACACCACTTCCAACCTTCTAGAAGGCCAAAATTAAACTCCCAAAAAAATACTAAGCTAGGATTCGAACCTAGGATCTCCTTGCTATCCCATGACGCCACCTTCCTATACCCTAAGTGGCATCAATTAGCCACTCCACCACAAGGCTCTTTGATGCCATTTTCCCTATTTTTATTTAAAAGCTCAACTACTCACCGCCCTGGTTAATAATTAATAAAAAATTTTTTCTCCTCAGAGTTCGAACCCAGCACTTCTCCAACACTCCTAGACACTCCAAGTTTATTAAACCCTTAAAGTCAACATGTCATTTGTCATTTTCTTGCTTAAAAAAATTTATGAGACCCAAAGCCCAAAGCCCAATCATCTAGGCCCAAAATTCGGGGCGTTACATGGTGTGTTAGAGAGTCATGTATCCGATGAGTAGTGATAGAGCTCGCTTTTATGTTTCATATCCCAAGTGCCAAACTATCTTTAAATATGTTTATAAGTGTTGTGATATATGCTTAAATCATATATGATTATTATGAAAAGAAATCAATAGATAATGCATGAATAAGGAACATGACACTAAGGTTGAAATGTTCTAATTATGGTATATGGTTGAATTGATAATTGCATGATGACATGTTTGCATTGTAGTTATTCTGATCATTCACTGAGCTTGTAAAACTTCTTTTTAAACCATTGCAATTTAGTTGTGTTCCGATTTGAGTGGTGTGGTTCCAAGGGAGTGTTCCAAGCGAGACTTTTACATTATTCATATGTGTTTATTTATTTGTTTATGTTTTGGGGGAATAAAGGCAATTAGGTAGAAATGTTACATGATATTGCCATGATGTTTTGGACATTGTGCTGCTTAATTGTTCTTAGGAATCATAGGCTTGGACCTTGATATGTTGATTTTTGCTTGGATATGTTTTTGATGTTTTGAATTGTTGTAATGGTCGTTTTTGACATTGGTTTACAGAGGTAAATGATGCATGTTGATTAGATATTTGTTGGAATGGATTAAATGCTTAGATGTGTTGTATTTTTATGGTCTAGAGTAGAGGTATAGATATTTGGGTTATAAAAATGATACCATTTGATATTTCGATGTGCATGAAGTCGGTATTGTGATTTGGTATCGATACCTTACCACGAGTATTCATACTCAGGGTAAAATATTTGTAACAACTCGTTTTAGTCAAATTGGAACAATGGTTTCAGGACCACAAATCTGAAGTTAAAATAATTATTTTATTATTATTTTAAGATCCATGGCATGATAGAATGATTGTGTGAAAATTTTGTTAAGAAATTTTATCGATTGAATAGCTAATTTGGTAAAAAGGACTAAATCACATAAAGTGCAAAAGTAGTGTTCTAATAGCTAAAGGTGTCTAATAGCTATAGAACTTTAAAGTAAAGGTCCTTATGTGACAAATAGTCCATTAATTTGATAATGGATGTTAATGGCTTAGCATTATTGAAATTTTAAATTAGTAATAAGGTTAGTTTTGGTATTTAGTAAATAAGGTTAATAAAACAAAATAAAACAAAATTTCCACTCATAGTCATCTTCTTCCACTGAATTTTGAAGAAAGAATAGCCATGCTTAGGGCTTGACATTCGTCCATGCTTCGGATGCTCATTTAGGTATGGGTTTTGTCCTGTTTTTAATGATTTCTATGTTTTTTTGATATCGTCGCAGCTTAAACTAGCTAGCCCAGGGACTAGTTTGTGAAACTGTTAAAGATTTAAAGTTTTGCCATTGATGAGTGAGCATGTGTTTTGATGTTTAATGATAGAAAATGCATGGTTGTTGTTAGATAAATAACATTTGTTAAGTGATTCCTAGTAAAATGTCCAATTAGGGATTAAATTGTGAAATGTGTAATTTTTGTGGTTAAATTGTGAAATAATTGAAAAATATGGACTTCTAGGGCCCTAATTGAAATTTGGCTAGCATGGGTTGTTGTTGAATTGCATGAATTTGTGATTTTATGAAATAGGGACTAAACTGTAATAATGATGAAATGTTAGGGGCAAGAATGTAAATTTTTCTTAAAGTGAATTTGGGACTAAATTGAATAGAGAGATTATTAAATAAGTTAATTTTGATTACATTTAGATCAAAAAAGTGAAATACAGACTTAGATTAGAGAAAGAATAAGGTTTTGGACTAATCGACCCGTTTCATCATTTTTTCATCCGAGGTAAGTTCGTACGTAAAAAGCTTTGTTATAATTGTCTTTTAAATGCTTTGATATTGTATAAATTGTAAAACTACCTTGCAGACATATTCGACGAAGATTCAGCATTGGAAATCCGGTTGAACCTTATGAATAGATTAGGATACGAATAACATGTCATTAGGGTTATTATTGTTTGGGTGATGGTCCGTACGTCTTACCGGTGGCTGAGTTATCCAGCATGTGCTGCGGATTCTCGTCAGCTTGTGTGAACAGCACTGTGTAGCTTCGTCATGACCGTCAGCTTGTGTGAGCAGACCCGTTGATAGCTCGAGAGTGAGCATTATTGAGCTAGCTTCGACTATGAATTGGCACTTCGGTGCAAGATTTATTGAGATAGCTTTGGGTATATATTGGCACTTAGGGTGCGAGATTCCTGAGTATCCTGTATTATTCCAAATGGTTCAACGGGTATATCGAGGATATGAAATGGTGAGAAATAGATACGTATCAATACATGTATGTTCGAAAATTGTAATTGCATCAAACATATGTGAGAATTGAGTTCATGGTTGAATAAGTGAGTGAATATATATTAATATTATGGTTAAAATTTTTGTAGTATGTTATATATATATTTTAAATGGTAGTGTAAATGGTGAGTTGTACTTATTATGTTCATACGAGCTTACTAATCTTTATAGCTCACATCGTTTATTTTTCCGTGTCTTATAGTGAATTCAAAGCTAGCTCAGAATTGGGGATCGTCAGAGACTTTGTCACACTATCCTACTATCACTTTGGTACATTTGAACTTAGTGTTTTAAGTATATGGCAGTTTGGTCACTTTAGTATATGTGTTGATAATGAATTTAGCCATTTGAATTGGCTTGTAAATAATATGAGTTTGGTTTTGTATATAGCCATGAGAATTGGCTTAATTTGTCTGGTTTGTTTATGTTTATGTATGTGTGTATGGCTTATGTTGTGAGCTTCTATTGATGGATATATGATGCTTATGGATTATAGGTATGGTGGATGTTAAGTGGTTGATATTAGGGAAGATATATGCTTGTGAGTTTGAGCATAATGATATATGTTTGAATTGTCTAAATAGTTGAATTGTATATGTGATTTTGGTATAAATGGAATGGTCTATTTTTGTGACTTGTGTGTGTTGTGAATGGTGGTAAAGAATTAGCATGAATTAGGACTGAATTGGTTAGTTTGAATGCCTATATATGCTATGTTTTGGTGCCAATTGAGTTGGTGTAGGTACATGCAAATTTGGGTGTAAATGGCTTGGTAAATAGCCTATTTTTGTCCACACAGGCAGAGACACGGACGTGTGTCCCAGCCGTGTGTGACACACGCATAGCCGTGTGTCCCCTGGTGTTGAATTTTAAATCAAGTCAGTATGCTCTACACGGCCCAACACACGGGCGTGTGACTTGGCCTTGTGGCATAAGTCAGTATACCCTACAGGTTTGACATGGCTTAGCACATGGCCTGGCACACGGGCATGTGTGGCCATTTTAAGGGCACATGGGCTTGCCACACGGTCGTGTGTGTTCGCCCTGTGACCCAAGTCAGAAAGTTACACGGGGTTAGACAGGGGCTAGGACACGACTATGTGATTCCATTTTGAATGTCCACACGGCTTGCAACATGGGTGTGTCTTTGACCGTGTGAGACACACGGTCGGGCCACACTGGCGTGTGTCCACTGTATTTTGGAAAATTTTTCTAAGTTTCTTAAAAACTTCCTGAGTTATCAGTTTAGTCCCGAACCTTCCTGAATGCATGTTTTGGGCCTCGTAGGCTCATAATAGGGACAATATGGTTGTTTGTGAATGCCATTTGTATAGATGTGGAAATTGCATGTGAAATGAATGTTTAATTGTTTTATAAGTACGGCAATGCTCTGTAACCCTATTTTAGCGTTGAAAACGAGTGAGGGGTGTTACAATATTCGATACTTTAAAAAGGGTACCGATAATTTTTTAGACTTAATTTTCAAATGAAAAACAAAATACTGATTCGGTATTGATTTTCCAATCAGTATCGATACGCTTTCAGAGAAATATCGATATATTTGTTACAGTATCGATACCTATGTACTTATTTTGGAATTATTGTTAAGTAGTTCAAAAAAAGTGTATATTTGTTAATATTAGTTCTATTAAAGTATGCTGAGCGTGTTTTAATGTTGATTGGTGTACGTTGAACTTAAAATCTGTGCGAATGCTTATTAAAAAGATTGATTTATTAATAACGTGACAAATTACTATTAGTTTGATGTGTGACAGTGGTGTGACATCCTGATATTTGGGCTTGGCTACCGGGTCGAGTTTAGGGTGTTTCATTTGGTGGTATTAGAGCCTAGGTTCACTAACACTCAGACATAGGTGATTATTGTGTGTGGTTTGGGGTTTCGTAACCTATGGATCTACAAACCCACGTGTCTGACTTTCTGTGATTGTTTGACTTGTCTGAAAATGTATGAATTTGTTTAAAATATCTCTGATTGAATTGCATATAGGGCAGGAATGGGAACACATTACTTTTATTCTAAATTTTGTTGCAAGAATGTAGCTTGGATCATTTCCCTACAAGTCACACCTTTGTTTGTTTGTGTGTATTAGATTAGATTCAATACGCCTCCTAGACATGTTAATGTGAGAGCTAGCGCTCAAGAGGATGGTACATCCTCTGCACCTTCTATGATACAGCTTAGATTAGACATACCTAATGAGGGTGTTGGCCCTTTGATGGAAGTTATGATTGGAGCGTTTCGGTGGATTACTGGTGCTAACCCTACTCCTGCACATGTTAACCGAGGGTTGCCACTTGAACGTCTTCGGGCATTGGGTGGTAAAGAGTTTTCTAGGGTAACTAGTACTGATTCGAGCACAGCTCTATATTGGTTAGAAGGAGTTGAAATGATCCTCGAGCAAATGTCTTGTAATGATGAGGAGAAATTGAGTTGTGATGTGTCTCTACTCGATGGTGAGGCTCATCGTTAGTGGGACGGTTAGGAGAGGTACTACTACTGTTCATTTGACTTAGGGATATTTTCTTTAGGTCTTTAAGAGGAAGTTTATGGGCAAGTATCATATGGAGGCGCGTAAGCGGGAATTTTTGGATCTTATTCAAGAAGATTTGTTAGTGCCTGACTGTGAGGCAAAGTTCATACGACTTACTCAGTATGCTCCTAAGATGGTTCTTTCTGAGAGGGGTCATTGTAAGAGATTCCATTGTAGACTTAATATAGATATTCAAGTTTATTTGGTAGCTTAGAACATGTAGATGTTTGATGAGTTAGTTGAGAGAGCTAAAGACGTTAAGGAGTCTTTAGCTAGGTCACCTTGTTCTGTGGTTATTGAATTTGGTAAGAGGACTTCTGATAGTGCATCGGGTCGGCCAACTAAAAGAGGGCGTGATAGTCATAGTTTTGGTAGGGGTGTGAGACTTAGGTTTCGGTCGAGTCAGTCTAGGTAGTAGAGTAGTGTTGTGGTTAGTACTGGTAGTTCGACGGGTAGATCTGGATGGCTGCTTTATGCACATTGTGAACATAGGGATTTTGGTGAGTGTCGTAAGTTGACGAGCGGTTATTTTAAGTGTGGTCCGAATGAACATTTTCTCAGGGATTGCCCGAATAGAGTGGAGGTTTCATAGACTCAAAGTTCGACACCTGCTTTTACACTTGCTAAAGGATGTGGTCGTGGTAGAGATAATGGGAGACCCGTTGAGCAATGAATTGTTGCTCACACTGTTGCTTCATAAGTTGAGTATAGATGTCCAGCTTGAGTTTATTCTATTAGGGTGTTAGAGAATCAAGATCCGACTGATGTCATTGTAGGTACTTTCACTTTGTAGTCTACTCCCTTATTCTCTTTGGTTGATTCTGGTTCTACGCATTTGTATATTTTGAATGAATTGGCTTGTAAGTTAGGGATCCTAGTAACGACTACTGACTTGGGTATGACTGTTATTAGTTCTTTTGGTGATAATGTGGTAGTGAATAAAGTTTATTGCAGATGTATACCTATGATACAATGGCACATTTTCTCTGTTGATCTTATGGAATTGCCTTTCTATGGTTTTGATGTTATTCTTGGTGTGGACTTGTTGACTAAACATAAGGCTAAGGTAGATTTTAAAACAAAGCGAATTACTTTGATAAATAGTGATGAGTTGGAAATTGTTGTTATTGGTTAAAGATCGGGATTTATGTCTAGTGTGGCTCCGGCTATGAAGGCTGAGAAGATGATGGGAAAAGGTTATGAAGCTTACTTATCATATGTGATGAATTCGGTTAGTAAGGAGTTGATAGTTTATGATATTTGCACTATTAAAAACTTTCCTAATGTGTTTCCTAAAGAGTTGTCTAGTTTGCCACCAGAACGTGAAATTGAGTTTGGTATTGAGCTCTATCCTGGTACTGCACCGGTGTCTATTGCACCTTATTTCATGTCACCAAAAGATCTCAGAGTTAAATATTTAGTTGCAATAATTGATTGACAGAGGGGTCATTCGACGGAGTTTATCTCTATGGAGTGCACTGATTTTGTTTGTGAAGAAGAAGGATGGTTTGATGAGGATGTGTGTTAACTATAGCTAGTTGAACAAGTTTACTATTAAGAGCAAGTATCCTCTACCTCGAATTGATGACTGGTTTGATCAGTTTTGAGGTGCAACAATGTTTTCGAAGATTGATTTAAGATTTGGGTATTGTCAGTTGATGGTGAATGAGCCTGATGTGTTGAAAACTACTTTTAGGATCCAGTATAGGCATTATGAGTTTTTGGTCATGTCATTTCATTTAACTAATGTCCCTGCTACGCTCATAGATTTGATGAACTGAGTATCCCTTTCATACTTGGATCAGTTGGTGGTTGTCTTCATAGATGATATTTTGTTGTATTCTCATTTTAAGAAGGATCACGAAGTGCATTTAAGGGTTTTTTTTTTTGTAGATTCTTTGAGATAAGCAGTTGTATGCGAAGTTGAGTAAGGATGAATTTTTAATTAAAGATGTAACAGCTCGTTTTTAGTCAAATCAGAACAGTGGTTTTGGACCACAAATTCGAAGTTAAAAATATTTATTATATTATTATTTTAATGTTTACAGCATGATAACATGTATGTGTGAAAATTTCGTGAAGAAATTTTATAGTTTAAATGGTCAATTTGAGAAAAAGGAATAAATTATGGAACTTAAAAAAGGAGGTCCTTATGTTGTAATTAGACCATTAATAGTATGAGTGGACATTTATGGGCTTAGAGTGGATGTTTTAAATGGTTATTTATTAAGGTTATAATTGTAATTTGATAATTTAACTTAAAATAAATAAAACTAAACTAAAGAAAAGCTTCATTATCATCTTTATCCACTGAAATTAGGAAAGGAAGAACACTAGTTTTGAGTTTTAAGGTTCGGCACTTGCAAGGTTAAATTGGCAAGTGATTTCGTCTCGGCTTTTAGTGATTTCTATGTTTTTTTTTATCGTTGCTTCGTATTCTAGCTAGCCCATACCTTAGATTTCAAAACTATTAAAGATTTATCATGTTGCCATTGTTGAATACTTGAGTAATTTGATGAATTATGATAAATTTGGAAGGCTTAATGTTAGATTAATAACTTTTGTAAAGTGATTTTTTAAAAAAATGTCAAAAAGGGATTAAATTGAGAAAGTGTGAATAAATAAGAAATATGGGCTAATATGAATACTAGAGAAATTCGGTTAGCATGGGTTGTGGATAAATTGCATGAATTTGTGAGTTTATGTAATAAGGACTAAATTGTAAAAATGTGAAAGTTTAGGTGTAAAAGTGTAAATGTACCTTAAAGTGTGTTTTAGACTAAATTAAATGAATAGATGATTAAATAAGTTAATTTTGAATATTTTAGATCAACAAAAGTGAAATACGGACTTGGATCAGGGAAAAGATAAAATTATCGATTAATCGACTCGATTCGCCTTTTTAACATCCGAGGTAAGTTTGTATGTTATAAATTCATTTCAAATGTCATTTATATGCTTTGATAGAGCATGAATTGTGATTATGTGATTACGGACAAGTTCGGAAATGATTCGATGAAGATTCAACAATTGAAATCCCGATTGAACCTTAGGAATAGTTTAGGATGCTAGTGACATGCCATTAGGTATACTTGAGTTGGCTTCGGTCCATGATTTAGCACTATGTGTGCGAGATAAATCGGTTTGGCCTCGGGCCATGCGTATCAGCTGATTTGGCTTCGAGCCATGGTATAGGTACTTATCGTTTGATACCTTGAGTATCTGACTTCTATTTCAAATGGTTCAACAAGTAAAAGAAGGAAGTGGTTGAATATGAGATTGGCACGAGATAGTACAGGTACGTACGGAAATGAATTGAGTATTGAAAACTATGAAATTGATGAGCTTCTTGGTAAGTTATATGAATGATCATTAGATAGCTTGAGATTTAATAGAATTGTTGTACATTGTTTTCCATTATATGAATGTTTAATGAATGGTGATACTTGCTCATTTTTAATATACGAGCTTACTAAGCTATATAGCTTACTTTGTTGCTTTTCCATGTTTTATAGTGATTTCAAAACTATCTCAGATTTCGGGATCATCGGAGACTTCACCACACTATTCACTGACTCTTTGGTACTTTTTAAACTATGTTTTAAGTATATGGTATGTATAGGTAATTGAGTCATGTTGATTATGTTGTGGTAATTATGTTAGCCAAATTAATTGGCTTGTCAATGTATATGTCTTGAGTTGTAAATATAGCCATGAGAGTTGGCTTAATTTGGTGAATTTGGTTATGTTCTTATATGTGCATATATGTTGATATTTGAGTTCTTTGGATAGATATGTGAATGACCATATTATAAAGTTTGTGGAATTGGTGTCTTGCTTGTAAATTGATACAAAAATGGGGTATGTTAGATAATGGTTAAATTAGTTGATTGGCATATATATTTGAGTAGGTTTTGGTTGAGTGAAATTTGAGTTATAAGAATGTTGGTTATTAATATTTGAAATGGTATAAAGTTGTCTTGTATGTGGTTAGAATAGATGTTCTACTGTTCTATGAATTGATGCCATTTGGGTTGGTTTAGGTATGTGCAAAATGGGTGGCAAAATGGCTTGGTAAATAGCCTATTTTTGTCCACATGGGTGTGTGTCTTAGCCGTGTGTGACACACGGTCATGTTGCACGGCCGCGTGTCCCTTGGTGTTGAAATTGAAATGATGTCAATATGCTCCACACAGTCTCACACACGGGCGTGTGATCGGCCGTGTGGTACAAGTCAGTATACCCCCCTAATTGGCACATGGCCTAGCGCACGGGCCTGTGACTTGGCCGTGTTGCATAAGTCAGTATACCCTACAGGTTTGGCACGACCTAACACACAGCCTGGCACACGGGCATGTGTGGCCACTTCGAAGGGCACACAGGCTAGACATACGGGCATGTGGTTGGCCTTGTGACCAAGTCAGTATGTACCCCCTGTTTTCATATGGCCTGTGACACGGGCATGTCTGGTGGTCGGGTGAGACACACGGCCTGGCCATACAGGCGTGTGTCCCCTAATTTGAAGAAAAATTTGCTAAGTGTTGAAAAATTTCTGAGTTATCAGTTTAGTCCCTAACCACTCCCAAAGCATGTTTAAGACCTCGTAGGCTCTTAATAGGGACAAATTGATTAAGATTGAATGATGAATGATTGATTTGAATAATTGTATGATAAATAGTTGTTTAACTATTTTGTAAGTCTAGTAATGCTCTATAACCCACTTTCGACGTTGAATACGGGTGAGGGGTGTTACATTTATTGGTATTAGAGATACGATTTAGTTGATTCTAGGACTATCGTAGTGCGTGTGAGAGTCTAGCTATACAAGTTATATATAAACTGTGATAGTGTGTCATCCTGATGTTTAAAATTGTGTTTTTATATAGAAAACAGATCCCATTTGAGCGATAGCGGATGAAGTTGAAAGTAATGCGCCTGCTCCCACTCAAGGGACAGCACCGTCTGACTCTAGACCCGTGACAGGTAGCTAGGGAGGAGAGGCTAAAGAAGCCTTCTTTCAAATGACGAATGAGTGGTTCACACAATATATTTGAATGAATCCGGCTACTCAACAACCTCTACCCCCACTTAATCCCCAACCTGTACCTGTAGCTCCTCAAGGAGTCAAGCTTTTAAGATTGAACAAGCCTCCAGTTGATAAGATCTGTAAACATGGGGCTGAAGATTTTAGGGCTACTATTGATGACGATCCTGAGAGAGCCGATTTTTGGCTTGAAAATACTATTCGAGTTTTTGATGAAGTTTCGTGTACGTCAGCTGAATGCTTAAAGTGTACTATTTCTCTTCTGAGAGACTGTGCGTACCTATGGTGGAATACCTTGGTGTCTGTAGTGCCGAGAGAGCGAGTGACCTGGGAATTCTTCCAGAAGGAGTTCCAAAAGAAATATATAAGTCAGCAGTTCCTTGATCAAAAGCATAAAGAGTTTCTAGAGTTGACACAGGGTCGAATGACCATGACAGAATATGAAAGAGAATTTGTACGGATAAGCAAGTATGCTCGAGAGTATGTTTCTACTGTAGAGATAATGTGCAAGCGATTTGTTGATGGGCTGAACGAAGTGTAACACCCATCACACGTATCCAATGCCGGAATAGGGTTGCAGAGTATTATCGGACTTCTAACACATATAACTATACGTTTTTCAATCATTTGATAAATTTAAACAATCATTATTCAATCTCAATCATTTTGTCCCTTATAATAGCCTTCGAGGCCTTAAACATGCTTTAACAGCGGTTTGGGACTAAAATGATAACTTATAAAAGTTTTGGAAACTTAGAAAATTTCAAACATATAGGGGTCACACGCCCGTGTGAACAGGCCGTGTGCCTCACACAACTACAAACACGCCCGTGTCTTAGGCCGTGTGGAAATAGGGTAGACATACTGTACTAGCCCCATTTTGGGGCTAGTCAGAATAGTGGTTTCAAGACCGCTAATCTGAGGTTGAGGAAAATTATTTTGATATTATTCTATGTGTTATGGCATTGATATATGGCTATGCAAAAATTTTTGTGCTTTAATTTTAATGATTGCATGCTTAATTGTGAAAAAGGACTAAATCACATAAAGTGCGAAAGTTCTATTTTTCAAGGTAGAGTTGTCAAATAGTCATAGAATATTAAATTGGAGGTCTTTAATGTGCAATTAGGCCAATTAGAATGTGTTAGCTAGCCATGTGCATAGGGGGGACAAGAGCATTTAATTTTTGGTCAAATTGGGTGAAATTAGGTGAGAAAAGATGAATAAGATATAGTAAAAAGAAAAACTATCATCTTTCACTATTCACTCATATCTTTCCACCGAAATTAAGAGAAAATAGAGCTTTTGGGGGTTCAAACTTTTAGCCACTCAATTCTCATTCAAGTAAGCAATTTAGGTGGTTTTAAGTGATGATTTTTGTGTTTTTGGAGTCCCCAAAGTTTAAGCTAGCTAATGAGGGGACTAATTTGAGATATGGTTGAAAGTTTAGGGACTTTCCATGAGAGTAGTTATGTTGTTAGCTGAGTCTTTATGGATGAAAATGAATGTTAGGGAGGTTAGAAACAACTTTCGTAAAAGGTGTTAGCATGAAAACACCTAAATAGGACTTGAATGCAAAGATTAAATTTGTGTTATAAATGCATGAAATAATTGGAATTGTGAGTAGTTGTAAGAGAAATAAGTGTTCAGCTAGGCTTGTTTAATGAGAAAGTGTGTTGAAAAATGTTTTACGAGCCTAGGGGTAAAATCGTAATTTTGCCATAGTGCAAGGGCAAAATGGTCATTTTTGCCCAAGTGTAGATTTTGATGCATTATGATCATATAATGATCTAAATGAATGAAATTTATTGTTATAGATCGAGAAGAACGTGGAATTAACCTTGACCGGGGAAAAGGCAAGGTCACGGATTAAACCGCAAACCGATACGTTTTGCACCGAGGTAAGTTTATGTGTAAACGATGCATTTTTATATACACATTGTTGTTGCTAATTAGTGCATGGCAGGATTAAGAACATGTGTGGTTCAAGTGGATTGAATTTGGTAGTTATTGAATAATTATTGTATGAATGACGAAATAGTCATATAAACGTGTAATGAAAACACTTGATGGTGGGCTAAGTGCGATACCACCTTCTCACTTAATTACGATGGGCTATGGGCGATACCATCATCTATTTATTATTTGGTGGGCTATGTGCGAAACCACCATAACTAACCTTTTCGATGGGCTATGTGCGATACCACCCTAATAAAGACTGATGGTGGGCTAAGTGCAAAACCACCGAGTAATTTGATTATGAGTAGTTGATTAAAAGATTGTAATGTGCTGTATTATGTGACATTGTGGTGCTAAGTGCAGGGAGGCATGCTAATGAATGTATACATTAAGCTTGTGATATGGTTGGAATGTTGAAATGGAAGAAATGAGTAAGCATAATTATGAATGTGGATTGTTTCTTGTTTAGTATGTAATGCTATATAATTGTTTAACACATACTATAATGTTATATTGTTTACATGTAAACTTACTGATAAACCATAATTTACACATATTTTTACCCCATGCTTGGCTTATTTTTGGATGAATTTTCATTAGATTTGATGAATTTGATACTCTTAATCCTTTAATTTCATGTTTTACACTCAGGAGAGCTTAGGGAGTCGAAAAGAACGGGAAACGGGCCAAAAAGGAACAAAATGGGCCTACATCAGAAACCAACACGGCCTGGACCAACGTACACGGGCGGACCACACGGCCGTGTGTAGCGAGTAGAAGCGAGCATAGTCTAAGGAATCGAACATGGGCGTGTCACACGTGCATGTCCCTGTCGTACCTAAGTTTAATTCTATTCGGAATAGGCTACTTGTGGGCCAAGAATGTAACACCCCAAACTCGGTCAACACACCACGGCCGAATCTGGCATGCCACAGAGGAAAAACGTTTTGAAGAAAATCAAGTTACCGATTAAATTTTAGTGAAAACTCTTTGTTATTCTATGATTGTAGAAATCAGGTGCATGGTTAGTTAAAAACTGATAATTTACTTTGAAATCCCGAAAATAAATCTTTAAAACTTAGTTGTCGATCCATAGATTAGAAAACCTTTTTATAATTTTAAAAGAAACCCAAATGATTAATTTGAAAACCGTTTCTATTTGAGTTTGGAAACCTAAGTTTGGAAACCGTTTGAGTTGTCGAAAACAATTAAGTTGTTAAATATTATCAAGTGATTTATATTACCCGATGGTAAAGTTTTGAAAACCATTGCGTTTTGTAGTTTAGAAAACTTTGTGCTCATATTATTAAATTAACCATGTAGTTTATTTAGCCATGTTTAAAACAGGTCCAAAGCATATAAATAATCCAAAAACATAATTTGAAAGGCCTTATTACAAATCCAAATAAAGATGAAAAACCGAATTTAAATAAAATAAGGTACCCAATCCAAAGTCCGTGTAGAATCAAATTTTTATTGCATGACCACCTCGAGTCCATCCAGCTCCTCATCCGCGATCTACGTATCACCTGAAAAGATAACGGAGAAGGTGAGTCACCAAGACTCAGTGCATAATCCCTCTCCCGGTTAAAGCAACATGCTTACACAAATCATAACCAAGCAATATATATATATAATGCACCCAAACCTAGCCATCCATAACTCTATTTCTACCCCGTGTGGTACCAAACCACTGGTGGTGCCAAACCACTGGTGACCCAAAGTCACGATATCCAATAATGTGGTGCCAAACCACTGGTGACCCAAAGTCACGAATAATCAAGTTGTGAGACCAACCCACGTTGTGATACCAAATCACTGGCGACAATCCCGTAATATCAAATGTGGGGCCAACCCACTGTGGTGCGAAGCCACTGGGACGAGTCGCTATGAGGTGCCAAACCACTGGTGTCCCAAAGACACGGATATCAAATCCTCCCCCTCCTCTCATATCACCCAAACCAATGTATTACAAGTGCAAATCATGCCATCATACTTTAATATGAATCATATAGGTAATATATCACATATCATGGTATTAAACATCATATAGTAAAACATATCGAATTGGACTTACCCGAATCCTTGTTCATACCCATACGGTATCATGTCATGATCTTTACAGTTTCCGACTTTTAACACATTCAGATTATTAACATATTTACTAAGTTATAATGTGTGTAAGTTACACACCTGTTACTAACGCAAATGTTGAATCCCAAAAACCCGATCTATCGCACTAGATCTCCTTGTCCTACACTCGGCCAACACTAAGGTTAACATCATAGACCATTCGGCCAAACCACTAAATTCCAAAGGGTGAAATAACATATAACTAACACAATCCTTACCCTTGATTTACCAAAATCGATTGTCAGAGAACTGAGGCTTAGATCGATTGCTTCCAAAGTCCCGAAGAGCCTAGAAGAAATCGGTTCCTATGAATAGTTAGAACCTTGCTAACAAAAGCCCAAAAATTCGGCCTTTGCCCTCATGAAAAACGACAGAGAAAAGAGAAAAGGAATAAGGAAATTCGGCCAAGACACTTACCTATCTTCAAAACCGATTAGAGAAGAACCCAAAGAGAATCTACCCTTGTTGATATTCGACCAAGACAAAACAAAAGAAAGAAAGAAGATTCGGCTAGAGTGGAAAAGAGGAAGAAAAAGAAAGTAAAATGGAAGAGAGGAAATTCGGCAAAGGAAAGTTGAGAGGATTTCGGCTCAAGAGTTTGAGAGAAGAAAAGAAAAAGATGAAAGGGAGGAGATAGATACTTTCGGCTTTGAGCAAAGAAATGGGAAAGAAAAAGAAAGATATGGGAGAGTATGGTTTCGGTTTCCAAGAAGAAAAAGGAGAAAAGAAACAAATGTAATTCGGCTTAAAGACTAAGTGAGTAAATCGACAATTCTACTTGAGTTAATGGGTTTGCTTAAACCGAAAGCACTAGGGAGAAATCGGCAATGCAAAGAGAGATTTCGGCTTGATAAAAAATAAAGAAAACACCTTCAAAGCTAGCCAAAAAAATGTCACCTAGCTACTAAGGAATTTCGGCACTTCTCCCCCATACACAAATCAAAAATTCGGTAACCACATTCAAAATTCTTCTTGCCATCAATTCAAACTAATTTTGAATTAAACTCACTCCTAAATTTCTCCTTATTTCCTCCTAAACACATTCAAAATTAAGCCAACCCCCCTAGCCCCCTAAACCGTCTACATTCATGGTCAAATGGCCATAGAAGAGTTTCCAAAACAACACTCCATATTTCAAGCCTTTTGTCTCCTTATCATACCATAACTCCTTGATACCATACCATAAATAAGCACTTGCCTTATTCCTTAGTCTACTAACCATAAGAGACAATAGTCCAACCTTGCCTTAATTAGAGTTTGACCAACTCATGCCATACACATGCAAAAATAAAAGTCACCTTATTGCTATCCATGGGATTCGAACCTCTTCCCTCACACAATTACTCATGCGCCAACACCACATTACTACTTGCTCGCTTATGCTAACATTAAACACTTAAATTAACTTAAGCATCATAATCACTTGATCCACTTCCCTAAATTCTCCATACTAAAAATTATTCTAAACCAAATAATTCCAAGCCTTCACAAGACTATATTAGGCACACAATAAAATCATACCCAAACAAACACAAGCAACAAGATGATACTCAAATTTTTCCTAAATTCCAATTAAACCCGAGAATTCATAGAAACCTTGTAACCTTCCAAATCCACTTAACTAATAAATCCAATTTGCGAAAAACACCATTCTCATATTCTTGAAGATTTTAAACACTCCTAAGCCCAAGCCCAATCGGCCCAATCCTACTAGGCCCAATTTCGGGATGTTACAATTCTACCCTCCTAAAAAAATTTCATCCTCGAAATTTCCAACCAACTACTAACACACTGCTCAAATCACACCACTATGCTTTCGCTGCGCACTCTGCCCTTAAAAACCACAATGTACTTTTTAACATAAACTTGAATCCCTTTTCACACAACCAAACATCTAACCACAATAGCAAACCGTTGTCTACCACTTATACTAAAAATTTTCCTACATTCAATCATCACTTCCAACCGAAACATACTTGACTTGAGGGTGAGGAAACAATCCCGAGCCTTATGCTCCTTAGACCCGCATCTCAAGCATGCTTCTAACCTCCTCCAGCATTTCTCCCAGATGACGTCTCTTGCAAAAATCACAAGCCGGATAGTTTGGTCGTGCCTTGACATGTTTTACAGAACGAGATTGTGACCCTAGAGAACCGTGATCTCTTTTCTTCTTACAGACCACAGACCCAACTCGAAGTGCTTCCGATTCCTTTAACCTCCTCCAAAACTTCCTTAACTATCTGAGTCAGCTCATCAATCCCAACTCGATCATGAGACCCTGTCTCATCCACTAGCAATGCTAACGCCTCCTTTTCGAAAATATGCCTCAGTGCCGAAGATCTAGCCCTAGCACCTCGGTTTTTACTACGTCCATGACGACCACGATCTCGAGTGCTCATGTCTAACGTCTCGACTTATCTAATTTAAAAGTTTTATGCTTAGTCATCATTCCACTATCCTTAAAACACAGTTTTATGAATAATTCTTATTAAAGAGTTCTGTTTTCGCGAGTACATCCAACCTATAGTTTTGGGTCTCTAGAGTAATTCCTATTACTATTCAGTCATGCCATAATCATATCATCAAAAGCAACAGTTTAAAATACTTACCTGTGTGGATCGGTGCCGGAGACTCGGTGCCATGCCTTTCAAATCATATAATTTCAAACAAAAACATTTTAAGACCATACTTTAAAACATTTTGGGCCTCAGGCCCATAGCCGAGCTTTTGAACTTAGCTCTGATACCAATTTTGTAACACCCCAAACCCGGTCAACACACCACGACCGAATCTGGCATGCCACAGAGGAAAAACGTTTTGAAGAAAATCAAGTTACCGATTAAATTTTAGTGAAAACTCTTTGTTATTCTATGATTGTAGAAATCAGGTGCATGGTTAGTTAAAAATTGATAATTTACTTTGAAATCCCGGAAATAAATCTTTAAAACTTAGTTGCCGATCCATACATTAGAAAACCTTTTTATAATTTTAAAAGAAACCCAAATGATTAATTTGAAAACCGTTTCTATTTGAGTTTGGAAACCTAAGTTTGGCAACCGTTTGAGTTGTCGAAAACAATTAAGTTGTTAAATATTATCAAGTGATTTATATTACCCGATGGTAAAGTTTTGAAAACCATTGCGTTTTGTAGTTTAGAAAACTTTGCGCTCATATTATTAAATTAACCATGTAGTTTATTAGCCATGTTTAAAACAAGTCCAAAGCATATAAATAATCAAAAAACATAATTTGAAAGGCCTTATTACAAATCCAAATAAAGATGAAAAACCGAATTTAAATAAAATAAGGTACCCAAACCAAAGTCCGTGTAGAATCAAATTTTTATTGTATGACCACCTCGAGTCCATCCGGCTCCGCATCCGCGATCTACGTATCACCTGAAAAGATAAGGAAGAAGGTGAGTCACCAAGACTCAGTGCATAATCCCTCTCCCGGTTAATGCAACATGCTTACACAAATCATAACCAAGCAATATATATATATATAATGCACCCAAACCTAGCCATCCATAACTCCATTTCTACCCTGTGTGGTACCAAACCACTGGTGGTGCCAAACCACTGGTGACCCAAAGTCACGAATAATCAAGTTGTGGGGCCAACCCACGTTGTGATACCAAATCACTGGCGACAATCCCGTAATATCAAATGTGGGGCCAACCCTCTATGGTGCGAAGCCACTGGGATGAGTCGCTATGAGGTGCCAAACCTCTGGTGACCCAAAGTCACGAAATAACAATAATCCAAGTGTGGGGCCAACCCACGTGTGATACCAAATCACTGGCAACGATCCCGATATGTCAACTGTGGGGCCAACCCACTGTGGTACTGAGCCACTGGGACGAGTCGCTATGAGGTGCCAACCCTCTGGTGACCCAAAGTCACAAATAATCTGTGGTACCAAACCACTGGTGGTGCCAAACCACTGGTGTCCCAAAGACACGGATATCAAATCCTCCCCCTCCTCTCATATCACCCAAACCAATGTATTACAAGTGCAAATCATGCCATCATACTTCAATATGAATCATATAGGTAATATATCACATATCATGGTATTAAACATCATATAGTAAAACATATCGAATTGGACTTACCGGAATCCTTATTCATACCCATACGGTATCATGTCATGATCTTTACAGTTTCCGACTTTTAACACATTCAGATTATTAACATATTTACTAAGTTATAAAGTGTGTAAGTTACACACCTGTTACTAACGCAAATATTGAATCCCGAAAACCCGATCTACCGCACTAGTTCTCCTTGTCCTACACTCGGCCAACACTAAGGTTAACATCATAGACCATTCGGCCAAACCACTAAATCCCAAAGGGTGAAATAACGTACAACTAACACAATCCTTACCCTTGACTTCCCAAAATCGATTGTCAGAGAACTGAGGCTTAGATCGATTGCTTCTAAAGTCCTGAAGAGCCTAGAAGAAATCGGTTCCTATGAATAGTTAGAACCTTGCTAACAAAAGCCCAAAAATTCGGCCTTTGCCCTCTTGAAAAACGACAGAGAAAAGAGAAAAGGAATAAGGAAATTCGGCCAAGACACTTACATATTCAAAACCGATTAGAGAAGAACCCAAAGAGAATCTACCCTTGTTGATATTCGGCCAAGACAAAACAAAAGAAAGAAAGAAGATTCGGCTAGAGTGGAAAAGAGGAAGAAAAAGAAAGTAAAATGGAAGAGAGGAAATTCGACAAAGGAAAGTGGAGAGGATTTCGGCTCAAGAGTTTGAGAGAAGAAAAGAAAAAGATGAAAGGGAGGAGATAGATACTTTCGGCTTTGAGCAAAGAAATGGGAAAGAAAAAGAAAGATATGGGAGAGTATGGTTTCGGTTTCCAAGAAGAAAAAAGAGAAAAGAAACAAATGTAATTCGGCTTAAAGACTAAGTGAGTAAATCGACAATTCTACTTGAGTTAACGGGTTTGCTTAAACTGAAAGCACTAGGGAGAAATCGGCAATGCAAAGAGAGATTTCGGCTTGACACAAAACAAAGAAAACACCTTCAAAGCTAGCCGAAAAAATGTCACATAGCTACTAAGGAATTTCGGCACTTCTCTCCCCATACACAAATCAAAAATTCGGCAACCACATTCAAAATTCTTCTTGCCATCAATTCAAACTAATTTTGAATTAAACTCACTCCTAAATTTCTCCTTATTTCCTCCTAAACACATTCAAAATTAAGCCAACCCCCTAGCCCCCTAAACCGTCTACATTCATGGTCAAATGGCCATAGAAGAGTTTCCAAAACAACACTCCATATTTCAAGCCTTTTGTCTCCTTATCATACCATAACTCCTTGATACCATACCATAAATAAGCACTTGCCTTATTCCTTAGTCTACTAACCATAAAAGACAATAGTCCAACCTTGCCTTAATTAGAGTTTGACCAACACATGCCATACACATGCAAAAATAAAAGTCACCTTATTGCCATCCATGGGATTCGAACCTCTTCCCTCATACAATTACTCATGCGCCAACACCACTTTACTACTTGCTCACTTATGCTAACATTAAACACTTAAATTAACTTAAGCATCATAATCACTTGATCCACTTCACTAAATTCTCCATACTAAAAATTATTCTAAACCAAATAATTCCAAGCCTTCACAAGACTATATTAGGCACACAATAAAATCATACCCAAACAAACACAAGCAACAAGATGATACTCAAATTTTTCCTAAATTCCAATTAAACTCGAGAATTCATAGAAACCTCGTAACCTTCCGAATCCTCTTAACTAATAAATCCAATTTGCGAAAAACACCATTCTCATATTCTTGAAGATTTTAAACACTCCTAGGCCCAAGCCCAATCGGCCCAATCCTACTAGGCCCAATTTCGGGATGTTACAAAGAAAGGCATTCCAAATCCTATTTAAACACCCTAAGGGATGACCTAAAGGGAAGACGCGGAGTAGAACGCAGAAAATACTCGAAGACAGCCATCGGAAGCAGCTTGGAAGAAGGACCGCCATCAAGACTGAAGATCTCCTATCACTTTCTCTTGAAGTTTTTGGATTTTCTTATGTTTTGTAGTTTTCCTTATTCTAAGATGTTTCCATCTATTAGTATGAATTAAATCCCTTGAATACCTAATGGGATGAAACCTAAGACGAATCTTATTATTATTTGATTTATAAGATAAATACTTGTTCTCATTCTTAATTGTGAGTTCTTATTCTTGTTTTTATAATTCAGGTTATTGATTCAAGCCGAATGTGCTTATTTAAAGGAGCAAAAGTCCTTGCTTAAGAGTAGATCAACACAATTAAGCGAAGTTGATTGCAACCCTAGAAATAGGGTGACATAAATCTGCCGGATTAGAGTCAAATCTAATAAGGGAATCCATAGATAGAGTTAATGCGACAATAGGGATTTTAATTAGAAAGAGATTTCAATTAATCAACCTAGAGTCAGTTGTTTTTAGTCTTGAAAGAGATATTAACATAAATCAGGGATTTCTACGGATCGAGTCAAGTGAATAAATCATATGAATCAAAAGTAATAAGTGAAGTCTAGGTGGATTCTTCCTTGGGTATTGCCCTTATCATATAGTTGCCTAAAAGTATTTTCCCAATTCATTCTCTGTCGTGCTTTTAATTAATTTTAGTTTAAAAGAAATCACTCCAATTCTTAGGCTAGATAATAAGAAGATAGTAATTACTAGTACTCTTGGTCCTTGTAGATAGGATATTACCAGTCTTACCATAACTATAGTATTAAACAATAGGTGCACTTGCCTTTATTGTGATCATAGTTAGTTAAAGACACATCACTTACTAAGCTTAAAGCTTACTCCCCCTTTCCTTTTCCCTTGTTTTTATAGAGTTAAAGAGCCGGGTCGAGATACGTGGATAACCAGAAGACCGCCCATACTATCAGCTCATCTCGGTACATATAGACTTAGTGATTTTGAGTTTGGCATGTATAGGGGCTAGAATAGGATTATTATTTTGTTATTTTGGCCAAGGGTGTGTTGGCCCCGTTTAATGAGAAACTCTTGTGTATCTAGCCATAGTGTTGGCCTTTTGTGTATATATATATGAAAAGATGTAGTTATTTATGGAAGTTTATATTGCAAAATATGAGTTGTTTGATGATTTGTTGAATGGATCCATGTTGTGTGAGTTAGAGGGGTGAAAAGAGCTTGGCAAATAGCCTTGATCTTGTCCACACGGGTAGGCACACGGGCGTGTGTCTAGGCCGTGTGTGACACACGGTCAGCCTCGTGGGCATGTGACTTGGTCGTGTGTCCCCTACATGTTGATGTTGCAAGTCATTGTCAACCACGGGCTAGCCACACGGGTATGTGCCTAGGCTGTGTGACCCTTATAAGGCTGCTGACGTCACAAACAGAATACCTAAGTTTTTACACACGAGTGGGACACGGGGGTGTCTAAGCCGTGTGGAGCACACGGGCTAAGCACACAAGCGTGTGCCTAGGATATGTAAAAACCCTTGTAGGTTCGTAATGAAAATAAATCTCTCACGGGGTAGGGACATAGGCGTGTGTGACCACACAGCCTACCCATACGGGCGTGAGGCCCTTGTTTAGGTGAAAAATTTTAAGATCACAAAGGTTTCCGGTAAGGTTCCGAAACCCCTTGTATGAATGTTTAAGGCCTCGTAAGCCCTCAACGAGGTTGTTATGATGGCCATAGAGATATGTCTAGTTGGTACTGAAACCTATTGATTAAAGTCGTGTGGTTAAGGAGACGAAGTCCGATAATGCCTCATGCCCGAATTCGGGTTAGAATACGGGTAAGGGGTGTTACACATATTGACTTGGGTCACACGATCGACCATACGTCCATATGTCTAGCCCATGCGTCCTTCGAAATGGCGACACACGCCCGTGTGCCAGGCCGTGTACTAGGTCATGCCAAACCCTTAGGGTATACTGACTTATGCAACATGACCAAGTCATGCGCCCATGTGTGAGGCCGTGTGGAGCATACTGACTTCAATTTAATTTCAACACTAGGGGACACACGGCCCTGCAACATGGCCGTGTGTCGCACATGGCTGAGACACACGCTCGTGTCTCTGCCTGTGTGGACAATAATAGGCCATTTGTATAGCCATTTTGCCATATACAAGCATAAATTGCAACATTGCACAACTCAATTGGCAGCCAATCCATGACAATTCTAACATATTTTATACCATTTCGACATAGCATTCAAATACCTAAATAATATCATGCATTTTCCATTCATGTGTCTAATTCAAATCAAGTCATCAATTGCATATTTCCATTCCATCTACTACTTGCCAAAACATACCATATTTATAAACTCATACATAACCAAAACATTATACCAAATTAAGCCAAATCACATGGCTGAAACTTATACCATAACATGTACCAAAATTTCTAGTTCAAGTAACCATAACTATCATCTTATAACTAGCATATACATGCCATGTTTACATATATCCACAAATTCAAATGTACCAGTCGGCAACTGGATAGTGTGATGCGTCACTCCGACTTTATCCATTGAACAGATTCGGATATTGCTGTCTCATAGCATCTTCGGGCTCCCACGTAGCCTCTTCAACACCATGTTGATGACACATTACTTGTACTAACGGAATTTTCTTATTTTGAAATTCTTTAACCTCACAAGCTAAGATACGGATCGGTTCTTCTTCATAAGTCATATCTGACTGAATCTCTCTCGGGCGAATAAATTACATGCAAGGTATCTGATCTGTATCGTCGAAGCATCAATACATAAAACACATTGTGAATCTTTTCTAACTCAGATGGTAGCAACAGTCTATAAGCAATTGATCCAATACGCTCGATAATCTCATATGGCCCGATGAATCTCAAACTCAATTTGCCTTTTCTGCCAAATCGGAGTATTTTCTTCCACGAAGACACTTTCAAAAATACTTTATCACCGATCTCAAATTCAATATCTTTTCGTTTCAAATCTGCGTATGATTTCTGTCGATCAGATGCTACTTTAAAACTATTTCATATCACTTTTACTTTCTGTTTAGTCTCTTTAACCAAATCAACCTTGTGAATTTTATTTTCATTAAGTTTAGATCAATATAGAGGTGTTCGGCATTTCCTACCATAAAAGGCTTCATATGGTGCCATTTTAATGCTCGATTGAAAACTATTATTGTACACGATTCAATCAATGGCAAATACTGTTCCAACGTACCTTAAAAATCAAGAATGCAACATCTCAACATATCCTCCTATCTGAATAATCCGCTCGGATTGACCATCCGTCTACAGGTGAAAAGAAGTACTGAACTGCAATTTCGTACCAAGAGGCTCTTGCAGTTTCTTCCAAAACCGTGAAGTAAACCTCAAATCTCTGTTAGACACAATAGATAGTGGCACCCCGTGCAATCTCACGATATCAGAAATGTATAACTCAGCAAACTTATCAAGCGAATAATGCGTTCTCACCAGAATAAAATGAGTTGATTTTTGTCAATCTATCAACTATAACCCAGATTACATCTTTCTTCTTCAGAGTTAAAGAAAAACTGGAAACAAAATCCATTGTCACTTTATCCCATTTCCACTCAGGAATCACAATCGGTTGTAACAAACCGGATGGCACCTGATGTTCAGCTTTAACTTCCTGACAAATCAAACATTTCAAAACAAAATCAGATATATCTCTTTTCATTCTAGGCCACCAGTAAAGTTGTTTCAAATCATTATACATCTTTGTACTTCCCGGATGAACCGATAAGCGACTGCTATGAGCTTCGTTCAAAATCAACTAAATTAACTCTGGATTTCACGGAACACAAATCTGATCTCAAAATCTTAAACAATCTTCAACACCAACGTGAAATTCTGAATCAAAGTTCAAATCACACAGATCTCATTTCGCTAACATTTCATTGTCAACTTTTTGGGCATCACAAATCTGCTGCAAGAACAAGGGTCTTGCTTTCAATTCAGCTAAAACTGAACCATCATCAGACAGAACTAAATGAGCATTCATCGCAAGTAAGGAAAACAATGATTTCTGACTCAAAGCATCAGCAACAACATTTGCTTTTCCCGGATGATAATCAATCACAAGGTCGTAGTCTTTTAACAGCTCTAACCATCTTCTCTGTCGCAGATTCAAATCTTTCTGAGTCATCAGATATTTTAGGCTTTTATGGTCTGAAACCACATGACATTTCTCAACGAAAAGATAGTGGCGCCAAATTTTTAGAGCAAACACGATCGTATATAACTCAAGGTCGTGTGTCAGATAATTCTTTTCATGTTGTTTCAATTGTCTCGAGGCATAAGCTATAACTTTGCCTTCCTGCATCAAGACGCAACCCAAACCATTTAACGAAGCATCAGTAAAAATCACGAACTCTTTACTCGATTCTGGCTGTACCAAAACTGGAGCTTTAGTCAAAAGGGTTTTCAACTGATCAAAGCTTTTCTGATATATTTCAGACCATTCAAATTTCACATCTTTCTGAAGCAATCTTGTCAACGGAGTTGCAATCATCGAAAAGCCTTTTACAAACTGTCGGTAATAACTAACAAGTCCTAGAAAACTGCAAACTTCAGACACATTTTTCGGAGCCTTCCACTCTAAAATAGCTAAAATCTTTCTCAGATCAACTCATATACCGGATGCTGACACAATATGCCCCGAAAAGCCAACTTCGCGCAACCAAAACTCACATTTACTAACTTTGCATACAATTCCTTATCACATAGAGTTTGTAGCACAATTTTCAAATGTTCGGCATGCTCAATTTCATCACGCGAATAAATCAAAATGTCAGCAATGAATACAACAATAAATCGATCTAAATACGGCCTGAAAATTCTGTTCATCAAGTCCATAAAGACAGCGAAAGCATTTGTCAGTCTGAAAGGCATAACTATAAACGCATAATGCCTGTACCTCGTTCTCAAAGCAGCTTTCGAAATGTCTGAATCTTTTACTCGCAATTGGTAGTATCACGATATCTGATCTATCTTTGAAAACACAGTAGCTCCTTTCAGCTGATCGAACAAATCATTGATTCTGGGTAGAGGATATTTGTTCTTAATAGTCACTTTGTTTAACTGACGGTAATCAATGCACATTCTCATCCTGCCATCTTTCTTTTTCACAAACAGAACGGGAACGCCCCAAGGAGAAAAGCTCGGTCGTGCGAAACCTCTGTCTATCAATTCTTGCAACTGAGACTTCAATTCTTTCAATTCTATCGGGTCCATTCTATACGGAGCTATTGAGATAGGGGTCGTCCCCAGCACTATTTCAATGCCAAACTCAACTTCTTATCGAAGGTAATCCAGGTAATTCTTCAGGAAACACATTAGGGAACTCACAAACCACAGGCACAGATTCAACTTTCTTTTCTATCACTTTCGTATCAATCACATACGCAAGATAAGCTTCACATCCCTTTTTCACATAATTCATAGCTTTCATCAATGATATTACGGCCGGTAGCCCATTCAAATCATTGGATCCAATTCAAACTATCTTATCATTCTAACTTCTCAAACCAATAGTCTTCTGTTTGCAATTAACAATAGCATTATGCAAAGTTAACCAATCTATACCCAGAATTATATCAAATTCATCAAAGGGTAGTAGCATCAGATTAGCTGGGAAACAGATATCTCGAAACATCAACGGACAATTCTTGCACACTTTGTCAACCAGAACACACTTACCTAAGGGGTTCAATACTCTAATTACAAATTCAGTAGACTCTATAGGCAAAGTCTTACTGGATACTAAGTTCATGCACATATATGAATGAGTTGATCCTGGGTCTATCAATGCAATCATAGAAGTATCATAAAGAGTGAAAGTACCAGTAATGACGTATGGAGATGACGCTTCTTCGCGAGCACAAATAGCGTAGGCTCTGGTAGGTGCTTACGCCTCGGATCTCACAGTTGTATCCGTTGTTCCTCTCTAACTACCACTCACAATTCCTGTGTTTCTGGGTGGTCTACCCCTAGCTGTCGTCTTACTCGGCCTCGCACTCTGAGCATTATCTTTCTCAGCCAACTCTAGGCAATCCGAATGAAGTGACCTCATGATCAACATTTATAAAAAACTCTATTATTATACTTGCCCCAGCATTCACCAATATGACGTCTCCCACATTGTCTACACTCAGGCTTATTGTTTCTGACACTGCCAACACCTGATTCCATTGGAATTTGAGCTTTAGGACTCGTATATTGTTCCACACGATCTCTATTTGAATGTCCAATCGAAGCACTTGAACGGCTGGTTGCATCTCTGAATCTCTTTGACGAAGAGTGATACGGCTTACTTATCGACCTTTTTTGTCTCGTCTCTAGCTTCTGAGTTTGCTTTCTTCTTTTCTTTACTAAGCTCATCGCCTTTACAATCTCTTTCAACTAATACAACAAATTCAGTCAAGTCAAGAATTTTGACCAGAAGTTTAATATCTTTATTCAACGCTTCAATGAATTGTTTACACATAATAGTTTCTGTCGAAACACATTCTCGTGCATACTGGCTCAATCTCACAAATTCTCGCTCGTATTCCGTAACAGACATATGACCCTATTTCAGCTCAAGGAACTCTTTGCGTTTCTGATCTATAAACCTTTGATTGATATATTTCTTCCGAAATTCAGTTTGGAAGAAATCCCAAGTGATTCGTTCTCTCGGAACCACAGATTTCAATGTTTTCCACCAATGATACGCCGTATTTCTCAACAGTGAAACAACACACTTAAGACATTCATTAGGAGTACATGATAATTCATCAAACACTCTAATGGTATTCTCAAGCCAGAATTCAGCTCGTTTGGCATCATCATAAACTGTGGCCCTAAACGCTTTTGCCCCACACTTACGATTCTTATCAACTGGAGGTTTACTCAATTGACTTGGGTCTATAATTTGTGGTGCTACATGTAACACCCCTTACCCGTATTCAACGCTGAAATTGGGTACGAGGCATTAATGAACTTATCTCACTCGAACATGCAACTTTGGGCTGTAAAATTTCATCCCAACTTAAAACTTTCCATTCACATTCAAAAAATCTTCATTATGGGCGTACAAGGCCTTAAACATGCAAACAGTGAATCTCGAAAATCAACCGGGAACTATTATAAACTTAGGAAAATTTTTCCTTAACAGGGCCACGCACGCGTGTGAAATGGGACACGCCCGTGTGGGCAGGCAGTGTGGTCACATACGCCCATGTCCCTAGCATGTGTGGAATTTATTTGTCCTTTTGAACCTACAGGGGTTTTCACATAGCCGATTAGACACCCGTGTCCTCCACACGGCCTAGACACGCTCGTGTCCTCACCCGTGTGTGAAAACCTGGTATTCTGTTTGTGACGTCAGCAACCTCATAAGGGGCACAAGGCCTAGGCGCATGCCCGTGTGACTAGCCCGTCGTCGACACTAACTTGAAACACTAACATACATGGGACACATGACATGGTCACACACCCACGGGACTGACCGTGTGTCACACACGGCCTAGACACATGCTCGTGTGCCTACCCCTGTAGACAAGAACAAGGTTATTTGCCAAGCTCTTTTTACCACCCTAACTCAAACAACAACAATCACATTCAACCATTACTCAATCATCCAATCATACATCATACACAAACATGAATAACTTCATCTTTTCATATATATAATGCTAATGAGCCATTAAATATGGACATTTACAAAAGTATTCATCTTTGAAGGAGCCAACACACTTGGCCAAAACAACAAAACATTTCACTATGTCTAGCCCCTATACATGCCATACTCAAAATGCTAAGTCTAATATACCGAGATGAGCTGATAGTGTGGATGATCTTCAGATTATCTTCGTATCCCGAACAAGCTCTTTGACACTATAAAATAAGGGAAAAGAAAGGGAATAAGCTTTAAGCTTAGTAAGTTTACATGTAAATAATAAGCATCATAACACATGTTAAACAATTAATAACATTACATACTAAGCAATAACAATTCACATTTTCATAATCATGCTTACTCATCTCATCTCTTACCACATTCCAACCACACAACAATTATATTGCTCACAATTACTTGTACACATTCCCTGCACTCATCACCACAAAGCAACTTGAACATTTACTTATACAATTTCTCGATGAACCCCTTAGAATGATACTAAGTACCCGGTGGTTTCGGACACAACCCACCAATAGTTAATAATAGGGTGGTATTGCACTTAGCCCACCAACTAGATTATTTACGATGGTTTTGCACATAGCCGACAAAATGATAATATAAATGATGGTATCTCACACAGCCCATCGTGAATAAGTAATAAGGTGGTATCACACACAACCCAGCAACAAGGATAATTACGGTGGTATCGCACACATCCCACCAAATAATTATTACGGACATTTTTTCGTACGTACATAATTATTCCGACGTTCATACAAGAATTACTCACAATCCATCAATTTCAATCAATCTCAATCATAATTAATCTCATTCATACAATGCACCAATAAGTAACAACATATGTATTAAAGATGTATCATTTACACATAAACTTACCTCGGTGCAAAATGTATTAATTGACGGTTTAGTCTGTAACCTGGCCTTTTCCTCGGTCAAGGTTGTTTCCACGCTCTTCTTGTTTTATAATAATAAAATTTACTCATTCAATCACTTTATAATTCATGATTCATCAAAATTTCTACTTAGGCAAAAATGACCATTTTGCCCTTATACTTTGGTAAAATTAAATTTTTTCCCCTAGGCTCGTAAATCGGGTTTCACCATATTTTCTCATTAAACATGCCTAGCTAAACATTTATTTCTCTTACAACAACTCACAAAACCAATTATTTCATGCATTTATTAAACAATTTCAACCTTTACAAATAATTCATATTTAGGTGTTTTCATGATAACACCTTTCACAAAAGTTGTTCCTTAACTCACTAACATTCATTTTCTTCCATAAAAACATAGCAAACAACATAGACACTCTCATGGAAAGTCCCTAAACTTTCAACCATTTTGCCAATTAGTCCCCTCATTAACTAGCTTAAGCTTTGGGGGTTCCAAAAGTACAAAAATTATCAAGAAAGACCTCTAAAATCACTTACTTGTAAGAGAAAAGCTTGGCTGAAAGTTTGGACTCCAAAATCCTCTAATTTCCTTCAATTTTTGGTGGACAAGAAGCATGAATAGTGAAAGATGATATCTCTTTCATTTATCTTATTTTATTTATTTATTATCACCTAATTTCACCAAATTTTGACCAAAAAGTAATGCCCTTGTCTCCTTGTCTCTATGGCCGGCCAACACACCCTTAATGGCCTAATTGCACTTTAAGGACCTCCAATTTAATAGCTATGTCTATTAGACACCTCTACCTTGTATAATAGAACTTTCACACTTTATGCGATTTAGTCCCTTTTCACAATTAAGCATACAATTACTAAAATTAAAGCACCAAAATTTTCATACATCCTTATAAACATGCTATAACACATTAAATAATATCAAAATAATTTTCTTCGACCTCGAATTGGAGGTCCCAAAACCACTGTTCTAATGAGCCCCAAAATCAGGCTGGTACACTACAGGAACTTGCGGGGGTGGAGGTTGTTGAGCAGCCAAATTCGTTCGAACGAACTCCGTGAGCCACTCGTTCATCATTTGGAAGAAGGCTTGCTTAGCCTCTCCCTCGCGGCTACTCATAATAGGTCTAGAATTAGACGGCGCTGTCTCTTGAGCAGGAGCAGGCGCATTACGCTCAACATCATTAGCTACATCTTGCTCAGCATCCATTTGCTATACGAAAACACATTTTATCTGTCAGGATTCATCACACTATCACAGTTATATATGGCATGTATAGCTATGACTCTCACACGCTGCGTTAGTCCTAGAATTGACTAAACCGTAGCTCTGATACCAATCAAATAACACCCCTAACCCATATCCATCACCGAACAAGGATTACGAGGTATTACCGGTCAAATCATAACATTTAAACAACCATTACTCACACATCAGCGTATCATAGTTAATCAATAACACAAAGTTCTTTTAGAAGGTCTACGAGATCTTAAACATGCTTTAGAAGCGGTTTGGGATTGAACCGATCACATTTAAAACTTTTAAGAAACTTTAAAATTTTTTCTACAAAACAGGGCACCCGCCTGTGTGGCTAGGCCGTGTGCCTCACACGACCATGCCTTAGACCATGTCTTACCCCGTGTGAAACACTGACTTCGGTCACACGGCCTGTCACACGCCCGTGTGTCTGGCCCGTGTGCAAGTTTGACTTGCTTCGAATTGGGACATTGAAGGACATGGTTGAGACACACGCCCGTGTGCTCAACCTTGTAGGCAATTATAAGCCATTTACAAGGCCAAATTGCCACCCATTTTGAGTCATTCCTATAAACAGCACTCAATACTCAATTCATGCCCAATTAATGGTCAAAACCCTACCAAAACATGCACAATTGATACTACAATATCCTCATTCATTTCCATATACAATTCCAACTCAAAACATGTCCATTTCGTGAACCAATTCCATACCTAAAGATTATGATTCACATCTCATTTCAAACCATTTAAATCATGAAATATATTCAACATCTCAACTACCAAATCAAATATGAAACACACTATTTCTATTTCACTAAAGCATATCATAGTGGCCATTCACACAAGACCATATTTACACATCACATACACCATTTCCACATAGCAAAACATATACCAAAATCAATTCAAAGTCTCATCCATTATCAAGCCATATCACATGGCAAGCTTTATACATCTCAAAACATTCCACAAACTGACTAGCCTATACATGCCATATACCATATATACAACTTTCAAAAGGTACCAAAATAGATGTCCGATAGTGTGATTGAGTCGCTGACGATCCCCGGATCCGAGCTAGCTTTAAATAACACTGTAAAACAGAGAAATACTTCACATAGTAAGCTTTAAAGCTTAGTAAGCTCGTAATATAACACAATTAACTCAACAATTCAAATTCAATATGCAAAATTAACTAACACTTAGTTCAATTCACATCACTCCTCAATCTCATCCATGGCTATTACTTATTTTCATACCGTATCTATAGGTTCATATTCAAGCATTTATAATGCTACTCAATCCAACTCTTTTCATCAGTCATTCACATAATCTTCTATCTATCTCATACACAATATCATTAACCACTTAGGTTCTGTACATACCTGTACAATCAAGTATTTATCTATCACATTTACCACTTCAATGCTCAATGCCATAATTCATTTGATCATCTTTAAACGTTCGATGAACTCGCACACTTAGTGCCAATTAATTAGTCGAAGCTATAATAATATCGCACACTTAGTGCCATCACATTAAACCGAATTTGTCTCGTTATCGCACACGTAGTGCCAAATAATACAGCCGATGCTTTCTTTATCTCATACACTTAGTGATATTCATCACTGTAATGATTCTATCTACGCACACTTAGTGCCACATTTCCATTCATTTCATCACATATGAACACTTTTTAAACAATACTTATTATACACGAACTTACCTCAATGTAGAAACAATGACACTAGTCGATCAATCGAGCACTTTGTTCTTGCCTCGATCTAAGCCCAAATTTCTCTTTTCTTGATCTTAATCAAGCAATGTTTATGTCGAAATGCTCAAAGTTTTCAAGCCCTAATTTTCTTTTTCAATTTTGGTGATGAAGTATTAAAGATGACAACATTTTGGCTTTAATTTTATTTAATTAACCTTTAATAATAAAATACCAAAATTAACCTTAATGACTTAATATTAATTCCATCCACTTTAAGGTCATCTATGTCAATTAACCTTAATAATGGCATAATAACAATATAAGGACTTCACATTTAAGAAGCCATGTCAATTCGGCACTTCATCAAGTAGAACACAACTTTTACATTTTCTGCGATTAGATCATTTTTCACAAATCAGCACACAAATGATAAAATTTTCACACAGAACTTTCACACATAATTTATCACATGCCATAAACATCAAAAATAATATTAAATTATTTTTTTTGACCTTGAATTTCTGGTCTCAAAACCACTGTTCTGACTAAGGTCTAAATCAGGCTCTTACAAAGATCGAGCAATACGAATGCGAGAGGGAGACCAGCGAGAAATGTGAGAAATGTATCCAGTGGTAGAGGTATAACTAGGGACTCAACTGTGAGATCTGAGGCCAGAGCACCTGCTAGAGCCTATGCTATTCACGCTCGCAAAGAAGCATTGTCCCCAGATGTTATTATTGGTACGTTCTCTCTTTATGAAACTAATGTGATTGCTTTAATTGACCCTGGATTGACACACTCGTATATATGTATGAATTTGGTGTTTAATAAGAGTTTGCCTGTGGAGTCTACTAAGTTTGTGATTAAAGTATCGAACCCCTTAGGCAAGTATGTTCTAGTTGATAAAGTTTCCAAGACCTGTCCCTTAATGACTCGGGGTTACTGTTTTTCAGCTGACTTGATGTTATTACCATTTGATGAGTTCGTTGTGATTCTGGTAATGGATTGGTTAACTATACATGATGCTGTTGTGAACTGTAGACGAAAGATTACAGAATTGAAGTGTCAGAATAATGAAATTCTTCGGATTGAATCAAATGAATCGAATGAATTGCCTGTTGTGATTTCGTCTATGTCAGCTTAGAGTTGTATGAGAAAAGGTTGCGAATCTTATCTTGATTGTGTTTTGGATACAAAGTGTCTGAATCAAAGATTGAATCAGTTCCGTTGTCTGTGAATATCCAGATGTGTTTCCTGAAGAATTACCGGGGTTGCCACCTATCAGAAAGGTTCAATTTGCTATTGAATTAGTACCGGGAACGTCACCGATATCTATAGCTTCGTATGGAATGGCTCAAATAGAGTTGAAAGAGTTGAAAGCTCAGTTGTAAGAGTTAACAGATAGAGGTTTTGCATGACCAAGTTTTTCGCCCTGGGCTGCACTGGTATTGTTTGTAAAGAAAAAAGATGGCACGATAAGAATGTGTATCGATTACAGACAGCTAAATAAAGTGACTATAAAGAAAAAATACCCTCTACCGTGGATTGATGATTTATTTGATCAGTTGAAAGGTGCAACAGTGTTTTCAATGATTGACTTGATATTTGGTTATTATCAGTTGCAAGTTAAAGACTCAGATGTACCGAAGACAGCGTTTCGAACGAGGTACGGACATTATGAATTCCTTATTATGCCTTTTGGATTGACTAATGCTCCTGACATTGTTATGGATTTAATGAATCGAATCTTTAGACCGTATTTAGATAGATTTGTTGTTGTGTTCATTGACGACATTCTGATCTATTCGCGAGATGAATCTGAGCATGCCGAGCATTTGAGAATTGTGTTACAAACTCTACGTGATAAGCAATTGTTTGCCAAGTTTAGTAAATGTAAGTTTTGGCTCCGAGAGGCTGGATTTTTGGGGCATATTATTTCAGCTGAAGGGATTAGAGTTCACCCGAGTACAATTTATGCTATTTGTGACTGGAAACCTCTGAGAAATGTGTCTGAAGTCTGTAGTTTTCTGGGCTTAGCAGGCTATTACCGAAGATTCGTGAAAGGATTTTTGATGATTGCGACACCGAAGACACGACTGCTTTAAAAAGATGTGAAATTTGAATGGTCCATAAAATGTCAGCAAAGTTTTGAACAGTTGAAAGTACTATAAACTGAAGCACCAATTCTGGTTCAACCTGAATTGGGGAAGAGTTTGTGATTTATAGTGACGTGTCATTGAACGGTTTGGGCTGTGTTTTGATGCAAGAGGGAAAAGTTATAGCTTATGCTTCCCGACAATTGAAACCGCATGAAAAGAACTATCCGACGCATGATTTAGAATTGGCTGCTATAGTTTTTGCATTAAAAATCTGGCGTCATTATTTGTATGGTGAAAAATGCCACATCTTTACTGATCATAAGAGTTTAAAGTATATTATGACTCAGAAAGATTTGAATTTGCAACAACGGAGATGGCTTGAGTTACTTAAAGACTATGAGTTAGTAATTGATTATCGCCAAGGGAAAGTGAACGTGGTTGCTGATGCTCTGAGCAAAATGTCATTATTTGCTTTGAGAGTGATGAATACACAGTTAACTTTGTCTAATTACAGTTCGATTGTAGTTGAGTTGAAAGCAATACCGTTATTTCTTTAGCAAATTGTGAAGCTTAGAAATGTGATAATGAATTGAAAGCCAAACGAGTTCAGTGTGAGTCAACTAATGATTCAGAGTTCCAAATCGGATCCGATGATTGTTTAATATTCCAAGATAGAATTTGTGTACCAAAGAATCCAAAATTGGTTCAAAAAATTTTACACGAAGCACATAGTGGTTGTTTATCCGTTCATCATGGAAGTACTAAAATGTACAATGATTTGAAACAAATGTATTGGTGGTCGGTATGAAATGAGACATTTCTGAATTTGTAGCAAGATGTTTAGTGTGTCAGTAAGTGAAAGCCGAACATCAAGTGCCTGCAGGTTGCTTCAGCCTGTGATGATACCAAAATGGAAATGGGATAGTGTGACGATGGATTTCGTATCGGGGCTATCCCTGTATCCGAAACAGAAAGGCGCTATCTGGGTTGTCGTATATCGACTAACGAAATTTGCTCATTTCATACTGGTACGCACAGACTATTCACTCAATATATTAGCTGAAATGTATGTTGCTGATATTGTTAGATTGCACGGGGTGCTAGTGTCAATTATTTCGGATAGAGATCCGAGATTTAGTCACGGTTTTGGAAGAAATTTCAAGAAGCTCTAGGTACAAAGTTAAATTTTAGTACAGCTTTTCATCCGCAAATCAACGGACAGTCTAAGCGGGTAATTTAGATTCTCGAAGATATGCTCCGATGTTGTGTATTGGAATTCGAAGGTCATTGGGAGAAATATTTTCCACTAGTTGAATTTGCGTATAATAACAGCTTTCAGTTGAGTATAAAGATGGCACCATACGAAGCCTTCTATGGTCGCAAATGCCGAACTCCATTGTGCTAGACTGAACTTAGCGAGAGGCAAATTCACGGGGTTGATTTGATTAAAGAAACCGAAGAGATGAGCACTTGAGAGTTGTCTTACAGGTTCTCTGTGAGAAACAATTTTATGCTAAATTGAGTAACTGTGAGTTCTGGCTCCATGAAGTGATGTTCTTAGGAAACGTGGTATCAAATGAGGGTATCTGTGTAACACCCCAAACCCAGCCTAGACGTTACGACCGAATCTAACATGTCACATCAAAGTGTTTTTCGAAATAAGGCTTGTTGAGAGACAACCATTCTTAAACGATTACCATGTGTGGTATTGACGGTTTCTTAGTTGGTTAAAAACCCGCGGAAGCTACTCTAATTAATGTCATCTTGAAGTTTGAAAGTGTGTGTTTCTCTTTTAAAACAGTTATTATTTTTGAAAACTTGTTTGTATCAGTTTAGCAGTTTCAAAATAAGAAATTAAAATCACCAGAAGCCTTATTACATAAATATCAACCCAATAAAAAAATTTAAATAACTAGGTCTGAAATAAAATATTAGCGAACGTGCGGCCACCTCCGAGTCCCTTGCAGCTCCAAATCAACTAAGGCCGGGGATTACCTGTGCAGTTAAAAGAAAAGGGTGAGTTACGAGAACTCATTGTGTAATCCTCTATCATGCAGTAACATCTAGGCCTGAGCCCTATTTAGTAACAGTGCTGCGTGGGCCTTATCCCATTACAGTATCAGTATGGTGCACATATGCAACCCACCCCCATCCAGCCAACACACCACCCGTACCAACCAACACACCATGTGGTGATAAAATTGACCCACACAGCCAACACACCAATATTGCAGCATAGTTGCCAATAATATGTGGCAAAGCCACCAGTAACAGTATTGCAACAGAGCTGCCAGTATTAATATCGCAGCAAAGCTGCAAGTAACAGTATTTGTGGTAAAGCCACCAGTAACAGTACACTTCCTCCATAACAGTATCCCAACCCCATGCAGTACGCCATGTCATAAATATCTCATGTATGCAGTATCTCTTACTCAGTACAATCATACAATAATATGCATTTATCAGTCGACTTACTTCTAGGGGTAAAATGGTAAGTTCCATTTATTAGGGGTAAAATAGTAATTTTACCCTTTAGGGGTATTTTGGTCATTTTACCTATTTTACGGTTTCAGTGCAGATAACAACCTTTCCAAAGGTCAACAGTCGCCTCGAGCGACATAGATAACCTATATGATCAAAATGATGTAAATGGGCCCAAGGTCCAATATTCGGCCCAAGTGGGCCCACACACTCGTGTGGCCCATTTAGCCCAAATTCAGTCACGGCTATGCGAACGATATAGCCCAGTCTAGTATTTTCCATTTATCGTGGATTTATTCCGTGTGGGGCCCACAAGCCTATTAGCCCACACGGCCTATTTCAGCCAAACGAGGCCCATAACAGCCCAAGAGCACGAGAACGCTCGTGGTGGCCTCTACAGTCTATCGACCATGATTGTGGAATTGGTTTACCACACGAGTGATCGCACGCTCGTGAGGCCTCATATGCCGAGGTTTTGGCTTTTCCGCTTTTGCCAATTCGCAGAGGAGATAGTGTGATTACACACCTTTTTCACAAAAGGTAGCGAAACACCTCTTGGCACCAACCACGATTGAATGAAATATGGCCTACTCTTCTAAGATTATTGGCCAAGCCACGGTTCAACGCTCCTGATGATTATCTGTTTAAGCAACGATTCTTATTAGACAGATCTGTTCACTAGAATGTGATTTAAAAACAAACCCAACACCAACATCACAGCCTAATCGACCTACCTTACCAACCTACCCCAATGATCAATCAGTTGGTGAAGGGGAATATTTGGAACGCCTCTGTACCCTAGAGACTCCTCCTTTCTCTTCTAGAGATTTTAGAACCCTAAGAATAAAATAAGTGTGGCTTAGGAACACAGTGCTAATGAAATAACTCACGTGGAAAAAGTTGGAAGACTTACCAAAATTAATGATGATGAAATCAGTTGGAAGAGTTTAGGTATATTCGGCCAAGCACAATAAGGAATGATGATAAACTGAAAGTACACAAAAATCCTTATGAATAATTCGGCTATGATTGGGAGTGAGTGGGAAGCAGAGAAGAAGAAGATGGAGAGTAGGTTCGGTGTAGAAGGGAGGCCTAGAGGAGAAGGATTAAGGAGGAAAAGAAGAAGCATAACCAAAAGTGATAGAGAAAAGGGAATTCGACAAAGAAAGTAAAATGAGACCCCAAAAAGAAAGTTACCTATTTGGCAAATGTAGGAAGGGAGAAAGTAGTAGAAATTTTGGTCACCTCAAAACCTAAAATGCAAACCCCGAAAGATGGTAAAAATCCCAAAGAAAATTCGGCACTCTCCTTCCAAAACCTCACAAAATCGAACAAAGAAATGCCTAGTGCCGAAAATGCTCCCTATTTTCCCCTAACCGAATTCTACTAAAGCTTTAGAGTCCCAATTGGCCACAACACCCTACCAACCTCCCATTTTCTCCCCAATCTCCTACTTGACTTGCTCCATCAATCCCTCCATGACTAGTTCAAACTCCTCTCAACAGTGTTTTAGTCCAACTCTTCCACCTACACGGCACAAGCAGCAAAACAAACACTCCATTGCATAACCCAGGACTTGAACATCAGACCTCTCAGTTATACCACATGCCACCTTGCCACTAGACCACAAGCTCTTCTTGTGTCATAAAACAAGCATTATTACTAATAAGGCCTAAGTGTCAGTGTCCATGTTTATTTAAGAGAAAAACTAAAAATTCTAAAAAAGTCAAGACTTGAACCCAGGCTTCTCAAACACTCCCACACACACCCAAATCACTTAGCCATTAAGGCAAACAAGCAACTTGTGTCAGAACATGCAAAGTTACAGACCCTAAATTTTTGGGGCGTTACAATTCATTTCGACCTTAAGAATATTGAGGCTACTTTGAACAGGAAACAACCTAAAAATCTCAGTGAAATTCAACTTTTATGACCAAGCTGTTAAGAAAAAGTGCAGGCTTCAAGTGAACTGAGGAGCAACAGGAAAGTATCGAAAAGTTTAAGTTCGTGTTGACACAAGCACTTGTTCTGATCCAACCTGAGTTTGGGAAGGATTATGTGGTATATAGTGATGTATCTCATACTAGTCTTGGTTCCATTTTGATGCATGATGGTAAGGTTGTTGCCTACGCCTCAAGACAACTTAAGCCTCATGAATGTAACTATCCAATCCATGATCATGAGCATGCAGTTGTTGTCTTCGCTCTCAAGTGAGAACTTTATTATCTACACGGATCACAAAAGCCTTATATATCTCTTTAGCCAAAAGGAGTTAAACTTGAAGTTAAGGAGATGCATAGAGCTGCTCAAATATTATGATTGTACCATTGAATACGATTCAGGAATAGCAAATGTTGTGGCCAATGCATTGAGCAAGAAGTCAATGACTGATTTGAGAGCGATGCCTGCTAATTTAAGCTTTATTGATGATGGAGGTTTGCTTGTGAAGTTGCAAGTGAGACGTACCTTAGTGGATGAGATTCGATCGAAGCAGTCTGTTGACTCATCTCTTGCACCTTGATTCAGACAGGTTGAGGAAGGCAAGACTACATATTTTTTGCTTAATTATGAAGGAGTTCTGTGTTTTTGTGGGAGATATTCAAGATTTGTGACAGTCTATACTTAGGAAAGTGCATAGTAGCCCATAGCTATGCATCCTCGAAGGAATAAGGTGTATAGATATTTGAGGAGATATTGTTGGTGGCTAGGGATTAAGCGTGATGTAACCATGTATGTAAGTGTTTGACGTGCCAGCAAGTTAATGCTGAGCATTAGATTCCATCTGATTTATTACAGTCTATTCAGATTCCTCAGTGAAAGTGGGAACATGTGACCATGTACTTTTTTAGTGGGTTGCCTTTGATACTTACTAAGAATGATTTAGTCTGGGTTATTGTGGATAGACTGACCAAGTCAACACATTTTTTGCCAGTCCATACAGACTATTCGCTACAAAAATTGGCAAGGTTTTATATTTTAGAGATTGTGAGACTTCATGGTGTACTAGTGTCCATTATTTTCGATTGGGATCCTCGATTTACATCTTGGTTTTGGAAGAAGTTACACGAGGCTTTAGGTACTTAGCTAAACATTATTACAACTTTTCACCCACAGTCTAATGGCTAATTATAATGCATCATTTAGATCCTGGCGAACATGTTAGGGGGTTGTGTGATTGACTTTTGTGGCAGTTGGGAGGAACATTTACCGCTAGCCGAGTATTCATATAACAAAAGTTTTCAGTCGAGCATTTAGATGGCTCCTTGTGAAGCACTCTATAGTCATAAATGTCGTACACCACTGTGTAACTGAGTTGGGGGAAAAGAAATCAATGGGTCTGGATTTGTTACAAGAGACTAGGAATAGGGTGACATTGATTCAGGATCGATTGAGAGCAGCATCTGATCGACAAAAATCTTATGCTGACTAGAGGCAAAGGGATATAGAGTTCATTGTTGGGGATCGAGTTTTCCTTAAGGTTTCACCATGGAAGAAGGTATTGAGGTTTGGATGCAAGGCCAAGCTAAGGCCGAGGTTCATTTGACCTTACAGGATACTTAAGAGGGTTGGAACAATGGCTTATCAGTTAGAGTTACCTCTAGAACTGAATCGCATTTATGACGTGTTCCACATTTCTATGTTGAGAAGATATCGTTCCGATCCATCACACATGATTTATATTGATGAGGTTAAGGTGAGACCCAATTGTCTTATGAAGAAGAGCATGTTCAGATTTTTTACCGTGAGGTCAAGGTGTTAAGGAAAAATCAAATTCCTCTAGTAAGAGTCTTATGGCGGAATCATGATATTAAGGAAGCTACTTGGGAACCTGAAGAATCGATGCAATGCCACTACACTCACTTGGTTAGGCTAGGTTAATTTCAAGGACGGAATTTATTTTAAGTAGGGTAGATCCCATCTTTTTATTAATTATTTTGTCAATTCTTAAACAAGCGAGTAGTCAAGTGGTGTAGTGCCTAATTAAATTCCTAGAGATCCTAGGTTTAATTACCTTTACTCACACTTTCTTTTAGAATTTTTTAGCATTTAAAGAGTGTTTGGTCAACCCCATTTCCATCCATCCCATTGTTGCCATGCTTGGGAAGATTCTTCCCCTGTTTACATGGTTAACTTTCCCTTAATAGCCTCCTTTTCACTCTCATAATCCGCTTCCCAAGCCATTGTCGTAGGAATATGTACAAACATTTTATTCTGATTTTTTTAAAGGATTTATCAACAAGCTTTCTAATTTTTCATCTTTTATTTAATTTTTAGTTGAGGACCCTTCTCTCTAAATGAATCATTGTAGGAATCGTTGAGCCCTCCTCACTCTTAATATTAGGTAAGTATTGAAAATCCTCCAATCTCAATTATTTCTTTTCTATCTCAATTTAGATGATTCTAACAATGGTATTTGTTGTGCATACATGAAGAGTTTATTGAAAATCCCGGATCCACACTCCATACTTTAGAAGCCTACGTTATTTGGAGAATTGATTAAGTGAGTGACCTCACTTAATCACCAATTTGAAAACTGTTATAAAAATGTCAATATACTAACATGATTATTTGATATGCATGGAAAATAGACATGCGACTATTCTATTGATAATCTATTTCACATGTTAAGCATGCTACTCTACTAGTTTTGATTTGCATGTTAAGCATGCCACTATACTGATTCTGATTCGCATGTAAAGCATGTTACTGTGTTAAATTGTATTGAGATATGCTTCCCATGTAAAGCATGCCTACTGATTTTTTTTTTCTATATGCCATATCACATGTATGGGGTTGGGATATGATTGTATGGATGAAGATTATGCCAATTTAATAAGCTGAATATTCTGGTGGTTTAACCACAATATCTTATAGTATATCTGTATATTCTAGTGGCTTGACCACAATAGTTTGTAGCTAGCAACTTGTCTACATTATTTGGTGGCTTCTCCATATTATTGGTGTGTTATTGGATGGACGAGTTCTATGGAACTCATTATGGTGTGTAGCGAAGATGGGTAGGAAATGTTTTCTGAAAATTTGCATTACTTTTAAAAAATAGTTGTACCGTCATCATCAATATGCATACTGATATTTATTATTCTATGGTTATATATTTTAGTATATATTATCTGCTTTATTGATGTGATTCTATCTTCATTTCTATTATTATGCGAATTGACCCACATTGGGCTTTAAAAGCTCATCCCTTAATGTTTCGATTTTTCGGATAACAATCGAGGTTAGGACATGGGCTCAGCTTACGGAGGCGCTCTCAGATATTTATTTGAATAAACCATTATACTTTATTTTTCACTATTTTAGAGATTATCTGTTTATTTACTGTGGACTGTAGCATGGGACACTATTTTTTATTTTTTGATGTTTTGTATGACTGATTTCCAAAACTATCATTTAAAACAGTTTATCTATTTGATAAGAAACTAGATTTTCAACTTAATGACAAATTCAACCCAATGCTTTATTTTAAACTGAAAAATATGTTTTTAGAAAACATAAATATGCTTATTCACTTATGTGATATTTTACGAAGAGTATAAGGTTTTAGTTGTTTTTTTTTTTTTTTTTTTTGCTGCTATATATTTGAAAACAAAATTTTCCTTCTAAAGATCAAAACTTGGATTTTTCTAAATCAATCAAATTCTGATTCAATAGAAATTTACATGAGACATTACTTCAAGTTTTTTATGTCGCAGGCCGTGCAGACATTCGAAATGGGACCACAAATTCAATGACAAAATAATTATTTAGTTATTATTTTCATGTCTACAGTATGATAATATGTTTTTGTGAAAGTTTCGTTAAAGAATTTTATCGTTTGAATGGTTAATTTGATTAAAAAGACTAAATCGCTTAAAGTGTAAAAGTGGAGTTCTATTAGTTAAAGGTATCTAATAGCTTTGGATTATTAAAGTAGAGGTCCTTATGTTGTAATTAGACCATTAATGAGATAGTGGATGATAGTGGCATGGTAATGTTGTAAATTGAATTATTTTTAAAGGTTAGTTATGGTATTTAGAAATTAAAGTTAAACTAAGTAAAATAAAAAAAAAATCCATCCATTATCTTCTTCATTAATCGAAATTGAAGAAGAAAAAGTTGACACTAGGGTTATTCATTTGGCCAAGTTAAATCCTTGCAATTAGGTATGATTTTTGTCCCGTTTTTAATGATTTCTACGTTTTTGACATCGTTGCAACTAGGTCTATCTAGCCCAGGGACTATTTTGCAAAACTGTTAAAGGTTTAGGATGTTGTCATTGTTGAATATGTATGAGCTTTAATGATTGATGATCGATAATGAATGTTTGATGATAGTTATACAAGTTTTGTTAAGTGATTTTTAGTGAAAATGCAAATTAGGGATTAAATTGTGAAATGTGGAAACTTTATGGTTAAAATGTGAAATAAATGAAAAATATGGGCTGATTTGTGTACTAGGGAAATTTGGCTAGCATGAGTTGGTATTAAATTGCATGAATTTTTTATTTTATGAAATAAGTACTAAATTGTAAAAGTTGTGAAATACTAGGGGCAAAAGTGTAAATGTGCTTTAATGAGTGTTTTGGATTAAATTGAATAGAGAGATAATTAAATAAGCTAAATTTGATTACATATAGATCAAGAAAAGTGAAATTCATATCTATATCAGGGAGACTAATCGACCTATTTCGCCGTTGGGTCACACCGCCAACACACGTGCCCATGTGCCAGGCCGTGTGCTAGGTCGTGCCAAACCTATAGGGTATACTGACGTATGCCACACGGCCAAGTCACACGCCCGTGTGTGAGGCCATGTGGAGCATACTGACTTGGTTTCTATTTCAACACCAGGGGACACACAGTCGTGTATCGTGTATCACAGACACCCAAACTTGTGCACACCTACACAAAACTCAATTGGCATAAAGCATAGCATATAATAAGCATTCAAACAAATTCGTTCAAGCATAACCCATACCATTTCAATATCAACCAATACAAAACACAAATACCACAATATGCCATCCAAATTCATACTAAACTTCACTTTCTCAAATTATCAATATGACCATTATCAACTATGCATTATTTGATCTATATTCCCAGCATGTCAATCATTCAAACTTAAATATTAGATATCTATAATGCTAATTATCCACAAGCATCACATATCCAACATTCAAAACATCACACAAGCCATATACACATCTATATACATGATTCAAACATACCAAAATAAGCCAACTCCTATGGCAATATACACATCAAACTTAGGACATTTACAAGCCAATTCAAATGGCTAAACCCATTACCAACACATATACCAAAATGACTATAATCCTATACATGCCACATAACCAAAACATAAGCTCAAAAGTACGAAAATGATAGTAGAATAGTGTGACGAAGTCTCCGACGATCCCCAAATCTCAGCTAGCTTTGAAATCACTATAAAACACGGAAAAATAAATAGAGTAAGCTTTATAGCTTAGTAAGCTCGAAGAAATAAACTCAATCTAATCATAAATACACAATTCAACATATTGAATATATCAACATGTAGCTCATATTAACTAGCAAACCTTTCATCTCTTTAATCATAAGATTATATGCAAACTTCACAATTTCTTCGATTCAAAGCTTATACGGTTCATGTACATAGCTGTACCATCTCGTATCAATCTCATACTCAACCATGTCTTTCATTTACTCATTAAACCATTCGAAATACTATCAGATACACGGGAAACTCGCACCCTAAGTGCCACATATGTAGCTAATGCTACCTAATCTCACATCACATAGTTTCTCACTCTCGAGCTATCAATGGGCCTGCTCACACAAGCTGTTAGTCAAGACGTAGTTACACGGTGCTGATCACACAAGCTGTCAAGTAATCACAACACATGTCGGTATACTCAACCACTGGTAGGACATACAGGACCAACACCCGGATCACAATATCACAATAACCCCTAATGACATGTCATTCGTATCCTAATCTATTCCTAAGGTTCAACCAGGATTTTTACGTTTATCAAATTATCGCCAAACATGCCCGTAGTCTCGTGTTCACAGTTTATGCAATATCAAAGAATTTAAAATATATTTACAATGAAACTTATTACATACTAACTTACCCCGGACGCAAAAACGGCGAAATAGGTCGATTAGTCGAGTACTTTGTTTTTCCCCGATATCGATATGAATTTCACTTTTCTTGATCTATATGTAATCAAATTTAGCTTATTTAATTACCTCTCTATTCAATTTAATCCAAAACACTCATTAAAGCACATTTACACTTTTGCCCCTAGTATTTCACAACTTTTACAATTTAGTACTTATTTCATAAAATAAAAAATTCATGCAATTTAATACCAACTCATGCTAGCCAAATTTCCCTAGTACACAAATCAGCCCATATTTTTCATTTATTTCACATTTTAACCATAAAGTTTCCACATTTCACAATTTAATCCCTAATTTGAATTTTCACTAAAAATCACTTAACAAAACTTGTATAACTATCATCAAATTATCGATCATCAATCATTAAAGCTCATACATATTCAACAATGACAACATCCTAAACCTTTAACAGTTTTGCAAAATAGTCCCTGGGCTAGATAGACCTAGTTGCAACGATATCAAAAATGTAGAAATCATTAAAAACGGGACAAAAATCATACCTAATTGCAAGGATTTAACTTGGCCAAATGAATAACCCTAGTGTCTTCTTTCTCTTCTTCAGTTTTGGTTAATGAAGAAAATAATGGATGGAATTTTTGTTTTATTTTACTTATTTTAACTTTAATTTCCAAATGCCATAACTAACCTTTAAAAATAATTCAATTTACAACATTACCATGCCACTATCATCCACTATCTCATTAATGGTCTAATTACAACATAAGGACCTCTATTTCAATAATCCAAAGCTATTAGATACCTTTAACTAATAGAACTCCACTTTTACACTTTACGCGATTTAGTCTATTTTATCAAATTAACCATTCAAACGATAAAATTCTTTAACGAAACTTTCACACAAACATATTATCTTACTGTAGACATGAAAATAATAATAAAATAATTATTTTGACATTGAATTTGTGGTCTCAAAACCACTGTTCTAATTTGACCAAAAACAGGCTGTTACAAGGGGGTTACAGTAAACACGAGAAATATAGGTTGTAAGACCATAGCTCATCTATGACAACCATTAGAGTCCGCCAGGAAAATAAACATTGGGAATATAATGTGTAAGACCATAGCTTTGCTATGAAAACCAATTGAGTTCGTCGGGACAATAACACTGGGAATATAATCTGTAAGACCAGAGCTCGACTATGGCAACTAGTAGAGTCCATCGTGACACTAAACACATGGTAGTTTGTCAGGACAATAAAATAAGAAAGTCCGCTAGGACATAAAACATGGGGTTACACATGGGAAATCCACAGATCAGTATACTAGGAGAGACACCAAGGTTTAAAGAAGCGTTCATGGTGTGACTAGTGTGATAAGTCACAAGAACAAATTAATGTGTTGCATCTGAAGGGCGCAGACCATCGGGATAATTAGAGAATTTGCCTAAGGTGATGATCAGTGAGGACTAGGTGACGTCTCAACCCAGTTAGGGTGAAAAGAGAAATAGGCTCCTTATATAATGAGGTATACATAATATGCAATAGAAAGAGTCCGCTAGGGAAACTACGGTTACAATTTTAAAATTGTAAGTCAATTAAGAAGTCACTTAGAGATTGGACAGACCGACCAGAGTCTTCATGGGAGAAAATATCAGGTTAATGATGAATGATCAATCAAGTCCACCAGAGAAAGGTGAAAAATTAAAGTTCGTTAAGACTATGAAATACAAAAATGATCGTATGGATCCACCAAGGGTGGAAACCTTCACATAATACATGAGTAGGAGATAGTAGGTCAAACACCACGTGTCAAATGAAGTATCTTTAAGGGATGGGCTGAAAGAGTAGGTATTATGGTGCTACTTTTTGGGCACTAGTTCTCTAAGGAAAATAGTATATTAGGAAGAGACCACATTCTAGCAAAGAACCATAGTTACAGAAAATGGTTGGGTAGATGCCAAGCATCACAAAATGGGAGTAATCGAAATGAGTTTTAGGGATGTGGATCAACAATAAATAGGTGAGACCCCAATGAGAAATCATGGTTATGACCAGATAATTGGTCATGTTCACCAATGAACGATTGGGAATGAATAAGGCGTTGTTCTTGCCACCTAAGTTCGCAAAGTTCTCCTATGAAATTGAGGGAGTTTAATTCTGAGCCAGAGCCTAGAGTTAGGTGAAAATCTTGCACAATTCTCCTGAACATATAAAATTTTTGCCTGAATATAGGCTAGATAAAGACTTGGGCATCAAGAGGGACCAAGCCAGATCTCACCAAAGTCATGTGGTGTGCGGTATCTATTCAAGTATATACAGTGGCACCCATAGAGCCCTTGCCTCAGATTAATTATATCTGTTATTGAGTCTTAAACCAAAATTTGTTTATATTTGTTGGAATTAAAGATGTAAGAAAATTAACGCCAGTTTCGTAAGAGTTTAAATAACATTTAGATTTTCAAATTTAAGTTGTTTAAGTATGTAATTTAATCAGAAACAAAAATATAATTAAGTTTTTTGGGTTAGTGTAGCATCCGGTACTCGGACTTGGTGATCAGATCAGGTATAGGGTGTTACATGATGAATCTTCAAGCTCTACCCTGTGTATGCTGATATGGAATAGGCCAATTTTACCTTTAGCTTCTGAATGTAGGCACATATGACACAAATTTAAGAGGAATCAAGTGGTAAAACTCACTATACAACCTTTAGAAATGGTGAGTAGAAGACTTAGAGAATATGCTATGCCCATTCTTGATGTTAGTCATGGTAGTTGATCTACTATAAATCATACTATTATTTCCATCCCTTTTTATATACAATTATAGCTTGTTTAATAGTAAATCGAAGCATCTTAGTATATATTTAGGTTGTCATACTTAAAGTAGTAATTTATGCTTTCTAGTAGTTTTTCTTACATTTTATATATCTAAATAAGGTTACAAGGTCAAGTTGGGAGCTAAACATGCTTATTCGGGTCAAAACTGATGCCTATGTTGCAACACCAAAATTTTGATGTCCCAACATAAAAAGCAAAAGCTAAAAACAAGTTCTGGAGTAAAACTCCCTTTAATGTCATGACACTGAACTTTTATGTCGCGACATGAAACTCTGGTTTTGCAACACTGCAGGCCTGTGTTGTAACCAACCCCCTGCACAACCCAAAAACTCTTACACGTGTTAATTACATTTTGGATGGAAATTATGTGTATTTGTCCCAATCGAACTCTAACTACTTCACAGATAATTTTGGCACCTTAATATTCTGAGTTTAGCCTATTTAAAGGCCATTGTAATCAAATTAAAGAAACAATTTTAGGGATTTGATTCTTAGGTTTTTTTTTCATTCTTAGTTTTTACTTAGGTTAAGTTATGTTCTTGTAATCAGAAGATCCTATTCCGGAGTGAGACTTCTGCGAGGGGAGATTGTTCTGAAACTACGCTTCCATCGATAAATCCATGAGCATCTCTTCTCCTAATTCTCTTCTTTATATTTCTTTCTTTAACAATGCTATATGAATGTTTGTGTTATGATTAGAACGAATATGTGATTTCTACATATTTTGCATGTTTCAATTGCTTTAACTTAACGAATTGCTTGAATGATAGAGTTTCTTAGCAACTCAACTATTTAGGAAAGGAAGAAATGGAAACAAACCCTAGGCCTAACAACCCTAGGAAGTCATTTACGTGGAAATTAACCCAAAATTGGTATGGCCTATCCGTGAACACCTTAACCCCGAACCAATCTAGACTGTGAGGTCAGAAGATAAGTAGTTCTTGCTAACTCATTATTCTAGTGGAAGATCCTGCTAGGGTATTGACTAGTGGATTGATTAGAACTCTACTTTAATAATTAATTAGGTAGAAAAATTGGATCTAGGCTAAAAGGAACTCACGTAGTCAAAAAAATGAATAAGAAAATCCAATATAGGAACCTAGGAGTAGATTTAGGTTTAGTTAAATTTATTTAGTTTCTTATTATTATTATCATCTTGATTCTTAATTACCACTACTAGTTCGCGACTCGAGTAGATTAGTAATTAGTTCTCGTAATTGGCTTGATAAAAGTTTTTCCCCAAACTGCAATTCCTTGGGTATGATCCTCAAAATATTTACTAAGTGTTTCATTGTAAACAAACTATATTACAACCTGACTCGTATACTTGCAGACACTGCCTTAAATCCATATATTTAGTTGCAGTATTCACACTCTGGACGTCAGTATGTCTGGAAGTGATCAAGTTGTTGGTGTCGTTGCTGGGGATTACGACGGTGATAATTGTTCTTGAATCAATTACTTGTAAATAATATTAGTCAAAGACGAAAAAGTTAGATAGTGTGCTAATTTTATTAATTTATTATTTCAACTTAATTTCCGTTTTTCATAATTTTTATTATTTTATTATTTCCTTTGTTGGTTGAGAAAATTTAATCATAAGTGCAATTAATGATAATTACAATTGGTATAAAGGCAAGATAATTTATACAATGATGAGAAATCAAATTGGTTAGATGGAGATTCGATGGATCAATGAAGTTTCTATAACAAATATGGAAAAGAAAGGTATTCATATAAACCTCTGTATGAGTTAGATGATAAAAAGATTGATACGCCCAAATACACAAGAGAGTCTCTTTCTAATCCACCAGAGATATGGTCATGTGGAACTATTAAGCCTAACAAACCTTTAGCCCAGAACATAAATGCAAACATGGATGAATTTGATGACGGTGGTAGTGGTCAGAGTCAAATGAGTCATCCTTTTGGTTGATGTGTGAAACAATAATAAAGGACAAATTTGGTTGAACGGAGCTTCAACAAATCTGTATCACCCCTAACCCTATCCGTCGCCAGAACAGGGTTAGGGAGCATTACCGGAGTTTTCAAGTCAAATGAACATAAATTTCAAACATTACAAATCATATCAATAATCTATTAAAACCAATCTAAATTATACATATTGTTCATCGTGTGTCAGAGTCTTAAAAATTTATAAAAAGAATGATCGAGCCTAGAAACTAACTATGATAACGATTGAGGCAAGCGCACTTATCGAATAGTAGTACAGTTTAGTGGCAAGACCAAATTGTCGAACCCAAAGGAACCAAAAGTACTAATACTAACTTTCTTTTTCTTATTTAACCTAAGAAATAAGGGAATTATTAATTAATCTAAAATTAACTAACTATTAAGCTAAAGATGCAAAGACAAAGAGAATGAATTGGGGAAATACTTGTGGGAAAAACCAATTGATTAAGACAATACCCGAGGAAGAATCCACCTAGACTTCACTTGTTATTTAACTTTGAACCAGACGATTTATTCACTTGACTTGATCCGTAGGATTCCCTAATTTATATTAATACCTCTCTCTAGGTGATCGCTGAAATCGGAGCTTTAAAATTTATAAAAGAATGATCAAACCTAGAGACTAACTCTAACAATGATTAAAGGCAAGTGTACCTATCGAACAGTAGTATATCTTAGGCAAGACCGGATTATCGAATCCAAAGGAACTAAAAGTACTAATACTAACTTTCTTTTTATTATTTAGCCTCAAAAACGAAGTGAAAGTGCTTTTAAACTAAATTAACGAAGACTAAGCTAAGGACACAAAGACGAAAAGATCGATTTGGAAAATAACTTGAAGAAAAACTCAATTGGTCACGACGATACCCTCAAGAAGAATCCACCTAGACTTCACTTGTTATTTAACCCTAAACCATATGATTTCTTTACTTAGCTTGATCCGTAGGACTCCCTAACCTATATTAAACCCTCTCTCGAGGTGACTAACGTCTAACCCTAGGTTAATTAGTGGAACTCTCGTTCGGTTATAATAACCCCCTAGAATAGCAGTAAATCGATCAATGGACTCCCATATTATGTTTCACCCTAATCCGGCAAAAATCTCGTATCCCTATCTCTAGGTGTTTGATCAATTCCGCTTAATTATGCTAGATCTACTCTTAGGCAGGGTCTATTCCTCCTCCACCTAAGCACATCAGATTTGGATTAAGCAACATAATTAAGAACAAACTAAGTATTTATCATATAATTCAGAAATCACATAACAATATTCATCTAGGTTTCATCCCCTTCAGGTACCTGAGGGGTTTAGTTCATAATGAATAAAAAGAACATCTCAAGAGAAAAGATAAAATAAAAAATAAGAAAATCCTAAAACCCCCTGAAGAAATTGAAGGAGAATTCCGCCGTCTTGAGTATAACTCTGGCTTCTTGGGATGGATCAACTGGCTATCCTCGCGTTATTCCCTAACTCTGGCCTTTCCGGCTTGCCTCATTGCCCTAGCTTTGACACCTTTTCAAAGGTGGCACTTAGGGGATATATATAGGCTCTTGGAATGTGATTCTTTCTCCCTAAGTATCCTTTTCCGACTGAAATTGCGCTTTCCAGCGACAGAGGCACGGCCATGGCACACGCCCGTGTGGATCGACTTCAAACCGTGTTCGGATTTCTAACTTGAGGCACGGCCATGTGAGGCAGGGTTGAGGCCGTGCTCTAGGTGATCGTCGAGGCACGGCCGTGTGGACTTTGGGCCAGGCCGTGTCGAATTCATGCTAAGGCCCATTTTCTCCGTTTGGGCCCGTTTTGTATTCTTTTCATCCTCGGGTGCTTTCCTAGGTATAAGACATGAAAAGAAAGGATTACAAGCACCTTTTTATATAAATCGAAGGATAAATCATCCAAAAGCATGTTAAATGTGGGATTAAAATATGTTACTTTTACGGTTTATCAAATACCCCCACACTTAAGCTTTTGCTTGTCCTCAAGCAAAATTCTCAACTTATAATTAAAACGAACTTTCCATAATTCACAATTCTTATCAACAATGCCTTATCATAATTCATAGATAATTTATACATGAATAATTCAATTCAAAGAGTCCTAAAGATTTAAACGAGATAAGACATGAGTTTGTATTTCGAAAACGTAGGTGTCTCCCCTCATTTAAGTAACTACCTTTTCAATTCAAAATTGACAATGAGTGATGTCCTCACTAAGGATTCACTCAAATCGCTCTAAAGTGTTTAAGGTTCAGGAGAATATCACTCATAAGTCAAACCTGAAAAGTTAATCCCATAGGCTTGCCTGAAAATCAAATCTCCACGACTGTAATATGAGATGATAAACAGACCAAAAGGTCTTTGTTAGGATTGTAACGTGGCTAGGGTTAAAGGTGTGGTTAAAGGCTGGCATTAGAGGGTTAGAATCGAGATCGAATTGACAAGTACCCACCTAAGAATACCGAAATTGCATCAATTGAAAATGATAATGAATCTACTAATACTAGCCTTTCTTTTTGAAAATGAACTTTGATTTGTATAAGCTCACTTTTCATATTATTAATGATGAATATATTTTGATTTTTTTTTTAAGAGCAAACTAGGTAAGACGAGATAAATTTAACTACTAGAAAAAAAATACTTAGGTAACTTGATCAAATCAATTCTCGATTAAGGGGTAGTCAAAAGAAAGGGTGAATACAAAGAGGCTTTGGGTTAATATTAGTAGGTGAGTCAATAAAAAGGGATTGTTAGGATCAACGGGGTTCACTAGGAGTTAGTTGTGAAGGTAGGCTATTTAGTGGTGTAAGTGGGTTAAAACCTAGGTGCCTTTATCATTTCTGCAATATCAAATCAAAAGTGTGGTCTCAACATGCATAAACGAGGCAAGTTCTAGAATAACAATTCATAGTTGACACACTCATAATCAAAGAAAGAGCACGAAAAAGAATATATGCTCTGTAAGGCTCAAAATCTCACAAAAATTATGGGTGTTTTGACATCATCCTCGTGAATTTCAAATTTCAAAGTAGTATTCAAATTTAGGTCAACAACCTAGCAAAATTTTAATTTTGAAAATTAGACTTATCATGCTTAATTCTCTAGTATTCTTTCAAATTCAATCATCAATGCACAATTAACTATGACTTATTCTAAAACATGTCAATAAAAATCACAGATCATCAGAAATTTCATCCTAATTAGTAATATGACAACTTTGCATAAAAACAAGACTAAATCAGGGATTTGAGAATAATGAAAAAAGTTTGGCACTGTTATTCCACTTTTACCCTCAGGGATTTGAGAATAATGCAAAAATTTAGGTAATTTTACCCCCCACACTTAAGATGTACATTGTCCTCAATGTACAAAGATAGATAATATCTTTATTTTAATAGAAATCAAAAGTGAGGGTGAGAGGTACTCCCTGAATTCTTGGATGGGTTTCGTGGAGGATGTGGCAAATACGGCGAAGGTGTCGGTATGGTGGTGGTGTTGGTTCCTGAGCTCTGCGCTAGATGAAGAAATTGGGGAACTCGTGAAGGATTAGCCAGGGGTTATTAAGACATAATAAAAAAAACTAAATATAAAATTAAAGAAAAGCAAACTAAAGGGAAGGAGACTAAGAAGGAAAACGAAAATAAAAGAAAGGAAGAATGGACTGAAGAGTCCTTATTGAAGGATGGTTCGCAAGGTAGGTGCGACTTTTAGGGCTGTGGAGGTGGTGGCGGTGGTGAGAGTGGTGTGGTTATCGTGGTGGTCAGCAAGATTCCCTAGCAGCCTGGCGAACCTGACACTAAGAAACTAAAATAAAATTAAACAAATGCAGCAGATTAGAAGTTTAGAAAAGGAAAATAAAGGAGAAGAGAAACAAAAAGGAAAAATGAATTGGTCTCAAAGACCCTTGGCTTGGTGTTTAGTCGAAGCTGCCGGCATGAACTCATGTTGACCGTTCTCCATTTGGGGAGAATATGCTTAGCTTCCTCCGCTTCTTCGACATGATTTCGTGTGGCTCAAGAGTATTAGAGATGAAGTGAAAGGTTTGAGAGGGAAAAGAGTGAAAATAAAGGTGAAACCAGATGGAGGAAAGGGGAAGAGTTGTGGTGTTTAAATAGGGGTTTAAATCTGCCATGTCCCCACGGCCGTGGCCCTAGGGTGTGTCGATTTACACGGCCGCCTCGCACGGCCGTGTGTTGGGGTGTGTTGTTACCCCATGTCTGTGTTTCATCCACCCACGTCCGTGTTTGTGAAGTTTGTATGTTGGCACGGTCGGGTGGCATGGGCGTGTCTTGCCCGTGCTCAATAAGTCAGTAGCTTCGCATGGTTTTCAGGCACGGGCGTGTTCTGCCCGTGGTATGGAAGTCAGTAGCTTCACACGGTTGAGGGGATGACCATTCCATTCTGTCGGTGCCCGTGGGGAGGGTGGTTGGATCCGTGACGTGGGAGGGTGGTTGGACTGAATTGCACGGCCTCTGTTTTGTCAGTGTGGCGGTTCCGGTGGTCCATACGGCCACGGACACGGCCGTGTGTAAGGCCGTGTGGCCTGGGAATCTGTACTTTTGGTTAGTTTAAAAGGAGAAAAAGAAAGAAAAATAAAAAGGAATGAAAACATCTTTAAAAAGAAATAAGGTTAGTGCTTGGGTTGCCTCCCGAGAAGCGCTCGTTTATAGTCTTAAGCTAGACTTTCCTCGTATTTGAAAATTTTAGGGAGGTTTAAAGGTTTGAATATCTTCCCTCATGCTTAAATTTCTATTTCCTTGACAAAGTTGAAGTAGAGAAGCTTTTACCTTGAAATTGTCGTTTATTGGATTGCTTACCTCGACTATTCCATGTGGGAAGATATCGTGTACCTTAAGAAGAATTTCTCCCTTTGCCCTTAGGTCTGTTGTAGTGATGTGAGGATCGATTTTGTCTAACAGTACCTGTTCTCCTATTTTGAAGTGGTTAGATGTCCCTACGAGCTCTTCTGGTGGTTCCTCTGGTTTTACTTCGTGTGGATCTGGTTCTTCTTTGACATGTGTTTGCTGCTCTTCTAATTGGTCGACCCTAGGGCTTTGTTCCTTGTGTGACTCTACTTTGTTGACTTGGGGTCTATGAGTTGGCTCCGGTTTGTGTCCTTGTGATGTTTCCTGTGATGGAGGTTGAACAATTTGATCGTCTATTGAAGTAACTTTCGTACCTTCATCGATTGTTGTCCTGGCCGAGTCAAGGGCTTGAAGATTGATTGATTCATCACCTACACGAAGTATGAGTTCACCTGTGGCAACATCAATTTTAGTCTTGGCAGTTGCTAGAAAAGGTCTTCCTAAAATTAAGGGATTGAATTATCCTCATCCATGTCTAAGACAACAAAATCTACTGGGAAAACAAATTTATCGATTTTTACGAGAACATCTTCAATAATGCCCCTAGGAATTCTAACAGTTTTATCAGCTAATTGAATACTCATCCTAGTTTGTTTGGGCTTCCCTAGACCTAGTCGTTTAAACAGTGAATAAGGCATGACATTTATGCTTGCCCCTAAATCAGCTAACGCATTATCAATACTTAAACTACCAATTAAATATGGAATTGTAAAACTCCCTGGATCTTTTAGTTTCTGTGGTAGTCTATTTTGTAACATTGCCGAGCATGTTGCGTTTAGTTCTACGTGGTGCTTTTCATCTATTTTACGTTTGTTGGTCAAGAGCTGTCTTAAAAATTTCCTTGAGTCTGGCATCTGGAAAAGAGCTTCAAGAAGAGGTAAGTTAATATGTAATTTATTTAAAAGTTTAAGAAACTTACAAAACTGTTCCTCTGAATCGTCTCTTTTTATATCTTTGGGGTAGGGTATGCGAGGTTGGTACTCTTTAATTTCAGGTTTTGGCTTTTCTTGCATTACCTCTGTTTTACCTTCTTCAACCTTATTTTCTGGCCTTGTATCGGGTTTATCTAACCCCTTATTATTCTAAGCTGTGATGACTTGAACTTGTTCCTTAGGGTTAATCTCAGTATTGCTTGGTAGACGTCCTTGCGATCTTTCTGACATCAGCTTTGCGAGTTGTTCGACTGCATTAGTGACTTCCTTGACTGATTTAGTAATTTCCCCGATTCGGCTCTCATTACTTTTGATTGTTCTCTCAGTTTCTTGGATACGTTTCTCTATGTCTGCTGAGAATTTTGCCATCATCTCCTCGAGGGTCAGTTTCTTCTATTGTGGATAGGGTTGATTTTGGAAATTTTGAGGAGGTTGTTGCCTTTGATTTCCTTGATTTCCTTGACCTCCCCACGAAAAATTTGGGTGGTTCCTCCAACTGGATTGTAAGTGTTACTATAAGGATTATTATTAGATCGGAAACTATTACCTATATAGTTCATCTGTTCGCTCTCTGCTTCCGGTTGGTAGGGTGGGTACTCAGGATTCGCCACGGTTCCACTTGTGTCGCAGTGCATGACTGGATGTGCTTACGAGGAACACAAACTATCAAGCTTTTTATTCATCATCTCTAGCTGCGTTGATAGCATGGTCACTGCATCGACGTTGAAAACTCCCGCTGATTTTGTTCGTTTGGTTCTTGAAGCCTACCACTGTTAATTATTCAGTGACATCTCTTCGATGAACTCGTATGCTGCTTCTGGAGTTTTGTTGTTTAGTGTTCCACCAGCGGCTGAATCAATTAGTTGCCTCGTTGAGGGGTTTACACCGTTATAAAAGGTTTGGACTTGTAGCCACAAGGGTAAGCCATGGTGTGGGCACCTCCTCAAGATATCCTTGAATCTCTCCCATGCGTCGTATAACGTCTCTAAATCCATATGCACAAAAGAAGAGATATCATTCCGTAATTTGGCCGTTTTGGCCGGTGGAAAATATTTCATTAAAAACTTTTCGATCATTTGATCCCATGTAGTGATTGACCCTCGTTGTAATGAGTTTAACCACTATTTAGCTTTATTTCTCAATGAAAAAGGAAATAACCGAAGACGTATGGCATCATCAGAAATGCCATTTATTATGAAAGTATCACAGAACTCTAAAAAGTTAGTTATATGCGTGTTTGGATCTTCGTCCTGCAAATAATCAAATTGAACAAACTATTGAATCGTTTGTATTGTGTTAGGCTTTAATTCAAAATTGTTAGCAGCTATAGCAGGCCTAACAATGCTCGATTTTGCTCCTGTAAAATACGGTTTCGCATAATCAAACATTGTACGTGGAGCATTATTTTCCCCTACATCCCGTGGTGGTGGGTTATTCTCGTCCATCTCTTCAGTAGGATTGGATCTGCCTTCTTCCTCTATTTCTGTGTAATCTAAGGCTCGCCTGGTTTCTTGACGATTCCTGCGAGAGGTAGCTTCGATTTCGCTGTCGTATACCAAAGGTTCTCTTGGGTTCCTTCTAGCCATAAACTAGATATACCTGCTAGGAAAAGAAAGAAAGGAAGAAAATTTAGCCAAAAATTAAAATTCGACCTAAAAAATAAAATTGCAAAAAATAAAATAAAAGAAAAATAATGGCTAAAATAATAAAAATAGAGCATTCTTAATATTTTAGTTCCCCGGCAACGGCGCCAAAAACTTGATCGCTGAAATCAGAGCTTTAAAATTTATAAAAGAATGATCGAACCTGGAAACTAACTCTGATAACGATTAAAGGCAAGTTACCTATCGAACAGTAGTATAGCTTAGGCAAGACCGGATTATCGAACCCAAAGGAACTAAAAGTACTAATACTAACTTTCTTTTTGTTATTTAGCCTTAAAAACGAAGTGAAAGTGCTTTTAAACTAATTGACGAAGACTAAGCTAAGGACACAAAGACGAAAAGAACAATTTGGAAAATAACTTGAAGAAAAACTCAATTGATCACGACGATACCCTCAGGAATAATCCACCTAGACTTCACTTGTTATTTAACCCTAAACCATATGATTTATTTACTTAGCTTGATCAATAGGACTCCCTAACCTATATTAAACCCTCTCTCGAGGCGAATAACATCTAACCCTAGGTTAATTAGTGGAACTCTCGTTCGCTTATAATAACCCCCTAGAATAGCAGTAAATCGATCAATGGACTCCTATATTAGGTTTCACACTAATCCGGCAAAATCTCGTAACCCTATCTCTAGGCGTTCGATCAACTCCGCTTAATTATGTTAGATCTACTCTTAGGCAGGGTCTATTCCTCCTTCACCTAAGCACATCAGATTTGGATTAAGCAACATAATTAAGAACAAACTAAGTATTTATCATATAATTCAGAAATCACATAACAATATTCATCTAGGTTTCATCCCCTTCAGGTACCTGAGGAGTTTAGTTCATAATAAATAAAAAGAACATCTCAAGAGAAAAGATAAAATAAAACATAAGAAAATCCTAAAACCCCCTGAAGGAATTGAAGGAGAATTCCGCCGTCTTGAGTATAACTTTTGCTTCTTGGTATGGATCAACTGGCTATCCTCGTGTTATTCCCTAACTATGACCTTTCCGGCTTGGCTCCTTGGCCTAGCTTTGACGCCTTTTCAAAGGTGGCACTTAGGGGATATATATAGGCTCTTGGAATGCGATTCTTTCTCCCTAAGTATCCTTTTCTGACTGAATTTTTTCTTTCCAGCGACAGAGGCACGACCATGGCACATACCTGTGTGGATCGACTTCAAACCGTGTTCGGATTTCTAACTTGAGGCACGACCGTGTGAGGTGGGGTTGAGGCCGTGCTCTAGGTGATCGTCGAGGCACGGCCGTGTGGACTTTGGGCCAGGCCGTGTCAAATTCATGCTAAGGCTCATTTTCTCTGTTTTGGGCCCGTTTTATGTTCTTTTCATCCTCGGGTGCTTTCCTGGGTATAAGACATGAAAAGAAAGGATTAGAAGCACCTTTTTATATAAATCGAAGCATAAATCATCCAAAAGCATGTTAAATGTGGGATTAAAATATGTTACTTTTACGGTTTATCACGAGGCTACTAACGTCTAACCCTAGGTTGATTAATTGAAATCTCTTTCTAATTAAACCCCTAGAATTGTATTAACTCGATCTATGGTCTCCCATATTAGGTTTGACCCCAATCTGGTAGATTTTCGTCATCCTATCTCTAGGGTTGCGATCAACTCTGCTTAATTATGATAGATCTACTCTTAGACAGGGTCTATTCCTCCTCTGCCTAAGCATATCAATACTTGAATCAATATCCTGGAATATCAAAATAAGAATTAAGAACACATAATTAAGAACAAATCATGTATTTATCATATAGTTCAGAAAACAATAACAAGATCCATCTTAGGTTTCATCCCCCTCAGGTATTTGAGGGTTTAGTTCATAATGATAAAGAATACATCTTAGAAGTAAATATAGAACAAAACATAAGAAAAACCCTAAAACCCCTGAAAGAAATTGAAGGGAAGATCTTCCGTCTTGAGTATAATTCCGGCATCTTAAGATGAATCAACTGGCTTTCTTCGAGTAATTCCACAATTCTGGCCTCTCTGGCTTGGCTCTCCGACCTAACTGGACATCCCTGAAGGTTGGCCTCTAGGGTGATTATATAGGCTTTTGGAATGGCTTTCTTTGCCTATAAGTACTCTAATTCGAGTAAAATCCCTCTTTGTCACGGCAAGGACACGCCCATGGCAGACGCCCGTGTGAATCGTGGCCAGGCCGTGTTCGGGTTTGTTAAGGTGGCACGGTCGTGTGGCTTGGGCCCAGGTCGTGTCGATTTCGTGATTTGGGCCATTTACTCTGCTTTAGGCCCGTTTCTCATTCTTTTCATCCTCTGGTGCTTTCCTAAATACAAAACATGGAAACAAAGGATTAAGAGCACCAAATTCCATAATTCAAGGCTTAAATCATCCAAAAGTATGTTAAATGTGGGATTAAAATATGTTCATATTAAGGTTTATCAAATACCCACACACTAAAGCATTTGCTTGTCCTCAAGAAAAATTCTTAACTTACAATTAAAATGAACTTCCTTGATTCATAATATTCATCAATAGTGTTCCATCATAATTCAAAGATAATTCATACATTGATAATCCAAGTAAAAGGGTCCTAAAGATTCAAACAATCAAAGTCATAGTTTTTGTAGGACGAAAAATATAGGCATTTTCCCTTATCTAAATAATCACCTTTAATTCAAAATCGACAACAGTTGGCATCCTAACTAAAAATTCACTCAAATCACTCAAAGTGTTTAAGGTTCAAAATTAAGCACTCAAAAGTCGAACATGAAAAGTTAATCCCATAGGCTTGCCTGAAAATAAAATCTCCACCGCTATAAAATGAAATGATACACAGATCAGAAGGTCTTTAAAAAGGGGTGTAATGGGGCTCGGGTTAAAGGTGTGGATAAAGGCTTAATTAGAAGGTTAGAATCGAGATTGAATTGACAATTTACCTAACTAGCAAAGTGAATGAACTAATTCTAACTAATTACATCAATTACAAACTTGTAATACTACTAAAACTAGCTTTTTCTTCAGTATGTGAAATTTAAATGCATAAGCTCACTAACGATGGATACACTTCTTTTTTTAAGAATAAATCATGTCATAATAAAAGATGAATTTAATTACTGAATTAAAGATTATAGTTAGGCAACTGATCAAATCAAATCTTGATATAAGGGTGGTCAAGAGGAATGGTGATAACAAATACAGACCGGGTTTTTGGGTTAATATTAGTGGGTGAGTCAATAAAAAGGGTTGTTAGGATCAAAGGGGTTCACTAGGGGTTAATTGTGAGGGTAAGCTTTTTAGTGGAGTGAGTGAGTTAAATCCTAAGTGCATTTATCATCTCAGTATATCAAATCCATTAATGTGGTCTCGACATGTAGAATCGAAACAAGTTCTAGAATAACAGCTCAATGTTGACACACTCATAATCAAAAAGTGAGCACGAAAGAATGTATGCTCTAAAAGGCTCAAAATCTCACAAAAGTTATGGTTTTTTGATATCAGCCTTGTAAATTTCAAACTTCAAGGTAATAAATAGATTCAGGTAGACAACCTAACAAAATTTTAATTTTTGAAAATAGACTTATCATGCTTGATTCTCTAGTCTCCTAAAGTTTAAATCATCATTGCACAATTATCAATGACTTAATTCAAAACATATCAATAAAAATTGTAAATCAAAAGAAATTCATTCTAATCATAATATGAGAAAATTACTTAAGAATAAGGCATAATTTAAGGCATAATTCAGGGATTTGAGAATAATGCAGAAAGTTAGGCACTTTCTCGAAATAAATATTCACCCCCCACACTTAAGATGTACATTGCCCTCAATGTACAAAGATATATATGAAATTTAAGAGATAGGGAGAGGTGAAAATTCCTGAATTTGGATGGATTCCTTGAGTTGTGAGTGTTGTGGTGTGGTGGTCGCCGACAATCTCTGCGCTAGATGAAGAAATTGGGAAGCTCGTGAAGAATTAGCCAGGAAATAATAATAATAATTCAAAATATACTAAATATATATTTAAAGACAAGAAAGATAAAGAGAAAGAAAATAGAAAGTAAAATAAAATTAAAAGAAAAGACTAATGGACCGGAGAGTCCTTATCGTTAGATGGTTAGCGGGGTGAGTGTGATTTTTAAGGCTGTGGTGTCATGGCTATGGTCATGGTGTGGTGATCCCCAAGCAGCCTTTAGAACCTAAATCAAAGAAAATGAAATAAAATAGATTAAACTAAGTAAAATAAAAATAGAGAAAAGGAAAATAAAGGAGAAGTGAAAATGAAAAGAAAACTTAAATGGACTCAAAGGTCCTTTTCCTGTCGAGTTAATGAAGCGACCGGCATAAACTTATGTAGATCGGTCTCACAAAGGGAGACTGTGCTAGGATCTTTCCGTTTCTTCGACATGGATGTGATTAGATCTAGAGTTAGGGGGGAATGAAGAAAGTTGAGAATGAAGAGTTAAGTGTGTGTCTGAAGAAAAAGAGAAGTAGGGAGTAGGTAAGAAGGGGAGAAGTGTGTGCGTTAAATAGAGATTTCAAATCTGGTACATCCCCACGCCCATGTACCGTGGGCGTGTCGGGTCGCACAGTCGTGTCGCACGGTCGTGTTATGCTTCGTTCGTTTCTCCCACGCCCATGTGCAGGTCGCCACACCCGTGTCGCTAAAATAGTATCGGCCACGGCGGCATCGCACGGTCGTGGTGTTCAGTTGGGGCTCGTGGCTTGAAGATATTTTTCGTCCTGCGTCGTACTATCTCTGCCATGTCAGTACGTACATCCGTAGCCTCCACACAGCTACGGCCATGGCCATGTGCAAGGCCGTGTGGTGCGGAAATCTGCACTTTGGTTAGTTTATAGTTAGGTGCAAAAAAGGGAAAGTAACAATAAAAATAAAAAATGTGAAAATTAATGGGGTTAGTGCTCGGGTTGCCTCCCAAGAAGCGCTTGTTTACAGTCTTAAGCTAGACTTACCTCTCATTCATGGTGGTTTCAGGAGTTGAAAGTCCTTCCCCATGCTATCAGTCCTATTATCAGTATGTAATTAGAGTCGAGTAGCATTTACTTTAAAAGTATCGAATGTAGGATTACTTAGCTCGACTGTTCCGTAGGGGAAAACATTGAGTAAATTAAAAGAGATTCCTTTGTTTGTATTAGGGTCAGGAGGAGGTATTCGAGGGTCTGCCTTATCTAATAATACCTATTCTCCGATCTTAAATTCGTTTGTCCCCTGGAATGGTGTTGGTTCTGCTTTGTGTATTCCTAATTTCTCCTTGAAGTGTGTCTTCCATTCGTCTAGCTCATCGATCTGAAGCCTTCTTTCCTCATGAGTTATTTTCTTATTCGCATGAGGTCTAGGGTCTGGCTAAGTTGTGTTGTTCCTGGTGCTTCCTGAAAAGAAAGTTTAACCGAATGGTCATTAATAAAATTAATTTTCTCACATTGATTACTCGATGTCCTAGCCGAGTCAAGAGATTGGAGATTGATTGATTCGTAATCACCTACACAAAATATGAGTTCACCTGCGCTGACATCAATTTTAGTCCTGGCAGTTGCTAAAAAGGGTCTTCCTAAAATTAAGGGGATACTATTGTCCTCATCCATATCTAAAATGACGAAGTCTACTGGGAATACGAATTTATCAATTTTCACAAGAACATCTTCAATTATACCCCTAGCAATTCTAATAGTTTTATCAGCTAAATGAATGCTCATCCTAGTTTGTTTGGGTTTCCCTAGACCTAGTTGTTTAAACAATTTATAAGGCATAACATTGATGCTTACCCCTAAATCAGCTAAAGCATTACCAACAGATAAACTACCAATTAAGCATGGAATTGTAAAACTCCCAAGATCTTTTAAATTTCGTGGTAGTTCGTTTTGCAACATTGCTGAGCACACTGCGTTTAGTTCCACATGCGATTCCTCGTCTAACTTCCTTTTGTCTGTTAACAGCTCTTTTAAAAATTCCTTAAATCTGGCATCTGCGAAAGAGCTTCAAAAAACGGTAAGTTAATATGTAATTTCTTTAAGAGTTTAAGGAATTTACCTAACTGTTCGTCTGTGTTGTCCTTCTTCATCGCATCGGGGTACGGTATACGTAGTTGGTACTCTTTAATTATCGGTTTTGGCTTATCATGGTTTACCTCATCTTTACCTTCCTTTACCACATTCTCTTGGCTTACCGTAGGCTCATCTAATCCTACACTATATTGAGCTGTTATGGCTTGAAGTTGCTCCTTTGGGTTAGTTTCAGTGTTGCTTTGTAAGCTACCTTGAGGTCGTTCAGAGATCAGCTTAGTGAGTTGCCCTAATTGGTTCTCGATCCCTTGAATCGATGCTTGTTGATTTTTTAGTGTTGTCTCAGTGTTTTGAAAACGTTTTTCAGATACCACTATGAATTTTGTCAGCAACTCTTCACGGTTCAGCTTCTTTTCTTGTGGGTAGGGCTGTTGTTGGAATTTTGGAGAGGGTTGTTGTCTCTGATTTCCTTTAACACCCCATGAAAAATTGGGGTGGTTCCTCCAACCTGGATTATAAGTATTACTATAAGGGTTATTTTGAAATTTAAAATTGTTACCCATATAGTGAACTTGCTCGTTCTCAGCGCTCGGGTTGTGAGGTGGATATTCTGTATTGCTCATCCCTTCTTTATTTGTATCGCACTGCATGACTGGATGTACCTGCAAAGAATCACATACGCCATCAATGCTTTTTTTAACAGTTCTACCTGGTTTGATAGGATGGTTACTGCGTCAAGGTTGAAAACACTGGCTACTTTTGTTGGCTTGGTCATTGTGACTTGCCACTGATAGTTGTTCAATGACATCTTTTCAATGAATTCGTAGGCAGCCTCAGGTGTTTTGTTGTTCAACGTTCCGCCGGCGGCTGAATCGATTAACTGCCTAGTTGAGGGGTTCACACCGTTGTAAAAAGTTTGGACCTGTAGCCACAAGGGTAATCCATGGTGTGGGCACCTTCTCAATAGATCTTTGTATCTCTCCCATGCATCGTAAAGTGTTTCTAAATCCATCTGCACAAAAGAAGAGATATTATTTCTTAACTTCGCCGTTTTAGCCGGCGGAAAATATTTTAATAAAAATTTTTCGATCATTTGTTCCCATGTAGTAATTGACCCTCGTAGAAGAGAATGCAACCACTGTTTGGCTTTATTCTTCAAAGAAAAGGGAAATAACCGAAGCCAGATGGCATCATCAGAAACGCCATTTATTTTGAAAGTATCGCAAAATTCTAGGAAATTCGCCAAGTGATTGTTTGGATCTTCATCCTGCAAACCATCAAACTGAACAAATTGCTGTATCTGAATAGTGTTTGGTTTCAGTTCAAAATTATTTACAACAATAGCAGGTCTAACAATACTTTACTCAGTTCCTCTTAAATTAGGTTTAACATAATCATACATAGTTCGAGGAGCATGATATTCGGCCGCCTTTGGAGGTAGCAGATTATTCTCAGCCATCTCTTCGGTGGTATTAATTTCGACTTCTTGCTCTTCTTCTATGTAATTTAAGCTTTGCCTTATCTCTCTCGAATTCTGTAAACAGTACCTTCAATATCACTGTTGTAAATCAGAGGTCCTGTCGGGTTCCTTCTAGTCATAAACTAGAGGTACCTGCTAAGAAATAAAAATAGGAAAATTAGCAAAGTTAAAAGAAAAAAAAAATAAAAGTAAATTGCAAAAAAAAAAATGGCTAAAGTAATAAAAATTGAGCGTTCCTAATATTTTAGTTCCCCGGCAACGGCGCCAAAAACATGATCATGTGTCAGAGTCTTAAAAATTTATAAAAAGAATGATCGAGCCTAGAAACTAACTATGACAATGATTGAGGCAGCGCACCTATCGAACAGTAGTATAGTTTAGTGGCAAGATTGGATTGTCGAACCCAAAGGAACCAAAAGTACTAATACTAACTTTCTTTTTATTATTTAGCCTAAGAATTAAGGGAATTATTAATTAATCTAAAATTAACTAACTATTAAGCTAAAGATGTAAAGACAAAGAGAATGAATTGGGGAAATACTTGTGGGAAAAACCAATTTATTAAGACAATACCCGAGGAAGAATCCACCTAGACTTCACTTGTTATTTAACTCTGAACCAGACGATTTATTCATTTGACTTGATCCGTAGGATTCCCTAATTTATATTAATACCTCTCTCGAGGCTACTAACATCTAACCCTAGGTTGATTAATTGAAATCTCTTTCTAATTAAACCCCCTAGAATTGCATTAACTCGATCTATGGACTCCCATATTAGGTTTGACCCTAATCCGGTAGGTTTTCGTCATCCTATCTCTAGGTTTGCGATCAACTCCGCTTAATTATGCTAGATCTACTCTTAGACAGGGTCTATTCCTCCTCTGCCTCACATCAATACTTGAATCAATATCCTGGAATATCAAAATAATAATTAAGAACACATAATTAAGAACAAATTAAGTACTTATCATATAGTTCAGAAAACAATAACAAGATTCCTCTTAGCTTTCATCCTCCTCAAGTATTTGAGGGTTTAGTTCATAATGATAAAAGAATACATCTCAGATATAAAACAAAACATAAGAAAAACCCTAAAACCCCCTGAAAGAAATTGAAGGGAAGATCTTCCGTCTTGAGTATAATTATGGCTTCTTGAGATGAATCAACTGGCTTTCATGGAGTAAATTCCACAATTCTGGCCTCTCTGGCTTGGCTCTCCGGCCTAACTGGACGCCCCCTGAAGTTTGGTCTCTAGGGTGTTTATATAGGCTGTTGGAATGGCTTTCCTTGCCTTTAAGTACTCTAATCCGAGTAAAATTCCTCTTTGTCACGGCAGGGACACGCCCATGGCACACGCCCGTGTGAATCATGGCCAGGCCGTGTTCGGGCCTGTTAAGGTGACACGGTCGTGTGGCTTGGGCCCAGGCTGTGTTAATTTCGTGATTTGGCCCATTTACTCTGTTTTAAGCCCGTTTCTCATTCTTTTCATCCTCCTGTGTTTTCCTAAGTATAAAACATGGAAACAAAGGATTAAAGCACCAAATTCCACAATTCAAGGCATAAATCATCCAAAAGTATGTTAAATGTGGGATTAAAATATATTCATATTATGATTTATTAAATGTCCCGTATACGAGCCCTCGAGGCCCTATAAACACATTAGAAATAAGTCGGGACTAAATCGAAAACTCAGAGAATGTTTTAGAAAATAGTGAAAATTTTCAACACTGTATGGGTCACGCGGTCGTGTGGCCAGCCATGTACCCTTCGAAATAACCTCACATGCCCGTGTGCCAGGTCGTGTGTTAGACCATGTAATAATGTAACAGTCCGAATTTGACCCTAATCAGAACGGTGGTTTCGGGACCACGAAATGATATATTCTATGCTTATTATATGTGCTTTAATGTGTGTGAAAGTTTCGTAGAAAAATTTAACCGTTTGTGTGTTCAATTTAACAAAAAGGACTAAATCGCGTAAAGTGTAAAAGTTGCATGCTACAGTGTAAAGTGCTAAAATGAGTATGGCTTTTTAATATGAGGTATTAAATGGGTAAATAGCCCATTTTAAGTTAGTGGGTGGCATATGACATGATTAACCTTAAGTTTTATATTGTATAATTTTATATAATAAGGTTATATTAGTAAATGATTAAATGTCTTATAATATGTTAAATAAAACATAAAAAAAGGCCATTATCATCTTTTATCTTGCTTGGCCGAATGTTGAGAAAAGAAAAGGGGCTTGGTGCACTTGAATTTCGGCATCTATAATCACAAATTCAAGGTTAGTTTGATTTCGGTTCTTGATAATTTTTACGTTTTTGAGATCGTTGCTTCGAATATTAGTTGACCCATGTTAGAATTTTTGAATTTGAGCATGCTTGATGTTCGGCCATTGATATGTTCTTGAAGTTTTGGTGTTTGATGAGTTTATATTAATGATATGTTAAAGATTAGCTTATTTAGTATTGAAAATTTTAGTGATTTTGAGTATTTAGGACTTTATTACAAAGAATAAATTTTTGAGGGGCTAAAATGCAAAATGAATGAAAATAATGGACTTGTATAGTCCTTATGAAAATTCGGTCCTAAGGTATTATAGTGAAATTTTGTGTATTTTGTGTTTTATGTAAATAGGACTAAATTGTAAAAATATGAAACATTATGGGTAAAATGGTAATTTGCCCATTTATGTATTTTGGGACTAAATTGAGATGAAATGTGCTTGAATGAGCTAAATTTTAATGTGTTTAGATCAATAACAAAGAAAAATAGATTTGGATCGGGGAAAGGCGAAAGTTATCGAGTAGTCGGTTTACGTTGTCCGTCGATAGTCGAGGTAAGTCCTTAAGCAAATATGTATTAAAGAGTTAATTATGAACATGTTAAATGATAAAATTTGATAAATTTGAGTATAGATTTGAGTGATAGCCGAATGTAAAGGTGTTAATTTGGATTGAAAATATTTTGTTATCATGATATGTAAATGTAACATGATGTATATGATTTGTTGTGATATTTGCACTAAGAAATGTGTATTGAAGGAATATGTCGGGCTTCGAGCCTAGTAGGCCTTGTGCCGGTGAATATATCGGGCTTAACGCCTAGCAGGCTAAATGTCGGTGTTTAAAATCATGGACTTTGAGTCTAGCAGGCCAGGTGCCGGTGAATGTGATTCGGATCAATGAATTACTTGTTGAAAGCTGGTGAGTTTTAAATTTCCGAACCTTTATATTGAGATAGGAAAGTTATAGAATAAATCAAGAAAGCTTGAGTTATGAAAGTGAAATTGTGGGTTCGGTTACAAGGTAAGTATTAATCACACTTATATGACATGCTTATTTACGATATTGATTAGTAAATAAAATGTTGAAAGTAAGTAATATACATATGATTGATGAAACTTGTATATATGTTCTATACCATGAGATAGTTGGTTATTAGAAAGCATGAAAGAACTAAGGTATTTGCATAGGTATGAATATATGCATAAGTGTGTGATTACTATTTGATCATTAATGTACGGTGGCAAGTAATGAAAATTGATGTATTACATGAGATGAGTTGTTTGGCTATTGTAAGTTATGTGTTAATTCATGAATGTTTTAATGTGTAAAATTGATTATTTAAATGTTTGTGTAATCGAATGCTATATTATGGATGCTTAAGACTTACTAAGCTAGTGAGCTTACTTTGTGTGTATACTTTGTTTGTTTTATAGATATCGTACAGGCTACGGGCTCTGAGGAACGTCAGAGGAATCAACCACACTATCGACTCTTTTGGTACTCATAAACTTAGTTTTGATTCGAAAGGCATGTATAAGCTAGGCTAGATTGTAAACCAATGGTATTTAATCTTGTATTCAAGTATAGCCTTGCAAAAATGGCTATTTCATTTGGGCTAAGATTTACTTATGTGTTTTGATATAATGACTTGCTGTATTGTTAACGGCTATGTGTTTCAGTCATATTTTAAGCTTAGTTTGGAAGTATATCTATATATATACACATCATGACATATATATTGAGATGTTTAGTTATGGTTCGGTGATGACTTTGGAAATGTTTATGTTTAGGGTGGCCGTTGGAGTTTTAATTTAAGGTCCGGGTATGAGGTCAATGGTTTGGTTATACTTATGTATTCGGTTAGATATATGGCTCATGTGATTGGTAGGTTAATAATGATTTTCATGTCCATGATTAGTTTACGTGGCTTTGGTTAAATGAATGTGAAAATAGACATTATTTCAGTTAAATGGAATTATTTGGGAAATGCTCAATTAGGTGTAATATATGTATGTGCATAAATTATGAAATGTTAAGCTGACATTTGATTAATGAAATAGATGCATTGACACAATTTAGATATATATATATATTTTATGTTTAATAGGTATGAACATTGTTCTTGAAAGATGAATAGAGTTTTGATGCATGTTCCATGATTATATGATTCGATTTTGTGAGAGGAAAATCTTATAAATATTTGGGTTGATCATAGAAAGAGTTTTATAGATAATCGAATATATGGTAATGGATTTGTTGTACTTTGGCATTTTAGGTTAGTTGTTAAGCATATATTTTTGGAGATGTTATGTAATGATCTTTATGTCAAAGAATCTTTAGCGAGGATATGGCATAATAATCATCAATATAGAGACTATGCGAATGGCATGTGGTTATAGAGAGATATCTTCTTATGTGTAACATAGATATAGTTATATCTAACAAGTTGTGTGAAATTTCTTAACCCTGCCTAGTGTGCATAACTTGTGATTTGGCTTATTCCCAAATATTGTCAATAATAATGATTACATAAATTTGTTAATCATGATTGATCATGACTTTGTCTTTAAGAAATATGCACATATTGCATTAGTATCATGAACATGTTCGGTTATACTATAGTGTATTAATGTCGCATATGTGAACAGATAGACAACAGAGTTCTATGGACTTGTATGTCTTAATAGGCAAATTATTTTTATAAGGTGAGTGGTAAATGCTTGATCATGTATTAAATATTTGAATGATATATATATGCGATGATTCAGTGATTTGAAATATACAAGCATGAATATAATTTATTTTGGTTTGATAGATATATGAATTGCGATAAATGACTGCGATAAATTCAGTTGGGTCTGGTAATACCTCATAACCCTAATCCGGCGATGGGTACGGGTTAAGGGTGTTACATTTGATTGGTATCACAGCTTACGGTTTAGTCGATTCTAGGACTACCGTAGCGCGTGAGAGTCTAGCTATACATACCTTAATTGTATATACGATAGTGTGGTGATTTCTAACATTTCCAACTGTGTTTTATATAGTAAATGGATTCTGATCCTGACAGAGCCGTAGCAGATGATGTAGAGAGTGTAGCGCCTGATCGTGCACGCGGATCAGTGCCAATAGACTCTCGACCAGTCACGGGTAGCCATGAGGGGGAGGCTAAACAAGCATTCTACCAGATGATGAATGAATGGTTTACCCAGTTTGTTCAGAATAACCCGACTGTACAACCACCCTCACCCCCGAATAATCCAACTCCGGTACCTTCAGTAACCCCGATGATAGATCCGATGAGATCTAGTAGGCCTCCCGTTGATAAAATCAGGAAATATGAGGCCGAAGAATTCAAGGCCAATTATGATGATGACGCAGAGCGAGCCGAAATGTGGCTTGATAACACTATTCGGGTACTTGATGAGCTATCCTGTACTACAGATGAATGCCTAAAATATGCTATATCTCTACTTCAGGACACTGCCTATCACTGGTGGAACACACTAGTATCAGTGGTTCCGAAAGAAAAAGTGACTTGGGACTTCTTCCAGATCGAGTGCCATAAGAAATATATTAGTCAGAGATTCATCGATCAGAAACGAAAAGAATTTCTGGAATTAAAATAGGGTCGTATGACTGTGACGGGATATGAGCGGAAGTTTGTTAGATTGAACCGTTATGCCTGATAGTGTATATCAACTGAAGCTATTATGTGCAAAAGATTTGAAGACGGTCTGAATGAAGACATAAAGTTGCTAGTTGGCATTCTTGAAATCAAAGAGTTCGTGATATTAGTCGAGCGAGCTTGTAAAGCTGAAGAGCTCGGAAAAGACAAGAGAAAGGCTGAAATAGAAGCTAGAGACACTCGTAAAAGATCATCGAGTAAGACTTTCCATTCAATGCCTAAGAAGTTCAGAGATGACTTCAGCCGACATAAAGCTACTTCAGACTTGCCTAGATGTGATCGACCTCCAGTGAGTTCCCGAGCCACTTCGATGGCTAGTGTTGGTAATGTGCAGCAGAATCGGGTTGAGTGCAAGCATTATGGGAGTTGTAGATTCCGTGATCGGTCCTGCTTTAAAGAGGTATTCCCTGAAGAATTGTCGGGATTACTGCCAGTTCGAGAGATAGAGTTTGGTATTGAATTAGTACCGGGAACGACTCCGATTTCGATAGCTCCGTATCGGATGCCACCTACTAAGTTGAAAGAGTTGAAAGCATAGTTGCAAGAGTTGACAGATAGGGGCTTTGCACGACCGAGCTTCTCTCCTTGGGGTGCACCAGTTCTATTTGTGAAAAAGAAAGATGGAACTATGCGAATGTGTATTGATTATTGGCAGCTGAATAAGGTGACTATAAAGAATAAATACCCGCTGCCTCGGATTGATGACTTGTTTGATCAGTTAAAAGGGGCTTCAGTGTTTTCGAAGATAGATTTAAGATCGGGTTATTATCAGTTGTGAGTCAGAGATCCTGATGTGCCAAAGACTGCTTTCCGAACGAGGTACGGGCATTTTGAGTTCTTAGTCATGCCTTTTGGACTTACTAATGCACCTGCTGTTTTTATGGATCTGATGAATCGGGTTTTCAGACAGTTTTTGGATTGGTTTGTAGTAGTGTTTATTGATGATATACTGATCTACTCCAAAGATGAAACCGAGCATGCCGAGCATTTGAGATTAATGCTACAAACCTTGCGAGATCGACAGTTTTATGCAAAGTTTAGTAAGTGTGAATTCTGGATGAATGAAGTCAGCTTCCTGGGTCATGTTGTTTCAGCGTCAGGTATTCGAGTTGATCCAAACAAAATATCAGCCATACTTGATTGGAAACCACCAAAGAATGTTTCCGAAATTCGAAGCTTTCCTGGGACTTGTGGGATACTACAGACGATTCGTCAAAGGTTTTTCCATGATAGCTACACCTTTAACAAAGCTACTACGGAAAGATGTCAAGTTCGAATGGTCAGAAAAGTGTCAGAAAAGTTTCGATCAGTTGAAAGCTCTTCTGACCGAAGCTCCAGTGTTGGCTCAGCCTGAATCGGGTAAAGAATTTATTGTTTATAGTGATGCTTCTTTGAATGGTTTGGGTTGCGTTTTGATGCAGGAGGGCAAAGTCATAGCCTACGCTTCGAGACAATTGAAGCCTCATGAAAGAAATTATCCGACTCATGATCTGGAATTAGCAGCTATTGTATTCGCATTGAAAATTTGGCATCATTACTTATTCGGTGAGAAATGTCATGTTTATTCAGATCATAAAAGTTTGAAGTACTTGATGACTTAGAAAGATTTGAACTTGAGACAACGCAGATGGTTAGAGCTGTTGAAAGACTATGAATTAGTGATTGACTACCATCCGGGAAAAGCTAACGTTGTTGTAGATGCCTTAAGTCGAAAATCATTGTTTGCTCTTCGTGCGTTGAACGCACATATGGTTATGTCTGGTGATGGTTCGATCTTAGCCGAGTTGAAGTCAAGACCGATGTTTATTCAACAAATTTGTGATGCACAAAGAATTGACAAAGACTTGATTGCTAGACGAGCTCAGTGTGAAAATGATGCAGAGTCAGAGTTTCGAATTGATGCAAATGATTGTTTGAACTTCAAAGGTCGAATATGTGTTCAGAAGAATGTGGATTTGATACAGATGATTTTGAACGAGGCTCATAATAGTTGACTATCGATACATCCGGGTAGCACGAATATGTATAATGATTTGAAACAGTTTTATTGGTGGCCTGGCATGAAACGGGATATATCTGAATTCGTTTCAAAGTGCTTAATTTGTCAGCAAGTAAAAGCCGAGCATCAAGTACCTTCTGGGTTACTCCAACCGATCATGATACCTGAATGGAAATGGGATAGAATCACTATGGATTTTGTATCCGGTTTGCCTACGACACCGAGCAAGAAAGATGCAGTCTGGGTTATAGTGGATCGATTGACCAAATCAGCTCACTTTGTGCCGGTTCATATAGGCTATTAGCTCGATAAACTTGTTGAGTTGTATGTATCTCAAATTGTGAGATTACATGGTGTGCCGAGTTCCATTGTTTCAGACAGAGACCTGAGATTCACATCACGGTTTTGGGAAAAGTTTCAAGATACTTTAGGTACTAAACTCCACTTTAGTACAACCTTTCATCCGTAGACAGACCATTCAGATACTTGAGGACATGTTGAGATATTGCGTCCTTGAGTTTGAAGGTACGTGGGAAAGATACTTACCTTTAATTGAATTTGCTTATAATAACAGTTTTCAATCTAGTATCAAAATGGCACCATATGAAGCTCTATATGGCCGCAAGTGTCGTACACCGTTGTACTGGACCGAACTCAGTGAAAATAAGATACATGGGGATGATTTGATTAAAGAGGCAGAACAAAAAGTGGCTATAATCAGAAATAGTTTGAAAGCTGCTTCGGATCGTCAAAAGTCCTATGCTGATTCGAAGCGCAAAGATACAGAGTTTCAGGTCAGAGATCGGGTATTCTTGAAAGTTTCCCCGTGGAAGAAAGTACTCCGATTTGGTCGGAAAGGCAAACTAAGCCCGAGGTTTATCGGACCGTACGAGATCATTGAATGTATTGGGCCTGTTGCTTATAGATTGAAGTTGCCCTCTGAATTAGAAAAGATACACAATGTATTTCACGTTTCGATGCTTCGTAAATATAGATCAGATCCGTCACATGTGATCGCTTCGTCTAAGATTGAAATCAGATCCAATATGACATATGTGGAAGAACCGGTATGTATTTTAGCTCGGGAAATGAAAGAGTTGAGAAACAAGAGAATTCCATTAGTGAAATTACTGTGGAATAGGCACGTAGTTGAAGAGGCTACGTGGGAGCCTGAAGATTCAATGAGGCGACAATATCCGACTTTGTTTAACGGTAAGGTTTTCGGGGACGAAAATCCCTCAGGGGGAGAGTTGTAATAGTCTGAATTTGACCCTAATCGGAACGGTGGTTTCTGGACCAAGAATCCGAGTCTGAAACATATTTAAATGATATATTCTGTGCTTATTATATGAGCTTTCATGTGTGTGAAAGTTTCGTAGAAAAATTTAACCGTTTGTGTGTTCAATTTAACAAAAAGGACTAAATCGCGTAAAGTGTAAAAGTTGCATGCTATAGTGTAAAGTGCTAGAATGAGGATGGCTTTTTAATATGAGGTATTAAATGGGTAAATAGCCCATTTTTAAGTTAGTGGGTGGCATATGACATGATTAACCTTAAGTTTTATATTGTATAATTTTATATAATAAGGTTATATTAGTAAATGATTAAATGTCTTATAACATGTTAAATAAAACATAAAAAAAAGGCCATTATCATCTTTTATCTTGCTTGGCCGAATGTTGAGAAAAGAAAAGGAGTTTGGTTCACTTGAATTTCGGCATCTATAATCACAAATTCAAGGTTAGTTTGATTTCGGTTCTTGAAAATTTTTATGTTTTTTGAGATCGTTGCTTCGAATATTAGTTGACCCATGTCAGAATTTTTGAATTTGAGCATGCTTGATGTTCGGCCATTGATATGTTCTTGATGTTTTGGTGTTTGATGAGTTTATATTAATGATATGTTAAAGATTAGCTTATTTAGTATTGAAAATTTTATTGATTTTGAGTATTTAGGACTTTATTACAAAGAATAAATTTTTGAGGGGCTAAAATGCAAAATGAATTAAAGTAATGGACTTGTATAGTCCCTATGAAAATTCGACCCTAAGGTATTATAGTGAAATTTTGTGTATTTTGTGTTTTATGCAAATAGGACTAAATTGTAAAAATATGAAACATTAGGGGTAAAATGGTAATTTGCCCATTTATGTATTTTGGGACTAAATTGAGATGAAATGTGCTTGAATGAGCTAAATTTTAACGTGTTTAGATTAAGAACAAAGAAAAACGAATTTGGATCGGGGAAAGATGAAAGTTATCGAGTAGTCGGTTTACGCTGTCCGTCGATAGTCGAGGTAAGTCCTTAAGCAAATATGTATTAAAGAGTAATTATGAACATCTTAAATGATAAAATTTGATAAATTTGAGTATAGATTTGAGTGATAGCCGAATGTAAAGGTGTTAATTAGGATTGAAAATATTTTGTTATCATGATATGTAAATGTAACATGATGTATATGATTTGTTGTGATGTTTGCACTAAGAAATGTGTATTGAAGGAATATGTCAGGCTTCGAGCCTAGCAGGCCTTGTGCCAGTGAATATATCGGGCTTAACGCCTAGCAGGCTAAATGCCGGTGTTTAAAATCATCGACTTTGAGTCTAGCAGGCTAGGTGCCGGTGAATGTGATTCGGATCAATGAATTACTTGTTGTAAGCTGGTGTGTTTTAAATTTCCGAACCTTTATATTGAGATAGGAAAGTTATAGAATAAATCAAGAAAGCTTGAGTTATGAAAGTGAAATTGTGGGTTCGGTTACAAGGTAAGTATTAATCACACTTATATGACATGCTTATTTACGATATTGATTAGTAAATAAAATGTTGAAAGTAATATACATATGATTGGTGAAACTTGTATATATGTTCTATACCATGAGAAAGTTGGTTATTAGAAAGCATGAAAGAACTACGGTATTTGCATAGGTATGAATATATGCATAAGTGTGTGATTACTATTTGATCATTAATGTACGGTGGCAAGTAATGAAAATTGATGTATTACATGAGATTAGTTGTTCGGCTATAGTAAGTTATATGTTAATTCATGAATGTTTTAATGTGTAAAATTGATTATTTAAATGTTTGTGTAATCGAATGCTATATTATGGATGCTTAAGACTTACTAAGCTAGTGAGCTTACTTTGTGTGTGTACTTTGTTTGTTTTATATGTATAGAATAGGCTATGGGCTCTGAGGAACGTCAGAGGAATCAACCACACTATCGACTCTTTTGGAACTCATAAACTTAGTTTTGATTCGAAAGGCATGTATAAGCTAGGCTAGGATGTAAACCAATGGTATTTAATCTTGTATTCAAGTATCGCCTTGCGAAAATGGCTATTTCATTTGGGCTAAGCTTATTTGTTTTGATATAATGACTTGCTGTATTGTTAATGGCTATGTGTTTCAGTCATATTTTAAGCTTAGTTTGGAAGTATATCTATATATATACACATCATGACATATTTATTGAGATGTTTAGTTATGGTTCGATGATGACTTTGGAAATGTTTATGTTTAGGGTGACCGTTGGAGTTTTAATTTAAGGTCCGGGTATGAGGTCAATGGTTTGGTTATACTTATGTATTCGGTTAGATATATAGCTCATGTGATTGGTAGGTTAATAATGATTTTCATGACCATAATTAGTTTACGTGGCTTTGGTTAAATGAATGTGAAAATAGACATTATTTCAGTTGAATGGAATTATTTGGGAAATGATCAATTAGGTGTAATATATGTATGTGCATAAATTATGAAATGTTAAGCTGACATTTGATTAATGAAATAGATGCATTGACACAATTTAGATATATATATATTTTATGTTTAATAGGTATGAACATTGTTCTTGAAAGATGAATAGAGTTTTGATGCATGTTCCATGATTATATGATTCGGTTTTGTGAGAGGAAAATCTTATAAATATTTGGGTTGATCATAGAAAGAGTTGTATAGATAATCGAATATATGGTAATGGATTTGTTGTACTTTGGCATTTTAGGTTAGTTGTTAAGCATATATTTTTGGAGATGTTATGTAATGATCATTATGTCAAAGAATCTTTAACGAGGATGTGGCATAATAATCATCAATATAGAGGCTATGCGAATGGCATGTGGTTATAGAGAGATGTCTTCTTATGTGTATCATAGATATAGTTATATCTAACAAGTTGTGTGAAATTTCTTAACCCTGCCTAGTATGCATAACTTGTGATTTGGCTTCTTCCCAAATGTTGTCAATAAAAATGATTACATAAATTTGTTAATCATGATTGATCATGACTTTGTCTTTAAGAAATATACACATATTGCATTAGTATCATGAACATGTTCAGTTATACTATAGTGTATTAATGTCGCATATGTGAACAGATAGACAACAGAGTTCTATGGACTTGTATGTCTTAATAGGCAAATTATTTTTATAAGGTGAATGGTAAATGTTTTATCATGTATTAAATATTTTAATGATATATATATGCAATGATTCAATGATTTGAAATATACAAGCATGAATATAATTTATTTTGGTTTGATAGATATATGAATTGTGATAAATGACTGCGATAAATTGGGTTGGGTCTGGTAATACCTCATAACCCTAATCCGGCGATGGGTACAGGTTAGGGGGTGTTACAAACAACTTGACTTGCGACCCTTTAAAAGCTACAAGGGACACATGGTCGTGTCGCCAGCCCGTGTGTCACTCATGGTTGAGACATACGCCTATGTCTCTACCTGTGTGGACGAAAATAGGCCCTTTTACAAGCCATTTTTCTCACCCATCTTGGTACGTACCTACACCCAAGATTTCACATATATACAAGCCATAGAAAGGCACCAAAAGTCATGCATAATCAAGCTATATACATAAGGTATACTAACATACAACCCATATGCCCATAGGCACCTGATTGTACTGGAAAGAATATATGGTTTCTCCCTACTTATTGGTTAATTTGTTCCTATTTAGTTACCCTTAGCATACATTTTAGCATGTTCAGTTTAGTAAAGTGCATTTTATAACTCAGTAAATCGTAGCCTATTTTATCTTTAATTTTGCTATTTTATTGCATTAATGTCTCTGTATGAGTTAATTCCAAATTGCGTCCAGAATTGTCGTCGTAGTTGACAGCTATCTAAGAAAAGCCAACCATACGTGAGCTGTCCAGTTCGGTGTAGCTACCCTGTATGAAAAAGGACAAAAGAATCTTGAAGGAAGGACACCTATCCTATTAAGGAAAACATAAAATGATAACGTGAGAAGAATGAAGAGAGGAATTTTGGCTAGACCATCATTCTCTTACCTTATTTTGAAGCTTGCAGCCATGGCAGTTTGAGCCTCCCTTGGGTGAGCCAACGTGAATACTGATGCAGATCCACTCTTGACGAGGAGATCTAAGTATAGAACAAGGGAAAATGGAGAGATTCAATCGAGAAGCATAGGAAAAGTATTCTCCATTCGATTCTTTCTCATTTCCTTAAAAACGCTAGTGATTACTCTATATTTTCTACTGTATGGAAGTACAATGAATGCCTTGTTTAATGTTATCTTATGAATCTTATTTTTACTGTTTAATCTTAGGGGTTCGAATGTTCTAAGCATTTCAGCGGAAGCTGAGTAAGGACTAAAGGGATTTAGTCCACTTGTTCTTAATAGTTCCATATTGCCATTATTGGAAGGTGAGGTTAATGTGCATGGTTAAGTCCCAGATTAAATAAAAGAGTGACATTTGGTAAGATATACATTAAATTTTATTGCTTCGACAATCACCTATCTTTTATACCTTGTGAGTACTTAGTATACTGCTGAAGATTCATGTTGGGGATCCCAGTTTATCTATAGCATACTTTATCTTATTATTTTTGAGTTATTGCTTTGACAACTATCCTCACAATTCATCTCGTTTCTATCTAGTTATTGCACCAACATTAATAGACAAAAGACAACCATCCTTATGGGATCAATATCCAACAGACTCACATCTTTCTATTATACTTGCATTGACAGTGTACGCTTGCGCATTATTGCTGTGACGTTTACATCCGATCAAAGTTTTGGTGCCATTGCTGAGGATGGTGTTTGTTTGATGTTTATCTTTGTTCTTGTGTGTCTGTATACTTTGTTTTCCTTGTATAATATTCAGTATTCACTAACTTGTTTTCTCTTTGTTGCTATTTTTCAATTTCATTTTAGGTGTTTTATGACCCAAGCAATTCAGATTTTCTTGCTGATTTTGATATGAAAATCGAAAGAACTTTTGAGAGAAGTGTAACACCCCAAACCCGGCCCATACGTTTCGACCAGATCTGGTATGCTACGGGTTGTACATTGAAAACTTTTGCTTTGTTGGTTTTGGAAATTGTAAGTTAATTAGAAAATATTTGAATAAATAAATGACGTTTTAAAAAAAACCTTGTATTATTATTATTTCGTATAATTAAACCTTCGACATAATTTCATAAGTTGCAAATATTAAAACTACTTAGGTGAATATAAACTATGGGGCCTTATTACGTAAATATTTCCAAAATAATAAAATAAAAACTTAAAGAAAAACGAAAATAATCTATAGAAATAAAAACTTGATGGCCCCTCGAGTCCGTCTCGGCTCCCATGTCCACGATCTATTACTCATCTGAAAGAGTAGGAAAAATAAAAGGGTGAGTCACCAAGACTCAGTGTATAAATCCCGAACACAACGACCTAAGGCCCACAAACACATTATGAGCCCTGGCCCATACATAAAGGCAACAATCAAAATTACATGATAAGTAATAAATGATGAATGGCCCAACCCATCCTAGAATTCCATTCTTTACACACCAACCTGTACCAACCATCACACCTCAGGGATTTCTACAATCAACCCTCCATCCGCTACACACCAAACGACAGCCGCACTGCCTATTCCTATTATTCAGGAATCATTAAACGTCGCATAGCCACCAATCACTATGTGACCTTATAATATAATGTGGCTCAGCCACCGATCACTATGTGACCTAACATTTGAATTTGTGGTTTAACCACCGATCACCAAGTGACCTATCATGCACTTCCCCTTCATTATCATAATCCCACCCCATGCATACACACATGAAAAATTGAAACATCATACCATCTTCAAGAAAACAGGCTTTCATATATATATATATATATATATATATATATCAATACACATAGAGATTTCTATGATTACGTACCTGGCATCCTCTGCCTAACCCTTTTAGGGTTTTATTCGACTGTCTACACAGCTTCTTTTTGGCTTTTAGCCCATAACATATATTTAGCACAGATTAATATACAGCCTTTTTCCGGCTTCTAGCCCATAACATATATTTAGTACAAATTAATTAGTGTGCTAGAGATCTACACACCTGATTACCGTTAGAACGAGACTTTTTAAGCCAACGCTATCCGTAGCCAACACCACCGCTATCTGCCTAAGGTGTTGTTCAGAAGCCAATAACGAAACATTAGGTTAAGGCACAACTAACGAAAAGAAAACAGTTGATCATCTTAAGGAGAATTGAAATCCTTACCTTGAAATCTCGAAAAGTGATATGAGATTCAGGGACTAGTGTTTCCAGCTTTTAGATCTAAGAGGTATATTTCAATTCCCGAATGTCGCCCAACAAGAAAATACATAGAACCATTAAACCATTAGCTTTTCGGCTTTGTCTTCCAAAAACCGAAAGAGATAGTGAAGAGATAGGGATATCGGCACTCACCTTAACACAAAGAATTCGACTACCCCTTAAAGATTCCGGCTTTTTGAGAAGATCAAGAAGAGAAGATAATAAGAAGAAATCCAAGTAGTTTCTGGCTTTTAGTTGAAGAAATTGGCAAGAAGAATAGGGAGTATTCGGCTATGGAGATGAGAAGAGAGTTCAGGGTTTCGGCTTTTGAAAGAAAAGATGTTGAGAAGATTGGGAGGTTTCGGCTTTTGAAGAAATCAAAAGAAAAGAAATTGCAGAGGAAGACTGAGAATTTCGGCACAAAGAATGAATAAAAGAGTAGGGTTCAAATGCCAGAATTGATGAGCTATCCCCCCTATTTATAGAGATTTCGGCACTTACCTGTCAAAAACCGAAAGTGCCCTTCCTGATAACTAAAAATTTAGCAAATAAAAAGGGAACATTCGACACCTCTTTTCCATGAAGAAACCGATTTCTTCACTCCTCTAGGTGATGGAATTTCGGCCAACACCTAGCCTTGCAGATAGCTCCTATCTTTTATCCTTTTTATCTTCCATATTATCAACTATAATATCTACATTATCCTATTCACATAAATCCTCCTATTTTTGAGCCTTGTTGCCATCCACTCCACCTAACCCTAATGCCGAAAATTAGCTAACTTAAATTAAAAGATTTGGGCTCCATGAAACTTAAATTTGGGCCCCTTATTCCCTTGTGTGGTGTCACCCCCTTGCTCCCTAAGTGGCGCCACTGACCCCTGGGCCACAAGCCTACTTTGGTATTTTAAACACATATACTACCTTTTAAACCTTATAGTGCCCAAACAGATAATTTAACCAAGGCCTCTGCCTAAGCATGAGCCCAATTTGGACCCCTAACACTTAAATTAACACATTAAACATATCCCCACACTAAACGCATAGGCCCAATAATTCAGGATGTTACAAGAAGACTTTGAGAACAGAGAAATAGTGATTTACCATGGGACATTGCAACCATACCACCAATACAACAGCAAAACGTTCATAACCTATTGTTGCCTCAAAACGATCACATCCACAATAGAACCATATGGGATTGTGTAATACCTATTCTGGATAATTTACAACCAGGGGTTGTTAGACCAGCAATTCAAGCTGGGAACTTTAAACAAAAGCCAGTGATGTTTCAAATGCTGAGCTCCAATGGCCAATATGTTGGACTTCCACATAAAGATACGAGAGAACATCTTAAATCATTTTTATTAATCTATGCATCCTTTAGTCAACAAGGTGTTCTTGATGGTGCCTTAAGGATGCAATTATTTCCCTATTGCTTACAAGGGAGAGCTCACACATGGTTTCTTGGGCTACCTGCTGCATCAAGTACTTCTTGGAATACTCTAGCCACGCAATTTATTTTGTGATTTAACCCGCCGACAATGAATGCTCGTCTTCGAAATGATATTACTGCTTACCATCAGCTAGATGATGAAAATCTCCATAGCACATGGAAACGTTATAAATCTTTGCTTCTACATTGTCCCATGCACAACATTCAACCAAAAACAAAAGTTGAGATTTTTTAGAATGGTCTGAATTCACATGCAAGGAATCTTGTCGACGCATCAGCCAATGGACCGCTATTGGATTTTACTTACAATAATGTTGTTAGAATTCTTGAGAGAATTGCTCAAAATGATTATCAATATCCCATCTCTAGAGCTGCACAAGCAAAGATGAACCCAGGAGTTATTGAATTGGATGCAATATTCGTGCTAAGTGTCCAAGTATCTTCACTCACAAACATGATTAAAAATATGCAAGGGATGAGTGACGTTGCATCTATACAGGTTGCTCAACAATTGGATATTCCTATTTTTTGTTGTGAAATTTGTGGTGACAACCATAGTTATAAAGGTTGTCTGCAACATGAAGAAAATGCATGTAATGTTTGTAACAATTCTCATGGAAATTCTTACAACAACTCTGCACGCAACCAACAATTTTGGGGAACTCAGAGTGTTGGATAAAATGCTGCGACATTCAGATATGGGAATGCATCTACTCAGGGCAACTATAATCCTAGACAAGGGAATTATACTCAACAATAGCAGAATTACAATCAGCATCCTCAGATGTATCCACAATAAGTTCAGACACAATCACATAAAAATCAGATGCAACCACAACATTTTCCGATGATGGATCAGAATATCCAAGGACAATGACAACAACAATATACACAAACTTTTACTTCTGACCCATTGGTTGCTCTTGAGGAATTAATGCGGGAGCATATGACGCATATGGAAGCTATTGTACAAGGAAATTCATCTTCCATTCGAGCATTAGAGGCCCAATTGGGACAACTTACTTCAAATCTGAATAGTCGACCACAAGGTTCATTACCTAGCAACACCGAAAATCCCAATCCTAGAGAAAAAGAGCACTGTAAAGCTATCACTCTTAGGAGTGGTAAACAAACCAGTGAGCCAGTTATAGATTCCTCTGTAGCATCCTCAGATATAGGTGACATAAGCCTTGATGGGAAGGTTGATTCTAAAGAGCTTGTTGATGTACCAGACAAAGAAGTACCGCAAACTATCACTCACATGCCTTATATTTGACCCTCAAACTTATGGACGCAACCAAAAGCATCGCCGCAACCAAATGTACTTCCACTTGTACCTTTTCCACAAAGATTCAAGAGGAATGAAAATGATAATTAGTATCATCAGTTTTTGGATACACTAAAACAACTACAAATCAACATTCCTTTCGTGGATGCTCTAGTACAAATTCCGAGTTATGGGAAATTTATGAAAGACCTCTTGTCCAAGAAGAAAAAACTCACTCACATTGAAACTATTGCACTCACAGAAGGCTGTAGTGTTGTCTTGACAAACAAGTTGCCCCCTAAATTAAAATATCATGGAAGACTTGAGCTGCAGATCAGTATGCTCTCATGAGCGATAAAATTGGTATGCCCTCACGAGTTGTGTTGTATCCGCAACACATGCAGGACCTCAACCAAATCATGTGACCCTAACGACATGTCATTTGTATCCTACGGGTTCCTAAGGTTCAAACGCGAATCGAGATTTGTTGAACTTCGTTGGATATGTAACCATGTAAATTTATAACAATTCACAATTCATAATGATTCAATATAAATCATATAAACACAATTTAATCACACGAACTTACCTTGACGAGTATACGTATACGGAGGCGTTTAATCCGAGACTTTCTCTTTGCTCCTATCTAACTCCGTGCGAGGTCTAACTGGATCTATATGGAAAAATTTAACTCAATTCAATATATAATTCAGTCAATTTAACCCAAAACATATTTTTGGCAAAATTACCATTTTACCCCTATACTTTTAATTTATTTGCAATTTAAACCCGAGGCTCAGAAAATAAAATTCATACAATTTTACCTTTACCCAAGCTTAGTCGAATATCTTATACACTTATAGCTGCCCACACATTTCACTAATTAACAAATTATACCATGTAATATTTACTAGTTTTTCAATTTAGTCCCTATTTGACAATTTCACCAAAAATCCTTTTACAAAAGTTGTTTAACTAACAACAACCATCCATTTTCTAACATCAAACTTCAAAACTCATGTACATGAATCAATGATAAATCCCAAATAGTTTAACAATTTCATGAAATAGTCCTTGGGCCAGCTAGATTAAGCTACAACGATCCCAAAAACATGGAAATCCTTAAAAACGGGACAAAATACATGCCAATTAGACAAGAATGAGATTGTCGAAAGCTTGAGCACAAAAAATGGCTTCCTAGGCCCTAACTTTCAATTGCAAGATATGAAAATAAAGATGATACATAGTTTTTATATTATATTAATCATTAATTACCAATTTACTTAATTAACCTTTAAAAACTTTCAAATTTACACAATTACCAAGCCATGTACATCCACTAACAACTATAATGGTTTAATTACCGTCTAAGGACTTCCACTTTAAAGTTCTATAGCTATTTAATACATCTAGCTATTAGAACTCAACTTTTACACTTTACATTATTTAGACCTTTTTATCAAATTGAGCATGTAAACGGTAAAATTTCTTAACGAAATTTTTATACTGTATTACTATCATGTTGTAGATAATAAAATAATAATAAAATAATTTTTTTGACCACAAATTTGTGGTCCTGAAACCACTGTTCTGATTTCACTGAAAATAGGATGTTCCATTAATCCTTGGGTTAATATTTCTAGGCTATTAATCCATGTTTGATGTGCTTAAATAAAATGAGGAATAGACCCTATTTAAGAGTAGATCTAGCATAACTGAGTGGAGTTGCATTCAATCCTAGAAATAGGATGACATAAATTTATTGGGTTAGAGTCAAATCTAATAAGGTAATCCATAGAACAAGTTAATGCGATGATAGGGTTTTAATTAGAAAGAAATTTCAGTTAATCAACCTAGAGCCAGTTGCTCTAAGTCTTAAGAGAGATATTAGCATAATTTAGGGATTTCTACGGATCAAGATATTAAGTGAAAAAAATGTTTAATTTAGATTTATAATGACAGAAGTAGTCTATGTAACATCCAATTTTTAGTGAAATCAGAATAGTGGTTTCGGGACCACAGATCCGGCCCAAACTTAATTCATTTTTATATTATTATATGGTTTGTTATATGGTAGATATGTCCTGTGGAAATTTTGATACGAAAATATTATCGATTTAATGCTTAATTACGAGGACTAAATCGTATAAAATGTGAAAGTTGAATTCTAGTAGCTATAAGGATCAAATAGCTATGGAATTCAAACCTAGAGGTCCTTATATGGTAATTAGACCATTAAGAAAAGTATGTAGATTTTTCATGGTGATTCATCCATGGAATTATAGAAAAAGGTCAAGGACTAAATTGGAAATAGCAAAAATTTAATTAATTAAAAGATGATAAAAAGAAAATATCATCTTATTTTGTCATCTTCAACCTTAAAAATACATGGAAATGCTAGGAGAGAGAAAACGAACTTTCAAGGCTTAATTGGGTCAGTTCTCTTGTCCCATTTTTAGTAATTTCGGTATTTTTGAAACCGGGATAAATTAATCTCTTTATTTGAAGGATTAATTTGAAAAGTTATCAAGGTATGAAAATGGGTCATGGATGTATATGCTGTAAATTAGAAATTTATGGTAGAAAATGAAAGATTATTGATAGAAAAGCAACTTTTACAAAGTGATTTATGATGAAAACATGACTTATGGACTAAAATGAAAATTTACAAAATTTGATGAAAAATTCAAAAATTTTATGAATACATGTGCTGGAAAATTTGTAATGGGGCTTTGGCTAGGCTTGGAATAGGGAGTAATTTGGACAAGTTTTATTTTCTGGGCCTAGGGACAAAATATGAATTTATGTAAAATTTAGGGGCAAAATGGTAATTTTGCCTAGGATGTAAATTGAGTCCATTTAAATATGAAATGTATGAAATTGATAGTTAAATTCATTTATATAGATCCGGACAACACTAATTCAATGTTAGATCGAGGAAAAGAAAAGGTTTCGGATTAGTAGATTTCTAACACGAACAGTGTCGAGGTAAGTTCGTGTAACTTAATCGGGCATGAGATTATGTTAATTGAATGTTGTGTTGTATGTAATGTGATTTATATTGATGTGCTTACTCGTATCCTATGATGGAAAATTGATATATGCTTGAAATGTGAAAAAGGGTTAAGTCCCAATTAAATATTGGATTCTGATGATTATATGTGCTTACCGGAAATTAATAAGGTCATGCATTTGTTGCGGACGGGATTTAGCTCGGAGGAGTAATCCCATTGGCCTTGTTATAGAAAGGATTAAGCCCGGACGGGTAATCTCGATATAATACATCTCGAGCATACGTTATGATTAGGGTTTAGCCGGGACTGGTAATTCTAATCGAGCTCTTTTGAGCTTACGTTATATAAAGGATATAGCCTGGACTGGTAATCTTGTTATACGATATGTGGCTCGAGAGAGTGTTTCTTGGTTAAGTGCCCTAGTGGGTACCCTTGAATAAGAAATTGACGGATTATTGAATCGTACACTATAAGTGTACTACTTAAGCATCCATCCGAATTCAATGATTCGACGGACATAAAACTATGACATCACATGAAAATCTTGAGTTGATATGATAATGACTTGAAAGAATGTTGCTTGATGAGCTAATGTACGTTACTTGATTGATATGAAGATTTTGGTGACTAACATGCTTGACTGAATGTATGTGAATATGCAATTTAGCCAAATGGATGGAAACATAACATTTTATGCCTAGATTTTAATAAACAAGATTTGTATGTTTATTTTTCGTTATACAAACTTACTAAGCATGTAATGCTTACTCCGTTTATTTTTCCCCTGTTTTATAGTGCTCAGAATCTTGCAAGGGTTGGAGATCATTGGAGCATCGCCACACTATCAACTAATCATTTTGGGTATACTTAGTAGAAATCATATTGGTATAATGGCATGTATAGGAAAATTTGGTCAACAGTGGCTTGAAACGTTATTTTGTAACCTAGCCATTGGAATGGCTAGTAATGGTTCATTTTGGTATGACTAGATAGATTATTATGATATATTCATATACATGTGTCATGTTAAGAATGCGTGATCAATGTTGTGAATGCCTATGTTATTCCAAGGTAAGTCTATAAATACTTATGCATGTAGTGATATGCCATGTTGAATGATAGAAATTGCCCAATTTGAATGCTTGAATTGGTTGGTATTGGATGTGTGTTTCAAGTGCAGGTTTTGGGTGAAATTTTGGGTGAGAAATGAAGCTAGAAATGGCTTCATTTTTTCCACACGGGTAGACACACGGACATTTGTCTTGACTGGTAACACGGGCATGTAGTTAGGCCATGTGTCCCCTACACCTTAATTTTGAGAAACATAATGCTTAGAATTGGGTACACAAGCAAAGACACGGGTGTGTGTCTCAACCGTGTGTGCCACACGGCCTAGAGCACAGGCGTGTGTCTTGGCCGTGTAAAACCTGCACCTAATTCAGATTAATTTAATTAACCACGCGGCCTAGTACACAGGCGTGTGGCATGGCCGTGTGATGCAAGTCAGAGAGCAACCTAAATCGAACACGACCTGAAACACGGGCGTGTTCCAAGGTCACACGGGCGTGTCCCTTGGACCACACGTGCGTGTGAGTCCTGCACCTTAGAAACATTTTATAATTTTGTGAAAAATTCTTAGAGGTTTCAATTAAGTCTTAATTCTATTCTAATGCTCGTATTGGGCCACGAGGGCTCGATCAAGTGACATTATGAATGATCTCGGTAAATAAATAGTAAATTTACGTAGTTTAATAGACAAATGTTCTGAATATTCTGGCAATGCTTCAAAACCCTATTCTGGCGATGGGTATGGGTTAAGGGTGTTACATTTAGTGGTATCAAAGCTACGATTTAGTCGATTCTCAGATTTGACTAGCAAACACGAGTTTAGCTATACATGCCATTATATAAATTGTGATAGTGTGATGACTCTTGATGATTTTAAATGTGTTTTCCATATTGCAAAGTCATCCAACCGAGCTAGAGCTAAATCCAAGGAAGCTAAGAGCAATGCTTTAACTTTAGTACAAAGAGTTGTGTCTGCGTCTGGTAATGAAAGGCCCTTTTCTTAGGGCCAAAGTGAGGAGGAAAAACAAGCCTTCTTTGAAATGATGAATGAATGGTTTACACAGTACTTGAGAAGAAACCCTACTGTACAACGACCTCCCCCACCTGCTCCCCAACAGATTCCTGAGGTACCATAGGGTGTTGAACCTGTTAGAATTGGTAAGCCTACGATACATAAAATCCACAAGCATGGGGCGGAAGAATATGGAACTACCGCAGTTGATGATCCGGAAAGGGCTGAGTTTTGGCTAGAAAATACCATCTGAGTTTTTGATGAACTATCCTACACACCTGCTGAATGTCTAAAATGTGCGGTATCTCTACTGAAAGATACAACTTATCATTGATGGAATACCATAACTTCAGTAGTACCAAGGGAGAATGTCACATGGGAATTTTTTGCAAGCTGAATTTAAGAAAAATTATGTGAGTCAGAGATTTATCGATCAGAGAAAGAAAGAGTTTTTAGAGCTCAAACAAGGAAACATGACTGTATCCAAGTATGAATGGGAATTTGTTCAGTTGAGCAAGTATGCTAGAGAATATGTTTAAACTGAGGCTGAAATTTGTAAACGATTTGAAGAGGGCCTAAATGAAGATATCAAGTTATTGATTGAAATTCTTGAAAAAAGGGAATTTATCGTGTTAGTCGATCAAGCCCACAAAGCTGAGGAACTGAGTAAGGAAAAGAAACAAGCCGAAAGAGAGGCTCGGGTTTCAGGAAAATTAACTATGAGTAAGTCACAATCATTTGTTTCTAAGAAATTAAAAAGGAATTATGGTCGTGTTACTACCTCTACGGGGTATTCTAGAAGAGAGCGGGGCTCTCAACGTTCTATCCCGAGGTGTTCATCTCCATCTGTGACCAGTATGGGTAGTGTTGGTAATCCCAAACCAAAATGTAAACATTGTACCAAATTTCATCATAGGGAATGTCGGTCTAGAAGTAGAGCTTGTTTCGGATGTGGTTCGCTTGCCATTTTCTCAAGGACTGTCCCAAAAGAGCCGAAAAAGAAATAGAACCAGCTCCAAAGCTAAGTAATCCTATTGCAATAGGCAGACCACCCCGTCACCCCGGTAATGTTAGTGGTAGTCGAGGTACAACCAAGGATACAACAGTTAGATCTGAGGCACAAGCACCTGCAAGGACATATGTTATTCGTGCTAGAGAATATGCCTCTGCACCAAACGTCATTACCAGTACATTTTCTCTACTTGATACTGATATTAGGATACGATCCCGGCTCCGTGAATTGAATCCAAGTCGTAAGATTGCCTGATCGTTAAACAAGAAGGTTTCGTTCGGATTCGGAAAGGTTTAGAAAATTCAGTTTTAAGAGGGAGGTAGACAAGGAAGGGCTCAATAGAAGGATGGCTCTCGGATTAAGGCACTCTCGGTTATGAAATAAATGGATAAGTTGGATTATGGATAATCGAAAATCTTAAGGGCAAGAATAAACCAAACTTCGGATGAAGGTTGACCCGAGACTTATAAGACTTTAAGTTAATTCGAAAACGAATTATGAGACCTCGACCCACTATCTAGAGAGATAGGAACCTCGGTATAAAATTTCGAACGCCACACGATAACGTGATAAGTTCAGTTACGCAAAGAAACTATTGACGCCACTACCTAGATAGATAAGTCAACGAATCTTTGGACAAAATTTGAGAGAAAATTTCTCAACAAATTCAAGGGTAATACATTTCAATTTCAAAAAGAAAAGTGTCTACAAAATGAAAATAAACCAACTATTTATAGGAACTTAAAAATCTCATGAATAGCAATATTAAGCTCCTACTTGCAATATTGAATCTTTATGCCGTCCAACATTCCCACCATTGCCTCCATTTTGTTTATTTAATTCAAAGCCAAGGCTCCTATTTGTTTATGCTTGCATTATCCTTTTGAAAAAAAATTCCCACATTTGGCATGTGTTGCCGTCCACCATAGTCTTCATGAAGTGGCCTTCCATTATGCACATGGGGTTTTTTAATTTGTTTATTAATAGTGTGTGCCGCCCATGCATCCATTATATCCCACTCAATTTTGATTTAAAATTTACAAGGCAACATAAGATTCCAAAGCAATGTACATGGTTTGTGCTCTCCATCTTCTCCAATTATTTTATTCTAAAAGTTGCCCTTTAATTTTCCACCCCATAATGCCGTCCATTTACCTCAACTCTAATTTATTTTGCTTGGCCATTCAACATGAATTATGAAACCATGCTTTGATTTATTTATTCCATCTTGTGCCTTTCTCCTTCATGTACATTAATTAGATCTTGCTTGCTCTCCATGAGTAATTCGACTAGCAACATAATGAAAAACATGCACATTTATTCAAAATTAATTCTACTTAAAACTTGAAATAAAATGCGACAAATTAATTTAGGCTTAGATAAATTAAATCTAATCACTAAATTAATCATTTTAGACACATTTAATTTATTAGGATGTATTAACGTGCTGTAGAAATAAAAAATAAAAATAAATAAAACGACGCAATTTATTTAAAACATTAAATTAAAAAACAATGTAGCTCATTGATCTAAGTTTGAGCTAGCTGAATGTGAAGGATATTGCATGGCTTGCTCGATTGATCATTCCCAAAATGTTCAATCATGGCATTACTCCAGATTTTGCTTATGAGAACCGTCATTTCCTCCTTAAGCCTTTTAGCACGAACCGTGATAGGCCCCTTTGGTAGCTCCAAGGGATCTTCAGTAGCTTTAGTGGGTGCCCGAGCCGCGGTCGTATCATCCCCTCCCCCTTCGAAACGACTTGTCCTCAAGTTGTCACCTACATCATATGGAGATAAATCAGACACATTAAAACTAGCGCTCACGCTATACTCACCGGGGAGATCGATTTTATAAGAATTATCGTTGATCCTCTCCAAGACTTGAAAAAGACCATCACCTCTTGGCATCAGTTTGGATTTTCGTTGGGCTGGGAATCTTTCTTTCCTCATGTGCACCCACACCTAATCTCCCGGCTCAAAGGTAATTTTCTTGCGCCCTTTATTAGCCTTCTGCTCATATTGTTTGGTTCGTTCTTCGATATTCCTACGCACCTTCTCATGTAAGTCTTTCATAAACTCAGCCTTCCTTTTCACATCTGCATTCACAAATTGTTCATTAGGTAGTGGAATTAAATCTAGAGGTGTTAAAGGATTGAACCCATAAACAATTTCAAAAGGAGAGTGTTGAGTAGCCGAATGGGTAGAACGATTATAAGCGAATTCAATGTGCGGTAGGAATTCCTCCCACGACTTAAGATTCTTTCGGATTATAGCACGCAACAACGTAGACAAGATTTGATTCACTACTTTTGTTTCCCTGACCGTCTGAGGATGGCAAGTAGTTGAAAACAGCAGCTTTGTGCCAATCTTTCCCCAAAGCGTTCTCCAAAAATGGCTCAGGAACTTAGTGTCTCGATCAGAAATAATAGTCCTCGGTACCCCATGCAAACGTACAACCTCCCTAAAAAATAGGTTGGCAACATGTAAAGCATCATCATTTTTGTTACATGCAATGAAGTGTGCCATTTTCAAAAACCTATCCACAATAACGAAGATTGAGTCTTTGCCATCCTTGGTTCTAGGAAGACCTAGAACAAAGTCCATCGAGATGTCGATCCAAGGTCCTTCCGGGATAGGCAACGGAGTGTATAATCCGTGAGGTTGAACCTTCGATTTGGCCTTCTTGCAAGTGATGCACCGTTCGCACACTCGCTCCACTTCTCGTTTCATTTTTGGACAATAGAAGTGTTCGCGCAACGTTGCCATTGTTTTTGCTATGCCGAAATGGCCCATGAGGCCTCCACTGTGTGCCTCATTCACCAAAACGTTTCGGATGGATCCTTGAGAGATACAGAGCTTGCCTTCTCAAAACAGGTAATCATTGCTACGACAAAATTTATCACAAGAACCAGATTCGCAAGCTTTGTACATTTCAGCAAAATTAGGGTCAGTAGCATAGTATTTTTTTAAATACGCAAATCCCATCAATTTTGTTTCTAATGAATTGAAAAGAGCATACCTCCTAGATAATGCGTCCGCCACCACATTTTCTTTACCCTTCTTATATTTGATCACGTACGGAAACGATTCGAGGAACTCCATCCATTTGGCATGTCGTTTGTTTAGTTTATGTTGGCCCTTTAAATGCTTCAATGCCTCGTGATCGGTATGGATGACGAATTCCTTTGGCCACAAGTAATGTTGCCACGTTTCCAAAGCCCGAATCAACACGTACATCTCCTTATCGTAAGTGGGGTAGTTAAGTGTCGCCCTATTCAACTTTTCACTAAAGTACACTACTGGGTGTCCCTCTTGTATAAGTACGGCTCCAATGCCTAGGCTCGAGGCATCACACTCGATTTCAAATGTTTTCTGGAAATCTGGCAAAACAAGTAATGGAGCATTAGTTAATAGATCTTTAATGGAGTTAAAGGCATGTTCTTGTTCATCATTCCAGTAGAAGGCAGAGTTTTTCTTAATAACACTAGTTAACGGAGCAGCAACGGTGCTAAAGTTTTGTACGAAACGCCTATAGAAACTCGCCAAGCCGTCGAAGCTTCGAACTTGGTTGATGCTAGTAGGTCTCGGCCATTCACGGATTGCCTTAACCTTCTCTTGGTCCACTTCAAGCCCCTTTGCGCTAACAACAAAACCTAAGAAAACAACCTGATTGGAACAGAAAGTGCATTTCTCAAGGTTAGCGTATAATGTTTCCTTACGCAAAACTTCAAGTATGGCTCGCAAATGGTTTATGTGATCTTTCAACGATCTGCTATAAATAAGAATGTCGTCAAAATAAACAACACAAAATTTTTCGATAAAAGCTCGCAAAACACAATTCATTAACCGCATAAATGTACTGCGTGCATTAGTTAAGCCGAATGGCATAACCAACCACTCATACAAACCGTGCTTGGTTTTAAAAGCTGTTTTCCACTCATCTCCTTCCTGCATCCGGATCTGATGATATCCGCTCTTGAGGTCAATCTTGGAGAAGAGTTGTGCTCCATTGAGTTCGTCTAACATGTCATCTAGGTGCGGAATGGGGTGTCTATACTTGATGGTGATCTTATTGACCGCTCGACAATCCACACACATACGCCAAGTACCATATTTCTTCGGTACTAGAAGCACAGGAACAGCGCACGGACTTAGACTTTCCTGAATATAGCCTTTGGCCATCAACTCAGCCACTTGTCGTTGCAACTCTTTGGTTTCTTCAGGGTTGCTTCGGTATGCTGGGCGATTTGGTATTGTGGCTCCGGGAACGAAGTCAATCTGGTGCTCGATCCCTCGAATAGACGGTAGGCCACTAGGGATGTCGTCCGGAAATACATCTTCAAAATCCTGCAATAAAGATATAATCGAAGATGGAAGTGAAGCATCTAGTTCATTAGTATTAAGGAAATTCTCCTTATACATAAGAACTACCATTGGTTGCTGAAGCAACAACATTTTTTGAATCTCTCGTGCTTTTGCATACACATTCAATTTTGCAATCCCCTCCTCACCTCATTTTTCTTGTTCTTTACTCACTTTTTGCTCACTCCCTTTGTTTTTACCTCTTGCTTTTATTTCTCCTTTTTCCTCTCTCTTTGTTTGTTCGTTTGCTTTCATTCGTTGAACAGAACTTTTCAAGCGTACTTGGTCCTCGTACACTTGTTTGGGAGACATTGGTGCTAGAGTCACACTTTTGCCACGATGTTGGAAGGTATAGCGATTTGTATAACCGTCATGGATGGCTCGTCGATCGAATTGCCATGGTCTTCCCAAAAGTAAGTGGCTCGCATGCGTTGTGACCACATCGCAAACAACTTCGTCACTATACTTGCAAATGGAAAAAGGGATGACAGCTTGCTTGGTGACTCTCAATTCGCCTCCGTTGTTCAGCCAATGTAATTTGTAAGGCTGAGGGTGTTTTGTCGTTGGCAAGTCCAACTTTTCAATAAGCATGCTGCTAACTACATTTGTACAGCTACCTCCATTGATGATCATGCTGCATACTTTGCCTTGAATATGACATCTTGAATGGAAGATGTTTTCTCGTTGTAGTTCATCTTCGGTACTTTGAATACTCAAACTACGTCTTACCACGAATAACTCACCTTCAACGGCAAATTCAAGTTCTTCTTCATTCTCTTCTTTGGTGGGTGCGTCGTATTCAATCTCTTCTTTGTCACCTGATTCAATCTCACCACCGGGTTTCATGATCATCACCCGCCGATTTGGGCATTGACTGGCTATATGGCCCCTACCGAGACACTTAAAACACTTGATGTCTCTAGCAGAATTATGTTCGGCCTCATTGTTAGGTTTGCTTGTTTCCCCACTTGGCTTGTTAATCTTAAGGTTTGTAACGTTTTCTCGTGCTCGAAAGGGGATCTCCTTCTTACCAGCTCCTTGATTCCACTTTTGAGTAGGAGTGGAGTTTGGGTAGACACCGCGAGCGGGGCCTTTCCTTTTGAGCTGCTCCTCCACTTTGATGGCCATGTGCACCATCTCTTCGATCTCAACGTAGTGCTGGAGTTCAACTACGTTAGCAATATCTTTGTTTAATCCAGCCAAAAATCTCGCCATGGTTGCTTCACGGTCTTCTTTGATGTTGGCTCGGATCATGGCTATCTCCAGTTCTTTGTAATAATCATCTACACTCCAACTGCCTTGAGTGAGATGTTGTAACTTTTGGTACAGTTCTCGATGATAGTATGCTGGAATGAACCTCTTACGTATCAATGCTTTCATTTCGGTCCAAGTGTTAACAGGTCGCTCTCCGTTCCTTCTCCGACTAGTGGTTAGTTGATCCCACCAGACCATTGCGTAGTCAGAGAATTCAATGGCCGCTATCTTTACCTTCTTGTTTTCTGAGTAGTTGTAACACTCAAAGACTAACTCAATCTTCTTTTACCATTCTAAGTACAACTCCGGGTCGATTTTGCCTTGAAATGGGGGTATGGACAATTTGAGGTTCTTCAAATCATCATCTACTCGACCTCGATCTCATTGGCCTCTCCGTCGTCCATTATGATTGGACCCATGTTCACTTTCGGCTTCACTTGGTTCGGACCATTCTTCTTCGGGTACTCGTTGCCTTCCACGTCGCCTTGGTGGGCTTTGAGGAGTTCTTCCTCGACGGGCTCGCTCTTCGACTTGGTCGAGCCTTTCTTGGATTGACTCGAGTTTAGGGTCAAACAATCGCTCTACTTCACGTAACAAGGCTTGGTGATTGAGATCAGGTATATTTCTAGCATGTTGTCTATCCATTCTCTCGGCCATGTTGCGTTACGGACTTCGGGACATGGTTTAAATTTAATCCTCACTACAAATCCTCTCGATCACTCGGAAAGAAAAGAATAAATGTCATTCACACTCGTGTTTGTACTCTATTTCAGCTTTTACCTCCACTCTATTGTGCTCACACACTCTTGCCTTTTTTTTTTGCTCGTTTCTTCTCTCGTGACCAGATCTACTAGGTTAACGGGTCGGTTTCAAGATTAGTTAATAGAGGCTTGGTGTTGGGTATCGGGTAGGCTAAAAGAAAGGACAAATGGAGTAAGGATGGCTGGCGTTGGGTGAAAAGAGAAAATACCAATTGATGGTAGAAAAAAAAATTGAAGATCGGGTAGAAATATGAAAGTAAAGCAAAACTTGCAAACTTCACACTTTTTTTTTTGAATTCTCTCTTTTTTTTTTACTCGAATTTTTTTATAACTTCAATTTTTTTTTTTTTGAATTTTCGTATCTCTTTTTTTTACAACACCAAATGCACTATATGTGAATTACAAAGAAAGAAAGAAATGAAAATAAATTAAATCGAAACTTTGAATTTTTTTTATTTTTTATTTTACTTCGTAATTTTTTTTAAAATACGTACCTAATTTGGGTTTGCTTCGAACGTTCGAGCTTCTCGTTTAATTAGCTCTGATACCAGATGATACGATCCCAGTTCCGTGAATTGAATCCGAGTCGTAAGATTGCCCGATCGTTAAACAAGAAGGTTTCGTTCAGATTCGGAAAGGTTTAGAAAATTTGGTTTTAAGAGGGAGGTAGACAAGGAAGGGCTCGATAGAAGGATAGCTCTCGGATTAAGGCACTCTCGGTTATGAAATAAATGGATAAGTCGGATTATGGATAATCAAAAAACTTAAGGTCAAGAATGAACCAAACTTCGGATGAAGGTTGACCCGAGACTTATAAGACTTTAAGTTAATTCGAAAAGGAATTATGAGACCTCGACCCACTATCTAGAGAGATAGGAACCTCGGTATAAAATTTTGAACGCTACACGATAACGTGATAAGTTCGGTTAAGCAAAGAAACTATTGACGCCACTACCTAGATAGATAAGTCAACGAATCTTTGGACGAAATTTGAGAGAAAATTTCTCAACAAATTCAAGGGTAATACATTCCAATTTCAAAAATAAAAGTGTCTACAAAATGAAAATAAACCAACTCTTTATAGGAACTTAAAAATCTCATGAATAGCAATATTAAGCTCCTACTTGCAATATTGAATCTTTGTGCCGTCCAACATTCCCACCATTGCCTCCATTTTGTTTATTTAATTCAAAGCCAAGGCTCCCATTTGTTTATGCTTGCATTATCCTTTTTAAAAAAAAATTCCCACATTTGGCATGTGTTGCCGTCCACCATAGTCTTCATGAAGTGGCCTTCCATTATGCACATGGGTTTTTTTAATTTGTTTATTAATAGTGTGTGCCGTCCATGCATCCATTAGATCCCACTCAATTTTGATTTAAAATTTACAAGGCAACATAAGATTTCAAAGCAATGCACATGGTTTGTGCTCTCCATCTTCTCCAATTATTTTATTCTAAAAGTTGCCCTTTAATTTTCCACCCCATAATGCCGTCCATTTACCTCAACTCCAATTTATTTTGCTTGGCCATTCAACATGAATTATGAAACCATGCTTTGATTTATTTATTCCATCTTGTGTCCTTCTCCTTCATGTACATTAATTCGATCTTGCTTGCTCTCCATGAGTAATACGACTAGCAACATAATTAAAAACCTGCACATTTATTCAAAATTAGTTCTACTTAAAACATGAAATAAAATGCGACAAATTAATTTAGGCTTAGATAAATTAAATCTAATCACTAAATTAATTATTTTAGACACATTTAATTTATTAGGATGTATTAACGTGCTGTAGAAATAAAAAATAAAAATAAATAAAATGACGCAATTTATTTAAAACATTAAATTAAAAAGCAATGTAGCTCATTGATCTAAGTTTGAGCTAGCTGAACGTGAAGGATATTGCATGGCTTGCTCGATTCATCATTCCGAAAATGTTCAGTCATGGCATTACTCCAAATTTTGCTTATGAGAACCGTCACTTCCTCCTTAAGCCTTTTAGCATGAGCACGAGTGATAGGCCCCTTTGGTAGCTCCAAGGGATCTTCAGTAGCTTTAGTGGGTGCCCGAGCCACGGTCGTATCATATTACTACATTGATTGATCCTGGTTCCACACATTCATACATATACACGAACTTAGTTATTGTTAAAAATTTACCTGTTGAATTCACTAAACTTGTGGTTAAAGTTTCAAACCCCCTAGGCCAGTGTGTTATGGTGGATAAAGTTTGTAAGAACTGTCCATTGATGGTAAAATGTTATTGCTTTTCGGCTGACTTAATGTTATTGCCATTTGATGAATTTGATGTGATTTTGGGAATGGATTGGTTAACTCGATATGGTGCAATGGTAAATTGTAAGCAGAAATATATTGTATTGAAATGTGAGAATAATGAATTGCTTCATGTTGAGTCTGATAAACTGGATGGATTACCTCATGTGATTTCAGTAATAACGGCACAGAAATATGTCCAAAAGGGTTATGATGCTTACCTTGCATATGTGTTGGATACCAAAGTGTCTAAATCAAAGATTCAATCAGTACCAGTAGTATGTGAATTTTCTGATGTATTCCCAGAAGAAATACCTGGTTTACCACCGAATAGAAAAGTGAAATTCTCTATAGATCTCATTCTGGGAATGACACGATATCTATAGCCCCTTATGGAATAGCTTCTACAAAATTGAAAGAGTTAAAAGTACAATTACAGGAGTTGATTGACAGAGGTTTTCCTTAATCTAGTTTCTCACCTTGGGGTGCGTCGGTCCTATTTGTAAAGAAGAAGGATGAATCGTTGAGGCTATGTATTGATTATAGACAGCTCAAAAAAGTCACAATAAAGAACAAGTATCCATTGCGTCGTATTGATGACTTATTTGACCAATTGAAATGTGCCACTATATTTTTGAAGATTGATTTCTGTTCTAGTTATTTCAATTACGAGTAAAAGAATCTGATGTGCCTAAGACAGCTTTTAGAACCAGGTATGGACACTATGAGTTTTTTGTGATGCCATTCGACTTGACAAATGCACCTGCAGTGTTTATGGATTTGATGAACAAGATTTTCAATCCGTATTTGGACAGGTTTGTGGTGGTATTTATAGATGATATTTTGGTTTACTCTCGAGATGAAAATGAACATGCTGAGCATTTGAAATTTGTGTTGCAAACCCTGAGAGAGAAACAATTGTATGCCAAATTCAATAAATGTGAATTTTGGCTAAGGGAAGTTAGTTTTCTTGGGTATATAGTATCTGCTGAAGGTGTCAGAGTAGACCCGAATAAAATTTCAGCCATTGTTAATAGGAAGCCACTGAAGAATGTGTCTGAAGTCTGAAGTTTTCTGGGACTAGCTGGTTACTATCGGAGATTTGTAAAAAGCTTTTCAATGATAGCTTCTTCAATGACTCATTTACTACAGAAAGATGTAAAGTTCGAGTGGGCTAATAAATGTCAGCAGAGTTTTGACAGATTGAAAACTTTATTAATAGAACCTTCAGTGTTAGTTCAGCCAGAATCGGGTAAAGAATTGATAGTTTACATTGATGCGTCATTACATGGTTTAGGCTAAGTTTTGATGCAAGATGGTAAAGTAGTAGCTTATGCCTCACGATAGCTAAAGCCACATGAAAGGAACTACCCGACACATGATCTTGAATTGGCAGCCATAGTGTTTGCATTGAAAATCTAGCGGCATTACTTGTTTGGTGAAAAATGTCACATATTCACTGATCATAAAAGTTTGAAGTATTTGATGTCACAGAAGGATTTGAATTTGAGACAATGCATATGGCATGAATTACTAAAAGATTATGATCTTGTTATTGACTACCATATACTTTGCGCAGATGGCATGGAAAAGCCAATGTAGTGGTAGATGCTTTGAGTAGAAATTCTCTATATACTTTGCGAGCAATGAACACCCGATTGTCATTATTTGATGATGGTTCAATCATAGCTGAGTTAAAACCTAGACCAACGTTTTTATAGCAAATCTCTGAAGCTTAGAAAAATGATAGTAAGTTGCAACCAAAACAGACACAAAGTGAATCGACACCTGACTCAGAATTTCAGATCGAGACTGATGGTTGTTTGTTATTCAGAGGCAGAGTATGTGTGCTGAAAAGTTCAGAACTAATACTGAAGATTTTGAATGAAGCTCATAATGGTAACATGTCTATGCATCTTGGTAGTAATAAAATGTATAATGGTCTGAATAAGATGCACTGGTGGCCGAGAATGAAACGAGATATCTAAGTTTGTATCTAAATGTTTGATATGTCAGCAAGTAAAAGCTGAACATTAGTTCCCTTCTAGACTATTACAGCCAGTTACGGTATCGCAATGGAAATGGGAAAGAATTACTATAGACTTTGTATCGGGATTACCCCTATACCTAAAGAAGAAAGATATGCCATCTGGGTAATTGTTGATCGGTTGACAAAATCCGTACACTTTATTCCAGTCCGTATGGATTATTCCTTGGATTGATTGGCTGAGTTATATATTTCTAATATTGTTAGATTGCATGGAGTGCCTATCTCCATCATTTCAGATAGAGATCCTCGATTTACATCTTGATTCTAGAGCAAATTGCAAAAACCTCTAGGTACTCAATTACACTTTAGTACTACATTTCATCCCCAGACAGATGGTCAATCTGAACGGGTAATACAGATATTGGAATATATGCTTTGGTGTTGTATACTTGAGTTTGAAGGTAACTGAGAAATGTATTTGCCTTTGGTTGAATTTGCTTATAATAACAGTTATCAGTCTAGTATTAAAATGGCACCATATGAAGCTTTGTATGGTCACAAATGTAAAACTCCATTGTTTTGGACAGAACTTGGTGAGAAATAGTTACATGGAGTTGACTTGGTCTGAGAGACGGAGGAAAAGGTAAAGGTAATTCGAGACAGTTTGAAAGCAACTTCTGATCGTCAAAAGTCCTACGCTGATTTGAAGTGAAAAGAGAGAGAATTTTAAGTCAGTGACAAAATATTCTTGAAAGTGTCACCTTGGAAGAAACTTCTTCGATTTGGTCATAAAGGAAAACTAAGTCCACAGTTTATTGGACCATATGAGATTACTGAAAGAATTGGACCAGTTACTTATCGCTTAGCTTTACTTCCAGAGCTTGATCGGATTCATAATGTTTTTCATGTATCTATGCTGCGGTGGTATCGATCTGATCCTTCACATGCTATATCTCTGACAGAGGTAGAGATTCAACCTGGTATGACATATGGTGAGGAACCAATCAAAATTTTAGATCGGGAAACAAAAGAGTTAAGAAATAAAAAGGTAGCTTTGGTAAAAGTTTTTTGGCAACAACATGGTATAGAAGAGGCTACCTGGGAGCCGGAGGAAACTATGAGGAAGCAATACCCGGATCTTTTTACTGGTAAGATTTTTTGAGGACGAAAATCCCCAAAAGGGGGAGAGTTGTAACAGCCCTTTTTTCAATAAAATCAGAATAGTGGTTTCGGGACCACAGATCCAACCCAAACTATTATTTATTTCTATTTTATTATATGGTCCGTTATATGGTAGATATGTCGTGTTAAAATTTTGATACAACAATTTTATCGATTTAGTGCTTAATTACGAGAAGGACTAAATCGCATAAAATGTGAAAGTTGAATTCTAGTAGCTATAAGGATCAAATAGCTCTGAAATTCAAAACTAGAGGTCCTTATATGGTAATTAGACCATTAAGACAAGTATGTATATTTTTCATGGGGACTCATCCATGGAATTATAGAAAAAGATCAATGAATAAATTGGAAATAATAAAAATTTAATTAATTAAAAGATGATAAAAAGAAAATATCATCTTATTTTGTCATCTTCAATCTTAAAAATACATGGAAACCCTAGGAGAGAGAAAAGCAACTTTCAAGGTTGAATTGGGTAAGTTCTCTTGTCTCGTTTTTAGTAATTTTGGTATTTTTAAAACCGGGATAGCTTAATCTCTCTATTTGAGGGATTAATTTGAAAAGTTATTAAGGTATGAAAATGGGTCATGGATGTATATGCTGTAAATTAGAAATTTATGGTAGAAAATGAAAGACTATTGATAGATAAACAACTTTTACAAAGAGATTTTTGTTGAAAGCATGATTTAGGGACTAAAATGAAAAGTTATAAAATTTGATGAAAAATTCTGAAATTTTATGAATACATGTGCTGGAAAATTTGTAATGGGGCTTTGGATAGGCTTGGAATAGGGAAATATTTTCACAAGTTTCCTTTTCCGAGCCTAGGGACAAAATCAAAATTTATGAAAAAGTTAGGGGAAAAATGGTAGTTTTGCCTAGGATGTAAATTGAGTCCATTTAAATATGAAATGTATGAAATTAATAGTTAAATTCATTTATATAGAATCGGACAACACTAATTTGAGGTTAGATCGAGGAAAAGAAAAGGTTTTAGAATAATAGATTTCTAACGTGAACAAGTGACGAGATAAGTTCATGTAACTTAATCGGGCATGAGATTATGTTAATTGAATGTTGTGTTGTATGTTATGTGATTTACATTGATGTGCTTACTCGTATGCTATGATGGAAAATTGTTTATGCTTGAAATGTGAAAAAGGGTTAAGTCCCGATTGTATATTGAATTCCGATGATTATATGCGCTTACCCGAAATTAATAAGGTCCTGCATTTGTTGCGGACGAGACTTAGCTCGAACAAGTAATCCCATTGGCCTTGTTATATAAAGGATTTAACCCAGACGGGTAATCCCAGTATAATACCTATCAAGCATACGTTATGATTAGGGTTTAGCCTAGACTGGTAATTCTAATCGAGCTCCTCTGAGCTTATGTTATATGAAGGATTTAGCCTAGACTGGTAATCAAGTTATACGATATGTGGCTCAAGAGAGTGTTTCTTGGTTAAGTGCCCTATTGGGTACCCTTGAATAAGAAATTGACAGATTATTGAATCGTACACTACGAGCGTACTACTTAAGCATCCATCAGAATTCAATGATTCGACGGACATAAAACTCTTGACATGGCATGAAAAGCTTGAGACGATATGATAATGACTTGAAAGAATATTGCTTGATGACCTTATCTATGTTACTTAATTGATATGAAGATTTTATTGACTAACATTTTTTATTGAATGTAAGTCATTAGGCATTTTAGCCAAATGGATGGAAACATAACATTTTATGCCTAGATTTTAATAAGCAAGATTGGTAAGTTTAGTTTCCATTATACAAACTTACTAAGCATGTAATGCTTACTCCGTTTATTTTTCCCCTATTTTATAGTGCTCGGAAGCTCACAAGGGTTGGAGATCAATGGAGCATTGTAACACTATTTATTGAATGGTGCACTTTCCTTTGTCGTAGTTTTAGTTGGTTTTGTGGAAGTCACTTTCCCACCTAGCAAAAATACTATGTTGCGAAATAAGATAACCACTTTTCAACAGTCGGATGACGAAACTTTGTATGAGTTATGTGAGAGATTCAAAGAAGTACCTTGTAAGTTCCCTCATCATGGGATTCCACACTGCTTCTAGTTGGAGTTGTTTTATAATGGTCTCAACACACAGTCTAGGTTGATGGTAGATGATTCTGCGAATGGTGCTCTCTTGTCGAAGCCTTATAATGAGGCATACGAGATCATTGAGAGGATCGCTAGTGACAACTATCAATGGCCAACAAATCGGACAACTTCAAGAAGGCGAGTAGGTAGAGTGCCCAAAGTGGACGCACTCTCAGCTTAAGCATATTCTATTTCTTCAATGCTGAAATAGTTTACTGCTAATGGTTTGAATAATTTTGTAGCTCAGTCACCAAGTCAGTTTAATGTTTTTCCTCCGTATATTGTGGGGATGCTCATTCTTTCGAGAATTGTCCATCAAATCCTGAGTCTATTTATTACGTAGGGAACCAACACCAAAATAGACGTGGACACGGACCACAGTCCAACTTCTACAATCCTTCATGGCACAAACATCCAAACTTTTCTTGGAGTAACTAAGGAAATGGACCAAACAACACTTACATGCAACATAGACCCAACCAATCCCAAGGATTCAATTAACAAGCTCCAAAACCACAACAAGTTGAGTCATCCAACAGTTTGGTGAACTTTTTGAAGGTGTATATGGCGAAGAATGACACCTTAATCCAAAGCCAAGCAGCAACACTGAAAAATTTGGAGAACCAAATGTGTCAGTTAGCTACAGAGCTTCGCAACTAACCACAAGGAACCTTCCCAAGCAATACAGAAAATCCAAGAAAATTAAGTAAGGAACATTGCAAGGTAGTGGCCCTATGAACTGGTAAGACTTTGGAGCCTAAGACGGTTGTGATTGAAAATGAATCTACTAAAAAGAAGGAAAGTCAACCATCAGTTGAAATTCTTACACTAGCAAAGCCAGAACCTACAAAATCTGATGAGGTAAAATCTAACCCAGTGAATTCTGATAAGTTAACATCTTCTCTTGATGCAGGTTTATCTATTCATAAAAGTTGCCGGATTCAACCCAATTTTCCATCACTTCATATCCTTAAAAGTTCCAGCCAAATAAGCAAAAACAGGAGGTGCAATTCAAGAGGTTTTTAGATGTTCTAAAGCAACTTCACATCAACATCTCGTTGTTGGAGGCTTTACAGAAAATGCCCAATTATGTAAAGTTTATGAAGGACATCTTGCCTAGAAAGAAAAGACTCAGTGAGTATGAGACTGTCGCATTAATGAAGGAGTGCGGTGCATTCATACAAAACAAGCTTTCTCTGAAACTAAAGGACCCTGGAAGTTTTATCATACCCTATAATATTGGAGAATCTTACTGTGGTAAAGCTTTGTGCTACTTAGGAGCAAGCATCAACTTGATGCCCAAATCTATTTTCAAGTTGTTGGGAATAAGCAAAGTAAGACCCACTATTGTGACACTTCAACTGGCGGATCGATCTTTAGCATACTCCAAAGGAAAGATTAAGGATGTTTTGGTAAGAGTCCATAAATTCATTTTTCTTACTGATTTCATTATCTTGGATTTTGAAGCAGATAAGAAAGTGTCGATCATCCTAGGGAGACCTTTCCTAGCCACGAAAAGAGCATTGATAGACGTACAAAAAGGTAAACTTACGATAAGAGTTCACGACGATAAGGTAACATTTAATGTTCTTAAAACCATGAAATTTCCCGATCCGATGGAGGAAAATTTAGTGATGGAAGAGCTAGAAACATTAGTTACTATGGAAAGGGAGAACATTTTTGAAGACCCATTGGAGGACACTTTAAGGTCTAAGCCATTGGAAGATGAAAAAAATTAATGAAAACATGGCTTTGGTGGAAGCCAATCTGAGGGACTATGTACAACCAGCACGGTTTGAACCACTAGAATTAAAAGTTCGGGAGTCTGTGCAACCCAAGTTGTCAATCTTGGAACCACCCAAATTCAAACTTAAGGTATTTCCGTCTCATTTAAAATATGTTTATTTAGGTAACTGTTCTGCTCTTCCTGTGATTGATTCAGCAAAATTAACATACCACCAAAAGGAGCAACTAATTGCTATTTTAAAGAAATTTAAAAGGGCAATTGGTTGGACCATGGTTGATATTCGAGGTGTAACCCTTCTTTCTGCATGCATAAAATTATTTTAGACGAGGTGAAATAGGTAGAATCTATGGGCAAAGGAGACTCAACCCTATTATGAAAGAGATAGTTCAAAAGGAAGTGATCAAATGGTTAGATGCAGGAATTTTCTACCCCATCTTAGATAGTTCATGGGTACGTCCGGTACAATGTGTACCAAAGAAAGGTGGAATCACGATTGTTGAGAATGAAGCAATGAGTTAATTCTGATGAGAACTATCACAGGTTGGAGAATCTGTATTGATTACAGAAATTTGAATAAAGCCACTTGAAAGGACTATTTCCTATTACCTTTGATGGATCAGATCTTAGACTGACTAGTAGGGTATCAGTTTTTTTCTTAGATATATATTCAGGATACAACCAAATAGTTGTAGCCCGAGAAGACCAACACAAAACAAATTTTACTTTCCTATACGGTACGTTTCCTTTTAGGCAAATGCCTTTCAGTTTATGTAATGCACTTGCCACATTTCAGCGATACATGATGGCAATATTTACTGATATGGTAGAAAATTTTGTTGAGGTTTTCATGGATGATTTTTTTTTTTTGTTTTTGGTAATACTTTCGATGTTTGTTTGAGTAATTTGGTTGAGAGTGAGGAGACAAATCTTGTCCTAAACTGGTAGAAATGTCATTTTATGGTTAAGGAGGGAATTCTATTAAGGAATAAAATTTCCAAAAAAGGAATTGAAGTTGGTAAAGCAAAAGTGGATGTGATTGAAAAATTACCACCACCAGTTAGTGTGAAAGGAGTTTAGAGTTTCTTAGGCCATGCTGGATTTTACCGAAGGTTAATACAAGACTTTTCAAAAATTTCTAAGCCCTTGTGTAAGTTGTTAGAAAAAGATATTATTTTTGAGTTTGATAAAGCATGCTTAGATGCTTTTGAAGAGTTGATCGGTTAATCTTAGCCCCAATAATTGTTACACCTGATTGGAACTCACCTTTTGAATTGATGTGTGACGCGAGCGATTTTTCTGTTTGAGCTGTGATAGGGCAAAGAAGAAACAAAGTGTTTCATCCTATCTACTATACAAGTAGAACTTTGACGGGAGCCCAACTTAATTAAATGGTAATTGAAAAGGAACTCTTTCCTATTATTTTTCCTTTTGACAATTTCCATTCTTATCTTATAGGTACAAAAGTTACATGTTTTACCGATCATGCAGCCATTAAATACTTACTCACAAAGAAAGATGCTAAACCGAGGCTAATTCTATGGATACTCTTACTCCAAGAATTTGACCTTAAGATCCAAGAGAGAAAAGGTGTTGAAAATCCAAGTAGCTGATCATTTGTCGAGGTTGAAACAAAAAGAGGTAACTCATTCATTTGTTCCTATCAATGAGAATTTTCCAAATGAGCATATCTTTGAGGTCAGCTGAATTCATAAAATACCTTGGTTTGCTGATTATGTGAATTATTTAGCATGTGAAATCATTCCTGTAACACCCCAAACCCGGCCCAAACACCACGACCGGATCTGGCATGTCACTAAGAAGAATTTATAAAACACATTGCGATCTTAGGGGAAATTTTAGTTTACTTCTTCTGTTGCGTTTTTCTAGTTTAGTGGTTTATTAGAAAATTTAGTACTTTTATGTTAAACTAGTTTAGTTTGTCAAGTTTCAAAATCAGGTGACTTTTGGAAACCCATGTTATACCTTTAAGTTGCTAAAGGTTTTGTCTCGAAAGATATTAATTTACTTGATAATTTAGATGCATGAAAACTTTGTTTACCTTTGTGTTTTTATTGTTTTTAAACATATCGACATTTAATTGATCTTATAATTTGAGCGTCTAAACTTAAAACCCAAAATTAAAATCCAATTAACAATGGCCTTATTACAGCGTGGAAACAAAACCAGCTATCAAAGATAACTCGTGCTCCTCTCCAGCCCGGTCCATTGTACTACGTGCTACCTGAAAAGATGTTAAACAACGGAGTGAGTCACAGGACTCAGTGTGCAACACTCGTGCTCCATCAGATTGGGCCTTAGCCCTATAGAATAGAATAACAAATATCGTATGCACGGAAATATGATGCAGAACCCATCCCAACCTAGATTTCCATCCGCTACACACCACTCGTACCTGCCAATCACACCACTGGGGATTTCTACAATCAACCCTCACCGCTACACACCATCGATGGTAGTCATGCTGCAGTTAGCTGCTCATCGTCAGAGTCATGACATGGTCACCAGATTATGTGGCATGGCCACCAGAACAGATCGTGGCAGAGCCACCAGAACGCTTCCCCTATTATTCAATAACATATGCCCAACCCCATGTAGACATAAAATCTTGATGTATAGATGCAACATGTTTCGGCATGCATGTATAAGATGATCATAGTGTATGTTAAATCATCTCATCATAATCATTTACTTAACATAAACAGAACTCTCTAACCTGATGTCTCGCATTTACCCTCCAGGGGTAACCCACCAGCCAATACCGAGATTTCGGCATTTAAAAGCATATATATATAAATTAACAAAACAATGTTAATGGTGTGAGAAGTTACACACCTTAATACGAAGAGAACTAGGCTTTCAATACTATCGACACTCTCAGAAGAAGAAATAATTGCTATCTGATGATTCGAATTCGAAGCAGGTCTACAACCCAGAGGGTAGTCTCGCACCGTTGATACTACACGTCTTTTGAACTTAGGGGTAGGGGCTATGAGTCCAACCCCTTCCTTCCCTTGTCTATCATTCGAGTCCATCACAGTTCTTAATCAGAGAACCAAATTAAGGTAATGGAAAGAAAGAAAGAAAGAACCGATATACATACCAAAGAAGTCTCTTACCTATTTAATCAAAATCGAACCCCCTTCAGATTGGTCTATGAACCCGATTGAGTTGAGAGAAAAAAAGTTAGGCCTTGCGTTGAAACAGATGAAGAAGGCCAAGGCAGATTCGGCAAAATGTAACCTTTCACCCCCTCAGGCTACTTGACGCCATGGATTCAGAAAGAAAAAGGATGGAATAAAATCCGATTAGCAGCATAAAAGGTTGAGGAGAAAAAGAGATAGAAGCCGCAAAGAGAGAAAGAGAAAGAGATTCGGCCTGTACAGCACAAGAGAGGAGAATGTTACCTTCAAAGTCCCGCAACAGAGTGGAACTGAGTCACCTGACATGGGATTAATCAACTAAGTAGGAAAGCTAGGAGCTAAAAGAGATGAACTACAGTTTCGGCTTGACAGAGAGGGAAATGAAGTATAACAAGTGCTATGGTGCTTTAGGTTTGTGATGTCAAAAGAAATGAGTAAAGAGAACAGAAGTGATTCGGTAATGTTCAAGTGATTAACAGCTTAAAGAAAAAGAAGAGAAAATAGAAGAAAGTGGGTAGAATTCAACTTAGGTTCAGCTTAAGGTCCGAAAAGAAAAGAATGAATGTTCCTAATAAGATTTCGGCTTCAAGAGAATAGGGTCACCAAAAGAATTGAGAGAGCTTCTAAAAGACTACCAAAATTCGGCACTCCCAACACTAAACACACAAAATCGAAATCCCCCCCATCAAGCACTCCACTTTCGGCCAACAAATCCACTAGCCATCAAATTCCCTTTTTCACTCCTACTTTTACTCCCATTCACCAATTTGAATTAGTAGACCAATTCAAATTCCCTTAACACCTCTTAGCCACTCATTTCAAATCAGTTGACTCCTTCCACCAACCACCCTGAAGAGTCCCCCTGGAAGCCATCACCTTAGCTCCCTAACGCAAAAAAGAACCTCCAAAAGCTGCTAACGTGACTTGAACACCTTCCCTCAGCTACCTCCTTATTGACGCCACTCACCCCATGCTCCCAAGATGGTGTCACTTGCCACTCCACCACACTCCCATTTTTGTGTCAACATACTCAAGCAACAATCCTTAACACCTGCCCCAACCAGCTTCCCCTAAAATGTTAAGAATTGAAAATTTCACCAAAGTTTCAGCTTATCCCCAGGCCTTCCCGGGGTCCGCAAACATTCACACACATCAAGTAAAACATAGCTAACCATGGAAACACAACAAATGCAAAGCCCCTAAAGCCCGGATGTTACAGTTCTACCCCCCTTAAAGAAATTTTGGAAGTGAAATTTACCTGATCAAAAGATATGTGGGTACTGCTGCCGCATAATATCCTCTGGCTCCCATGTCGCTTCCTCTACACTGTGGTTTCACCACAAAACCTTGACCAAAGGGACTAACTTCCTTCTCAACACCTTAACGTCTCGATCCAAGATTTGCATTGGTTCCTCCTCAAAGGACAAGTCTGGTCTTACCACAATCTCTTCCACTGGCACAATGTGCGACGGATCAGAATGGTAACGCCTCAACATCGAAACATGGAACACATCATGAATCTGTTTCAATTCTGAAGGCAACTCCAGCCGATACGCCACTGGTCCCACACGTTCTAATACCTGATAAGGCCCAATGAACCTGGGACTTAGCTTGCCTTTCTGACCAAACCTCATTACCTTCTTCCACGGTGAAACTTTCAGAAAGACTTGATCACCCACTGCAAACTCTAACTCCTTACGCTTCAAATCCGCATAAGACTTCTGTCGGTCGGACGCTTCCTTCAACTGAGTCCGAATTAACTTAACTTTCTCTTCCGTTTCTGAAACCAATTCTGGACCCAACATCTGACGCTCACCCAACTCTGTCCAGCAAGTAGGAGTATGACACCTCCGTCCATACAATGCTTCATAGGGTGCCATCTGAATACTAGATTGGTAGCTATTGTTGTACGTGAATTCTACCAAAGGTAGATACTACTCCCAACTACCCCTGAAGTCAATGACACAACCTCTTAACATATCTTCCAAGATCTGAATTACCCTTTCAGACTGACCATCAGTCTGTGGATGAAAAGCGGTGCTGAAGTCTAGCCTCATACCCAATGCTTGATGCAACGCCCTCCAAAAACGTGACGTAAACCTAGGGTCTCTAACTGATATGAAAGACACTGGTACCCCATGCAGTCTCACAACCTCTGCCACATATAGCTTAGCCAATCTCTGCAGAGAATAGTCGACATGAATAGGTATGAAATGGGCAGACTTCGTCAACCGATCAACAATCACCCAAATCGAATCTTTCTTAGTGGGCGTAAGAGGTAGTCCACTAACAAAATCTATCGTGATTCTTTCCCATTTCCAATGTGGAATCTTCATCGGTTGCAACAACCCCGAAGGCAGTTGATATTCTGCTTTCACTTGCTGGCACGTCAAACATTTTCCCACAAACTCTGTAATCTCTCGCTTTAGACCTGACCACCAAAACTGCTCACGTAGATCCCGATACATCTTATTCCCTCCAAGATGCATAGCATATGGGCTACTATGCGCCTCCTGAAGAATCATCTGCCTCAACTTCACATCCTTTGGTACGTAGACCCTTTTTCAGTAACACAAAACCCCATCAGTGTTCAAACTATAATCATCTACTCCATCATTCTGTACTTGCAGGAGTCGAGCACTCAAGACATCGTCTAACAACTGCTTCTCTTTAATCTGGCTTGTCCACATCGGTTTCACTTGAAGTTCAGCTAACAAACTGCCATCCTCATACAGGCTGAGATGAGCGAACATTGCCCTCAAATCCGCTATTACCTTCCGACTTAGCGCATTCGCCACCAGGTTAGCTTTACTCGAATGATATTCGATCGAGCAGTCATAGTCCTTCAATAGTTCAATCCACCTACGTTGTCTTATGATCGGTGTAAATAACGGGCTTCTCCCTATACAGGTAGTGTCTCTAGATCTTCAGAGCGAACAATACCCCAACCAATTCTAGATCATGCATGGGATAATTTTTCTCACGCGGTCTTAACTGCCGAGACGCATAAGCAACTATCTTCCCTTCTTGCATCAACACACACCCTAATCTCGTGTGTGAAGCATCACAGTATACCACAAACCCTTTTCCAGCCTCAGGTTGAATCAAAACCGGAGCTTCTGTCAAAACCCTTTTCAGCTTCTCGAAGCTCCTCTGCTGCTTGTCAGCCCAAACAAATGCTACCCCTTTCCGCAACAACTTAGTTAAGGGTGCTGCAATCAAGGAGAATCCCTCAACAAACCTTCTGTAGTACTCGGCTAACCCCAAGAAACTTCGAATCTCTGCCACAGACTTCGGCGGTTTCCAGTCCAACACAGCTTCTATCTTTCCGGGGTTAACCCTAATTCCTTCCGCAAAGACTATATGCCCTAAGAAAGCTACTTCCCTTAACCAAAACTCAACCTTGTTGAATTTGGCATACAGCTGCCTTTCCTTCAAAATCTGCAAGACCACTCGGTGGTGCGCATCATACTCCTCTTCTGATTTAAAATAGACTAGAATGTCGTCCATGAAACCACAACAAACCGATCTAGGTAAGGTTGAAACACTCGGTTTATCATGTCCATAAATGCCGCTGGCGCATTCGTCAACCCTAAGGGCATCACCAAAAACTCATAGTGACCGTAGCGAGTTCGAAATGCCGTTTTGTGAATATCTATTTCCTTGACCTTTAGCTGATGATACCCTAACCTTAAATCTATCTTTGAAAAGACTGTAGCCCCTTTGAGCTGATCGAATAGATCGTCAATCCTCGGCAGAGTGTATTTGTTCTTAATTGTCAACTTATTCAACTGGCGGTAGTCAATGCACATATGCATGGACCCATCCTTCTTCTTCACAAATAGGACCGGCGCTTCCCACGGAGACACACTCAGTCGGATAAAACCACGATCCAACAGTTCCTGGATCTCAACTTTGAGTTCTACCAGCTCTGTAACACCCCAAACCCGGTCAACATACCATGACTGAATCTGGCATGTCACAGAGTGAAAACGTTTCGAAGAAAACAAGTTGCCGGTTTAATTTCAGCGAAAAACTCTTTGTTTGCTTTGTGTTTGCAGAAATCCGGTGCACGTATAGTTGAAATTGTTAAGTTGCTTTGAAATCCCGAAAATCCGAATGAGTTAAACTTAATTACTTTAAAACCGTTTGTATTGGAGTTTTGGAAAAACTTAGATGTGAAAATCATTTAAGTTAGCTTAATTATCATCTTATGTGTTTTGTTACCCGATGGTAACGTTTAGAAACCCCATTGCGTAGTATAATTTCGAAAACTTGATTATCAGGTTATTTAAAACATGTTAAACAATTTACTTAGCAACATTTAAAAATTTAAAGCAGATGTAATAAAACCCAAAATAAAAATACTAATGGCCTTATTACAAACCCAAATAAAACCGAAATATAAAGTTAAAGTACCCAAGTCGAAAATCCTTGTAAAACCGAAAACAAGTATCGCATGGCCACCTCGAGTCCACCCGGCTCCTCATCCGCGATCTACGAATCACCTGAAAAGATAAGGGAGAAGGTGAGTCACCAAGACTCACTGTGTAACACCCCGTACCCGGTACCGTCGCAGGAGTTGAGCAAGAGGCATTACTAGACTTGACTACTAGTTCAGAACATGAAAATCTTAAAGCTATCAAACTGCGTCGTGCCGACTAATTCGGCTATAACTCGAGTTATAGAGTTCGAAATTCAGATCCGTAAATTTTCCTGGAAAGTAGACTCATATATCTATTTACCATAATTTTTCTAGAATTTTTCATGTGGCCATTTAGTACAGTTTATTCATCAAAGTTACCCTTATTACACTGCTGGACAGTTCTGACCTGTCCCTATAAAACTGCAGTTATCTCATTGCACAATTTTCATATACTGTTCTAGTTTATACCAACGAAAAATAGACTCAATAAGGGTTCTACACATATATCCCATGCTTCCTAATTATTTTTGTACAAATTTTGACAATTTTTCCAAAACAGAACAGCGACTCGCGAATGCATTCAGAGTAGGTCTCACTAAAACCGAATTATCTCATAATATAAAAATCTTTTGCTTACTCTATTTCTTCCATATAAAAATAGACACAATAAGGTTTAACTCCATGTCTCATTCACCTTTTAGTTCAATATACCCTATTTTTGGTGATTTTTCTAACTCATATCACCGCTGTTACTACAAGTTGTTTTGTCACAATTTATGAAGGACTAGCTTCTTACCAAACTTACCTACATTCCTAATTCAAGGATTCATTCCACATGTATAATCATTTCCTTAACAAAATGATTGAACTTTGATTTAGCAAGCATATACCTTACCTTCAAAAAACCAGCATACACATTAACAACACCACAACATACTTAATCAGAAATTTAGCCATATTCGCATGGCCATACTTTTAGGATTTACATGTGAACCGTAAAACTTTCTCAAACAATTCAAGCCTATCCTATACATGCCTTCGTTCAAAACCAACCCAAAATGAAGGAGTACCCCAAAAAGATAGGTTGATAGTGTGAGCGACTTTCCAACGACCCCGATGAGCTTGTGGCTTGCTCCTAATCTATAAAACAGAGGAAACATCTTAAACGAGTAAGCTTACTAGCTTAGTAAGTCCCAACACATTTAAACTAAAACATTTAATTATTTATGAAGATAAAACAGTCCACATATGGCATTCTACGTAAACAACTAAGTAAATAGTCTACACAAGGCCAAATATTAATAATTCGAAACCTACTTTCATAGCAGTTATACATGCAAATCAATTGTCCCATAATAGCATGTTCTAAGCTCGACTTCCATCAAATTGTATTCATCAATAACCATTTGGCACAAGTAATATTTGACATAACATACCTCATATACTTACCCGAACCATATCCGTGACAATTTAGTTCTAAATTGTCTTGACAAGGATTAAACTCCTCTTAGGTAAATCTCATCACCGGCATCAAGCCTGCTAGGCGTAAAAGCCTGAAAAGTAACACCGGCGCAAGGCCTGCTAGGCGTAAAGCCCGATAAGTAACACCGGCACGAGGCCTGCTAGGCGTAAAGCCCGATGAATAACACCGGCACGAGGCCTGCTAGGCATAAAAGCCCGAATGTCAAAATATCTTTACATGCTTTTCACATTTTCACTATACATATCAAATCATATACCTTTATTACCATTGCATTTAATAAATTTGAAATCGATCAAAACCATCACTATTACAATCGGCCAACTCATGGATTTATACCAAGCTTATACAATTTATATCATTCACTAGATATGTAAAGAGTCTTTAGATATAAGGTAGCTCAAAAACTTACTTATTCACCTTGCGTTTGCCAAAATAATTTTCATCACATTCTCAACTTAAATCATCAACCAATATGTCCATGATATAATTAGACATTAGCATTCATAAAATTTTAATAGTCAAGATAACCATAAGTAACTCTTTGACATGATTTAACTAAAGGACTTACCTTAAAAGTAAATAGATTCAAACTCTCCACTATTCGTTTAGCTTAGCTTTTCCTCGCTCCAACTTCTTCTCCTTTTGATCTTGATCTAAATTGGTTCAATTAAACCCATTTAACCACACTTCCATTCAATTTGAAAGCAAAATTATAAAATAAATAAATTGCAAGTCATGAACATTTGCATTCGGCATTCATGCACTACTTTGTTCAAGTGCATTCAAAATATTTGGGAACACTTTGATAATGATCTCAACAACGTGCTTTAATTTAAATCTTATCTTGCTGTCCATGGCCATGTATTAACTTGATAAAAGTGTGCCTATGTACCCAAATTCAATAACTCAATTTCATGCTTTCCTATGGCCGAATATGCCAATTTAAAGTACCCATGCAATTTTTTTCAACATGCAACCAAGAAACAAGCTAGATAACCACAACTTATTCATCCTAATTCCAGCCGAATATTAGCTTGTCTAAACCCAAAATTTAACATGATTTCTTTTTCTATTAGCATCCTAAGCAAATAATGTAACCAACCATAGCCACCATGCTTTCATCACACATGAAAAAGGCCTTAGAACTAAGTCATGGCCGAATCTAAGGAGAGCTTAACTCTCAAATCTTAGCACAAGAACTCAATAGTATGTAAGGCTACCAACACAACCATGCAAAACCATTCATCCAAGTCTAATCATTATACAACATAAGTGTAGCCGAACATTAACACAAAGGAAAGGATTCAAATAGGTGGTCTCACATTCGGCCGAACATAAGGGCATCCCCATGCCTAAATTTAAACCATTTTCTCACAAACTCAAGCTTCTTCTCCCTCTCATATTATCAAAGTTTATTGACAACCCAAACCACCATTCCTCACCCATGGCCGAATTTCATCAAGCCTACCCATATTAACAAAGTCTTTTTGCTTGTTTCAAAAGAAAAGATTAAGAATTTAAGCCATATCAAGGTGAGTTTTCAAAACCAAGATCAAGCTCTTACCTATCCTAGTGCATGCAAGGCCGATTGAAGAGGATGAGAATTCTTCCCTCTCTTTGATGGTGATTTCGGGTGGATGTTCAAAGAGGAAGAAGAAAGAAATTTTTCTTTTTCTTTTCTTTTTGTTTAAAACAATTTTCATCCCTTTTTGCATGCTTATGACAACATATTACTTTAAAATTATAAGTTGCCTAGAAAACATATTATTCTAGCATGCTTGCCGTCCACCTTATTTAATTATGGGGGATTTGACATGCAAATCCCCATGTTTTATAGACAATTCACTTAGCTCCCTTTCCATTAATGCCCACTACATTAGTCCTTCTTGCAATTTAAGCCTTTTTAGCAAATTAAACACTTAGATAGCTAAAATTTTCTACGAAATTTTTTTTTTTTTACACTCACTAAAACACGCATAACAAACACAAGACAGAATATTATAATATCTCACAGACTCGGATTCGTGGTCCCGAAACCACCGTTCCGATTAGGGTCAGAATTGGTCTGTTACAACTCTCCCCCCCTTTAAGGATTTTCGTCCCCGAAAATCTTACCGTTAAATAAGTTCGGATATTGTTGCCTCATTGACACTTCAGGCTCCCACGTAGCCTCTTCAACTCCATGACGATTCCATAAAACCTTTACTAATGGAACCCTTTTATTTCTCAACTCTTTGGTTTCCCAGGCTAAGATACGGATCGGTTCTTCATCATAGGTCAAATCAGATCGAATTTCAATCTCTGACGGGGTGATTACATGAGACGGATCCGATCTGTATTTACGAAGCATCGAAACATGAAATACATTGTGTATCTTTTCTAACTCGGAGGGCAATCTTAATCTATAAGCGACCGGTCCAATACGTTCAATCACTTCGTACGGTCCGATAAATCTCGGCCTTAACTTGCCTTTCTGACCGAATCGGAGTATTTTCTTCCACGGAGAAACTTTTAAGAACACCCGATCTCCGACCTGAAATTCAATGTCCTTACGTTTTAAATCGGCATAGGACTTTTGACGATCCGAAGCAGCTTTCAAATTACTCCGAATAACGACCACCTTCTGTTCTGTTTCTTTAATCCAATCAACCCCGTGTATCTTGTTCTCACTGAGCTCAGTCCAATACAATGGTGTGCGACATTTTCGACCATATAAGGCTTCATAAGGTGCCATTTTTATGCTAGATTGAAAGCTATTATTGTAAGCAAACTCAATCAAAGGTAGGTATCGTTCCCACGTACCTTCGAACTCGAGAACGCAACACCTCAACATGTCCTCAAGTATCAAGATAGTTCGCTCAGACTGACCGTCTGTTTGCGGATGGAAGGCTGTACTAAAATGAAGTTTAGTACCTAATGCCTCTTGCAACTTCTTCCAGAATCGCGAGGTAAATCTTGGGTCTCTATCTGAAACAATGGAACTCGGTACACCGTGCAATCTTACAATCTGCGACACATACAATTCAGCGAGTTTGTCGAGTGAATAGTCGGTACGTACCGGTACAAAATGAGCTGATTTAGTCAATCTATCAACGATAACCCAAACGGCATCTTTCTTACTCGGTGTCATAGGAAGACCGGACACAAAATCCATAGTAATTCTATCCCATTTCCATTCGGGTATCATAATCGGCTGGAGTAATCCGGAAGGTACCTGACGCTCAGCTTTCACTTGTTGACAGATTAAGCACTTGGAGACAAACTCAGATATGTCCCGTTTCATGCCGGGCCACCAATAAAACTGCTTCAAATCGTTATACATTTTTGTGCTACCCGGGTGTATCGACATTCGGCCATTATGGGCCTCACTCAGAATCATCTGTATCAAATCTGAGTTCATTGGAACACACAATCGATTTTTATACTTCAAACAGTCATTTGCATCTATCTGGAAGTCTGATTCTGTAGCGTTCTCACACTGAACCCGAATAGCTACTAACTTTTCGTCAACCTTCTGTGCCTCGCAAATTTGCTGAATAAACATCGGTCTTGTTTGTAGCTCGGCTATGATCGAACCATCCTCAGACATCGTCATCCGTGTGTTTAATGCACGCAGAGCAAATAATGATTTTCGACTCAACGCATCCGCCACCACATTAGCCTTCCCCGGATGGTAGTCAATCACTAATTCGTAGTCTTTCAGCAATTCTAACCATCGGCGTTGTCTCAAATTTAGATCTTTCTGAGTCATTAAATATTTCAGACTTTTGTGATCTGAATAAACATGACATTTTTCGCCGAATAAATAGTGACGCCAAATTTTTAATGCAAACACAATGGCTGCTAACTCCAGATCGTGAGTTGGATAATTCCTTTCATGTGGCTTCAATTGTCTTGAAGCGTAGGCTATGACCTTGCCTTCTTGCATTAGAACACAACCCAACCCACTTAAAGATGCATCACTAAAAATAGTAAATTCTTTACCCGATTCTGGCTGAGTCAATACTGGAGCCTCGGTTAAAAGGGCCTTCAACTGCTCGAAACTCTTCTGGCATTTTTCTGACCACTCATATTTGACATCCTTCTGCAGTAGTCTCGTCAAAGGTGCAGCTATCACGGAAAAACCTTTTACAAATCGTCTATAATATCCCGCAAGGCCTAGGAAGCTTCGAATTTCCGAAACATTCTTTGGTGGCTTCCATTCGAGTATGGCTGCTATTTTGTTTGGATCCACTCGAATTCCTGACACCGAAACCACATGACCCAAGAAGCTGACTTCGTTCAACCAAAACTCACACTTGCTGAATTTTGCATATAAACGATGATCTCTCAAAGTTTGTAGTACTACTCGCAAGTGCTCAACGTGTTCCGCTTCGCTTTTGGAGTAGACCAATATATCATCGATAAACACTACTACAAACCGATCCAAAAACCGTCGGAAGACCCGGTTCATTAGATCCATAAAAACGGCAGGTGCATTGGTAAGCCCAAAAGGCATAACCAAAAACTCATAGTGCCCGTACCTCGTTCGAAATGCCGTCTTGGGCACATCGGAATCTCTGACTCGTAATTGGTAATAGCCCGATCTCAAATCTATTTTCGAAAACACTGAAGCTCCCTTCAACTGATCAAATAAATCATCAATCCGAGGTAATGGGTATTTATTCTTTATGGTCACCTTATTTAGTTGCCGGTAGTCGATACACATTCGCATTGTCCCATCTTTCTTTTTCACAAACAAGACTGGTGCTCCCCACGGAGAAAAACTCGGTCGCGCGAAACCCCTCTCTGTCAATTCTTGCAACTGCGCTTTTAATTCTTTTAATTCAGTAGGCGCCATTCGGTACGGAGCTATCGAAATTGGGGTCGCGTCCGGCACTAATTCAATGCCGAACTCAATTTCTCGTACTGGGGGTAAGCCCGGTAGTTCTTCAGGAAACACATCGGTGTATTCACATACAACTGGTACCGATTTCATTAGTTTCTCGGACATTTTATTATCCAGCACATAAGCCAAATAGGCCTCACACCCTTTTCTCACATACTTTTGGGCTACCATTGAGGATATTACTGTAGGCGACTCACTTGCATCACCGGACTTTATTCTGATTGTCTCACCGTTTAGGCATTTCAAATTAATAAGCTTTCTTTTGCAATCCACCACTGCCTCGTGTGAAGTTAACCAATCCATACCCAAGATTATATCAAATTCGTCGAAGGGCAACAACATCAAATCAGCTGGAAAGCAATAATCTCGAACCATCAACGGGCAACCCCTACACACTTTATTAACAAGCACACATCTACCCAAAGGGTTGGACACGCGAATTACGAACTCGGTAGACTCAACTAGCAGAGTCTTACCAAATTTCAAAGTTTCACACACATAAGAATGAGTCGAACCAGGATCAATTAGTGCAATCACAGTAGTATCAAAAAGAGTGAAAGTACCAGTAATAACGTCGGGGGAGGAAGCATCCTCTCTAGCTCGCGCAGCATATGCTCTCGCCGGAGCCCTAGCCTCGGATCGATCTGTAGTGTTCTTCGTTCCTTTCTGGCTACCACCTACATTGCCTGAATGTCTGGGTGGTCTACCTCGCATTGGCACGTTGTTCGGTGTAGTGTTCCGATCTGCATTCTGCTCAGCTAACTTCGGACACTCTCTGATAAAATGATCTGACGATCCACATTTATAGCAAGTCCGATCATGGAATCTACAACTCCCTGAGTGCCATTTCCCACAGTGCTTGCATTCAACTCTAGTTTGTGGAATATTACCAACACTGGCTATCGAGGTAGCTCGGGAGCTCATAGGAGGTCGGTCCCGTCTAGGCGGATCTGTAATAGTTCTCTGTCGGCTGTAATCATCTCTAGGCTTCTTGCTCGTGGAATGAAAGACTTTGCCCGAAGACCTCTTTCGGATATCTCTGGCTTCGGTATCAGCCTTTCTCTTCTCCTTCCCGAGCTCTTCAGCTTTGCAAGCTCTCTCAACTAAAGTTACAAATTCTTGGATTTCAAGAACGCCAACAAACATCTTTATGTCTTCATTTAGGCCGTCTTCGAATCTTTTACACATAATGGCTTCAGTAGAGACACACTCTCTAGCATAACGGCTGAGCCTGACAAATTTTCTTTCATACTCCGTTACAGTCATTCGTCCTTGTTTCAGCTCAAGGAACTCTTTTCGCTTTTGATCAATAAATCTCTGGCTAATATACTTCTTGCGGAATTCAGTTTGGAAGAAATCCCATGTCACTTTTTCTTTCGGAACCACTGATACTAGTGTATTCCACCAGTGATATGCAGTGTCCCGCAATAAGGATATAGTACACTTCAAGCATTCATCCGGAGTACAAGACAGCTCACCAAGTACCCGAATAGTGTTATCGAGCCACATTTCGGCTCTCTCAGCATCATCATCGTCATTGGCTTTAAATTCTTCGGCCCCATATTTTCGAATTTTGTCAACTGGGGGCCTACTAGATCTCATTGGATCTATCACTGGGGGAGCTAGAGGATCCGGAGTTGGATTATTCGGGGGTGGAGGTTGGGGTATATTCGGGTTATTCTGAATAAATTGGGCAAACCAATCGTTCATCATTCGATAAAAGGCTTGCTTTGTCTCTCCTTCGTGGCTACCCGAAACAGGTCGAGAGTCTATCGGCGCTGATCCATGGGTACGGTCAGGCGCCACGCTCTCCACATCATCAGCCACAGCTCTTTCTGGTTCGGAATCCATTTACTATACAAACAAAAATTCAGGTTGTCAGAAGTCACCACACTATCAACAGATAACCACAGGCATGTATAGCTAGACTCACACGCGCCACGGTAGTCCTAGAATCGACTAAACCGTAAGCTCTGATACCAATCAAATGTAACACCCCGTACCCGGTACCGTCGCAGGAGTTGAGCAAGAGGCATTACTAGACTTGACTACTAGTTCAGAACATGAAAATCTTAAAGCTGTCAAACTGCGTCGTGCCGACTAATTCGGCTATAACTCGAGTTATAGAGTTCGAAATTCAGATCCGTAAATTTTCCTGGAAAGTAGACTCATATATCTATTTACCATAATTTTTCTAGAATTTTTCATGTGGCCATTTAGTACAGTTTATTCATCAAAGTTACCCTTATTACACTGCTGGACAGTTCTGACCTGTCCCTATAAAACTGCAGTTATCTCATTGCACAATTTTCATATACTGTTCTAGTTTATACCAACGAAAAATAGACTCAATAAGGGTTCTACACATATATCCCATGCTTCCTAATTATTTTTGTACAAATTTTGACAATTTTTCCAAAACAGAACAGCGACTCGCGAATGCATTCAGAGTAGGTCTCACTAAAACCGAATTATCTCATAATATAAAAATCTTTTGCTTACTCTATTTCTTCCATATAAAAATAGACACAATAAGGTTTAACTCCATGTCTCATTCACCTTTTAGTTCAATATACCCTATTTTTGGTGATTTTTCTAACTCATATCACCGCTGTTACTACAAGTTGTTTTGTCACAATTTATGAAGGACTAGCTTCTTACCAAACTTACCTACATTCCTAATTCAAGGATTCATTCCACATGTATAATCATTTCCTTAACAAAATGATTGAACTTTGATTTAGCAAGCATATACCTTACCTTCAAAAAACCAGCATACACATTAACAACACCACAACATACTTAATCAGAAATTTAGCCATATTCGCATGGCCATACTTTTAGGATTTACATGTGAACCGTAAAACTTTCTCAAACAATTCAAGCCTATCCTATACATGCCTTCGTTCAAAACCAACCCAAAATGAAGGAGTACCCCAAAAAGATAGGTTGATAGTGTGAGCGACTTTCCAACGACCCCGATGAGCTTGTGGCTTGCTCCTAATCTATAAAACAGAGGAAACATCTTAAACGAGTAAGCTTACTAGCTTAGTAAGTCCCAACACATTTAAACTAAAACATTTAATTATTTATGAAGATAAAACAGTCCACATATGGCATTCTACGTAAACAACTAAGTAAATAGTCTACACAAGGCCAAATATTAATAATTCGAAACCTACTTTCATAGCAGTTATACATGCAAATCAATTGTCCCATAATAGCATGTTCTAAGCTCGACTTCCATCAAATTGTATTCATCAATAACCATTTGGCACAAGTAATATTTGACATAACATACCTCATATACTTACCCGAACCATATCCGTGACAATTTAGTTCTAAATTGTCTTGACAAGGATTAAACTCCTCTTAGGTAAATCTCATCACCGGCATCAAGCCTGCTAGGCGTAAAAGCCTGAAAAGTAACACCGGCGCAAGGCCTGCTAGGCGTAAAGCCCGATAAGTAACACCGGCACGAGGCCTGCTAGGCGTAAAGCCCGATGAATAACACCGGCACGAGGCCTGCTAGGCATAAAAGCCCGAATGTCAAAATATCTTTACATGCTTTTCACATTTTCACTATACATATCAAATCATATACCTTTATTACCATTGCATTTAATAAATTTGAAATCGATCAAAACCATCACTATTACAATCGGCCAACTCATGGATTTATACCAAGCTTATACAATTTATATCATTCACTAGATATGTAAAGAGTCTTTAGATATAAGGTAGCTCAAAAACTTACTTATTCACCTTGCGTTTGCCAAAATAATTTTCATCACATTCTCAACTTAAATCATCAACCAATATGTCCATGATATAATTAGACATTAGCATTCATAAAATTTTAATAGTCAAGATAACCATAAGTAACTCTTTGACATGATTTAACTAAAGGACTTACCTTAAAAGTAAATAGATTCAAACTCTCCACTATTCGTTTAGCTTAGCTTTTCCTCGCTCCAACTTCTTCTCCTTTTGATCTTGATCTAAATTGGTTCAATTAAACCCATTTAACCACACTTCCATTCAATTTGAAAGCAAAATTATAAAATAAATAAATTGCAAGTCATGAACATTTGCATTCGGCATTCATGCACTACTTTGTTCAAGTGCATTCAAAATATTTGGGAACACTTTGATAATGATCTCAACAACGTGCTTTAATTTAAAACTTATCTTGCTGTCCATGGCCATGTATTAACTTGATAAAAGTGTGCCTATGTACCCAAATTCAATAACTCAATTTCATGCTTTCCTATGGCCGAATATGCCAATTTAAAGTACCCATGCAATTTTTTTCAACATGCAACCAAGAAACAAGCTAGATAACCACAACTTATTCATCCTAATTCCAGCCGAATATTAGCTTGTCTAAACCCAAAATTTAACATGATTTCTTTTTCTATTAGCATCCTAAGCAAATAATGTAACCAACCATAGCCACCATGCTTTCATCACACATGAAAAAGGCCTTAGAACTAAGTCATGGCCGAATCTAAGGAGAGCTTAACTCTCAAATCTTAGCACAAGAACTCAATAGTATGTAAGGCTACCAACACAACCATGCAAAACCATTCATCCAAGTCTAATCATTATACAACATAAGTGTAGCCGAACATTAACACAAAGGAAAGGATTCAAATAGGTGGTCTCACATTCGGCCGAACATAAGGGCATCCCCATGCCTAAATTTAAACCATTTTCTCACAAACTCAAGCTTCTTCTCCCTCTCATATTATCAAAGTTTATTGACAACCCAAACCACCATTCCTCACCCATGGCCGAATTTCATCAAGCCTACCCATATTAACAAAGTCTTTTTGCTTGTTTCAAAAGAAAAGATTAAGAATTTAAGCCATATCAAGGTGAGTTTTCAAAACCAAGATCAAGCTCTTACCTATCCTAGTGCATGCAAGGCCGATTGAAGAGGATGAGAATTCTTCCCTCTCTTTGATGGTGATTTCGGGTGGATGTTCAAAGAGGAAGAAGAAAGAAATTTTTCTTTTTCTTTTCTTTTTGTTTAAAACAATTTTCATCCCTTTTTGCATGCTTATGACAACATATTACTTTAAAATTATAAGTTGCCTAGAAAACATATTATTCTAGCATGCTTGCCGTCCACCTTATTTAATTATGGGGGATTTGACATGCAAATCCCCATGTTTTATAGACAATTCACTTAGCTCCCTTTCCATTAATGCCCACTACATTAGTCCTTCTTGCAATTTAAGCCTTTTTAGCAAATTAAACACTTAGATAGCTAAAATTTTCTACGAAATTTTTTTTTTTTTACACTCACTAAAACACGCATAACAAACACAAGACAGAATATTATAATATCTCACAGACTCGGATTCGTGGTCCCGAAACCACCGTTCCGATTAGGGTCAGAATTGGTCTGTTACACACTGCATAATCCCCCTCCCGAATATGGCAACATCCTTACACAAGTCATAACCAAGTAAACATATCATGCACCCAAACCTAGCCATCCACGACTCCTTTTTCTACCACGTGTGGTACCAAACCACTGGTGGTGCCAAACCACTGGTAACCCAAAGTCACTGATATCAATAATAATATGGTGCCAAACCACTAGTGACCCAAAGTCTCGAATAATCCATATGTGGGGCCAACCCACGTTGTGATACCAAATCACTGGCGACAATCCCGTTTTATCAAATGTGGGGCCAACCCATTGTGGTGCGAAGCCATTGGGACGAGTCGCTATGAGGTGCCAAACCTCTAGTGACCCAAAGTCACGAATATTAACTGTGGTACCAAACCACTGGTGGTGCCAAACCACTGGTGACCCAAAGTCATAGATACCAATCTTCCCCCTCCTCTCATGTCACCCACATTAATGCTCATGCACATACAAATCATGCCATCATGCTTAATCGTTAAACAAATATCGAACATAACATACTTAATACCATCAGAAATCATGTGCCATAATCTCAACCAAAATGGACTTACCCGAAATCCTTGCTCATACCCATAAAGGTATCATATCGAAATCTACACAGTTTTCAGCTTTTAACATGTTTAGGTTATCAGCAAGTTTACAACGATTATGAAGTGTGTAAGTTACACACCTGGTTACTAACGCAACTACTAAATCCCGAAGATCAAGTTCTAACGTACTAGATCCCCCCTGTCCTACATTCGGCCAATGACCACTATTAGCAAAAAGCCATTCAGCTACACTTGTAAATCCCGAAAAGTTAACGCATCTAATAACCATCCTTACCTTAACACTTTTTGACCACCAGTCACAACTCGAGATATACGAGATAGCTCCTTCCTCTACAATCGACTTTTCAAATAACTAAGAGAAAGATTGAATTGGCATGAAACCTTACCACTGACTCACTAAGACCGATTGACAGAGAATAGATGACCCTGATCCACTGCTTCAAAATCCCGGAGATCCTAGAAGAAACCGATTTCACAAATGAATGAGAACCAAGACTAATGCCGAAATTCGGCTTTTGGTTCTATGTAAGTCGACAGAGAAAAGAAGAAGAAAAATAGAAGGGATTCAGCCAAGGACACTTACCCACTCCAAAACCGATTAGAGAAGAAGACCAAAGAGATCTACCCTTAATTGATATTCGGCCAAAGTGTTGAAATAAGAAGAGGAGAGTAAAGGGAGATTTCGGCAATAGTGGTGGAACAATCAAAGGAGTTTCGACTATAGCTTTTGAAAGAAGAGCAAAAGAGATTCGGCTTTGCAAAGAACCAAGAGAAGATTGATGAACTTTCGGCACAAGAGAAGATGAAGAGAAAAGAAAGTTGCCGATTTGGGAAGAAGAGATGCTGACGCAGTTTTGAACAAATATGAGAGAAAGGAGAGAAAGAAGTGAAGGGATTCGGCCTTGAAGAGATTCGGCCAAAAGGGATTTCGGTTCAAAGAAGAAAGAGAGAGAGCTCAATTGGTTCCAAGTGAATTCGGCTAAGCACTTGAGAAGAAGAAGAAAAAGAAATGGCACTAAGGAAGTTTAGATGGGCATTCGGCTAGGTGCTTCAAAGAGAATTCGACAGGTGCAAAAGGAATTTCGGCTTTTGTTTCAAATGGTGCATTAAGGGAGAAAAAAATCGACAAGACTAAGGGGGTTTCAGCTTTGGCTCACAACCGAATGCACTATGGCCTTGAGTTAGCCGAAAATGTCCTCCTGAGTTGCCTATGGAGGGACGACACACCTAGCAAGCTTCCCAACCGAACACTGCTCCTCCATAATTCAAATTCGGCCAACTCCCAAATCTCTCCTGGCCACTAATTCAAACTCATTTGAATTATTCAAACTCCTAAATTCTCTCTTCTCCACCCGTTTAAATCTGTTAACTTGTTCAACAGTTATCCATCAGAGTTTGAGCTGAGCACAACTCTTCCCCTCTCTGGCGTCAAAAAGAATTAGCAGCAAGGGATTTCTGCAATTCGAACCCAAGCTCTCCTTCCCCTGCTTGTGGCGTCAGTGCATAAGGCCCTAAGTGGCGCCTCCTTGCCACTTTACCAAGGCTTTTCTTGTGCTACAGTTTACCACAAAATATTCTTAACCCCTAGCTCCTTCAGCTCCCCTGGACCAATGTTTGAAAATAAAATTTTTTCCTATAGTTCGGGCCTACCCTTGGCTTATATCTAGACCCTAAAACACCTCAATTAATAATGCAAATTAATCCATACACATGCAAATAGTTCAAACATAATAGCCCCTATTTAAGGATGTTACAGTTCTGCCCCCCTTAAAAATAATTTCGGCCTCGAAATTACCTGGTCAAAAGAGTTGAGGGTATTGCTGCCTCATCACATCCTCTGGTTCCCACGTAGCTTCTTCCACGCCATGGTCCCGCCATAACACCTTCACTAATGGAACTGACTTCTTGCGCAAAACCTTCACATCCCGATCTAGAATCTGCACTGGTTCCTCTTCCATGGTCAAATCTGGGCTCACCTCAATTTCCTCCACCGATACAACATGCGATGGATTTGAACGGTAACGCCGCAGATGGAGACGTGGAATACATCATGTATCTGGCTTAGTTCTGCTGGCAACTCGAGATATTGTTTAATGTTTGCACACCTTGTACCACAGGCTGCTTCAAAATTCCAATACATGTATACCTTATATCGAATATGTTGTATACACTAAGTTCGTCTTGAAATCCCATGCACATAAATTTTAAAATAATAAGGCAATATTTGTGTGTTTAAAAGTTCGGAAGATCACATCCTAACATGCTGGGTGTCGATTATTTTTTGTTTTGTTCAACTAAATAAACAAACATCCTTTTTATACGCTTTGAAGACCAAATATGATCTCGGGGTCAGAGTATGAATGTGTTATACCCTAATGTGTTGGGTATGGTACTTTGACCCCTTTGAACGAGATAATCTTGAGATTCAATTCATTTAACGAATTCTCTTTTTTCTTCTAAATTTTTACCCTAGATATTTTTGTGTTTTCAACATTAGGACAACGTCAATCAATTTGGTACCAATTTTGGGCGTGACGAGGGTGCTAACCCTTCCTCGCACGTAACCGACTCCCGAACTCGTTTTCTCAAATTCTCATGGACCAAAATCTCTGTTTTAGTAAATCGAAATGTTTCAGTAAAACAAATGTGATCCGATCACACCTAATAAAGATCGGTGGCGACTCCCTATCTTAAAAGTCGATTCCCGTTTCATCAAAAAATGGTTACGACAGCATGGCGACTCCACTGGGGACCTTCGAGTGTCAGGCCATAAATTGATTGATTTTTGTCCTTTTGATTGAAAATTTGGAAAATTGTTTTAATCATGTTCCTGACGATGCATCCGACTATGCCATAACTATAATACCGTTGAGTCCCATGATACTTGCATTTGCATCACATGACCGCTGTGGTCACACCTTTAAGTGGAGTAAGAAACTAAGCCTTCGTGAGGTTTTCACCCCCGCATGGGCTAGTGGATTGCTTCCGGGATACATCCGTACCTATGTGCTTCGTGAGGTTTTCACCTCCGCATGGCCATAGGGAAATGTATCCCCCTGAACCGAACTCGGTCCGTATGAGCCTATAATGGGTGAGGATCGAGGAATCTGCTGGTTCAGGTACCCCTCTTTAGAACCGAACCCCATATAGAAGCCCTAGAGCCTACCCTAGGCAGAGTGTCGAAATAGTTACCTAGATAAGTGTTTAATGATATTTTACTTGTTTTGATTATGCAATACTAACTTGTGTTGATTTGTTTGATTTGCATGACATTCCATATAGTAGATGTGTCAATTTCTGTTCGGTTGCTGAGATACGAAATTTGCTATGGAAAATGACTTTCTTGATAAAGTAAAGGACAATGCGGCCGTGCGTACATGGCCAAAAAAGTTGCAGTTAGAAAAAGGAGATAGCTTAGTTGAAGGTCATACGTCGAAGCTGAGGGACTTCACCCGTGTTAGTGTGACACAAAATGAGCTCCAAAAGTTGGGAGATATCTGGACCCATTGGGAAGATGAAGCTAAACAGATATTCTACCACCGTTATGGTGATATCTCTCACTTATTGGATGTTAAGATAGATAAACACCTGTTTCGGGCTATGGTCCAGTTTTGGAATTTCGCAAACAGTTGCTTCACTTTTGGGAAAGTGGATTTGGTGCCAACAGTAGAAGAAAATACCACTTTAATTCGTAGTCTCGGGATACAAGTTGACAAGGTTTATATTAGGCCTGCCTATGTCCCTCATTTGGCGAAGAAATTGATGAAAATTACGGGAATGAGTGAACAGTGGATCTCAACCAAGATTCAACAGAAAGGTGAAGGGAGATGTATTCCTTGGGTAAATTTAAGGGATCTGATTTTGATGCACCCTGATGTGATGAGGAAGGTTGATATCTTCGCCTTAAGCCTCTACAGACTAGTCATCTTCCCAAAAGCCCCAAGACACATAGATGAAGCAGTGGTGGATTTGTTTGATCGATTGGATAAATAAGTTACACCTGTCCAAGCAATTCTTGCAGAGATTTTCAGATCATTAAATGCATGCAGAAGAGCGGGAGAAGGAAGGTTTATCGGATGCGTATAGTTATTAATGGTATGGTTTTATGGGCATTTTTGGAAGATGGATAAAGTCTCTTGTCGACCCTTTTATAAGGATTATTCACCGATAAAAGAGGAAGTAGCCGTGTCAAGACGAGAGGATATAACGGAAGAAGGATGGAGGACAATTCTTCAGAATCTTCAGGAGGGAGACATTGAGTGGGGAGCTCCATGGATGTGCCTGGAGAGATCCTTTACAGATGCGGAGACTTTAATTGGGTCCCTCTACCCAGAATTTGGGGAGTCATCGGGTATGCCCCTTTGCTAGCAGCAAGACAATACTAGTCTAGACAGTTCGTGCTAGCAACACATGGGTTGGATCGAAGCAAATTCTCTTATACAGGAGAAAGTTATAAGAAGAAGATTAAGGAAATTGCAAATGCTTGGAAGCAAACCTACCGGATGAAGAGGTTGACTGTGGGCGAAACGGCGACTTCTGAGTATAAAGTGTGGCTAAACAAAAGAATCAACGACAATATCCCAAGACCAAGTTCAGATAATGCTCAATCTATAGTGGAATGTTTGCAAATGATACCAACGGAATTAGAAATTATAAAGCAAGATTTTGTAAAGCGAAGTTCAGAGCTTGAGAAGAAAATTGAGCAGTTGGAGGAAGAGAAGATGCTTTTGAAGTTGGATGTAGAGATACAGAAATCAGAAGCAGAAAAGATAAGAAAGGGGAAGAGCAAAGCTGAAGAAGAGTTGGATAGCCTAAAGGGGGACTACAAAAGGATGCGTCTCTCGATGAGAACTGCGGGGCTAGGAAAGACTTCAGGTCAATGGCGACAAGAGTTACAAGAAGAAAGAGCTAAGGCCGAGCAATGGGAAAGGAAATTTCAAGAAATGAAGGCTCAGAAAGAGATCCTAGAAAAGCAAGCGTCAGAAGGCCAAAACGGAAGAAATGAATTGAAGACTAGAGTGGCGGAGTTGGAAAGGTCCCTCAATCATTATTGAAATCGCAACCCGGTGATAGAATTAAAGGCAAGCTTGAGTAGAATCGAAGAAATGGAAAAGAAGACTGAAGAGCTAGAAGGGGCACTGCGGGCTTGTCAGGATTATATTAGGTACTTGAAAGAGAGTAAGTAGCAACAGAAGGAGGAGTTACATAAGGCCCAGAAGCAAATTGAAAATAGGGACTATCTCATGAGAGAGGCCATAAATCAAATTCGAGAGGTGGCCGAACACTTGCAAATTTTGGCAGCAGAGGCGGAGGTATTAAGTGTGAGGCACGAGTCACGGACAAGTCGAGGATAGGAGTTGGCTTCGTTACTCCGAAAGATTAGGGATTTAGGCGCTAAGGCCAAACTATATTTGTAATCTCTTTTATGTAAAAAGCTTTGTTTTTTAAGAAAGTTTTCTATGGGGAATTGAATCAGAGTTGACACCTTTTTGCATTCATACCATGCATTCGCATTGCATTGCATACAGTAGTATCATATCACCTTAATCATTCACTGAGGCTAAAATCGTATAATCCACAGTTGCGATACTATGAATCTGGAATCACGTCATCCCTATAGGACACGTCTAAAAGCTAGAGCTATGGATGCTGAACTCAATGAAAGAATCGAAAGAATGGAAAGAATCCAGAGAGAGTTGCAAGAGCAGTTGGCCAAGTCGCAGCAAGAAGCAAGGGATCTGATGGTAAGATGATGGCCAAGTCGCAGCAAGAAGCAGAAGGATCAAATGGCCAAAATGATGGAGATGATGGCAACTCTGGTCAAAGGAAAAGGACCCGCGCAAAGTCCTGATATTACAGAACCCCATTCGAGAGTTAATCAGGATTCGCTCTATCTCCTAGGATTCACTCCACCCCACGTCCATGCAACACAAAGAGGATATCCTCAAGGGGAACCGGTAGGCCTAGAGCAATGACCTGCACCACCTGCTCATCTAGGGCAAGGTATGTGCATCGAACTCCGGAGATAATTCCGCTAATCCAATAGTTCTGGATTTGGATGATCCGGTAGAAATAGCCAAGCTGAGAATGAAGGATCATGATGCTCAAGACAAGTATAAGAGTCTGGAAGAAAGACTCAAAGCAATAGAAGGTACTGGAGTCTTCTCCGCATTGAGCGCTAAAGAGCTCAGTTTGGTTCTCGATCTGGTCCTGCCTCTGAAATTTTAAGTGCCAGATTTAGAAAAATATGATGGAACGAGATGTCCAAAGGCGCATCTTATCATGTTTTGTCAGAAGATGGCTGGTTATGTGAATGAAGACAAATTGTTAATACATTGTTTTCAAGATAGCTTGATCGGATCAGCCCTCCGATGGTATAATCAACTCAGCAGAGAGAGGATCCAATCATGGAAGGACCTAGCATCTGCATTTTGCGAACAGTACAAGCATGTCTCCAATATGGCGCCTGATCGACTAACGCTGCAGATGATGGAAAAGAGGCCAACAGAGACTTTTAGACAATACGCTCAAAGGTGGAGGGATATCTCAGCCCAAGTAGAACCCCCACTGACTAAAAGTGAGATAACGATCCTCTTTATCAACACTTTGAAAGCGCCATTTTATGACAAACTGGTGGGAAACGCCACAAAAGACTTCGCCGATATCGTAATGTCTGGGGAATTCATTGAAAATGGCATCAAGAGTGGAAGGATGGAAGGTCCTGAGAGTTCGGAAAGGCCAGTACCCATGAAGAAAAAAGAGCCTGAAACTCACATGGTGGGGACTGGGAGCCGCTATGCTTCTAATCCGTACCCAACCCAACCACGACCTCAATTTTGCCCACCTCCGAACTTCTATTTTCCTCCTCAAAACCCTTACTATCAAACACCTCCTCCTTACCCCGTCTATGCCACTGATAACCAAAGACCATTCACTATATTCTCGCCAAGTATTACACTTGCTCAAAGTCAGACCAAAAATAAACAAAGACCATCAAAACCCAATCCTGAAAACCCTAACTCACCCCTATTCCCGTGTCGTACGGAGAACTGTGCCCAAAATTATTGGAAAAACAATTAATATCCCCACATTATATGGCACCATTAAAACCTCCATACCCGAAATGGTACGATCCCAGTGATAGTTGTATGTATCATGGGGGAAACCAGGGGAACTCCACGAAAAATTGTATAGCCTTTAAAAGGAGGGTTCAGGATCTCATTGATGTAGGGATTTTACGATTTGACGGCACTGGTAATGTGGCAAGAAACCCGCTCCCTAACCATACTGAAGGGAGCGTGGGCGCAGTGATAAAGGAAGACATGCGGTGGGCTAAAAGTTGCATTTCTGAAATAGAAGCACCTTTGCGAAAAGTTTGGGAAGTAATGGCGGAAAATGGGTCGTTTCACCATCCCAACAGAATTTTCAAAGGAGGACGTATAAAAAGTTAGAGTTTCTATGATTTTCATGGCATCGAAGGGCATGACATCCAGTCTTGTGAAGAATTTAGAAAATTACTCCAAGACATGATGAACAACAAGGAGGTCGAGATCTTTGATAAAATAGACGAGGCCGAGGAGGGGGAAATATGCGCCTCTGATAATCAGCCACTAGTCATCCCTTATAGTGCCGATCGACCTCTGGTGATTTATTATGAGGCCAAGAAGAAGGAAGTCAAGCCAAAGATGATAATCAAAGTACCAGCTCCTTTCCTTTACACGAACGACAAGGCGGAGTCATGGAAATATAATGTCAACATTACCATACCCGAAGCTACGACTGGAAGTGTTAGCGAGGTGGGGCATTTTACCCGCAGCGGAAGATGTTATTCCCCTGAAGTGGATCAACCGAAGAAGAAAGCCGTTGACGCGAATCAAAATGGAAAGGCACCAATGCGTAGTGCTGAGGTTGATGTTAAAATACAGTCTGAGCAAGAAATTAAAAGACCTGTGAATGAGGATGAAGCACATGAATTCTTAAAGTTTATCAAGCATAGTGAATATAACATCGTGGAGTAGTTGAACAAGCAACCGGTAAGAATCTCAGTGTTATCTCTATTGTTGAACTCGGAACCACATCGAAACGCTTTACTGAAAGTGTTAAATCGAGCGTATGTGCCGAGCAACGTACCCGTCGAAAATCTTGATAAGTGGGTGAACAATTTAAATGCGGATAATTTCATCTATTTTAGTGATGACGAAATACCACCAAACGGTAGGGGCTCTGTAAAAGCTTTGCACATCACAACCAGTTGCAAGGGCTACATAATACCGAATGTGCTTATTGACAATGGGTCTGCGCTCAATGTCATGCCTTTGGCTACACTGTCCAGGATTCCAGTTGATATGTCTTATCTAAGGCCTTGTCATTCCACGGTAAGGGCGTTTGATGGAACACGGCGAGAGGTCATGGGAAAGATTGAGATTCCTCTAGAAGTGGGTCCGTGTACGTATGATATTGAGTTCCAGGTCATGGACATCGCACCTTCGTATAACTGCTTCTTAGGGAGGCCTTGGATCCATTCCGCCGGGGTAGTTCCTTCATCTCTCCATCAAAAGGTCAAGTTTGTCATGGATAACCGCTTGATCACGGTCGCTGGTGAAGAAGACATTGTTGCGTCCATCTCTACTGACGCACCTTACATTGAAGTAAATAAAGATGCAGTAGAATGTTCCTTCCATTCCTTCGAATTTATCAATGCTACATTTGTCGCTGAATGAAGCAAAGCCCCCACACCCAAACTGTCAAGGAATACCAAGATGGGAATCAAGCTGACTGTGGGAAAAGGAGCCCGAGCGAAGAGAGGTTTGGGGAAACATCAGCAAGGGATAGTTAGAGCACTAAAGCCAGTACACCACAAGGCTCGATACAGTTTAGGGTTCAAGCCAGACGTGTGACAAAGAAAGAAACAGTTGCAAAAAGATCAAGAAAGAAGGATTGCAAGAGCCTCAGGCCGGGAAGTGGAATGGGAGCCCATAATGTATCCGCCCTTGTCAAAAATATTTACATCTGCAGGAATAATGTACCCGGGGAGAGATAATTCGTGAGGCACGTTGTTATTGATTGAAAGGGGTCTTCAGAATGTCAATATAAATGTTATTGATGAAAGAGGCGATACAAGTAAAGAAGTTTCAATGATACGCCCCTGTCCCCCTGGATTCATTTTGAGCAATTGGACTGCCATGGATCTTCTCGTAGTTTCTAAGTCCTCTCCATAGTAATGCTCAATGCTGACCTTTTTGTATGCCCCTAAGTTATAGGGGAATCTGTTATAAGAACTTATGTTGGCTATTTAGCTTTTAAATGAACATTAATGGAGAAGCATTTTGCCATAGTCCTTTCATTCTCGTTAACTTCATAATTGCTCCCTCTTCTTACAGTTTTTCCTTACATATACCTCATATCATGCCATAGCATTATGTTTGTGGGTTCCCATACCTTGATGCTCCTCTATAGTTTTCTTTTTCTTTCACCTTTCACGTGCTCAGATATCAACGACGTGCACGATCCCGTTGCAAGTCCTAAAATCGATTTCGAGAAAGCTATTTGTTTAGGAGAATGTGAAGCTGAGAAAAATGCTAAAAATTATGTCTCGTCCCCTGACTTACTAAGAATGGTAGGACAAGAAGATAAATAGATTCTGCCCTATCAAGAATCCATTGAGATAGTAAATTTGGGAAGTGAAGAAAAGAGGCAAGAAGTGAAGATTGGGACCTCCATTTCAGAGAATACCAGACGTGACTTGATCACCTTACTTAATGAGTACAAAGAGGTATTTGCATGGTCGTATCAGGACATGCCAGGTTTGAACGAGGACGTAGCAGTCTATAGACTCCCACTGAAACCAGAATGCAAACCTATTCAACAAAAGTTAAGACGGATGAGACCTGAAATGTTTTTAAAGATAAAAGAAAAAGTCAAGAAACAATTTGACGCTGGCTTCCTACAAGTCTCTAAATATCCAGAATGGGTGGCTAATATAGTCCCGGTGCCAAAGAAAGACAGTAAGGTACGAATGTGCGTAGATTATCGCGATCTAAATTGAGCAAGCCCCAAAGATAATTTCCCCTTGCCACACATTGATACATTGGTGGATAACACGGCAAAGCATTCGTTATTCTCCTTCATGGATGGATTTTCGGGTTATAATCAAATAAAGATGGCTCCCGAGGATATGGAGAAAGCTACATTTGTAACGATGTGGGGAACATTCTGCTACAAAGTGATGCCATTTGGATTAAAGAATGCCGGGGCAACATATCAGAGAGCTATGGTGACATTGTTCCATGACATGATGCATAAAGAAATAGAAGTCTACATCGATGATATGATCGCCAAATCTCGGGGGGAAAGAGAGCATGTTGGGAACCTCAGGAAATTGTTCGAAAGACTGAGGAGGTTCCGGCTAAAACTTAATCCAACTAAATGTATGTTTGGGGCTACCTCGGGAAAATTACTAGGCTTCATCGTCAGTGAGAGAGGCATTGAAGTTGACCCGGATAAGATAAAAGCCATACAAGAACTACCGCCTCTGTGAACACAAAAGGAAGTCAGAGGATTTTTAGGGAGGTTGAACTACATCCCTCGATTCATTACTCAACTTACCAATCAGTGTGACCCGATTTTTCGACTCTTTCGAAAACACAATCCTGGAGAATGGAACGAGGAGTGCCAAGTGGCTTTTGACAATATAAAACAATATTTGTCTAGCCCCCCAGTGCTAGTACCGCCAACCCCCAGGAGACCGTTAATATTGTATCTGACTGTGTTCAAAAATTCAATGGGTTGTGTACTAGGGCAACATGATGAGTCGGGGAAAAGGGAAAAGGCGATTTACTACCTCAGCAAGAAATTCATAGAGTGTGAAATGAAGTATCCGTCAATTGAAAAATTCTGTTGTGCTTTGGTCTGGGTAGTTCGAAGGCTCAGACAATATATGCTGTATTATACGACGTGGTTGATTTCAAAGCTGGACCCAATAAAGTACATGATGGAATCACCTGCACTCTCAGGAAGAATGGCACGATGGCAGATCCTACTGTTGGAGTACGACATCATCTACGTGAATCAAAAGTCAATAAAAGGGAGCGCAATAGCCGACTTCCTAGCAACTCGAACGACAGAGGAATACGAGCCATTGAGATTTGATTTCCCAGATGAAGACCTGATGTGCATTACAGAAGAAGAATGTGAGTCGTCAAAAGAGAAATCATGGAAGATGAGCTTTGATGGTGCGTCAAATGCATTGGGGCATGGGATTAGAGCTGTCTTAGTGTCACCAGAAGGAAATCATTATCCATTCACTGCCAGATTAAATTTCTTCTGTACCAATAACATAGCGGAATACGAGGCTTGCATCATGGGACTTCGTGCAGCTATTGAACGAAACATCGAAATCTTAGAGGTATACGGAGATTCAGCGCTGGTGGTTTACCAAATCCGTGGAGCTTGGGAAGTGAGAGATTCAAAGTTAGTCAAATATCGCGATCTCGTGACAGAGTTGATCAAAGAATTCGAAGAAGTAACCTTTAATTACTTCCCACGAGAAGAAAACCAATTGGCTGATGCTTTAGCCACTTTGGCTTCAATGTTCAAAGCAAACCGAGAAACAGAAATAATGCCTCTCCAGATGAGCATATATGACGCCCCTGCGCATTGTTTTAGCATTGAAAAAGAGGCAGATGGACAGCCATGGTTCCATGATATCTTAGAATATGTCAAGAATCAAAGGTATCCCGAACAAGCAAACGAGAATGACAAAAGAACAATCAGAAGAATGGCGGTAGGATTTGTTCTTGATGGGGACATCCTATACAAAAGAGGAAAAGATCAAGTGCTCTTGAGGTGTGTGGATACTAGTGAAGCCAGAAAAATACTTGAAGATGTCCATGAAGGAGTTTGTGGAACGCACGCCAATGGTTTCACTATGGCCAGACAGATTATGAGACTCGGTTATTACTGGTTGACAATGGAAAGCGACTGCATTAGTTACGCACGAAAGTGCCACAAATGTCAAGTTTACGGCGATAAAATTCATGCAGCACCTTCGCCTCTTCACGTCATGACTTCTCCGTGGCCTTTTTCTATGTGGGGCATGGATGTTATAGGGCCAATTTCCCCAAAAGCTTCCAATGGACATCGATTCATTTTTGTGGTCATAGATTACTTCACGAAATGGGTAGAAGCTGCTTCGTTTGCTAATGTGACAAGGACCGCAGTTTGCAAGTTCTCAAAAAAGGAGATCATATGTCGATACGATTTGCCTGAGAGAGTTATTTCAGATAATGCTTTAAATCTGAACAACAAGATGATGAAAGAAGTGTGCGAACAATTTCAAATAAGGCATCATAATTCCTCACCCTATCGTCCAAAGATGAACGGAGCGGTAGAAGCTGCTAACAAGAATATTAAGAAGATTATTGGGAAAATAATCGAGACATATAAAGATTGGCACGAGAAGCTACCATTTGCTCTGTATGCATATCGCACATGTGTGCGGACCTCTACGGGGGCAACTCCTTTCTCTCTGGTCTATGGAATGGAGGCTGTGCTGCCCATTGAAGTTGAGATCCCCTCTTTGCGAGTCTTAATGGAGTCAAAACTAGAAGAATCGGAATGGGTTCGGGCTCGACTGAATCTCATCAAAGAAAAACGCTTGAAGGCAATCTGTCATGGACAGATGTACCAGAAGAGAATGATCACAGCCTACGACAAGAAGGTGCGACCAAGGGAATTTCACGAAGGAGAACTCGTGCTGAGAAAGATTCTCCCAATACAAAAAGACCTCCGAGGAAAATGGGCACCAAATTGGGAAGGGCCATATGTCGTGAAGAAAGCTTTCTCAGGAGGAGCTTTGATTCTCACTGAGATGGATGGGAAAGAGTTACCAAATCCAGTGAACTCAGATGCTGTGAAGAAATATTATGCATAAAAAAAAGAAGAAGAAGAAGAAGGAAAAAAGAAAGAGAGATCAAGATGAAAACCCGAAAAGGCGTCTTGATGTAAAAAAAAAAGAAAAAGAAAAGAGATCAAGACGAAAACCCGAAAAGGGCGTCTTGATAAACAAAAGGATCAGGATGAAAACCTGAAAGGGCGTCCTAATGAAGGGGGTTCGGCTTAAGGAGCGAGACGATTCGAACAGGGAGTCATGTGGCGAGATTACAATATTTAAAGCAGACTCGGAAGCTCAAAATCTCCTACACGAGAAACTTTCCTCGAAAAGATCCAGGATGAGGATACATGGAAAAGTTCATGCGTTGGATATCTAGAGCATTTGCGACAATTGAACCTGCTTTTCTTTTGTAACATTTCCTTTATTGAATTGTTCCTTGTCAATTTTCTTTGCGTGTCACTTTTGAAATAAAATGAATGTGAGGTATCCCCTACACACCTACTTCATCATTTTCATGCATCTTGTGTTTGGTTCATTAAATGATAAATAGTGAAATGACATACTCTAAACAAAAGGAATATTGAGCATTACCTGGATGAGAATCTGATAAGTACAAGAGCCTCAAAGCAAGGACAAAGTTCAACAGGGGCAAAAGGGTGATTTACGAGAAACGCAGATTAATTAAGAACGGGTACAAAACCTGAAAGAAAAGTCAAGGGTCGAAGCAATGAATACAGGTCATCATGAAAGTCATGACGAAAAGAGATATATGACAAACACGTCCAAGACGCATGACATAATCATGTAGGCATAAAAGCATTTAAGACGAACACGTGCATATCATGATAGCATCACGCATGACACATACAGGAACACCAGTAAAGCATGAAGTTTTGACGATAACTGTACCAAGCCAAGGAGAAAAAAGACATCCGAGTTCCACCAGATGACACGTTTTCAGTTACTGTTTTCCAAAAAATCAACTCGTAATGCGAAAACTGAGTTGGGCCTCGGGTTACGCACGCTGAGGTATTTTTCATTTCTGTTTTTCAATTTCTATTCGAAAATCAACTCATAATGCGAAAGGTGAGTTGGGCCTCGGGTTAAGCACGCTGAGGTATTTTAATTTTTGTTTTTCAATTTCTGTTCAAAAATCAACTCATAATGCGAAAGGTGAGTTGGGCCTCAGGTTACGCACGCTGAGGTATTTTAATTTCTATTTTTCAATTGCTGTTAAAGTCAACTCATAATGCAAAAAGTGAGTTGGGCCTCGGGTTACGCACGCTGAGGTATTTTGAATTTCTGTTTTTCAATTTCTGTTCGAAAATCAACTCATAATGCGAAAGGTGAGTTGGGCCTCAGATTACGCACGCTGAGGTATTTTAATTTCTATTTTTCAATAGCTATTAAAGTCAACTCATAATGCGAAAAGTGAGTTAGGCCTCGGGTTACGCACGCTGAGGTATTTTTAATTTCTGTTTTTCAATTTCTGTTCGAAAATCAACTCATAATGCGAAAGGTGAGTTGGGCCTCGGGTTACGCACGCTGAGGTATTTTAATTTCTGTTTTCAATTTCTATTCAAAAATAAACTCATAATGCGAAAGGTGAGTTGGGCCTCGGGTTACGCACGCTGAGGTATTTTTAATTTCTGTTTTTCAATTTCTGTTCAAAAATCAACTCATAATGCGAAAGGTGAGTTGGGCCTCGGGTTACGCACGCTGATGTATTTTAATTTCTATTTTCAATTTCTATTCAAAAATCAACTCATAATGCGAAAGGTGAGTTGGGCCTCAGGTTACGCATGCTGAGGTATTTTAATTTCTGTTTTTTAATTGCTGTTAAAGTCAACTTATAATGCGAAAAGTGAGTTGGGCATCGGGTTACGCACGCTGAGGTATTTTTAATTTCTATTTTTCAATTTCTGTTTGAAAATCAACTCATAATGCGAAAGGTGAGTTGGGCCTCGGGTTACGCACGCTGAGGTATTTTAATTTCTGTTTTCAATTTCTGTTCAAAAATCAACTCATAATGCGAAAGGTGAGTTGGGCCTCAGGTTACGCCCGCTGAGGTATTTTAATTTCTGTTTTTCAATTGCTGTTAAAATTAACTCATAATGCGAAAAGTGAGTCGGGCCTCGGTCACGCACGCTGAGGTATTTTTTATTCCTGTTTTTCAATTTCTATTAAAATCAACTCATGATGTGAAAAGTGAGTTGGGCCTCGGATTACGCACGCTGAGGTATTCTTAATTCTCGTTTTTTAGATTCTGTCTTTCAATTTCTGTTTTTCAATTTCTGTTATCCAAAAAAAAAAAAAGAAAGAAGGGGTCAACTCATATTTCATCGAAGTCCTAGTGGAGCAATTGGTAGATCGAAGCTACAAACCTCTTCGCATCCTGAAGTTATATTGGAGCAAGTTAAGAAAATAAACAAGATTGAGGAAAAGCAAATTGAAGCTACGGGTCATATCTCATGGAAACAGCAGTGGAGTGGATCAAAGCAACAGGTTACAGTAGAGTTTGAAGACACTTGAAGAAGACGAGGACCAAGGAGTCAAGGCTTAGCCAAGACCGGGCAAAATTGGTTCTTCTATTGTCTTTGCTCTATTCTCGTTCCACGACAATGAGCAAAGAGGGGCAGCTGTACTAACCAAATTTGCCCGGCCCATTAAAGCCCAATACCAAGCTAAAGATAAACCCAATAATAAAACCAAAAATCCAATAAATGAAACAGTCCATAAAATGCCCAAATTACACTAGCCCAAACCCAGGCCCAATAAAACAAATAAAACAGTCCAATCCATTTACAAAATTCGAGCCCAAGCACAAATAGCCCAAAAGGCCCACCACAGATTGAAATTTTCAGAAAACCTAGGGTTTTAATTTCCTGCAGCCGCCGACGCTCCACCTATCAGCACCCCTCCCCATGCCTCGGCAACTATCCACCGCGTCCCCCACACGCGCTCTTATGCCGCATCTGCCACGTGCCCATGCACCCATATGCCTCTACCACCACGCGCCTTGGCCACCTCACGTTTCAGCCATCACGCACACTGCACCATGAGCACGCTCCCCGCGCCTCGGCCTCCACCAGCACCATTCGCCCATACCCTGCAGACAACACGAGACAGAGAATAAAACAGAAGTAGAGAAGTATGGAACCAGAGAGTTGAATAATAAAAAAGGGCATTGTGTATTTGGCTATAAAGCCATTCGAAACAGATGTAAAGGGGTTTCCTTTTTTTTTTACGAACACTTCTAGAGCTAGCAGAAAATAAATCAAAACAAACATTCAAAAATAGATCCTTTTTTCTACGCATCAAAGATCAATAAAATACGATCAGAAACCAAAAAGAAAAATCTTAAGGTTATCGATCTTCCTTTATTATTTTCGATTACTAGTCACTGTCACTTGTATTATTTATATTTTATCTTCAAAACGCTCTTAAATAAAACTTAATTAAAAAAGGGAAGAAAGTGCTCATCGAGAACCCGTTCGATCTGTTTCTTCTCCGTCGTAATCGGAGTCTAGCCACGGATCTCAGCGAGGGCTAGATCCTCGTTTACTCCGTCGTCATCGGGGCTAAATAGGGGTCTTAATCGGAAAACAAAGAGCTAATCAGCACACACCAAGGCAAACTGATGCGTCATTATCTATCGATTTCAGTAGCGTTTTAGTGATAAATCTGGGGTATTTTCCTTGCGGCGGTTGAGAACCAGAGATAGAATGGTTAGGGTTTTGGTTGAATGAGGGAACCCGAACGTCAGGGAAAGAAAGGGAGAGAGAGAATTTCAGGTTTTTTTTAAAAAGGGGTTGGTAAAATGAATAAAAAACGGAGAAATGGGCTTTTAAAGGACGAACGGAACGACGCCGTTTAGGAGGGTATAGATCCACCGAGTTTGTTTCGATTTTAACATAGTCCCTTAATTACTTTATTTGATTATCGATTTTTATGATCCTTTTAAAATAAACACTATATATATATTTTCTATGGACCTAAATATTATTTTTTCCATGTTATTTTCATTGATCTTTTTATATATATACATATATATTCTCTTATATACATATATATATACTTATAATTTATACTAGGATTATTTCTACATTATAGATCATTGTTTTCATGCTTTATATATATATATATATATACATTTTTGTTTGTATGTATAGGTATATCTTCTTTAAGTCTATTTGTCTATTTAACTTATTTCCCCTCTATTCCTATTTTATTATTTGCACATCTATTTTGTCTATTTTTAATGTGCTATTGCCATGCATAAATTATTAACTTTGAATTTTTATCTTCACGTATATTGTTTAATGTTTGCACACCTTGTACCACAACCTGCTTCAAAATTCCAATACATGTATACCTTATATCGAATATGTTGTATACACTAAGTTCGTCTTGAAATCCCACGCACATAAATTTTTCTAAAAAATAATAAGGCAATATTTGTGTGTTTAGAAGTTCGGAAGATCACATCCTAACGTGCTGGGTGTCGATTATTTTTTGTTTTGTTCAACTAAATAAACGAACATCCTTTTTATACGCTTTGAAGACCAAAGATGATCTCGGTGTCAGAGTATGAATGTGTTATACCCTAACGTGTTGGGTATGGTACTTTTACCCCTTTGAACGAGATAATCTTGAGATTCAATTCATTTAACGAATTCTCTTTTTTCTTCTAAATTTTTACCCTAGATATTTTTGAGTTTTCAACATTAGGACAACGTCAATCAATTTGGTACCAATTTTGGGCGTGATGAGGGTGCTAACCCTTCCTCGCACGTAACCGATTCCCGAACTCGTTTTCTCAAATTTTCGTAGACCAAAAACTCTGTTTTAGTAAATCGAAATGTTTTAGTAAAACAAAGGTGATCCGATCGCACCTAATAAAGATCGGTGGCGACTCCCTATCTTAAAAGTCGATTCCCGTTTCGTCAAAAAATGGTTACGACAAGGATGTCAACTCTTGTCGATTTGGAATTAAAGGTAAATACTTAGATGAAGGGGAATACCTATGATTTTATGATTCAAATGTTTGACTTGGATTGTTTGAAACTTTGATGCGTTTTTAGTAGAATTCTCAATACATGATTCTGTATGAATTATTTCAAAACATTATTGATGAAAATTATAAGTTGAGAAGAATTTATTTTGATTGTGAGTTAAGGATTTGCTTCAAGACAAGCAAAGGCTTAAGTGTGGGGATATTTGATAAACCATAATTTATACATATTTTGACCCCAAGCTTGGCTTATTTTTGGATGAATTTTCATTAGATTTGATGAATTTTATGCTCCTAATCATTTAATTTCATGTTTTACACTCAGGAGAGCTTAGAGAGTCGAAAAGAACGAAAAATGGACCAAAAGGGGACAAAATGGGCCAACCTCAGAAATCAAAACGGCCTGGACTATCGCACACGGGCAGACCACACGACCGTGTGTGACGAGCAGAGTCGAACACGACCTAAGCTATCGCACACGAGCTTGTCCCTGTCGAACCTAAGTCTAATTCTATTCGGAAAAGACTACTTGTGGGCCAAGGAAGGTGCTCCAAAGCCTATAAAAACACCCTAGGGGAGGACCTAAAGGAGGATGCAGAGTAGATTGCAGAGATTACTCGAAGGAAGCCATTGGAATCATCTCGAAAGTGGATTCACTCCAAGATTGAAGATCTCCATAAAGTTCTTTAGAAGTTTTTGGGTTCTTTATGTCTTATTGTTTTCTTAATTCTATGATGTTTTCCTTTTAAGTTATGAACTAAACTCCCTAAATACCTAGGGAGGATGAAACCTAGATGAATCTTATTATTAAATAAATCTGAATTACGTGATAAATACTTGATCTTATTCTTAATTATGTTTTCCTAATCCTTGTTTTAATGTTTTTAGGAATATTAATTCAAGTTTAATGTGCTTATTCAATGGAGCAAAAGTCCCTGTTTAAGAGTAGATCCAACATAATTAAGCGGACTTGATTGTAACCCTAGAAATAGGCCGACATAAATCTGCCGGATTAGAGTCAAATCTAATAAGCGAATCTATAGATTGAGTTAATGCGACGATAGGGGTTTTAATTAGAAAGAGATTTCAATTAATCAACCTAAAGTCAGTTGCTTTTAGTCTCGAAAGTGATATTAACATAATTTAGGGATTTCTACGGATCAAGTCAAGTGAATAAATAATTTAATTCAAAGTCAGAATAATAAGTGGAGTCTAGGTGGATTCTTCCTTGGGTATTGTCCTTATCATTGGTTTAATCAATTATTTCTTCACTCTCTGTCGCGTTCATCGTTAATTAATTAGTTAGTTAAATTTTAGATTGAAACAAAACCCCTAAATTATTAGGCTAGATAAGAAAAAGATAGTTATTACTAGTAATTTTAGTCCTTGAGGATACGATATTCCAGACTCACCAAAAGCTATACTACTGTTCGATAGGTGCGCTTACCTTTTTCGAAATATTAGTTAGTTTCGAGCTCATCAGGTCACACGGCCGACCACACACCCATGTGTCTAGCCCGTGTACCCTTCGAAATGGCCACACACACTTGTGTGCCCGGACGTGTGCTAGGCCATGCCAAAACTGTAGGGTGACTTATGCAGCACGGCCAAGTCACACGCCCGTGTGCTAGGCTGTGTGCCAATTAGGGGGTATACTAACTTGTACCACACAGCCAGTTGCATGCCCGTGTGTGAGACCGTGTTGAGCATATTGACTTCAATTTAATTTCAACACCAGGGGACACACGACCGTGTAACTTGTAACACCCCTCACCCGTGTCCAACTCAAGAACAGGGTTCGAGGCGTTACCGTACTTCAACATTCACAATCATACAAAATCGGGTTACCAAATTTCGCCTAAAATTTAAAACTTTTCAAAGACATGAATTTGACATTATCATCTATTTAATCACTTATACCACATAACAAGACATTAACACATACCATGGACAAATAGGCTTTTAAGCCAAAATCATTATAAGCCACATCTCATGGCCATAATCAACAAATCACTATATGCCAATACATTTGGCTAATCAAAACAACATCCATCATAGAAAAACTAAGTCCCTATACATGCCACTCACTTGAAAACATTTAACATACACATGCCAATACTCCAAGGATAATGACCCTATAGTGTGATACTGCCTCCGACGATCTCCAACGCTGACCTGACCTGACAAAACTAAAAGAAATGGAAAGGAGGGAGTAAGCTTTACGCTTAGTAAGCTCGCATGAAAATAATAAGCAATGTGATAACATGTTATTTTCATATTCTTCCTATTTATTCAAATCCCAGTTAAGCTGTTTTCTTGATTCACAGTCATTAAATTATTTATATCTAGAGTTACGGAACTCCAAATTAAGATCTTTAAATTTTCTATGAAACTAGACTCAAATATGTTTTTACCATAAAATTTTCAGAATTTTTGGTTTAGCCAATTAGTACAGTTTATTCTTCAAAGTCTCCCCTGTTCTGCTGTCTGACAATTCCGACCATTCTTTGATAATATTTAATTATCATTTTGTACAGAATTAAAACGATGTTCTAGTTTGCTTCTTCTAAAAATAGACTCAATAAGGAATCTAATCATATAAATTATGTCCCAATATTATTTTTTTACAATTTTCAATGATTTTTCCAAGGAAGAACAGGGGATCTCGAAGTCACTCTGAACCAGTCTCACAAAAATCTAAATATCTCAAAATATACCAATCCTTTGCTTTCTCTGTTTCTTTTATATAAAAATAGAGTCAATAAGCTTTAAATAAATGTCTCATACAACTTATAATTCAATTTTTACCATTTTTGGTGATTTTTCAAATTCACCTCACTGCTGCTGTCCAAAACTGTTTTATTGTAAAATTTTGCTTTCTCTCACTTTAGTTGTGTTCATCACTTGCCTATACCAATCTTTCTAATTTCCGATTACATATCGAGCATATTGTTCATACGTACATTTGCCACATTTCTCAATTGGTCACATTCACACTTGCACTTATTCATAACATGATCGCACCAATCATCATTAGTAAATTATCTCGTTGAACCCCTTCGGAAAACGCCCGATACTCGGTGGTCTCAGCACATAGCTCCACCCACACATAATTTGGCTTTCTTGTACACATGGTGAAGGTCCCTTATCACCCAAGTGACCTAGCCATTCCATCTCGTAGCTCTCTTGACTACATGGTGTCCAACACTAGGAACCACTCATGTGACCTAGCTACTCATAACCCGTAACTTTCTTGTACACATGGTATACACACAGTATTACACATGTGACCTAGTTACATATGAAATTATTATCCCGTAGCTTTCTTGCACACATGGTGAAAATCCCTTATCATCCTTGTGGCCTAGCTACATATCAAATTTTGCCATCTCGTAGCTTTCTTGTGCACACGGTGAAGTTCCCTTATCACTCGTGTGACCTAGCTACATATTATCCGTATCTCTCGGTTTTCCGAAGGTTCAATCGAGAATTTCGCATTCCATACATTTTCATATTGTAGTTATCACCCAATGATTTCCATAATATCTAGCAAAATAATTATTGAACAAGTAAAATAAATGCATTATTTACATATAAACTTTCCATTTCACATAATAACCATAGTCATAGAAAACACCTTTAAGCACAGCATTTCAACCCATTTTCCATGTCACCTATGTCACCTTTTATCATAAACATATTATTAAATCAATTCACCAACATAATATACTAAACATGTAATTCAAAAAAATCAATTTAATACCACAATTTAGGTTTCAAATATACATTACGACATTATTGCATTATTATTAACACACCAACTTACCTCGAATGCCGAAACGACCATTTTACCAACCTTCCCGATTTTTTATTTTTCCTCCAATTCTAGGTCCAAATCTCTTTTTTGGGGGTCTAAAACATCACATTTCACTTATTTAATTAATGTACTATTCAAAACAGTCCTTAACTCAACTTTTACAAAATTACAATTTTGCCCCTAAACTTTTACATATTTACACTTTTTCCCCAATACTCGAAAATTAAACTTCAGCCCTTATTCTTATGTTTTATAACATGCTGATCATTTTTCTCTTCTATTGCAACATCAAATTCTCACTCTAACATGTACTTATGAACATTAGGTATTTTTACTGATTATGACGTTTTACTCGTTTTCACGTAAAATCGCTTAGTAAAAGTTGTTTAGCATAATTTCAGCCTTCATATTCTATCATAAAACACCAAAATACACACTTTTCACCTATGGGTCATTTTCCAAAGATGAATCCTTGCATGAATTATTGGTAGCATAAGCTAAATCGAGCTACCGGGACTCCAAAACCGTAAATAACTTGAAAAACGGAGCTAGAACAGACTTACCATGAGCTTGGAAAGTTGAGAAAAACCTAGCCATGTCTTCTCTTGGTAAATTTCGTCCATATGAAGAAGATGGACATATTTGGCATTTAAATTTTGTTTTGAATTCATTTAATTCACTAAATTACCAAAATGCCCCTTAAAAAAATTCTTTTGAAACATACCCATCCATGTCCATTTTTGTCCACCAACTTAACCAATGGTCTAATTATCATTTAAGGACCTCCAATTTAAAATTTCATAACAATTGGACACCTCTAACATGTAGAACTCAACTTTTGCACTTTTTACAATTTAGTCCTTTTGACTAAATTGAGTGCCCAAACGTCAAAATTTTCGAATGAGATTTTCACAAAATCATTCCGTGAAATTGTAGACCAAAAAAATATAAATAAAATAAATTTCTCAACATCGGATTTGTGGTCCCGAAACCACTGTTCCGTTTAGGCCTTATTTCGGGATGTTACATAACTTGACCGTATGTCACACACGGTTGAGACACACACTCGTGTCTCTGCCCGTGTGGAAAAAAGTAGGCTATTTACCAAGCCATTTTGCCACCTTATTTGGTACACACCTTCACCTACACATATGGCACAAAAACAAAGCAAAATATGCAATCTATAACAACCAAATCAACCATAGTTCTTATTATTTCATCTAACATTTCTTAGCCTAAACTTCAATCAAAATCATCACCAATTTATCAACCATTTCCAAGTAACATTAAACACTTCACAAAATGACATTGGCTCATATCTAAAAACATTTACCAAACATACATCATTTTTGTAACAGCCTGATTTAGGGGCTAGTCGGAACAGTGATCTCGGGATCACTAATCTGAGGCTAGAGAAAATTTTTCTCATGTTATTTTATGAGTCAGAGCATTAGTGCATTAAAATTTTGGTGCTTTAATTTTAGCAATTTCTTACTTAATCGCGAAAAAGGACTAATCACATAAAGTGCGAAAGTTCCATTTTATAAGCTAAAGGTATCAAATAGCCATAGATTGTTAATTGGAGGTCTTTAAAAGGCAATTAGACCCCCAAGATTAGAGTGGCCGGCCATAGGCTATCATGGGAGACAAAGATGGACAAAAATTTGGTCAAAGTTAGTAATAGTTGGTGACAATTTGACTAGTATTAATAAAATAAAGAAAGAGAAGATATCATCTTTCTTTCCATCTTTCTCCCCCAAAATTTACAAGCAAAATAGGGGTTTTGTAAGCTGAAATTTTCAGCAAGCTCTCCTCCATTCTAGTAAATGATTTTGATGATTTTTCTTAACGATAATTGTACTTTTAGAACCCCTAGAACTTAAGCTTTCAAATGAGGGGGCTAATGTAATATGGTGAAAAGTTTAGAGTTTTTCCATGAGAGCTTTCATTGTTATTTGCTGCATTTTTATGTAAGAAATTGAGTCTTGGTTGTTAGATGAACAACTTTTGTGAGAGGTGTTGTCTTAAAAACACCTAATTGGACCTTGATGAAAAGGTTACAAAATTGTAATAAATATGTGAAATGTTGAGTTTTGATGATAGCTATAGGAGTATTAAATGTTCACCTAAGCTCATTGAAGGTAGAAATATGATTAGAATTAATTTCTGAGCCTAGGGGCAAAATGGTCATTTTGTCAAAGTCTAGGGGCAAAATAGTAATTTTGCCAAAGTATGATTATTGGAATGCTTTTATTAATGTGGTGATTAAAATGAGCTAAATTGCTATGATAGAGCAAGAAGAACTGAGAATCCGCCTCGATCGGGGGAAGAACAAAGTCTTGGACTAGACCGACGAGTTAGCTCATTTTGAAATCGAGGTAAGTTTGTATGTGATTAATGCAACATTTATGTTAGCATAATTGAGAATGCTTGGTATCATATTAATGCATGATAGTCTAGTAAATTGAGTAATTGATGTTGAATATGATGTTAAAGTCCTAGTAGACTATAATGAATATGAAAATGCTGTCATCGAGATGAGAAATGGGTAGGGTCCCGTATAAGACTATGTCCGAGGCATGGCCTCGGCACCGAATTGAGATTTTCGTATAAGACCATATTTGGAATATGGCTTCGGTATTGAATGTGAGAATCATTAAGACCATACCCGGGATGTGGTAACGATACTTGATGTGAAATTCCGTATAAGACCATATCCGAGATATGGCATTGGCATTCAGAGGTGACTCCATGTAAGACCACCTCCGGGATGTGGCATTGGCCTTGTATTTATATTAATGACGATATTATGCATTTTGGAGTATCCCTAGTGATTAATGGGGTAAGTAAATGAGTTAGAGGTAGAAATGTGATTAATACTAAAGTCCTGTGAATGAGTGAATGCAGGTACTCGTGAATGAGTCACGAAGAAACGATTACGATACGTGGCATGGTATGTGCTTAATAAGGGCAAGTGTGAGTAAGTATGGCAAGAAGCCTATGACTTGTGTATGGTTAGTTAGTGCCATGGATGGATTATATTATGAGCTTATTGCTGCTATTTATTTCCATGCAAACTTACTAAGCTTTATGCTTACCCCTTTCATTGCCCTTTCTCCTTGTACTATTGCCAAGATAACTCGAGGAACGTGGACGTAGGAGTTCGGAAATCACATTATCGACTTCACTTTGGTATAACAATTTAGACTTACTTTAAGTATGGCATGTATAGGACTCGAGTATTTTGTTACATCGTAATTGTTGGCCAAAGTGTTGGCTATGTATGGTATTAAAGTTATTTTGTAATGGTCTTAAGCTAGGCCGATACTTGGTAAATTCTTATGCTTGAATGAAGATGAAATTCTTGAAGTATATACCCTTGTGTTTGGATGTTGGAATGAGTACTTGGATCTGCCTTTGGGTTATGAGTTGTGTTGATTTGAATTGGGGTATGAATGTGTGCAACGTAGAGTGGCAAAGGGCTTGGTAGATAGCCATCTAATTATCCACACGGGTAGACACACGGGCATGTGTCTAGGCCGTGTGTGACACACGGTCAGCCCTATGGGCGTGTGGATCGACCGTGTGTCCCTTGCATGCTTGAATTTCAAGTTAGTATGCCTTGTAGTAAACACACGGGCAGAGACACGGCCGTGTGTCTTAGCCGTGTGGGTGGCATGGCCTAGAACATGGGCGTGTGAAGTCTGCACATTAAATGTAGAATTTAATTAGACACACGGCCTAAGGACATGGGCGTGTGCCTTGGCCGTGTGACCTTTGTGAGATGATGATGCCATAGTCAGAATGCCAAGGTTTTGGCACACAGGCTAAGACACGGGCGTGTCGAGGCCGTGTGAGGGACACGAGCTTAGGACACGGGCGTGTGTCCGACCGTGTGAATTTAGTCAGTTTCGACCATGGGTGGATGCACAGGCATGTCTTAGGGACACACAGGCGTGTCCCTGGACCAACACGAGCGTGTGGCCCCTGTTTTGATGAAAGGTTTTCCAAGTTCGTATAAGTTTCCGGTTAAGTTCCGAAACCCCTAAGAGGTATGTTTAGGGCCTCATGGGCCGAGATTGAGCTATGAGATGGGTTAAACGAAATTTTTTTAGCCCAATGTGAGACATTTAAGTGAGATAAGTTAGGTAATGCCTTAAACCTGGTTCCAGCTTTGAATACAGGTAAGGGGTGTTACAATTTTGTTCCATTTCACAAGTATAATACCAACTCCATAGACCTCATAATATAAGCCATAAGCACACTTATATATACATAACCAAACTAACCAAATTAAGCCAAATCTCATGGCTATAAATACAAACAAAACATAACCATTCATAAGTCATCTCAAATGGCAACATTCACTTTCAAAACATAACCAAAATAACCATAATCCTATACATGCCATATGACCAAAGCAAGAGCTCAAAAGTACCAAGTGATGGTTGGATAGTGTAACGTAATCTTCGACGATCCCCGAATTCGAGCTGGCTTTGAAATCACTATAAGACATGGAAAAAAATAACAAAGTAAGCTTTCTAGCTTAGTAAGCTCGTATGGTATAAACTGAAATAATCACACATGCACATTCATCAATCTAAACATATTATCATGAAATGAAAGATTACTAGCAAACCTTTCACATGCTTATTCATAAGCTTATATACAAACTTGGTGACTTCCTCAATTTTAAGCTCATAATATACATATACATACTTATACTAATCCATAACAAGTTCATACTTACACGAAATGCCATTGAATACTCGATATCTCGCACACTAAGTGCTATACCCGATGTCTTGTACACTAAGTGCTATACTCGATGTCTTGCACACTAAGTGCTATACTCGATGTCTCGCACACTAAGTACTATACTTGATGTCTCACACACTAAGTGCCATCGCATAGCCAAAGCTATTATAATCCCGCACACTAAGTGCCTTACATATCTAAAGCTATCTCAGTCTCGCACACTAAGTGCCATATATAGCCGAAGCTATTCCAAATTGGACACTAAGTGCCATAAATAGCCGAAGCTATCTCGAATCGTACACTAAGTGCTAAACATAGTAGATTTATTGTCGAACATGACCGTAGTCTCGTGTATACAATTTATGCAATATCAATGTATTAAAAGCATAATTGTAACAATGTTTATCCCACGTACGAACTTACCTCGGATGCTAAAACGGCGAATCGAGTCGTTTAGTCGATAACTTTAGTTTTCCCCCGATCTAATTCTGAATTCTCTTTTCTTGATCTATGTAATATCAAATTCAGCTTATTCAATCACTACTTTATTCAATTTAATCCAAAACACACATTTGGGCACGTTTACACTTTTGCCCCCAAATTTTCACTTTTTTACAATTTAGTCCTTATTTCACAAAAATAAAAAATTAATGAAATTCACAATAAACCCATGCTAGCTGAATTACTATAATGCTCGTAGCAACCCATAATTTGCATTTATTTCACATTTTAACCACTAACTTTACACTTTTCTCAATTTAATCCCTATTTTGCAATTTCACTAAAAATCACCTAACAAAACTTGTATAACTCACAATCAACATTCATAATCTATCAAGAAACTTCAAAATACAAGCTTATTCATCAATGGAAACAATTAAAATCTTTAACAGATTTGCAAAATAGTCTTTAAGCTAGCTAGTACTCGATGCAGCGATCACAAAAACATAAAAATCATTAAAAAGGGGACAAAACATATACCTAATTCCATCAATTTGCCTTAGCCAAATGAAGAACCCTAATATTCTCTTTTCTTCTTCTTCAATTTCGGTTAAAGATGAGAATGGAAGCCTTTAATTTGATTTTGTTTTATTTATTATATTTTATTAAACAAATTACACATATACCCTTAATAATAAACCATTTAAAACATCCATTTAATGTCCAATATTGTCCACTTACCAACAAAATGGTCTAATTACTATTTAAGGACTCTTACTTCAAGGTTCCATAGCTATTTGAAACCTTTAGCTATTAGAACACTATTTTTACACATTACGCGATTTAGTTCTTTTTATCAAATTGACGATTCAAACGATAAAATTAGCTCACGAAATTTTCACACATATCAAATAACATGCTGTAAGCACATAAAATATTATTAAAATAATTTTTTGACATCAGATTGTGGTTCTGAAACCACTATTCTGATTTAGCTAAAATCAGGCTGTTACAACTCTCCCCCTTAAGGATTTTCGTCCCCGAAAATCTTACCAATGAATAGGTTTGGCTACAGTTTTCGTATAGCTTCCTCGGGTTCCCACATAGCTTCTTCAACCCTGTGTCAATGCCATAATACATTTACTAATGCAATTCTCTTATTTCTCAGCTTTTTGATCTCACGAGCTAAAATTCAAATCGGTTCTTCAGCATATGACATATCAGACTGAATTTCAACCTCGGTCGGGGAAATGACATGTGAAGGGTCGGCCCGATATCATCGAAACATCGACACATGAAACACATTATGTGTTTTCTCTAACTCAGATGGTAAAGATAATTGATATGCCACTGGCCCAACTCGTTCAGTAATCTCATACGGTCTGATGAATAGCGGACTCAATTTCCCTTTCCTACTAAATCGTAATATCTTTTTCCACGACGACACTTTCAAAAACACTATATCCCCTATCTGGAACTCAATATCTTTCTATTTCAAGTTTGCGTACGATTTCTGTCGATCCAAAGCTGTATTCAAACTATCGCAAATTAATTTCACTTTTTCTTCACTCTCTCTGATCAGATCAACCCCGTGAATCTTGTTCTTGCTAAGCTCAGTCCAGTACAATGGTGTTCGACATTTACGACCATATAGAGCTTCGTATGGCACCATTTTAACACTCGATTGTAAGCAAATTCAATCAGCAGTGGATATTTCTCCTAGCTATCTTCAAACTCAAGAATGCAACAACGCAACATATCCTCAAGTATCTAAATAGCTCGCTCGGATTGACCATTCGTTTGTGGATGAAACGCAGTGCTAAAATGCAATTTTGAACCCAAAGCTTCTTGTAATTTCTTCCAAAATTACGAAGTAAATCTTGGATCTCTATACGAAACAATAGATAAGGGAACACCATGTACTCTCACAATTTTTGAAATATACAGCTCAGCTAATTTATCAAGCAAGAAATCTATACGTACCGGAAAAAAATGAGTTGATTTTGTCATTCTGTCAACAACAACCCAAATCGCATCTTTCTTTTTCGGAGATAAGGGTAAACCCGATACGAAATCCTTTGTTACTCTATCCTACTACCAGTCAGGAATCATAATAGGCTGTAATAAACCTGATGACACTTGATGTTCAGCTTTAACTTGCTAACAAATCAAATATTTTGAAACAATTTCGGAGATACCACGTTTCATGCTGTGCCACCAATAAAGCTGTTTCAAATCGTTATACATTTTCGTGCTTCCCGGATGTACTGATAAACAACTACTGTGTGCTTCATTTAGAATCTTCTGAATTAGTTCTGAATTTCTTGGTACACATATTCTATCCTGAAACATCAAACAATCATCAGGCCCTATTCGAAACTCTGAATCAGAAGTCGACTCACACTGAGCTCGCTTTGCTTGCAAATCAATATCAAATTTTTTAGCTTCACAAATCTACTGTAGAAATAACAGTCTCGCTTTCAACTCGGCTACTATCGAATCGTCGTCAGACAAAGTTAATTGTGTGTTCAAAGAACGTAAAGCAAATAAGGAGTTCCGGCTCAAAGCATCAACAACTACATTAGCTTTCCCCGGATGATAGTCAATCACTAATTCATAGTCTTTTAGCAATTCTAACCATCTTCGTTGTTGAAAATTCAAATCTTTCTAAGTCATCAGATATTTCAAACTTTTGTGGTCGATAAAAACATGGCATTTCTCACCAAACAAATAATGACGCCAAATTTTCAATACGAACACTATCACGGCTAACTCTAGATCGTGCATTGGATAATTCTTTTCGTGCGGCTTCAACTGTCTCGAGGCATAAGCTACAACTCTGTCTTCCTGCATCAAAACACAACCCAAGCCATTTAACGATGCATCACTGAAAATTATGAATTCTTTACCCAACTTAGGCTGAACTAATACCGGTGCCTCTATCAATAATGCTTTCAATTGATCGAAACTTTGTTGACATTTCTCGGACCATACAAACTTCACATCTCTCTGTAGTAATCTGGTCATCGGTGTAGCAATCATCAGAAACCCTTTAATAAAGCGTCGATAGTAACCAGCCAATCCCAGAAAACTTCTAACCTCGGATACATTTCTAGGGGGTTTCTAATCAATAACTGTAGAAATCTTGCTCGGATCAACTCGAATACCATCCGTCAAAACTATATGTCCCAAAAATCCAACTTTCCAGAGCCAGAACTCACATTTGTTGAATTTAGCATATAGTTGCTTATCTCTCAAGGTTTGCAATACAATCCTCGAATCCTCTACATACTCAGGCTCATCTCGTGAATAGATCAAAATGTTATCAATGAACACAACAACAAATCTGTCAAAATATGGTCTAAAAATCCGATTCATCAAATCCATAAAAATGGCAGGAGCACTAGTCAAACCAATAGGCATAACAAGGAATTCATAATGTCCGTACCTCGTTCCGAATGCATGTAACACCCCTTACCCTATCTGTTGCCGGATCAGGGTACGAGGCATTACAACAATCTTATACACTTCTCCGATACATACATTTCAATTATACATTAAAACCATCCATAGTCACACTCTATGTCCCTATTATGGGCTTATGAGGCCCAAAACAATCATTAAAGTTGGTTCAAGACCAAACCGGAACTTTTCGGGCATTTAGAAAATTTTTACCAAAACAGGGTCACACGCCCGTGTGACAGATGACACGGCCATGTGAGTAGACCGTGTGGTCCTCACACACCATGTCTGGACCCCGTGTGTAATTCACTAGCATTCTATTTATGAACCACGGCCAAACCTTTTGTTTGAGACACACGACCGTGTCTCTAGCCTGTGTGGCATACATTAAGCTATTTTTCAAACCTTTTGTGTTCTTAACTCTTTGTACTAATATACAGTATATCGATCTTTCTTATACCTTTAGCTAATTCTAACTTAGCCACATCAAGGAATTTCTCCATACATGCATAAAATAGGATTACTTACCTATAGGCATTATGAGCCACATCTCATGGCTCTATTCAACGAAGCAATATAAGCCTAAACATTTGGCTAATTCATAATAATACATGCAACCAATAACTAAATCTCTATACATGCCATTCACTTGAAAATAATTAGGAATTGTCGTGATTCCAACTTGACAAATTGATAGTGTGATGATACCTCCAATGATCTCCAACCCCGAGCCAACCTGACAACACTAAGAGAATTGGGAAAATGGTGTAAGTTTATAGCTTAGTAAGTTGGCATATTAATAATAAGAAGCAATTTAATTAACAATATTAACCCATTTCTCAATAAATATGCTCAAGAAAATAGCATCAGGTCAGCCAAAAAATAGTAACCCCGAGTCATTAAAGGACAGTTCTTGCAAACTTTATCAACTAGAACAAACTTGCCTAAGGGGTTCGATACTCTAATCACAAATTCAATAGACTCGACAGAAAACTCTTATTAGACACAAAATTCATACATATATACGAATGAGTAGATCCAGGATCAATCAATGCAATAACATTAGTGTCGTAAAGAGAAAATGTACCATTAATGACATCAGGGATGATGCATCTTCGCGAGCGCGAATAGCGTCAGCTCTAACAGGTACTCTAGCCTTAGATCTCACTGTAGAATCTCTCATTGTACCACGATTACTGTAACACCCCAAACCCGGCCTATACGTTACGACCATATCTGGCATGTCATATGGAATGGTTGTTAAAGAAACTTCACGATCGTTTAAAAGTTTCAAGTTTTGTTTCCATTTTGAAAATCAGATGTTTTTAAGGTTTTCTTGCAAAAATTATATATATTACTAACACTGCAACTTGTATTATAACACAAAAATCAGATTCAGAGGATTTCGGAAATGTGCCGTTTTGAAGCAGTTATTTAGTATTAAGAAAATCCTGAGTTTATTTATCTATAGGTTGGGAACCGTTCATTAATATTTTGGAAAACAGTTATTTACGTTTTTAGTAAAACCCCGTATTGATCATTTCATAATAGATATTAACCGCATTAAAACAAAAACCAAAATAAAATCCCAGTGGCCTTATTACAGAACATAATCCCAAATTAACATAAATTTAAAGTAATGTGAAACGGAGTTTACTAAAGAAACGGTGTATGGCCACCCCAGATTCCACCTCGGGTCCAAATCCTCAAAGCAAAGGATTACCTGCAAAATTAAGCAGAGGGGTGAGTTACGAGAACTCAGTGTGTAATCCCCTAACGAACATTAATTGGGCCCGAGCCCATTCAGATACATATTGGGCCTTAGCCCCTTACAAAATGTAACACCCCTATCACGTGTCCGTCGCCAGATTAGGGTTAGGAGCGTTACCAGACAGATCGAAAACATTCACAGAAAATTTCATACTTTCAATCATCATTCTCAAACATAATGTCCCTTAAATGAGTCCTTGAGACCAATTGCATGCTTATAAATTGGGTCGGGACTAAACCGAAACACATACAAAATTTCATGAAAATTAAAAACTTTTCTAATATGCAGGGGATACACGCCCGTGGGAGGAGACCGTGTGCCCTCCACGGATGATAGACACCCCCGTGTGTCTTCCCCGTGTGTCTTCCCCTTGTTCATATACTAACTTACCCTCCACAGCCACTTAGCACGCCTGTGCACTGAGGCCGTGCACTCTTAGGCCACATACTGACTTCATCACCACGGCCATTGAGCACACCCGTGTGCCATGGCCGTGTGCTCTTAAGTTAGCTACTGACTTGGTCCCACGGTCTCTAGACACGCCCATGTGCCATGGCCGTGTGACATTATAGGCCACTTACAAGGCCAAAATGTCACCCACTTGGGGAAAACCTACAAGCAACATATATCATCTCATTTCATTCCCATATAACCACTAAAATATACCAAATAGCCATCCAAATCAAGCACATTTGACAACTAAGGTAACCACAACAATGCATTCAATACCAATTCCAAACATACCAATTTGCATGACCAAATCTCAATTATACTCAAGCACCATTCATCTATATACTTACCATCTCATAACCATTTCATATATCAACTAATCATACCAAAATAACTTCACATATCACATTCGTTTAAGCATATTACCAAAACATAACTAGCCAAATCACATGGCTAAATTCACATAACAACTTATATCAAGGACTAGCTTATACATGCCATATCTAGCCATATACATTTTCAAAGTGTACCAAAATACTTTTGGTAGTGTGATGATGATCCGTGACGGTCCCGAGCCTTCAGTAGCTTTGACGACCTATAAAATAGAGAAAACACACACAGAGTAAGCTTTCTAAAAGCTTAGTAAGTCAATATACAAACAAACTTAGCATGAATTGCACATAACTAAATCAATAAAATGACCAATTCGGTTCTCATGATATAAATCATCTCATACTTTCATAAGCTTGTTTGCTTAATCAACACTTACCATATTCCAATTCAATTACCATGTATGCACATAACTCATCTAGTCAAACTTTACATAATGTATCATCAATTCCATATACATAACATCATAGTAAGATCACATAGATACTTACCTCGTATACTCAATTAGTGTATAATCAACATACCTGAATCGGACATTCATTTACTTAATCTATCAAAGCTCAGATTTGCCATTCGTAACTCAGACTTGCCCGTTGAACCAATAGGAATCTAGTAGGATACTCAAAAGCTCAGAATAGTCATACAATGCCAACGTCCCAGACGAGGTCTTACATGCACTCAGATATCGATGCCACTATCCCAGGCAGGGTCTTACACGAATCAATACGATGTTGATGTCCCAGACATGGTCTTACACGTAAAGCTCAAATCGATGCAAACGTCCCAGGCGTGGTCTTACTCGTAAATCTTATATCGATGCCAACGTCCCAGACGTGGTCTTACACGAGTCTCAAATCAATGCCAACATCCCAGACGTGGTCTTACATGATAAAAATAGAACAGATGTCTATGACATGATTAAGCCAATCCTATCTATTCGTAGGTTCGTACGGGACTTCTCAGACTTAAACACTATATCGAACTTATCTCGGAATTCAAATGCATGACCTCTCATAAGCATTCATTATCATCATTAATCATATGTACATTTACAATTACATACATATACATTTATTTGCATAATGACTTACCTCGAATTCGATATGTCGGAATGAAAACGACTACTCGGTTATTTTCGCTTTCCCGCTATCTAAGTCCGTTTTCCTCGGTTTTTTATCTAAACATATTCAGAATTAACCCTTTTATTCACTAATTCATTGAATTCAATCCAAGGACACACATTTAGGGCTATTTGCAAATTAACCATCATATTTGCACAATTTATCAATTTAGTCTATTTTTCTCAAAACATCAAATTCACAAAATCCACACATACACTTACTTAGCCGAATATATATACATCACATACAAGCCCACATTTTTCATCAAATTCACAAATTTGTCCCTCAATTTACTATTTTCACAATTTAGCCCTATTTAGCTAAATTCATCAAAACTTCAAGAACAAAACATGTTCATTTAACTCAAATCTTTCATTTAGCACCAAAAATTATCACAAAGCTCAACATAACATCAATGGCATTTCTCATAAACAACATCAATTCGTTAAATTGAGACATGGGTTTGATAGCTCTCAAAGCAACGATTACAAAAACGTAGAAATTATCGAAACCCGACTCAAAACATACCTTAATCAAAGCTTGAAATGGCCGAACCTAGCTTAAGGTTTTCTTCTTTTTTCTTTCTTCAATTTTCGGCTAACAAAGATGATAATATGGCCATTTTCATGTTTTTCTTAAGCATATAATCGTTTATTACAAAAAGACATTTTTAACCTTTAAAACAAATATTACAAAACATATAATTTAAGGTTATTTATGACCTTAGACGTCCACTAACCATGGAAATGGCTAAATTGCCACATAAATCCTCACATTTATAAAGCCACAACACATAAGCACTTTAACATATAGCATACAACTTTCACATTCAAAGCAATTTCATCCTTTTGATCAAATTAAACACACAGACGGACAAATTAACTTACGGAAATTTAACAAATGCTAAACCACATATCAACGGCATATAATTTAATATTAAAAAATATTATACGGACTCGGAGTTGTGGTCCCAAAACCACTGTTCCAACTAGGGTATAAACCGGACTATTACACGAAATCAAACTGGGCAAAGCCTATACAGAAATGAACTGGGCCTGAGCCCTTTTAGCATGGTAACACAGATAAATGTATGCAATGCAACCCAACCCAACCTAATAATCCATCTGCTACACACCACCCATTCCAACCAAAACACACCTGTGGGGATTTCTACAATCAACTCTCATCCGCTACACACCTCGATGGCAGTCACACTGCTCATCGCCGAAATTGTGGCAGGGCCACCGAAATAATGTGACAGGGTTACTGAAATATGTTGCAGAGCCACCGAAATATGTGGCAGAGCCATCGAAATACACTTCCCCGTTCATCAATATCCCTTTCCCATGCAACATATCATTTCATCATAATGTGGTAAATGCATACATATATCAATATATATCAGATAATCAAAACATACACACAATAATGCTGATAACCCAAAATGGTATAGTCATAAATTTACTCACCAGTATATCTCCCATATTACCCACTAGGGTATCCCAACTGCATTCCCGTTACGGGTATTTCGGCTTTTAGCTAACACATAGTATAATATGAAACAAAACGAAATAAAGGTGTGAGACTACACACCTGATTACGTGGAAAACTAGACACTCCCGATCTATGTCACCCTCACTATCACGGACAACTACGATTTGCTTATCCGAATCGGATGTCGACTCCCTTCCACAACCCGATGGGAAATCTCAAATCGCTGACACCCTACGTCGTTTAAACTTAGGAGTAGAGGCTACGAGTCTACTCCCCTTAGGCTCCTTTAACGCAACTCCCTTGGATCAGCTAGCAGTCACCTCCGTGAAGAAAGTCTCGATCAGTAAGGTACCACAGTGAAAATGGCGATTGTCTAACAAGGGGTTTCGGCTCTTACCACCACTTCTCGAAGTCCGAATGATTAATGAGCAGAGAAGTGAGTTGCATGATCCTTAATACAATCGGCCTAGGCAGAGATGAATATTCGATTATAACAGAGAAAATGAAAGGAGACAAGACGAACAGAAATAAGAGGGAAAACTCCCTACCTTGATCAAAGGAGAACCGAACACAGACAGATTCGGCTATGGATTTTAACCGAAGTGAACATGCCATGTTGAGAGAAGAAAAGAAGGGGTTAGCCGTGAACCAAAATTAAGAGAAATAGACACTTCAGCTATGAGCAACATAAGACTGAAAAGAAAAGAAAGAAGCGAAAGAATTTTCATTACCTTACGATTACAGATGATTCGAGAAAGCAAGACGGATTCAATGGTCAAAAGAACGCCCCCACCTGCGGCTACAAGTATTCAGCTAACAGTAAAATGGAGGCCAACAAATTCAATTGGAACGAAAGGGGAAGTATTCTGCTTAAGGGAAAAGAAAAATAAACCGAAAGGCAACAAAAGAGAAGCAACGTTTCAGGTATGTTGAAAACAAAAAGTGGAAAGAAGAGACGAATGTAGGAGAGAAAAGATGAAGAGAAATGCACGAATGGTCAACCTCTAAAGGTTCGGCTACTACACACTATGAGGAGAAAAGACAAAGGAAAGAAAAAGAAGGTTTTTGACAAGAGTAAAAGTAACCCGAAATATACGCAATTTACACAAAATAATAGAGGAAAAACAAGGATGAGCCTAAGGAAAATTTCAGCACTCACTCACCCCCAAGACCGAATATGCTCCTCACACCCCCTAGCCGAATTTTCACCCCATCCAAGCTCCCTCATTCGGCCAAACTTCTCCTCTCTCCCCAACCCCCACGATCACTCCACAACTCACTCATCAAACTCCTCTCTATCACTCATTTAAACTCATTTGACCGAGTCTTCAACCCCCCTTGCAGAGTCCACTCTCACCTGCACAGCACAAAAATAAATGCACTACATTGCAGCATGTGAGATTCGAACTCCCTTTCTCCAGGTTCCCTTAATGACGCCACACCACAATGCCACACGCCTCCTTGTGCTACTAAACTACCAACAATTATTCTTAAGTCCTACCTTCACTAGCTCTCCCCCCTTAAGTGCCCAAAAGCAAAATTTTACCAAAGTTTTGGCTCAAACCCAAGCCTCCCTAGGACCCCCAAACACAACCAAACAACAAGCTTAGCTAGCCTCATGCACAGAATAGAGCAAAATGCCGAACCCCTAATTTAAGGATGTTATAGTTTTACCCCTTAAAGAAATTTCGGCCTTAAAATTTACCTGATTAAAAGAGGTGAGGATATTGCTGTCGCATCACCTCTTCCAGCTCCCATGTGGCTTCCTCTGAACCGTGATTACGCCGCATCACTTTGACTAATGGAACTGATTTCCTTCTCAATACTTTAACATCTCGGTCTAAAATCTACACTGGTTCTTCTTCATAAGACAGATCAGATCTTACCTCAATTTCTTCCACCGGTACTACATGAGATGGATCTGAACGATAGTGCCTCAGCATCAAAACATGGAATACATTATGCATCTGATTCAACTCCGGGGGTAACTCAAGCTGATAAGCCACTGGTCCCACACGTTTCAACACTCGATAAGGCCCAATGAATCTGGGGCTCAACTTGCCCTTCCGTCCAAATTTTAAAACCTTCTTCCAAGGTAAGACTTTCAAAAAGGCGCGATCCACCACTGAAAATTCTATCTCCCTACGCTTCAGATCCACATACGATTTCTGTCTATCAGAAGCCTCTTTTAACCGGTCTCGAATCAGCTTAACCTTTTCCTCCGTTTCTGAGATCATTTCTGGACCCAACAACTGTCGCTCATCTAACTCTGTCCAACAGGTAGGGGTACGACACCTACGACCATACAACGCCTCGTAGGGTGCCATCTGAATGCTGGACTGATTGCTGTTATTGTACGCGAATTCAGCCAACGGCAAATAATCTTCGCAACTACCTCTGAAGTCAATCACACGGCCCCTTAACATGTCTTCTAGAATCTGAATTACCATTTTCGACTGCCCATCAGTCTGTGGGTGGAACGCTGTGCTAAAGTCTAGCCTTGTACCCAAAGCTTCCTGTAATGCCTTTCAAAACCGCAATGTAAACCTAGGGTCCCTGTCTGATATGATAGACACCGGTACCCCGTGTAGCCTCACAACCTCTGCTAAATACAGCTTGGCCAACTTCTGCAGCGAATAATCGGTACGAACCGGTATGAAGTGAGCGGACTTAGTCAACCGATCAACAATTACCCAGACTAAATCTTTCTTAGTAGGCGTAAGGGGTAGCCCACTAACAAAATCCATCGTTATCCTTTCCCACTTCCAAAGTGGGATCTTCACCGGTTGCAGCAATTCCGAAGGCAACTGATGTTCCGCCTTCACTTGCTGACATGTTAAATACTTGCTCACAAAGTCAGTATCTTCCCGTTTCAACCCTGGCAACCAGTACTGTTCACGCAGGTCTCGATACATCTTGCTTCCACTGGGATGCATAGCATAAGGGCTACTATGCGCCTCTCGCAGAATCATCTGTCTTAAATCAGAGTCCTTCGGCACACAAACTCTTCCCCGAAAACACAATACCCCTTCACTGTTCAAACCAAAATCCCCTATCTCTCCACCTTCCACTTGCTGAAACTGAGAACTTAACGATTCGTCTAACAATTGCTTCTCTTTAATCTGACTTACCCATGTCGGTTTCACTTGAAGTTCAGCTAACAAGCTACCATTTTCATACAGATTGAGATGAGCAAACATTGCCCTCAAATTTGATATCACCTTACGACTCAACGCATCTGCCACCACGTTGGCTTTACCGGGGTGATACTCAATCGAGCAGCCATAGTCTTTCAGCAACTCAATCCACCTCCGCTGTCTTAAATTTAGCTCCTTCTAGGTAAGGAGATATTTTAGACTCTTATGGTCCGTATAGATAACCGACTTTTCTCCATACAGATAGTGTCTCCATATTTTTAGGGTGAACACCACTGCAGCTAGCTCCAAGTCATGAGTGGGATAGTTCATCTCATGCGGCCTTAGTTGACGAGATGTGGCAACTTGGTAATTTGCTAACTTATGAACATACTTACAAATAAAAATCCATTCATCTCTTGTACATATTTCTATGCAAGTTCGAACGATTGAACAGACTTCTACTAGTAAACATGTTATTGCACATACATACTTATTAAATTAAACCATCTCTCGCATATTCCTATGTGGATGCAAACGATTAATTCAACCTAATAAGCATATAAAAGATCATGTGAAGTAACAAAGTATTTTTACCTTGAAACAATTTAATCACAAAATCCTGCAAGTTATGCAAGGCATATATCGTCAAATACAATGCTAATTTAATCTTCAGCTACCTTAGAAGAATTAAACATGCACAGATTAAGTATTGTGTCCATTAATTACAATTTCAATGCGTTTAAATAATTAACTCATTAGCTATCTAAACAATTATAAAGCCAGATAACCTAACATAATTTTACTTAATCAAACATTTCACCGAGGCTTTTAACAGCATAAACACAATTTTAATAATCTAAGAGGGCGAAATGAAATCAAACCAACACAAATTAAATTCAAGCTAAATTGATTAAATTAAACATGTCAAAAGCATGAATATTCATAAGCATGTTTGTCAAAACAACAACAAATAGTTTAAAGAGATAGGGAACAAGGAACAAATCCGGTGGCTCACCGTGGCTTGTCTGATTCATCCCATTTTCATTCTTCATTGTCCTTGGCCGCGTGTACCACGTCCACGTCCTCTTGTACTCATGTTTGCTGAATCGAATTAATCTGATTAGAAATTTTATGAATCGGTATATCATTCCAATGTTTATTAACAGATATTTTATGAAGACAGATTTAAAAGTGGTTTTCGAGAATCGAATTCCTAATGTCTCAGTCTCTACAATCTTAACTCCTATACCTAGCAGTCATAATTAACTAACTCTAATAGTTTCTTTCTAAAATCATTTCATAATATCAACCAAAGTCAGAAGACTTACGGATTTGGTGCCGGAGACTCGGGTGCCATACCTCCAAAAACATATATTTTTCTAAACCATATTTCAACCCAATTTTGGAAAACATTTTTGTACCCATTCCACAGTTGAGTTTTGCAACCGGGCTTTGATACCACAAAATGTAACACCCTAAACCCGATCTATACGGTACGACTAGATCCGGCATGTCACATGAAATGGTTGTTAAAGAAACTTCGCGATCATTTAAAAGTTTCGAGTTTTGTTTCCATTTTGAAAATCAGATGTTTTTAAGGTTTTCTTGCAAAAATTATAAATATTACTAACACTGCAACTTGTATTATAACACAAAAACTGGATTCAGAGGATTTCGAAAATGTGCCGTTTTGAAGCAGTTATTGTAGTATTAAGAAAATCTCGAGTTTATTTATTTATAGGTTGGGAACAGTTCATTAATATTTTGGAAAACAGTTATTTACGTTTTTAGTAAAACCCTGTATTGATCATTTCATAATAGATATTAACCGCATTAAAACAAAAAACCAAAATAAAATCTTAGTGGCCTTATTACAAAACATAATCCCAAATTAACATAAATTTAAAGTAATGTGAAACGGAGTTTACTAAAGAAACGATGTATGGCCACCCCAGAGTCCACCTCGGCTCCAACTCCTCAAACCTAAGGATTACCTACAAAATTAAGCAGAGGGGTGAGTTACGAGAACTTAGTGTGTAATCCCCTAACGAACATTAATTGGGCCCAAGCCCATTCAGATACATACTGGGCCTTAGCCCCTTATGAAATCAAACTGGGTGAAGCCCATACAAAAACGAACTGGGCCTGAGCCCTTTTAGCATGGTAACACAAATAAATGTATGCAATGCAACCCAACCCAACCTAATAATCCATCCGCTACACACCACCCGTTCCAGCCAAAACACACCTGTGGGGATTTCTACAATCAACCCTCATCCGCTGCACACCTCGATGGCAGTCACACTGCTCATCATCGAAATTGTGGCGGGGCGACCGAAATAATGTGACAGAGTCACCGAAATACGTGGTAGAGCCACTGAAATACGTGGTAGAGCCACTGAAATACACTTCCCCGTTCATCAATATCCCTTTCCCATGCTACATATCATTTCATCATAATATGGTAAATGCATACATATATCAATATATATCAGATAATCAAAACATACACACAATCATGCTGATTACCCAAAATGGTATAGTCATAAATTTACTCACCTGGTATATCTCCCATATTACCCACTAGGGTATCCCAACTGCATACCCGTTACCGGTATTTCGGCTTTTAGCCGACACATAGTATAATACGAAACAAAACGAAATAAAGGTGTGAGACTACACACCTGATTACGTGGAGAACTAGACACTCCCGATCGACGTCACCCCCACTATCACGGACAACTATGATTTGCTTCTCCGAATCGGATGTCGACTCCCTTCCACAACCCGACGGGAAATCCCGAATCGCTGACACCCTACGTCGTTTAAACTTAGGAGTAGAGGCTACGAGTCCATCCCCTTAGGCTCCTTTAACGTAACCCCCTTGGATCGGCTAGCACTCACCTCCATAAAGAACATCTTGATCAGTAAGGTATCACAGTGAAAATGGTTGTTGTCTAACAAGGGGTTTCGGCTCTTGCCACAACTTCCCGAAGTCCGAATGATTAATGAGTAGAGAAGTGAGTTGCGTGATCCTTAATACAATTGGCCTAGGTAGAGATGAAGATTTGGTTATAATAGAGAAAATGAGAGGAGACAAGATGAACAGAAATCAGAGGGAAAACTCCCTACCTTGATCAAAGGAGAACCGAACACAGACAAATTCGGCTATGGATTTTTACCGAAGTGAACATGCCATGTTGAGAGAAGAAAAGAAGGGGTTAGCCATGAACTAAAATTAAGAGAAATAGCCACTTCGGCTATGAGAAACATAAGATCGAAAAGAAAAGAAAGGAGCGAAAGAATTTTCATTACCTTGCGATTACAGATGATTCGGGAAAGCAAGATGGATTCGATGGTCAAAAGAATGCCCCCACCTGCGACTACAAGTATTCGGCTAACGGCAAAATGGAGGCCAACTAATTCACTTGGAACGAAATGGGAAGTATTCGGCTTAAGGGAAAAGAAAAATAAACTGAAAGGCAACGAAGGAGAAGCAACGTTTCGGCTATGTTAAAAACAAAAAGTGGAAAGAAGAGACGAATGTAGGAGAGAAAAGATGAAGAGAAATGCATGAATGGTCAACTTCTAAAGGTTCGGCTACTACACACTATGAGGAGAAAAGACAAAGGAAAGAAAAAGAAGGTTTTTGACAAGAGTAAAAGTAACCCGTAATGTACGCAATTTGCACAAAATAATAGAGGAAAAACAAGGATGTGCCTAAGGAAAATTTCGGCACTCACTCACCCCCAAGACCGAATATGCTCCTCACACCCCCTAGCCGAATTTTCACCCCCTCCAAGCTCCCTCATTCGGCCAAACTCCTCCTCTCTCCCCAATCCCCATGATTCACTCAACAAGTCACTCCTCAAACTCCTCTCCATCACTCATTCAAACTCATTTGACTAGATCCAGAGATCATGTTAAATTTTGGTTATGAAGCATAGCACCCTATAGCCTAGATCCAGAGATCAGGTCGGGTATGGGGTGTTACACTGTGTATAGAGATCTCATCTTTATACCTAAGGACTAGAATGCTCACCTCCAAATCTTCCCCTTGATAACTTGGGCGATAAACACTCAATAATGTTTACTAAAACAGTTTTTACTCTCTGAAAAAAAACTAGTTCCTCCACTCAATAAGCTCCTCTTACATACCCTAGACAAGCCTTAAGTAAATATGGATTTCAGCTTGCTAACATAGAATCTAAGTGAATACAAAGTACCTCCTTGAAAATAGCTATTACAATCTCAATAATTAAAGTGTAATCAATCAAAGATCTAATTTCCAAAACAGCTACATAGACTCCATCGATCCTTCATGTGTCAAGGTTTGATTTAATTCACTCGAATTCAATCCAAACCCCAAATTCCAATGATTGGTTTTCATAGATGGACCAAATTCAATAAAATATCACATAAACAAGTCCAGATATTTTCTTCATTAAATTTCCAAACCAAATAAGGCAATTTTTTAACCACCTAAGTCGCAGTCTACAATTAGCACTGCCAAATGCCATTCAACAACTCTTAGCTCATTTTGCCTCAACAAAACCTTCTCGCCTATAACAATGCTCAAGGCTTTCTAATTATCTTATTTATTATTATTGCTATTGACTATGAGATTGGCAAATGGATGTCAAGATGACATTCTTAAATATATATCTTGATGAAACCATCCGCATAGTGTAATCCAGTGGATACACAACTAAATGAAAAGATCATAAAATTTGTAAGTGACTAAGATTCACTTATGCACTTAAGCAAGCATTCCACTCATGGATTCTAAGATTTGATCTAATGATCAAAACTTTTGGATTTGCATAAAACACTAATCACCTTATTTTTAAGCATATAAAGGATGAAAAGGTTTTCTTTCATGTTCTATATGTTCATGATATTCTACTCATTGGGAATGATATAGAGACATTATCATCAGTTATATTGTGCTTAACCAAACAGTTTAGAATAAAACACTTAGGTGAAACTAATTATGTTTTAGGATTCTAAATCTACAAAGGTTTAAAGAACGAAATGATAGCTTTATCTCAAATTTCATACAATGAAAAGAGTGTTTTGCAATGTTTGATATGAAGAAGGGTGTACAACCTTTTACATTAGGTTTTCATCTTTCTTTAGATGACTGTCCTAAAATGGAAGAAAAAAGAGAGCATATGAGAAAAGTTTGGAACCCTTATGTATGTTTTGCTTTGTGCACATCCTGATATCTTGTCAAGACATTGGCAAGTTGTTAAGCATATACTTAAGTATATATAAATAAAAAGTGATTATATACTTGTATATTCTTACAAGGATCTAACACCCATTGGATATAGTTATTCAAACTTCCAAACATGTAGAGATTCGAGTAAATCAACACTGAAATGTGTCTTTATCCTAAGTAGCAAGATTATACTTTAGAGAAGTGTGAAGCAAACTCATATTGTTGACTCCGCTATGGAGGTTGAATATGTGGTAGTCTCTGAAGCAACAAAAGTTGTCTATCTTTGAAAGTTTTTAAAAAGATCTTTAGGTCAATCTTGGTATGAAAAAAATATCACAATGTATTGTGATAACGCAAATATGATTTTTTCTAAAATTTTATATTTATATATTTTAAATATTTCATATATTTTACAAAAAATTCAAGCAACCACATTACAACTTCGAAGTCTCATGTCATCAACATGTTATCAATTCTTAATATCATTGCAAAATTGAGAAAACAGTATAATGAAATTAAAGGCACTACTACAAAACAGGTTTTTAACAACATTTTTTTGGCCTTATAGCGGCACGAAAAAAAATGTTGCTATAGATAACGCCGCTATAGAACATGATCTTTAGCAGTGCTTTTCCTACAAATGTTGCTATAGAACATGATCTTTAGTAGTGCTTTTCATACAAATGCCACTATAGAATATGATCTTTAGTAGCGCTTTTCCTACAAGCGCCGCTATAGAACATGATCTTTAGCGGCTATTTTTAACAAACGCCGCAAAATATCATGTTCTTTAGTGGCGTTTGTAGTAAAAGTGCCGCTAAAGATCATGTTCTATAGCAAGGTTTTAGTCAAAGCGCCGCTAAAGATCATGTTCTTTAGTGGCATATGTTGTAAAAATGCCACTAAAGACCATGTTCTATAGCAACGTTTGTGAGAAAATGCCACTAACATTAACAGATTTTACCAACCCATTTTATTTCATATAGAACCCGAATTTTCAACATATTTTCCTGTAACTTCAAATCCAACCAAAAAATTCAAATCTAAATGATACTATCACGAAAGAAATATGTATATGATCTAAATTAATAAATGAAATAACAAAATATATTCAAAAGTTATATTGTTAAGATATTCTCACAATAAAAAAACAAAAGTCTAAGATGGCGGATTCTACGGTTGATTCTGCTGAAACATCTTCATCATATTTTGAAGTTGTATCTGGAGTTCGTCATATTTTCTTGTTGCCTCTGCTACCCTCGCTGAAGCCTCCACTTTAAGTTGTAGCTGGAGTTCATCATATTTTCTTTGAGCCTCTGCTTCTCTCAATGCTGCCTCCCTTTTAAGTTGAGTAATTTGCTCAACTGTGGTTTCTTGCAACTGAGCCATCTGGTCTCGTAACCTCTAAACTTCAACTTGAGCCTGATTCGCCGAAGGCATGTATTGCAGTGAATTGGATCCAAAATATTGGGTTGGACTAACAAAAGGTCCTTAAAATGGAACCTGACCATACCTTTCAGGACCCAAAACTTCAGTAATAATTCAGTTATCAATGTTGTCCAGATTAACAGAACTATCACCTGAAGCTATCGCTTCATACTTCACCCTTTTATCCTTTAGTTTCTCCTAATAAATCAATCATGGAGTTAGAAATGAAATATATAATCAAACAAATGCAGCATACCTTGGCATTATTTACATTACAAATGAGAAATTAAACCATTATAATTAAACATGATAAATATTTAAAATAATTCAAATTTTATTAAGTAAATATACCATAATTTCTACAACTTCAGTAGTCATAGGAGTTCTATCTTTCTTTCTATGTGTGATGTCAAAAAGCTGAAGGCGTCGAACATTTTAACCAAACGACATTTCCTATAATATAGTAGGAAAAATATTATTTTGTAGAAAGAGAATTAATATTTGACACAATTAATAAATTCAAAATGCATTGTCATCAACTACACAAGCAAAACTTTTCGACCAGCTGTGTGCGTGAATTTTTTTTTTTGCCTACTTGTAGTTCCAACTCGCTCACGATCCTACATTATTATTATGTATATAGTAAATACTATAAACCGAAATAATTATAAGAGTTTGGAAGTACGTAATACCTCTCCTTTCTTTGAATTCCAAAATTTAATTGCATCTTCCTATTGGTACCTCAGCATTCCCAGCGGGACATTTCGCAATTTCTCTTCGAGGCTTATATTTTTCTTAAAATATTCCTTCTTTAAAGTACTTTTATGGTCTTTCCATTTCTTTGCTAATGCTTTCTTTACATAATTATCCGAGACCTTTGAAGTAAATCTCTCCAGCAAATAACGCATGTTTAAAAAGTAAATATAAATGAAAATTAAACCAAAGTATTATAAATTACTTCCCTAATGTAATAGGTGCAGACTTCCCACGGCCTGGGGCACACGCCCATGTCCTGGGCCGTGCCTCCCACACAGCTGAGACACATGGCTGTGTCTCTGCCCGTGTGTTTACTACTGAACATACTGACTTGCAATTCAAGCATGCAAGGAGACACACGGCCGATCAACACGCCCATAGGGCTACCCGTGTGTCACACACGGCCTAGACACATGCCTGTGTGTCTACCCGTGTGGACAATTAGATGATTATCTACTAAGCCATTTGCCACCCTAGCAAATAATCACACTCACACCAAAACATTTCAATATATAAGATGACCAAATGGTACCTCCATGAACTCAAAAAGAATCACTACATCCTCAAAAGCATACGTTTCATGAAATTCATCTTCATTTAACATAAGAATTAGCGAAGTATTGGCCCAACTTTAATGACCATTTACAAAATGAATTGGAACAACCTTGGTAGCCAACACATTTTGCTTACCAATATGACATAACAAAATACTCAAGCCCTATACATGCCATATTCAAAAAAAATCTAATTTGGCTATACCAAATGTGGTCGATAGTGTGATCTCTAATTTTGACGTCCGCGAATTCTCGAGCTAACTTTGCAACACTACAAGGAAAAAGGGCAATGAAAAGGGGTAAGCACAAAGCTAAGTAAGTTTGCATGGAAATAAATGGAAATAATAAGCTCACAATATAATCCATCCATGGCATTAATTAACCATGCACAAGTCATAGGCTTCTTGCCATATTTATTCATTCTCATACTTGCCCTTATCTAGCACATACCATGCCACATATCGTAATTGTTTCTTCATGAATTACTCATGAGTACCTGTGTTAACTCAATCACATAACTATTAGTAAAATCCTCTTCACTATTTCTAAGCTAATCAATTAATCCCGATAACTCACTAAGGATATTCAAGTATGTATGTTCATAAACATTAGCATAACATGAAACCAATGCCACATCCCGGATGTGGTCTTACATGGGGTCATTTCTGAGTGCCGATGCCATATCCCGAATATGGTCTTATACGAAATCTCTTATTAAGCATCAATGCCATATCCCGAATATGGTCTTATACGATTATCATACTCAATACCAAAGCCATATCCCAAATATAGTCTTATACGGAATCTCAATTCGGTGCCGAGACCATGTCACGGACATGGTCTTACACGAGACCTTATTCATCTCATATCTTGATGATAGCATTTTCACACTTATTATAGTCCCACCGAGACTTCAACATCTCAACTTTTATCAACTTTCTCATATAACACTAATGTTCAATTTCATAAAATGTTGTTATAATATCAACCATTCTCAAAAATGCTAGCATAAATATTGAATCATCACATACAAACTTACCTCAATTTCAAAATAAGCTAGATTGTCGATCTAGTCCAAGACTTTATTCTTTCCCCGATCGAGCTGGACTCCTGGTTCTTCTTGCTCTATAATAGAAAATTAGCTCCTTTTAGTCATCACATTAATAAATGTATTTCAAAAATCATGCTTTGGCAAAATTACCATTTTTCCCTTAGACTTTGGCAAAATAACCATTTTACCCCTAGGCGCGGAAATTAATTTAAAATTTCTACCTTTATTGAGCCTAGGTGAACATTTATTTCTCTTATGGCTATCATCAAAATCCAACATTCCACAGATTTACTACAAACTTTATAACTTTTACAACAAGGTCCAATTAGGTGTTTTCATGGCAACACCTTTAACAAAAGTTGTTCATCTAACAACCAAGACTCATTTTCTTCCATAAAAATGAAGCAATTAACAATGAAATCTCTCATGGAAAATGTCTAAACTCTTCACCATATCACAATTTAGTCCCCTCTTTAGAAAGCTTAAGCTTTAGGGGTTCCAAAAGTACAAATTTCATCAAGAAAAACCATTAAAAACACTTACTAGTGAGGAGATAAGTTTGCTGAAATTTTTGAGCTTTCTAACCCTTGTCTGCTGCCAATTTTCGGTGGTGATGAAGAGAAGAAAAGATGATACTATGTCTTTTCTTTATTATTCTCTTATTCTATTCATTAATCACCTAACACCACCAAAACTTGCCTAATTTACTCATCTTGTCCCCCCTATGGACGGCTATGTCCTTTAAAAATGGGATAATTTTCTTTTAAAGACCCCCAATTAACAATCTATGACTATTTGGCACCTTTAGCTTATAAAATAGAACTTTCGCACTTTATGCAATTTAGTCCTTTTTTTGCGATTAAGCAAGAAATTGCTAAAATTAAAGCACCAAAATTTTCATACACTTATACTATAACACTCTAACTCATAAAATATCATGGAAATAATTTTCTCTAACATCGAATTAGTGATCCCAAGATCACCATTCCGACTAGCCCCTAAATCGGGCTGTTACAAGCTCCCTACTGTATCACATGGCTAGCCAAACACTACTTCAATAAAGTGCAATACTAATGTTCCATTTTCGGCCAGCACCACCTCCATCGAAACCACAACATGGTATCCTTATTTTGGAGCGACAAATCATGTTTGTCATGATGTGTCTATGTTGCATGGCACAAGTGAATATTCAGGTATGAAACCCTTACTTATGGGAGATAGTACATGTACTAATATTGCTCATTTAGGACATAACACTATATCTACTTTAACCAAAAGTTTGCATTTGACGAATGTGTTGCATGTTCCTAATATTCACAAGCATTTGATTTCGATTGCTCAATTTACTCAAGATAATAATTTTTTTCGAGTTTCATCCTTTTCACTGTCTTGTTAAGGATATTCAGACCAAGGAAGTTATGCTTCAAAACCACACACATGATGGGCTGTATAGATTTTCTTTGGTGTTTTCTTCTGCTGCTCTGGAATTCGTTTGTGGATCAAATTTGTGCGTGAACAATACTGAATTGGAAGCTAGTTCTAATCTCTCTACTAAGTGTAGTACGTTTGAATTGTGGCATAGGTGACTTGGGCACATGTCTTCTCGTGTCCTAAGTTCTATCTTAAAGCTTTGTAATATACCTAATAGTGATAAAAATACACTATGTATCATTTGTGTATCATCAATAGAAATCTCATAAGCTCTCATTTTCAGCTTCTACTACTATCTACCACAATTTGTTTGATCTTATTGTTTTTATTTATGGTGTCTGACTTCTATAAAGTCTTGGTCAAATTGGTATTATGTTACATTTGTGGATGTTTACAATTTTTTTACTTAGTTATATCTTTTTCAAAAGAAATTTTAAGCTATTGATTGTTTTATGAGTTTTCAGAAATTTGTTAAAGTTCAGTTCAATCGAGATATTGAGCAATTTTAAAGTGACCGGGGTGGTGAATTTCAGTCATTCACTTCTTATCTTGCTCAACATGGCATTGTTCATCGGGTCAATTATCCACACACGTCAGAACAAAGTGTTATTGTTGAAAGAAAGCACCGCCTTATGGTTGAAGTTGACCTCACATTACTTGCTCAAGCTCACTTGCCAATGAAGTACTAGGGGTATGCTTTCACTTGTGTTGTCCATTTGATCAACCGGTTTCCCAACTTGGTACTCCAAGATCGATCGCCTTACTTAGTTCTTCACGGCACTCATCCTGGTTATACTCATTTCAGTGTACTTGGGTGTTGTTGTTATCCACATTTACAATCATTTAATCATCACAAATAGGAGTTTCGATCTCAGCCATGCACGTTTCTTGGATATAGCCCACATCATAAGGGTTATCAATGTTTTACTATTAAGGTTGGGTGTTTATTTTGTGACATGTGGTGTTTGATGAGAACCGGGGTTTTTTCTTTTTGTAACATCAACCAATGATAGTTGTGTGTCTCCTAACTCCAATCAGCGAGTATTCTCTAGTGGTTTTTTATTGCTCAGTGCATCAGTAGGGTCATGCTCTGGAATCTGCTGACATGATTGCCTCTGTTGCTCAGTTTCTGGTTTCTCAAACTTCATTCTCCCCCATTGCTCGTATTGGTCAGGATTCAGATTGTTCACTTACATCTTAACCTATGTCCACTAGTACAGGTAAAGGCTGATGATTTTTCTATTAATGTAGGTCTTCTTTTTATTCTTCTACACCTGAGGTTTCAACAATTGTTCTGTTACTGCCAGTTGCTCTCCCTCCAACCAACACTCATCATATGGTTATATGTTCGGAAGCTAGTTTTTTTCAACTAAAGGTGTTGCTCGTTGAGTATGATAAACGCAAACCTCGCACCATTGAGGAAGCATTTTCTAGCATGATTTTGTTACCTTCGAGTCACAAACTGATCGGTTGTTAGTGGATTTTTAAGGTAAAACACAATCCTGATAGCATCGTAGCTTGTCAAAAAGGGCAATTGGTTGGAAAGGGTGTTCTCAAGTTCCTGGTTGTGATTTTTAGGAGACATTTAGTCCGATTATCAAACCAGCTACGATTCACACTATTCTTTCCATTGTTGTTGCCAAACGTTGGCAGTTGCACCAGAGTATGTGAACAATGAGTTCCTTAATAGTGATTTAACAGAAGAGGCCTATATGCAACAACCTTATGAGTATGTTCAAATGGGTAACAATGGACAACTTGTTTGTCGATTACATAAAGCGTTGTATGAGTTATGACAGGCCCCGAGAGCATGGTTTGACAAGTTGAAGGTGTTTCTTGTTTCTGTTGGGTTTGAGCTTTCTAAATTCGATACATCTTTGTTTGTTAGAGTTGTTTATACTTGTCGTATGTATATGTTGGTCTACATCAATGATATAATTATTATTGGTGACTTAGGTACAGAAATTGATGTGTTTGTAAGTTGGTTACATACTGATTTTTCACTTGGGGCTACTTTATTATTTCTTTGGTATTGAGGTTGCCAATCTTGATGGTGGTGTGCTTGATTTGTTGGAGCGATGTCATATAGAAAATGCTAAATGATTTCTCACACCTATGACCAGCTCTTGTCAGTTATCTAAACATATGGAAGGTTCACTTCCAAACCTACAAAAGTATCATAGCATTGTTGGGGCACCACATTATGTGGTACTCCTTTAACATGATATTGCTTACGCTGTCAATCGCGTCTATCAGTTCATGCATGCCCCGATTGATGTTTATTATATTGTGATCAAATGGGTCTTGCGTTATCTTTTTGATACTATTGATTGGTTTATAGATTTAGCCTATTGTTCGTTTATCTTTAGTTGGATATGCTGATGCAAATTGGGGTCTTGATTTTGATGATCATCGATTCACCACCAGGTATTGTATATTATTTGGTGGTAATCATGTGTCTTAGTGTCTTAAAAAGCAACAGGTCATGTCTCGATCAACGATAGAAGCAGAATATTGAAGTATCATTACTGCTGTTGCAGACATTACGTGGCTTGAGTCAATTTTAAGTGAGCTTTCTTTAGATCCAGCTGACAAGCTTGTTATTTTGTGTGACAATTCAAGTGCTGTGGTTGTTTCTGCTAATCTTGTTCTTCATTCGAAATACATTCTGAGCTTGATTTGTTTTTTGTTCATGAAAAACTTTCTGATGGGAAATAAGTTGTGGGTAAAGTTCCAACATATGATCAGGTTGCTGACATACTTACCAAGCCATTGTCATCGACAAACTTTTTCTTGGTTGCGGAACAACCTTAGAGTCACAAAACATGGATGATGGGTGAACATTATAGTAACTAAAGTTAGTTGTGAATATGGTTAAAGTTGTTAATTATTTAACAACAGTTGTGCAAAGTAAATCTCTGTATAAATTCACATCAGTGTTCATCTATGAAAGCAAGTAATTCTCTCTATTCATAAATGAAAAGTCAGAAATATTTTCTTCATTTATTTACTATTATGTCCTATCAAGTGCACATATTTAATTGTTAATTTGGTAGTAGATGTGCATGAATAATTAATTTGCAAGAATTGTATGTTATGAATGAAATTGCTCTTTCTAAAAGCCTGTCTTGTTGCTCTACTGATTCGGTTTCTTAATTAATGATGTGTTTCTTTTATTAAAAAAAATGAAATTTTCTATTTGATTGAGTAAATATATATGGGAAGTATGTCGCTTGTAACGGTGTAAAATTAAAGTTGTTTTACACCCTTTCATATTTTTTTGTATGGTTAATATCTTAACGATCCAACTGTTAAATTATTTTGCTGATCTGATATCTCAATCATATTGATCTATAATACTCAATATATTAATATATTCAACAACTAGATTTTTTTACATAAAAAAATAATTAAAAATTTTAATTTACATCAAATTTGACATGAATTATCTATATGAAAAAAATATTAAATTCAATGGTTTGATTTCTAAAATATTAACCGTATAAAAAGTTATGAAAAGGTGTAAAACAATTTCAGTTTTGCACCGGTGTAAATAAATCCCTCCCTCTGTATATAGATATATATATATTCCCCTTGTTTTCGTGTTTTCGTGTTATCATGAGGACTACAAAACACATTTAACAAATATAAATCGTATAGGAAAATAATATTTTGGTTAAAATGGTCAGATTTATCTCAAACTTGAATTTGACCATGTATAAATATTTCAGATAAATTTTTTTTTGTATTGATTTAATTCAAATTATAATTATTATTTTTAATATCAAATTTAATTATTTAAATATATATTATTTATAATTGTAATTTAAAAATACTCTTTATAAATATATATTAATATTTCAAATTATTTTTAAATTAAAAATTTTAGCAGTTATTTTTCAAATAAAAAAAATCATGGCAATGATGAAATATTTATATTAAGAAAATTCAACTAAATTGATTAAAGGATGTTGCAGATATAGGCAATAAGCTATATTTTACAAATGATTTTAACACTGTTTAGATTAATTATAATTAATATTTGCTTAGTTAATTAATAAATTTTATTGAATTTAAATTTAGATTGATATCAACGATAATCAACTGCATTTATCACCTCTTGAAAAATATTAAAAAATGGACACTTGAATACATCCATAAAGAAAAAAATACATAAACGGATCAAATGACTAAAATCCTAATCTCTTTGGTATAACTTAGTTGGTTGTAATTTTTCTTTTCTTTCACAAAAAAGAGTTTAAAATTATTAGCAACATGTGAATAAAAAATATGTTTAAAAATAAAATTATCCGTTGATGATAGAACGAGTTAGGGGGGAAAAATAGGCAAGGAGTTGGACCATGTGAGGTTGAAACATTTTTTATTGTTGTTAATATAATTTTATAGAGTGATTGATCCCTTTCAAAAAGGATCAGACACTTTGTGTATACATTTGGTATAACATACCTAGGTTCTAGTAATATATTTAATAAAAAAATATAAATTAATCAACAAATTATAACAATGTCAATATATATTTTAAAAAGAATGGCACTCAAAAATGAATTCTGAAACAGAAAGGAGAAATTTATTTTATTTCATTTAATAATTTTATGTAAATAAGAAAAAGAATAGGGAGAAAAAAATTGACATGATATAAGTAATGCAAAGTCCCCACAATGTTAATGCAACATCTGAAAAGATGACCACATATGTATGTAAATAAATAAATGTGGTCCAAAGTCGTCAGTTTGAGACAACAATGATCATGCCCACCAAGCTTTTAGTGAGTTCAAAGAGGTATACTTGTATTGATAGTGAAGAGTCCTTTACATGTGAAATTAATAATAATAATAAACCATCAATATCATCAGTCAGCTCCATCCCCTCCATGCATATTGTTGTTTTGTGTTTTTGCTTAAATACAATTTCCTCTTTTTTAGTCTTTTCAAACACAAATGGTGTGGTGGGCTCTCATGTTCTTATCGCTCCCACTTGTTTTGGTATTTTTGCATCCACATTCTTTTTTCTCTTTTTCCATTTGTCTAAAAGAATCTCTTTTTCTAAAATTTGAAATTTAATATCATAATCCACATCATATATATGTATTAGTGCAATTTGGATGAATGTTTGTTGTGATAAGCACTAGCAATAGAAAACGGGTTGTTGAGTTGTAACCAAATAAAGAAAAAAGTTGTGAACTGCCAAAATAAAAATCTTGAAACTCGACCAAAGACAATTGTCCTCACCAGCAGGAATTTTTTTTTTTTTTTTTTTTTTTGCTTCTATGTCATTATGTGGATTCATAAAAACATTTTGGTCTTCATCTCTAAAAAAAGACCTCCAATTGTCTAAAATCATCCAAACTTTGAACTAGGTTTATTCCAGTTTAGGATTCAAATCCCTACCAAAAGAAATTCCAAAAACATTAAAATTTGACTTTCTGTTTTTGATGAGAATATGGCGAAGTCATAAGAATGAAAAGGGCCAAGGGTAGGAATGTTAAATATCTCAAACCCTTTTAAATACGCATTTCACCTGCATTGACTTGAACCACCCAATCTTAAATATCACACGCCTGTATACACATATAGTAAGCTATACAAATACTTTTAATAAATAATTATGCCTGACATATTTGAATTATAATAAGTCACTTCGTTCATTATAATATCAACATACTAAATTATACTAATTAGTGTCACATGTGAATCAATTAGAAAAATTATAAAATATTTTTTATATTTAAAATAAATTATATTATTTAATGGTACTTTAATCTTTTTATTTAAAAAACAATAAAAAAAATATTCATATTTTAGGATTTGAATACACACTAATTATATTAGTGAAATTGTAAACTTACCACTTAACCAAAATCTTATTTTAATTTTTTTGTACATTTTAATTTTATTATACACATTTTATTACCTCCACCAATTGTATACATTAATCATGTTGTTGACTGAGTTGGTGTCATATATTAACTCGACACCAATTAACCAACTAAGGATTGATGACGATACCATAATAAATAATTGTATTCATTTAGTATTATTACTATGATGTATTTTTATATTTAAATTTTGTGTTACTTATAATGTAATATAATTTTTCTTATTTTAATACCGTATGTCGAAACCATTTTAAAGTCGAGTTTTAGAAAAATAGGGATCGACTTTAAAACAAAATGGGAGTCGCCACCAATCCCTTTTTACTTAGGTGTGATTGGATCACCTTGTAAAACATTTTATTTTAAAACATTTAATTTTGGTCTACAAAAACAAAAGAACGGGTTCGGGAGTCGGTTACGTACGAGTAAGGGTTAGCTCCCTCGTAACGCCCAAAAATTGGTACCTAATCGATAAAATCATGTCCAAATGTTTGAAATTTAAAAGTATTCAAAAATATGATTACTTTAAAAACTTTGAGCCATTGAAATTAAAACTTGAGATTTTCTTGTTCCAAAGGGATAAAACATCACATCCAACACGTTAGGACATGACATTTTGAAATCTTCGTAAACAAATTATCTCATGATTTTTGAAACTTTAGAAGGATATTTAGTTATTTAGCCAAACGGAAAATCACACCCACACGTTAGGGCATTATTTTCCGAATTTCTAAATATCAAACATTGCCTTATTTTTAAAACTTTTGGATAAAATATTGATTTTGTAAAAATGTATTTTGTTTTAAATCATAACCAATGGGCAATATTGTATTTATAAACTATCATCCACAGGTATTAAAAAAAATTTATAATACATAGCTACAATGTAAAAATACAACTAAGATAACTACATTATAGTAATCATAAATAATAAATTAATAGATAAATAAAATATACAAAGCAATATATAAAACAATTAAAAATACTAAATAAATATGAACTTTCCATGCAAGATTAAATAGTGAATAAATTATAAATAAAGAAAACGTATATATAAGAAGCATAATGAAAATAATATTAATAAAATAACAAATAATGAAAATATATGCATATATGCAATACATTAATTATACATTATATAAATAAATAAATAATAAATTAGATAATATAAATAAAATTTTTTAAAAAAAAAGTTTCAGAAATAAATAATAATGTAACATAATACTATATAGTAAAAAATATAATATATTAAATAATATAATAATATAATAGTATAAATTATTAAGCAAGTAAAATAATATAATAAAATTAAATATAAAAATAATAAAAATATATGTATATATATATATTTACACTATTAATAGATTACAATAAAATTTTAGCATAACAATATAATATTATAATGAAAAAGGTTTTTTAAAAAAAATAAAAAATAATAAACAAACCAGGATCAAATAACAATAACAATAAATAAAAAGGGATTAAAATAGCAATTAAAACAAATATAGAAGGACTAAATTTAAATGCGCGTTAAATTACAGGGACTAATGTGAAAATTCAACCTTTTTACAAAAACGGCTTCATTCCAATTTTATCTTTAAAACAGATTGAGGGATTAAGTTGAAAACAAAATAAACATTATGGGCCAAATTAAAAAAAAAATAATTTCCAATTAGATCGAATTGAAGCACATAAAATTGCGGAGGGATTGAAACTGCAATTCTCTCTCTTTTATCAAAAACACGCGGACCCTAATTCGGATCCGGGTCAACGCGCGGGTCATGCCATATCAAAATGACGTCGTTCACTTTAGGCTATAAGTATTAGTTTTTCTAAAAAAAAAATCATTAGCATTAGGATTTAAAAAAAAAACTTAAAATTCTCTGAAAAACAGAGGGAGAGCTGCTTCTGTTCGTGTGCGTTCGTCCAGGCTACGCGCACACGCGCACACGCGCCTCCACGGCCGGTGGCCGGAGGCTTGGGTCGGCGGTTCCCACGCTTTCGAGAAGGTATATACTTTCCTTCTTGCTCTTTCGACAAACGTTATATGCAGAAATATATAAAAAAATAATGAAATAAATAAGAAAAGTGAAACGAAAAATCACCTATGGACTCACTGCCTGTTGAGTGTTTGTGTATAAATCTGGGGTTTTCTGCTTTGACGTATTTGTATTGTATTCGTTTTTTATTTTCTTAGCGTTTTCTTTGCGAGAATATTCATATCTGAAAAACTCCGTTTTTTTTTTTTATTTTTTCGTGTCTTTACAGATTTTACAAGGGTTTTTTATAACCCAAAAATGAAAATAAAAAGGAAAGCATATCTTTTCTATTTCCTTTTTTGGCTGCGATTTGGTTTCTTTTCTGCTGTCCGCTTCTTTCCTATGCAGGTTTGAAACCAGGGAACGGTGACTACGCCCAGATTGCGGCATGACTAGCGGCGTTGTGAAGGTGTGACGGTTGAGCTCCAGTTGTGGTGACGATTGGCCTGGTATTGCGGCGCGACGATCGGGCTTGCGTACTGGTGGCACGAGGAAATGGAGGCTGCGGCGCCTAGGGTTTTCAGGAAACCCTAGGTCTCCTGATTCTTATTTAAGACTTGGGCCTTTTGGGCCACAATGGTTTTTTTTTGGGTCTGATCTGGGAACTGGGTAGGCAGTTTAGATGGGCCACGGGTATCTGCTTGGGTATTGGTTAATTTGTTTGTCAATTTGGGCTTTGGGTATTTAGTGGATTGGTTTATTTAATTGGACTGTAAATAAACCTGGACATTTTGGTTTTGGTTATTTTGATCTTCAAGGGCCCGGTCAAAATTGGGCTACTACAGCTGCCCCTCTTTGCTCATTGTTGTGTAACGAGAATTGAGCAAAGACTATAAAAGGACCAATTTTGACTAGTCTTGGCTAAGCCTCGACTTCTTAATCCTTGTCTTCTTCAAAGTATTTCCAACTCTACTTCAATCTGATCCCTGCAAGCTCAGGAATCACCAGACTGATGTCTTTGATTTGCCTCCTGCAACTTCAGGAGTCTCAAATCTGTCTTCTTCAATTTGATCCCTACAAACTCACAGATCACCAGATTGATGTCTTTGATTTATTTCCTGCAACCTCAGGAAGATCAAATTTGCTATCGTCAATCTGATCCCTGCAAACTCAGGGATCACCAGACTGACGTATTCGATCTGCTCCCTGCAACTTTAGGAAGATCAAATCTGCTATCTTCAATCTGATCCCTGCAAACTCAGGGATCACCAGACTGATGTCTTCGATCTGCTCACTGCAACTTCAGGAAGATCAAATCTGCTATCTTCAATCTAATCCCTGTAAACTCAGGGATCACCAGATTGATGTCTTCGATCTGCTCCTTGCAACTTCAGGAAGATCAAATCTGCTATCTTCAATCTGATCCCTGCAAACTCAGGGATCACCAGATTGATGTCTTCGATCTGCTCCCTGCAACTTCAGGAAGATCAAATCTGCTATCTTCAATATGATCCCTGCAAACTCAGGGATCACCAGATTGATGTCTTCAATCTGCTCCCTGCAACTTCAGGAAGATCAAATCTGCTATCTTCAATCTGATCCCTGCAAACTCAGGGATCACCAGACTGATGTCTTCGATCTGCTCCCTGCAACTTCAGGAAGATCAAATCTGCTATCTTCAATCTGATCCCTGCAAACTCAGGGATCACCAGATTGCTACACCGTCCACTGAAAGACATGTCCTGTAGACTTGGTTCTATGACATGCATGCAATATGTCATGAAAACGATTCCTTTTAAAAGATTAAAATGCAATAACTAGAATGAATCGAGTGCACCTAATGAAAAATATAAAAATGTTATGAGTATGATTCCTACTTTAGGTGTTATCACTCATTTTCACTCATCAATCTGGTCCATGCTTATTTTTCGAATCAACTCTGCTTAAATCTTGAACACATGAGGCTTGTACCACAATGAAAATCAAATACTCTTTCAAATTCGACCTATCTGCACATATAGAGTGTCAGGTCTGTTTCAAATTCCATCCATTCCCCTTAATTCAAGGCTTTCTTAGTTCATAGCCTCATCTCCAAGTGTTATGATCTGATGTTATCACGTCCTCTTATCAATTGGACAAAGAATTCAGAGAAATATTCTCGGAAAGATGCTCTCTATATGCACATGAAAATTCTAAACAATTATCCTGTTTCAGTTCCTTGTCTTGTTTAGAAATTCCCAAAGTAATATGCAAAGCTTTCCTTTTGTGAAATTATTAGTTCGTCAATCATTATTTCAATGCAACATATTTACGAATAATATACAACAGATAGGATGGTTTCGATAGAAGGATTTGTACAAAGAAAAATAACTGGAACATATCTTTAAGACAAAAGAGAATACAAAAGATTTAGATGCCCTAGATATCGCCGATTGAGCTTCCATATACAAACTTTATGAAGATTGTCTTGAGTTCATCATGCGCTTAGAAGATCCAAAGTATTTTGTTGATGCCCCAATATGCGACATTCTTCCTCTCATTGTTGTTTTGTGTGTAGCGAGATGGCTGCCGTCTATTCAAAATTTGAGTCGCCCTTTTCGGGTTTTCAACTCAAAACCCCTTTGGTCTCAAGGCGCCCTTTACGGGTTTTCGCCTTGGCCTCTCCTCTTTTTTTTTTTCTTTAGAAACTCAAAGTGCCCTTTGCGGGTTTTCACTTTGGCTTCTTCTCTTTTTCAGGTAAAGTATTTCTTTACTGAATCTGAGTTCACAGGATTAGGTAAGCTTTTCCCATCCATTTCAGTCAAAATCAACGATCCTCCAGAGAAAGCCTTTTTCACCACATATGGTCCTTCCCAATTCGGCATCCATTTTCCTCTGAAATCCTTTTGTATTGGAAGAATCTTTTTCAACACAAGATCCCCCTCATGGAACTCTCTTGGGCGAACTTTCTTATTATAGGCTCGCATCATTTGTTTCTGATACATCTGACCATGACGAATAGCCCTTAGTCTCTTTTCTTCAATCAAGTTCAACTGATCATACCGAGCCTGAATCCATTCAGCTTCATCCAACTTTATTTCTGACAGCACACGAAGAGAAGGGATTTCTACTTCGATGGGTAAAACGGCCTCCATCCCATAGACCAACGAATATGGTGTTGCCCTAGTAGAGGTCCTGACAGACGTCCGATAAGCATAAAGCGCAAATGGTAGTTTCTCATGCCAATCCTTGTAAGTCTCAGTCATTTTTCCCACTATCTTTTTGATGTTTTTGTTAGCCGCTTCCACTGCCCCATTCATTTTCGGACGATACGGAGACGAGTTATGGTGTTTGATTCCAAATTGGTTACAAATTTCTGCTATCGAACTATTGTTCAAGTTCAGAGCAGTGTCGGATATGATCCTCTCAGGCATTCCATATCGACAAATAATCTCCTTCTTCAAGAATCTACTAACTGCTGACTTAGTGACATTAGCATATGAAGCAGCCTCCACCCATTTCGTAAAGTAGTTAATTACCACGAAGATAAATTGATGCCCATTCGAAGCTTTTGGTGAGATTGGCCCAATAACATCCATGCCCCACATGGAAAAAGGCCACGGGGAAGTCATAACATGCAAAGGTGATGGAGGCACATGAATTTTGTCTCCATAAATTTGGCATTTATGACATCTCTTGGCATAGTTTATACAGTCTCCTTCCATGGTAGACCAATAATATCCAAATCTCATTATCTGTCTGGCCATCGTGAATCCATTTGCATGTGTTCCACAAACACCCTCATGAACTTCTTCGAGGATTTGTTTAGCTTCAAAAGCATCAACACATCTCAATAGCACTTGATCTTTTCTCTTTTTGTATAAAATATCTCCATCTAAGACATAATCAGAGACCATTTTTCTTAAAGTCCTTTTCTCATTTTCGGTGGCATTCTCCGGATATTCGCGATCTTTCATGTACCGCAATACATCCTGATACCAAGGATGGTCATCTCTTTCTTCATTCTCTATGTCATAACAATGGGCTGGAACTTTGACGATACTCATCTGAATAGGCCTCATATCCTCTGGTCTGTTTACTTTAATCACAGAAGCCAAGGTTGCCAATGCATCTGCCATCTGATTTCCATCCCGTGGAAGATAACTGAAGGTAATGTCATCAAATTCCTCAATCAATTCCAGAACTATTTTTCAGTAATCAATTAATTTAGGATCTCTTGTCTCCCACTCTCCCTTGAGCTAGTAAATTACCAAGGCAGAATCTCCATACACATCTAGCACACTGATCGTACATTCTAAGGCTGTTCGAAGTCCCATAATACATGCTTCATATTCTGCCATGTTATTTGTGCAGTCAAAATCTAATCTGCATGTAAATGGATAATAGTCACCACCAGGGGATACCAAAACTGCCCCAATTCCATTTCCCACAGCATTCGATGCCCCATCAAAATTCAACTTTCAGCGACAATCTTCTATATTTGCCACATACATCAGTCCTTCATTAGGGAAATCAAAACTCAAAGGTTCGTAATCTTCCAAAGCTCTGCTAGCCAAAAGTCTGCTATCGCACTTCCTTTGATAGCCTTTTGGGTCACATAGACTATATCGAATTCAGATAGAAGAATCTGCCACCTAGCCATTCTTCCATTCAGAGCAGTGGACTCCATCATGTATTTTAACGGATCAAGTTTGGAAATCAACCAAGTTGTATGATATAGCATATATTGTCTCAATCTCCGAGTTGTCCAAATCAAAGCGCAACACAATTTATCGATTGCTGAATACCTCATTTCACACTCGGTAAACTTTTTGCTAAGATAATATATCGCCTTTTCCTTTCTTCCTGTCTCATCATGTTGTCCCAACACACATCCCATGGAGTTATCGAAAACGGACAAATACAATATCAAAGGCTTATCTAGATTAGACGGAGACAATACTGGTGCATTCGACAAATACATTTTGACTTTATCAAAAGCTTTCTGACACTCATCATCCCATACACCTGGATTGTGTTTTTTGAGAAGATGAAATATGGGATCACATTTCTCAGTTAATTGTGAAATAAACCGAGCGATGTAATTCAGCCTTCCAAGAAAACCTCGAACTTCTTTCTGAGTGCGCGGTGAAGGCAATCCTTGTATCGCTTCAACCTTGCTTGAATCAACCTCTATTCCTTTCTCACTGACCACAAATCCCAATAACTTTCCTGATCGAGCTCCGAAGGTACACTTTGCCGGATTGAGTTTCAAATGGAATTTTTTCAATCTTAAAAATAACTTCTTCAAGACCTCGATGTGCTCTTTTTCTGTTCGAGACTTAGCAATCATGTCGTCAACATACACCTCAATCTCCTTATGCATCATGTCGTGGAACAAGGTTACCATGGCCCTTTGATATGTTGCCTCAGCATTCTTTAGTCCGAAAGGCATTACTTTGTAGCAAAATGTGCCCCACAGCGTTATGAAGGTAGTTTTTTCCATATCCTCGGGGTGCATCTTAATCTGATTATATCCTGAAAAGCCATCCATGAAAGAAAACAAAGAAAATCCTGCTGTATTATCCACTAACGTGTCAATATGCGGCAAAGGAAAATTGTCTTTTGGGCTAGCTTTGTTCAAATCCCTGTAATCTACGCACATTCGGACCTCTCCATCTTTCTTAGGAACTGGAACAATGTTGGCAACCCATTCTGAGTATTTAACCTCTTGTAGAAAACCAGCATCAAACTGTTTCTGGACCTCTTCTTTTATTTTCAATACTATATCAGGCCTCATCCTTCGTAGCTTTTGCTGAACTAGCTTGCATTCTTCTCTGATGGGAAGACGATGTACCACAATATCAGTGCTTAATCCGGGCATATCCTGGTATGACCACGCAAAGACATCTTTGAACTCACGCAATAACTCAATAAGATCTCGTCTTGTCTCTTTAGCTATATGCGTCCCAATTTTCACAACCTTTCCTTCTTCCAAGGTATATTCTCTATTTCTTCTTCATGGGGCAAGATTTGCTTCTCTTCCTGTTTTACCATTCTTAACAAATCTAGAGATAAGCCACACTCTCGATCATCTTCAAAATCCTGAGATTCTCCTAAGCGCATGTCTTGCTCAAAATAAACTTATGGATCTGTATTATCGTTGCTCATGTCATTGATATCTAGGGCCCTGTAATCGGTACGAAAGAATATGCAAGGAATAAATGAATTTGAGGAAAAACATCTATATAGTATGAAAGAAATTTACAATTTGAGAGGCAATTAGAAGAATGAAATCAAGGAATATTTGCTCAAGTTAATTATCCAAAATGTATTTTATTGAAATAATAAATTCTGAACATAAGCCTATTTCACAAAGGGATTTTTATTATTTCTAAGCTACAAAATAACAAAGCGTTCTGAATATTACTCTGTATAATTTCTAAAAACTACAGGGAGCTCCTCTGTAGTCCAATTGTCCAGAATGCTTCCAGGTTCATAAGGGCAAATGCTCATTAGGTTTCTTTGCTCGCCTCGCTCCTCATGTATGGCATTAATATGAACTCTTTCCATTAACCCTCTTTCAGGATGAATTATTCCCCCAGATACAAAGGTTTGGGATATGGGGGAAATGTAATTGGTTCCCACTGGATATCTTCTCCATTCAAGCGCACCCTTCTTCTCTCTTGTTTCTTCTCTATGTCCAACCTTCTTTGTCTAATATCCAGCTTGAATCCCAAGCCAAAACGATCTCTCTTTTCCTTCATCATCTGTACCTGAATCTCCCCTTGGAGGTATCGGCCCAATCCTTTCCCCGACAAAGCTCCTTTCCCTATCATCATTTGTAGACCCATCCTTGTGGTCTTGGATATCCTAGGCACTGGAACTTTACTTCTTTCCGAGATGAATGTTGCGTTGACAAACTCTAAGGAACGGAAAGAGCATTCAACGGCCTCTTCATTTGTTTCTACATATGGTGCATTATTAGTAACAGTCGCTATAATATCTTCTTCCGCATTTATAGTGACCAATCAACCATCCGTTACTAACTTCAATTTTTGATGAAGAGACGAGGGCACGGCCCCTGCTGAATGAATCCAGGGCCTTCCCAGCAAACAATTCTATGAAGGCTTTATATCCATCACTAAAAAGTCCACCTCATATGTGTTTGGGCCAATCTGCAAAGGTATGTCAATTCTCCCCATCACCCTTCGTTCAGTACGATCAAATGCTCTTACTATATTCTGGCACGTCTTCATGTGAGAGCTATCTATTGGCAATCTTTTCAATGTCGACAATGGTAGAACATTCAAAGTTGATCCATTATCAATCAACACACTTGGTAAAGTATACCCTTTGCAACGAGTGGTTATGTGTAAGGCTTTAGTTGTCCCCATGCCCCCAGGTGGGATCTCATCATCACTGAAGGAGATAAAGTTATCAGCACTTATGTTACTGACTAATCGATCAAGCTTGTTAACAGATATGTCCTTAGCAACATAAGTCTCGTTTAGCACTTTCATTAAAGCCTCGCGGTGAACATCCGAACTTAAAAGTAAAGCTAACATTGAAATACGAGCTGGTTGTTTACGTAACTGTTCTACTATGCTGTATTCACTGTGCTTTAGGAATTTTAGAAATTCCTTAGCCTCTTCCTCCTTTACAGGTATATTGACAAGGGTATCAAGCTCTTTTTCAGGTTCGACAGTCACATCTTTTAGCTTTTCTGATTCAGTGCTTGCCTTTACTGAGTCGTAACGTTTTCCATTCCGCGTATAGAATCCCTCCTCCTTGGAAGTGCTGGCTGCAATCACTACTCTTGGTGTCGTTATGCTACAATTGTAATTCCATGGTACAACTCTGTTATCCTTGTAAGGAAAGGATACAGGTCTTTGGATTATCACTTTTGGCGCGACCTGTACTCCGCCTTCCACGTTCCTTGGTCGAGAAATAATGATCCTTGGATAATTGACTTTCTGATTAGTCAATTCTCCTTCGGTCGCATATATTTCTCTTTCCTCTGAACCTTCTTCACAAAACTCCAACTCCTTATTATCCATAAAGCCTTGCACCAACATCTTAAACTCAGCACAATCCTGGATCTCATGTCCCTCCACTTCGTGGAACTCACCGTAGCTTCTGGGTTTTTTAGTTCTCTCTTCAAGATTTGATTTGATTAGCCCTCGTCTTATCATCTCCCTCCAAACTGCTCTTAATGGAGTCCTCACATCCGAAATATGCCCCTTAGCTTTTCTGATATAATCCTCTCCAATTGCATTTACCCCATTGTTTCCATGATTGGGTAATGGGTTCACCGTATTGGGCATATCCTCAAGCTTGACAACCCCCAATTTAAGAAGCCTCTCAACTACCTTTTTGAAAGCGGTACAATTTTCTATAGAATGCCCTGCTGCTCCTGCATGGTAATCACATTGGGCATTTGAGTCATACCATTTAGGGTATGGAGGTTGCATTGGCTGTATATAGTATGGGGATACTATGCGCTCCTCTAATAACGTTTCATACAGCTCTTTATATGTCATAGGGATGGGCGCAAATTGATTTTTTTCAACATTTTGTTTGGGGCCTGATTCTTGTTTTGCCGACCCCTGTTGTCCAGCAGTAAGCACCTTCGGCTGATTAATAGTAATCACTTTTGGGTACCCTTTGTTGGATGAACTCGCATTGTTTATGTCATTCTCTTTTTTCCTAGGAGCTGCCCTCCTAGTGGATTCTCCGGCTTCAATCTTACCACCCCTTATGGCATTTTCGATCATTTCCCCTGCCATAACTATGTCTGCGAAGCTCTTGGTGGTGCTCCCTATCATATGGGTAATGAATGGTGCCTTTAGGGTGTTAATAAATAGCATCGTAGTTTCCTTCTCTAAGAGAGGTGGTTGAACTTGCACGGCTACTTCCCTCCATCGCTGCGCGTATTGTCTAAAACTCTCGTTTGACCTTTTGTCCATGTTTTGCAACATGATTCGGTCGGGCGTCATATCTGTAACATTGCTGTACTGTCTCATGAAAGCTTGAGCCAAGTCCCTCCACGAGCTAATGTTTATGCGACTGAGTTGGTTATACCACCTAGACGCTGCTCTCGTCAAACTATCTTGAAAACAATGAATCAGCAGTTGATCATTGTTCACATAACCTGTCATACGTCTACAGAACATCGTGATATGGGTTTCGGGGCAAGTAGTTCCATTGTACTTCTCAAATTCTGGCATCTTGAACTTGTGAGGAAGTACCAGATCTGGGACCAGACTCAAATCTTTGGCATCAATACCGTGGTAATGGTCAGCATTTTCCAAAACTTTAAATTTTTCCTCTAACCACTTATAACGATCCTCCAACTGTTTGGTAGATTCAATTCTGATTCTTTCTTCCCCTACCATGTCTAGGTCAGGAATAACAGGGTTTGCAGGGTTATCCCCAGGGTTAGATCCCGAGCCCACTTGAAAGTTCATGGGTGGTTTAGGATCAGTTTGTCCCTGTTTAGGCCTAATGGTGATGGGTGGCCTTTGGAGAGGTTCCTCAGGCTGCATTTGTTCATGTGGTGGAGTGAATCCCCTTAGAAAGTCCTCATTATCTTCAGCATTGAGTATGGGACCTTTTGCTTTATCTATTATCCCATTCATCATCTGGGCCATTTGGGCCATCATGTTCTTTTGTGCCTCCAACATTTGGTCCTTCATCTCTTGTTGGAGCTTTGCCATCTGCTCTTGCATCTGGTCTTGTATATCCCTTTGGAATTGCTCCATTCTTTGATCCATTTTTCTTGATTTAGCCCGTGTACCGTAAGGGTGTTCAGCTTCCAGATTTTATTTCTCTCTCTCTCCCCTATAATTTAAACTAATTAGACTCTCTCTATGAATTTGAATGCATATGACGTTATGTAATGCAAATGCATGAATGCAAAGAGGCATCGATTCTGATCAACATCATTGTAGAAAACTTTATTAGAAAACAAATTCTTTTACATAAAACAGACTACAAATAAGCTTTCGCCCTAAGTCCTAAAGTCCTGATTTTCCTTAGTAACAAAACTAGCTCTTGGCTACGATCTGACTGTATCTCATATTTTATGCTCAATACGTCGGCCTGTGCTGCTAAAGTCTGTAGATAATCAGCTACCTCTCGAATTTGGCCTATGGCTTCCTCCATGAGATAGTCCTGATTTCTGACTTGACTATGTAAATGATGGAGTTCTTCTTTCAAATGCCCTTCTTTTGTTTTCAAACACTCGATCTGAAGTTCACAATTGTGCAGTGCTGACTCTAATTCTTCAATTCTACTTTTCATTTCTTCAATCTTGTTCAGACTTGCCTTTAACTTAACCACGGAATTACGGCTCCGATGGTGGTGAAGAGATCGTCCAAGTTCAGCCACTCTAGCTTGTAATTCTCCTTTTTCATTTAAACTTTCTGCCAAATTCTCCTCTAAGGCCTTGTTTCGCGATTGCATCTCTCTAAACTTTTTCTCCCAATAGTCCACTTTAGCTTTTTCTTCTTGGACCTCTTGTCGCCACTGTTCCGAGGTCTTCCCTAAACCGGCATTCTTTATCGATAGACGCATCCTTTTATATTCGGTCTTCAGGCTATCTCGATCTTCCTCTATTGCTCTCTTCTCTTTCCTTGCTTTTTCAGCCTCTGATTTCTGAGCCTCCACATCTAGCTTCAAAAACATCTTCTCTTCTTCTAGCTTCTCTATTTTCTTTCCAAGCTCTAAACTTTGCCTTTCGAAGTCTTGTTTTATAATTTCTATCTCTGATGGGATGACTTGTAAACACTCCTTCAATGATCGAGCCTTCTCCAAACTTGACTCAGGAATGTTATCGTTGATCCTTTTTCTCAACCATTCGTTATATTCTGCAGTTGCTACCGGTCCTCGCGTCATTATCTTCATACGACAAGCCTATTTCCAAACCTTAGAAATCTCTAAAACCTTCTTCTTATAACTTTCCCCCTTATATGCGAATTCGCTTTGAGCTAGCCCATGCGTTACCGGTATGAACTGTGTTGCTTTGTATTGCCTTAGTACCAACAAAGGTGCATATCCCACAGCTCCCCAAACTCCAAGTAGAGGTACCCAATCAAAATTTCCACACCGATAGAGGACTTCGTTTGAAACCAACCAAGGGGCTTTCCATTCAACATCTTCCTTTCGAAGGTTGTGCAAAATTTCCATCCATCTTTCCTCTGTTAGATCATCTCTCCTTGTCGTAGCTGCGGCCTCTTTTAAAGGGGAATAATCTTCAGAGAACACTTGGCAAGAAATTCTTCCAACCCTCCAAAAATGGCTGTAAAACCAAACTAATAGCAACTGTGCACATCCAATGAATCTACCTTCCCCTGCTTTTCGACATGCACTCAAAGATCTGAATGTCTCAGCTAAAATCGCAGGCACAGGTGTGGCCCCTTTACTAAGTCGGTCGAACAAATCAGTAACCGCTTCGTCTATGTGTCTTAATGCTTTGGGGAAAATCACTAACCCATAAATACATAAAGCAAAGACGTCAACCTTCTTTTTCTCATCTGGATGTGTCAGAATCAAATCCCTCAAACTCACCCAAGGTATGCATTTACCTTCACCTTTTTCCTGAATCCTAGCTGTAACCCGCTGCTCGCTCATCCCGGTGATACTCATCAACTTCTTCACAAAAGTCGGCACACTAGGAGCCCTAAAATAAACCTTGCCAGCTTGGAACCTCGAACAGCGTAGCAAGGTCGTATATTCCTCCAACGTAGGTACTAAATCTACTTCCCCAAAAGTGAAACAACTATAAGCAACGTTCCAAAACTGAGTCATGGCCCTAAATGGATGCTTATCTACCTTGATATCCAACAAATAAGGTAGATCACCGTAATCACGATAAAACAGTTGTTTAGCCTCATCACCCCATTGAGCCCATATATCTTTCAATTCTCTAAACTCATTTTGCGTAATACTAACACGAGTAAAATCCCAAAGTTCAGATACATACCCGTCAACTAAACTATCCCCCTTCTTTAATTGCGTTTGTTCCGACCAAGCACGAGTAGCTGCATTGTCTACTACTTTATCAAGGAACCCGTTCTCCATAACCAGCTTTCTAACTTAGAAAAGGACCGTGAATCGATACCTCTAGACAATGAAATAATATGCAAAAATAAAACACCAGAAGTTAGTATTGACAAAATAAAAATATGAAACAAGCGAAATAAAAGATCTATTTGGGGTAATCTAACAAAATATAGGATCGCTCTACCTAGGGTGGGTTCTTAAGGTTGACTATATGCGGTTTAGTTGTAAAGTTGAGGTACCTGAACCAGCAGATTCCTCGATCCTCACCCATTATAGGCTCATACGGATCGAGTTCGGTTCAGGGGAATACATTTCCCTATGGCCATGCGGAGGTGAAAACCTCACGAAGACATAGGTACGGATGTATTCCGGAAGCAGTCCACTAGCCCATGCGGAGGTGAAAACCTCACGAAAGCGTAGCTTCTTGCTCCCACTTAAGGGTGTGACCACAACGGTCATGTAGTGCATTGCAAAGCAATATATTCAAAACCACAGGCAATAAAAGAATCATATTGTTTGAAAAAAGATTTTTTAAAATTTAAACAAAAGGACATGAAATTATCGCTTTTTCGGCTTGACTCTCTTAGGTCCCCAGCGAAGTCACCAAGCTGTCGAAACCATTTTAAAATCGAGTTTTAGAAAAATAGGGATCGACTTTAAAACAAAATGGGAGTCGCCACCAATCCCTTTTTACTTAGGTGTGATTGGATCACCTTGTAAAACGTTTTATTTTAAAACATTTAATTTTGGTCTACAAAAACAAAAGAACGGGTTCAGGAGTCGGTTACGTACGAGTAAGGGTTAGCTCCCTCGTAATGCCCAAAAATTGGTACCTAATCGATAAAATCATGTCCAAATGTTTGAAGTTTAAAAGTATTCAAAAATATGATTTCTTTAAAAACTTTGAGCCATTGAAATTAAAACTTGAGATTTTCTTGTTCCAAAGGGATAAAACATCACATCCAACACGTTAGGACATGACATTTTGAAATCTTCGTAAACAAAATTATCTCATGATTTATGAAACTTTAGAAGGATATTTAGTTATTTAGCCAAACGGAAAATCACACCCAACACGTTAGGGCATTATTTTCCGAATTTCTAAATATCAAAACATTGCCTTATTTTTAAAACTTTTGGATAAAATATTGATTTTGTAAAAATGTATTTTGTTTTAAATCATAACCAATGGGCAATATTGTATTTATAAACTATCATCCACAGGTATTAAAAAAAATTTATAATACAATAGCATACAATGTAAAAATACAACTAAGATAACTACATATAGTAATCATAAAATAATAAATTAATAGATAAATAAAATATACAAAGCAATATATAAAACAATTAAAAATACTATATAAATATGAACTTTCCATGCAAGATTAAATAGTGAATAAATTATAAAATAAAATAAAACGTATATATATAAGAAGCATAATGAAAATAATATTAAATAAAATAACAAATAATGAAATATATGCATATATGCAATACATTAATTATACATTATATAAATAATATAAATAAAATAAATTAGATAATATAAATAAATTTTTTTTTAAAAAAAAAGTTTCAGAAATAATATAATAATGTAACATAATACTATATAGTATACAAAATATAATATATTAAATAATATAAATAATAGTATATAAATTATTAAGCAAGTAAAATAATATAATAAAAATTAAATATAAAAATAATAAAAATATATGTATATATATATATATATATACACTATTAATAGATTACAATAAAATTTTAGCATAACAATATAATATTATAATGAAAAGGTTTTTTAAAAAAAATAAAAAATAATAAAGAAACAAGGATCAAATAACAATAACAATAAATAAAAAGGGATTAAAATAGCAATTAAAACAAATATAGAAAGACTAAATTTAAATTTAAATAAATTACAGGCGTTAAATTACTAATGACTAATGTGAAAATTCAACCTTTTTACAAAATGGCGTCATTCCAATTTTATCTTTAAAACAGATTGAGGGATTAAGTTGAAAACAAAATAAACATTATGGGCCAAATTAAAAAAACAATTTCCAATTAGATCGAATTGAAGCACATAAAATTGCGGAGGGATTGAAACTGCAATTCTCTCTCTTTTATCAAAAACACGCGGACCCTAATTCGGATCCGGGTCAACGCGCGGGTCATGCCATATCAAAACGACGTCGTTCACTTTAGGCTATAAGTATTAGTTTTTCTAAAAAAAAAATCATTAGCATTAGGATTTAAAAAAAAACCTAAAATTCTCTGAAAAACAGAGGTAGAGCTGCTTCTGTTCGTGTGCGTTCGTCCAGGCTACGCGCACACGAGCACACGCGCCTCCACGGCCGGTGGCCGGAGGCTTGGGTCGGCGGTTCCCACGCTTTCGAGAAGGTATATACTTTCCTTCTTGCTCTTTCGACAAACGTTATATGCAGAAATATATAAAAAAAATAATGAAATAAATAAGAAAAGCGAAACGAAAAATCACCTATGGACTCACTGCCTGTTGAGTGTTTGTGTATAAATCTGGGGTTTTCTGCTTTGACGTATTTGTATTGTATTCGTTTTTTATTTTCTTTGCGTTTTCTTTGCGAGAATATTCATATCTGAAAAACTCTGTTTTTTTTTTAATTTTTTCGTGTCTTTACAGATTTTACAAGGGTTTTTTATAACCCAAAAATGAAAATAAAAAGGAAAGCATATCTTTTCTATTTCCTTTTTTGGCTGCGATTTGGTTTCCTTTCTGCTGTCCGCTTCTTTCCTATGCAAGTTTGAAACCAGGGAACGGTGACTACGCCCAGATTGTGGCATGACTAGCGGCGTTGTGAAGGTGTGACGGTCGAGCTCCAGCTGTGGTGACGATTGGCCTGGTATTGCGGCGCGACGATCGGGCTTGCGTACTGATGGCACGAGGAAATGGAGGCTGCGGCGCCTAGGGTTTTCAGGAAACCCTAGGTCTCCTGATTCTCGTTTAAGACTTGGGCCTTTTGGGCCACAATGGTTTTTTTTTGGGTCTGATCTGGGAACTGGGTAGGCAGTTTAGATGGGCCACGGGTATCTGCTTGGGTATTGGGTAATTTGTTTGTCAATTTGGGCTTTGGGTATTTAGTGGATTAGTTTATTTAATTGGACTGTAAATAAACCTGGACATTTTGGTTTTGGTTATTTTGATCTTCAAGGGCCCGGTCAAAATTGGGCTACTACACCGTACATATTTCATATGTTATTATTATTTAGTTCCAACCCATGCAGGGGTAAATCTAGGGGGTGGGCCCCTAAAATGGAGAACTTTCATTTTTGGTCTTTTAAAATTTTACATTAGTAAAGATAAAATTACACTTTAGCTCCCTTAGAAATGATAAAATTTTAAATTAATCTCTTAAAAATCGTATTTTTATTATTGTAAAAATTACAATTTAATTTCGACCCCCTAAAAGAATTTTCTGGCTTCGGCTTTAAACCCATATGTTTTATTATTTATTTTATGTTATTTTTAAACTAACTTCTATATTTCAAATACATAGTTCCCACGCACATAAACGTATGATAAAATTTCTAATTTATGTATAATAATTTTTTTAAATTTAGTAATAGATATAAATATTTCTATTACAATTAAAATCACTCTTTAATTGGAAATAATTTCTATTTAAATTTCATTTGAAGTCGTTTTTAAAAGGAAAATTCATTTATAATTTACATTGCCTTCAAATTTTTTATTAAAATAAAAAACTTATTTCTTACAATAATTTAATCTGAAAAACATTTTATGAATTAATTTAATTATTATTTTAATTTTTAATTTATAATATTTAAAAATAATTTAATATAAGTTAATTATTAAATACAATGAACTATGCATCAGAAATGAAACTCATATGAATATATACTAGGAATATAACCTCGCGTTGCAAGGTTTGATTTTTAATAATTTAATATATAAAAATTTATTCTAATTAATTATTTTTAAAGTATAAAAGAATTATATATTAAAATGTTATAAATTTAAATTTTATGCAAGTAGTAAAATCACTATCAAAGTCATGATAACATTTAAATTTGAAATTTTATAATAATTATTTTAATTGAATTATAATTGATGCACAAGACTAAATATATTTTGAGTGTAGTAACCAATTTTGGCCCGGGTTCATTAACCCAGGGCCCAAAACCAAACTAAGGCCCAACCAGACCCAATTTACAAGTGGCCCAAATGCAAAAGGCCCAAAAAAATAAAAGATTTGCTAGGGTTTCTGAAACCCTAGCCCCTGGTGCGCCGCTCTCCACTGGCCTCCACTACCATGTGCGTCGCATCTCCAACCACCACTGTCGGCCACCATCGACTCCACCACCTGCGAAAACAAGAAAACAGACAATAATGGCAGAAAATAAGGAAAAATGTTGTATTTTTTTTATTTATCTCTACTTTCTCTTCAAATCTCGGTTATAAAAACCGAATCGAGACTCTGTAACTAAGGCCTTTGTTTCTTCTCAATCAATACGAATATAAAAGTTACAAAAAAAAAAAGAAGCAATAATAGTAGAGACTAAATACAAAGAAAAAAAAAACTAAAACGCAAGTCAGATTCGAAGGTATTTTTTTTTATTTTCATTTCGAATCTTTTTTTTTCTTTCTTTTTATCCGTAAAATATATATATGCATATATAAATATTGTAAAAAATAAATAAAAATAAATAAAAAAAAACTCACTTTGGCGGATTCCGGCCACCGTGCACGGTGGCCGGCAGCGACGCCTGCGACGGAGGAGCGGCGGCCGACCGGCCGGACCTTCGTCGGAGACTGAGGTTCCTACAGAGAAAAAAAAAGAGGGTGAGAGTTTTTTTTTTTTAAAATAAGTGATGAATGATTTTTTTTGGGAATTTTAGGCCTTATATAGCCTTTCAAAACGACGTCGTTTTGGGGCTGGCCTTAAACACCCAAAACGACGTCGTTTTGCCTCTGACCCGATTTTTGACTCGACCCGCTAGGAAGGATCCGCGTGTTTTTTATTAATGGGTTTATTACGCTTTTGGTCCTTCTTCTTTTTTTTTGGTTTGGCAATTAAGTTTATGGAATTTTTTAATTTGGCCCAACAATCTGTTTCTGATTTCAATTGGGTCCCCCCTGATGCTACACATTCTGAAGGAAGGGATTATTTTCCATTTTGGTCCATTTCCTTCCACGCGCATTTCAAATAAGCCCCTTCCTCTTTTATTTTATTTCGAATTGACCCCAAACTTTTATTTTAAACGCAATTTGATCCCTTTTTTAGTTATTTTGCAATCTTTTTAGTCCTTATTATTATATTATTTTTGTTATCACTATTATTATATATATATATATATATATATATATTTTAAAGTAGAAATTTTATTATTTTGTTTATTATCTTGTTTATTATTATCCCTATTATATATTATTATTCTTTATGTTATTATTAATATTATTGTTGCTATTTTTATATTATTACTATTATTATTATTACTACTATTATCATTATAGTATTATTGTTAATGCTATTATTTAATACCTTTGTCTTAATAACATTATTAATATTATTTATTATTACCATGCTATTTACTATTACTATTATTATTATTATTATATTGTTATGTTGTACATATTTTGTATCATTATTATTGTTTTATTATGGTATCATTATTATTATTATTATTATTATTATTATTATTATTATTATTATTATTATTATTATTATACTTGTTACACTACTATTATTATTATTATTATTGTATTTATTATTGTCTCTATCATTACTAACATCTTTTTGTTTTTATTTATTATTGTATTAATGTCATCTTTTTACTTTTGTTTTACTATTGCATCTTTTATCATGTTGTGCTAATTTCTCGCTTTCGTTGTTTCGTCGCAATTCAACATTTTATCTTTTATTTTATCTTTTTATTTTTTTAATTCATAAAAAATGGGTTTTCACTAAGGTAATATTCATGAGTCTGGGAATTCAAAAATTTGTGCCCAATCGTGCTGGGTGTGACTTTTTGTTTGACCGAACGAATGGATATCCTTTCAAATGTTGTTTCTAATTTTGAAAAGGTGATATTTGCGTGTTTGGAAGTTCGAAAAGATCGTGCTCAATCGTGCTGGGTGTGTTTTTTTTTTTTGGTATGACCAAATGAGTAAATACCCTTTCCAAAATTCCAAAAAACGTGTGCTTGGAGATTTTTTCGAGATGATCTTGAATTCGGGGACTTAGATTATCGTGTCCAATCGTGCTGGATGCGAGACTCTATTCTTTCGAAACAAGGGAAACTCGATATTCAAGTTGTTTAAAATCACAAAAAAAAATAGAATAAAATTTCAAAAATCTTTTCAAACTTTTCGACATTAGGACATTGATTAATCAATTCGGTACCAATTTTGGGCATTGCGAGGGTGCTAATCCTTCCTCGCACGTAACCGAATCCCGAACCTATTTTCTCGAATATTCGTAGACCTAAACACCGTTTTAATAAACCGAAATATTTTATTAAAACAAAGGTGATCCGATCACACCTAATAAAAAGGTCGGTGGCGACTCCCGTTTTATTTATTTTCAAAACCCAAGTTTGATTCCCGTTTTGTCAAAAAATGGTCTCGACATTGAGATCCAACAAAAATAAATACTTAAGATTCAAACTATCAATGATTTCACAAAATCCAATAAAAAAACAATTTAACTTAGATTGAAATGTTTCTTAAGAGGTAATATTTTAGACATCTAATAATAATACACTGTATCATATTATTTTAGAGTGTGAATAATATAATACATTAAGAAACAACAAATTAACTCTTATTATTACTTTTTAACTTTAAAAAAAAAAAATTAAATATCAAAAGGATTCGTCTACCCCCACAGGTCATAAATTCCAAGAGGACTCACGACTTAATTTCAACTTTCTATTTTTTTGTGGGTGTAAGATTTAAGATTGAGATTTAATAAAAGAGTTTAACTTAAATTAATATGATTTTAAAAAGTAATTTTTTAAGCCCCAATAATAATATGCGACATTATAATTTTTTAAAATTGTATGAATAATTTAATTTATTAAGAAACATTATATTAACTCTTATTACTATATTTTAATTCTATTAAATAAACAAATCAAATACCCAAAACCCAAAAGGTTTTGTCTACCCTCACCTTCCATAAGTTCCAAGAGGGGTTAAACTAAATTTGAATTTTATATTTACTTTGTGTGATTTTTAAGATTGAGATTTAAGAAAATTAATTTTTTTAATAATATTCTAAAACCCTAAATCTGAAAATCTAAATTTATACTCTTAAAATTTTAAAATCTTAATCTATAGACTCAAGACTAAATCTTAAAATCTAAATATTAAATCTTAAATTTTATCTATCCTTAAATCTTAACCAAACTCTAGTTTAACCCTTTCCCTAAAAGTATAATCCTTAAAATTCAAAGAAATAAAAATAAACTCACCATATCAAACCATAAATCTAGTTAAACATAAAAAAGCCATACACATTGTGTTACAATTATTATTTATTATTTTTATTTAATTGATCAACATTAATTAAGGTTAAAATATTGTTAAAGAGAGTTAATCTAATATTAAAAAGTACATTATATTAATTAGAATTTTTTAAAAAATTTATGAAGTAACACTTTTTTACTGAATGCCTAAAATTTAGAATCATCAATATAATTTATAAAATATAATTTAAATTTATAAAGAATATATATTATATATAAAGAATTTGAAAATTTCAAAGATTAATAATTCTATGCCAAGGGAATAAAAAAATTAAGAAAAAGAAATTGATTGATGAGTGCCCCACAATTTATTGGGTAACTATAATAAAAAAATTATTAAAATTGAAAATTTTAGGGATAAATCTTAAAACTAAAGATGATCTTTAGTTCATGTGTAATGTTATACATGAATTTTGATTTTGTGCAATTTCATATATAATATTTTGATTTTATTCATTTTTCACAAACGACTAATATCATAATTGATGTAACATCATTTTGTGTTTACATATTATATAAATAAATAATTATACTTATATAATGTAAAAATATATTTATGAATTCATTTTTTAAAATGTGTGCAATTGAATCAAAATCAAAGTTTTATGTATACATTTCAACTAAAATCAAAGTTTATGTATCAAATTACACATTGGATAAAAGTTCATGTATATTTTTGATATTTATTTTAAAATTTTATGATAAAAAATTTGAGAGAAATAAAATATTGGCAAAAACCTTCATTGTAGCATCCCAAAATTTTAATTTTTGAATTGTTAAAAATTGACAAGTGATTAATTTGGTTTAGAAGTTAAGTATTGTGAGTTGTGTGTGAGAGGTTTTGGGTTCAAATCATTGTTCCTTTAAATTATGTTAATTTTTTTGTCCAACCCCTAACTTTGGATATTAAAATTATATATTATTTTTGCTCAATTGATGATAGAATAAGCCTGTTGATTCAGTGGTAAGGTTTTAGTTTATCTTTTATCTTGTGTTCATATCCTTGCGCATGCGAACGGGATTATTATTGCTAATTTTCTACTTGTGTTGTCCATGTGGTAGTGTTTGGGTGGATTTTGAATTCTAAGGGAATCTGATAAGGATAAGGTACCAGATTCAGTGGGAGTTGTGGGGGCTATAGGTTGTTTTTTTAAAATTTTTTTTAAAAATTTTCCCAAAAATCTCTCTCACGTTTTCCACTTCTCTTCAACTGTCGTTCATTCCTTCCCGTCCCAAAATTTTCCCTATTTCAATTATCACCCCTCTTTACTTTCTTTCACCGAAATTGCTTCCCTGTTCATAGCTGTAACACTCTTAACCCATATCTGTCGTCGAAATAGGGTTTCAGAGCATTACCGAGTAACCATAATCTAAATCATTCATTTCAAAACATTTCAAAAATCATAATATAATTCACCATTAACATGGATAATGTCCCTTATTCAAGCCTTCGAGGCCTAAAAATCACTTTAGAAATGATTTGGGACTAAATAGAAAACACTTGAAAAATTTAGGAAAAAGTTAGAAAAATTTTAACTGCAGGGGTCACACGGGCGTGTGACTCACACGGCCAAGTCACACGCTCGTGTGTCTAGCCGTGTAGGCATTCGAAGTACGGACACATGGCCGTGTAACTCACACGGCCAAGTCACGTGCCCGTGTGTCTAGTCGTGTGGGCATTCAAAGTAGGGACACACGGCCGTGTCCTAGTTCGTGTCCGTGCCCGTGTAACTCACTGACTTGGATCACACGGCCAAGCCACACGCTCGTGTGCTAGGCCGTGTAACCCTCGAAATGGCCTCGCACGCCCGTGTGCTAGCTGTGTGTCTCACGCGACCAAGTCACACACCCGTGTGTCTGGCCATGTGGACCTAAAATATGCCTTAAGCCACAAGTTTACCATTTCCTATTCGCTTGGACATTAAGCAACTCAAAAACCATTTGTTTAATCTATTCAAAACACGATCAAACAGACTCAAAACATGCCAAAACAATCATCCTAGGTGCCTAACCAATGTACCCTCATTGGTACCACATTTATGTCACCAAAACATATCATCAATGCATCATTCAAATCAAAATTTTAAACATGCCAAAATCCATCAATTTGGCCTAACTCATATCTACCTAAAACATCAACTTATATTCACATACACATAACAAGTATTGGTTCAAAACAACATGCCAAATTATGGCTTCAAACACAAACATACATTTATATACTTAAATCAACATTACACTTATAACCTCATTTACAATCCATCCACAAAATAACTATCAACTAGACATCCTAGGTGTCGTAACCATTTTCCAAAAAAACGGGAATCGACTTTAAAAAACGAGGAGTCGCCACCGATCATTTTGGTGTGATTGGGTCACCTTTGTTTTAATAAAATATTTCGATTTACTAAAACAGCATTTTTGGTCTACGAAAATTCGAGAAAACGGGTTCGGGAGTCGGTTACGTGTGAGGAAGGATTAACACCCTCACAACGCCCAAAATCGGTACCAAATTGATTGATTAATGTCCCAAAGCTGAAAACTTGAAAATATTTAGGGCGAAAAGAAATGAAGGAATAGATTAATTAAATCGGGATTGAATCTCAAGATTAACTCGTTTCAAAGGAATAAAATTGTCATACCCAGCACGTTAGGATATGACGCCTTTATACTTTGACATTGAGATCATCTTTGATCTTCAAATCGATTGAAGAAGGGTATTCGAATATTTAGTCGAACAGAAAAATCAACACCCAGCACGTTAGGATGTGATCGTTCGAACTTCTAAATACTCGAATATTGTCTTGTTCCTTTGAAAACCTTTGAGTAAAATGTCAACTTTGTAAAAAATGCACTTTTTATTTTGAAACATAATCTAAAATTTGGCTAAAATAACATGCAATATAATATGATATAATATATAGTTCAAAAAAAAAGAAAAAAATATAGTGTATAAAAATTTAATGAAAACGATTTTGACCCAAATAAAGGTAACAAACAATCATCAAGAAATACATATATATTTGTACCCTTAATACACTAGTATATAGACAATGAATAACACGGACGACTTAATACGACATAAAATAATAAGATAGAATAAAAGTTGATAGTGATAATGGCAAAGGATGAGCGAGATATAATATATGCTCATATATGTATGAAAATAATGTATTAGTAGTAACAATAATAATAAAAATACTAATAATACAAAATATGTATACTATAATAATATAGATATAGCAATAATAATAATAATAATAATAATAATAATACTAGATAATAGTAGTAAGATCAAAAACCACAAACTAATTTGAAACGAATCTAATTGAATAAAAGGAATTTTGGGGTCAATTTGAAACAAAACAGGGGAAAAGGGTCTGTTTGAATCGCGCGTGAGAAGAAGGGGACCGAAATAGAAATTAATCCCGCCTTTCAAGACGACATCGTTGTAACGAGGATAAAACTGAAACGCATAGCAAAATATAGGGCACGATTGCAAAAAGGAAAGAGGCGGGGTAGGGCTTGATTAAGCGACAGCACGAAAAAGGGGGACTTGTTGCGCAAATTTCCCGTTAGAACGAGAGGACGCAGACCCAGGAGCGGACCCGGGTCGACGCGCGGGTTGCCTCTGCATGAAACGGCACCGTTTCAAACTTTGCTTAAAAGGTAACTTTCCCCTTTTTTCATTTTCACCGTCCTTCCCAAAAATTTTTTTTTCAGATTCCCTCCTTCCTTCTTTCTCCTCCCTGACGCTTCGGTTCCCCTCTCTGTTCTCTCACCTCGACTATCGGGCTACCCCATCTTCTCGATCGACCCTCATCCTCCATTTACCCGCTGAAGCGCCGTTATCCACGACGAACAACGGCGCGCGATGGCCCGGCCTGGGTGGTCAACACCCTCGTCTACCTCGATGGCGACGGAAAGACCGAGGGCTTAACCTCGAAGGTAAACCCTGCCCTTCTCCCTTTTGTTATTGGTTTATTTCTTGTAAAAAATTTCAGAACAGTAAAATAAAGGACTGAAACTGGATGAAAACAGTGGGGAAAATAAGACCAAAAATGGAGTTAACCTTCGAGTTTTTATTCTTTGATTTCTGCTATTCGTTGAAAGAACAAAATTACTAGGACTCGTCGTAGTTATTTTCTTTATACTCTCTGTTTCTTATTTCCTCTTGGTGTTTTCGTGAAGACAAACCGAACCCCTATTACATAAATTTTTATGGCTTTATAGCCAAATACGCTATTCTCTTCTATTATTCAACTGTTTCTCCCATCTTTTCTCTGTTTTCGCCCTCTCTGCTCTTGCTTTTTGTCTTGTGTGATCTGCAGGGTATGGGCGAACGATGCTGGTGGAGGCATGCGGGTGCCTGATCGATGCGAGGCGTGTGCGGCGCCGAGGGGGCGTGCGAATCGGGAGAGGTGCGCGTGTGTGGGGAATTGGAGCAGTGCGCGTGGCACGTGGGAATCTGGAACGACTCCCGGGGTGCGTGGGGAGCTGGAGGCGCGCGTATGGTCGATGTGCGGGGCAGGTGAAAAGCCTGCTGGCGGCGCTGGTTTCAGGGTTTCTGATTAACCTTCAATTTTGGGCCATTGGGCTGATTGTAATTTTGAGTTTTGTTCTGTATAGGTTTTAGGATTTTAAATTTGTTAGAATTGGGTTGGTAAATTTAAATTTGGGCCTGCGTTTGATCTTTGTAATTGGGCTCTATTTGTGTAATGGGTAGATTAGGCTTGGTTGTATTTGGGTTTGGTTTAATGTGGGCTAATTGGGCAGGGTTTGAATCTTTTTGTAAATGGACATTTAAAGGACTATTTTATTGGACCTTATTTTATTTATTGGATTTTGACTTTATTCTTGCTTTTATTCTGGGTCTGGGTATTGGGCCCGGGCAAATTGGTTATTACAGCTGCCCCTCTTTGCTCGTTGTTGTGAAACAATAATAGAGCAAAGACAAAAGAAGAACCAATTTTGCCCGGTCTTGGCGGGCTTGGGTTTATTGGTCCTTGTCTCCTCTTCAAACTCCACTATAACCTGTGGCATTGATTCACTCTGCCACTGCTCCCGCGTGACCTAACCCGTAGCTTCAATTCGCTTTTCCTCAATCTTGTTCCCTTTTGAACTTGCTCCAATGTGATTTCACGACACTGAGATTCGTAGCTTCGATGTACCAACCGCTCCACTGGGACTTTGAGGAAGTAAATCCGAATTTTTCGAGTTGCTTCCTTGTTCTCGCATCATGAACCAACTCTCTCTCTCTTTTTCTTCTTCTTTTTCTTCTTTTTTTCCTTTTTTTTTGACTTAGCGTGTCCCGAGGCCCAACTCATTTCTCACGTTATGAGTTGATTTTTGAACGGAATTTAAAAATAGAAATTAAATACCTCGGCGTGTCCCGAGGCCCAACTCATTTCTCACGTTATGAGTTGATTTTTGAACGGAATTTAAAAACAGAAATTAAATACCTCGGCGTGTCCCGAGGCCCAACTCACCTCTCGCATTATGAGTTGATTTTTTTGAACCGGATTTAAAAACAGAAATTAAAGACAGAAATTAAATACCTCGGCGTGTCCCGAGGCCCAACTCACCTCTCGCATTATGAGTTGATTTTTGAACGGAATTTAAAGACAGAAATTAAATACCTCGGTGTGTCCCGAGGCCCAACTCACCTCTCGCTTTATGAGTTGATTTTTGAACTGGATTTAAAAACAGAAATTAAAGACAGAAATTAAAGACAGAAATTAAATACCTCGGCGTGTCCCGAGGCCCAACTCACCTCTCGCATTATGAGTTGATTTTTGAACGGAATTTAAAAACAGAAATTAAATACCTCGGTGTGTCCCGAGGCCCAACTCACCTCTCGCATTATGAGTTGATTTTTGAACCGGATTTAAAAACAGAAATTAAAGACAGAAATTAAATACCTCGGCGTGTCCCGAGGCCCAACTCACCTCTCGCATTATGAGTTGATTTTTGAACGGAAATTTAAAGACAGAAATTAAATACCTCGGTGTGTCCCGAGGCCCAACTGACCTCTCGCGTTATGAGTTGATTTTTAGAACTTATTCTCTGGTGGAACTCGGATGCCTTCTTTTCCTCGATTTGGCACAGCGATCAAGATTTCTTGCTTTATTGGTGTACCTGTATGTGTCATGCGGGATGTTATCATGATATGCATGTGTTTGTCTTAAATGCTCTTATGCCTACGTGATTATGCCATGCGCTCCGGGTTTGTTTGTCATGTATCTCTTGTTATGATGGCTTGTATTCATTGTTTCGATTCTTGACTTTTCTTTTGGGTTTTGTTCTCATTCGTAAGTTTTACGAGTAGTCTGCACCCCTCCTATATCAACCCTTATGTTCCCTTGTTGAACTTTTGTTCTTGCTTTGAAGCTCTCATGCTTACTAGGTTCTCATCCAGGTAATGTTCAACGTTCTTTTTGTTCAGAGTATGTAATTTCACTGTTTACCATTTAAACGAACCAAACACGAAATTCATGATAATGGCCAGGTGGGTGTGAAAGAGATACCTTATGTTCGTATTTATTTCAAAGCAACAAGGAAAGAGAATTGACAAGGAATGATTCAATAAGGAAAACATAAAAAGAAAGTAGATTCAATTGTCACTAATGCTCTAGATATCTAACGCATGAACTTCTCCATGCTCCTTCACCCTGAACCCCCTTTGAGTGAAGCTCCTTGCGTAGAAGACCCTGAGCTTCTGAGTCCGCTTCAAGTATTATAAACTCGCCCCTTGACTCCTTGTTCAAAATGTTCTTGCTCTTTATGTGTGAATCCCCTTCGTTAGGACGCCTTTTCAGGTTTTCATCCCAATTGTGTTTATCAAGACGCCCTTTCGGGTTTTTATCCTGATTTTTCTTTTCTCTCTTTTTTTTTTAGGCGTAGTACTTCTTCACGGCATCTGAGTTTACTGGGTTCGATACCTCTTTCCCATCCATCTCTGTGAGAATCAAAGCTCCACCAGAGAAAGCCTTCCTTACAACGTAGGGTCCTTCCCAATTCGGTGCCCATTTTCCTCGAAAGTCTTTTTGTATTGGGAGGATCTTTCTCAACACGAGCTCTCCTTCGCGAAATTCCCTTGGCCGTACCTTCTTGTCGTGGGCCGTGATCATTCTCTTTTGGTACATCTGTCCATGACAGATTGCTTTCAAGCGCTTTTCTTCGATCAGATTCAGTTGGTCGTATCGAGCTTGTACCCATTCTGATTCTTCCAGTTTTGACTCCATTAAGATTCGTAAAGAAGGGATTTCCACCTCGATGGGCAGTACAGCTTCCATTCCATATACTAGAGAGAAAGGAGTTGCCCCCGTGGAGGTCCGCACACATGTGCGGTACGCGTATAGGGCGAATGGTAGCTTCTCGTGCCAGTCTTTATATGTCTCAGTCATCTTTCCAATAATCCTCTTGATATTCTTGTTGGCAGCTTCTACGGCTCCATTCATCTTTGGGCGATAGGGTGAGGAATTGTGATGCTTTATTTGAAATTGTTCACACACTTCCTTCATCATCCTGTTGTTCAGGTTCAAGGCATTATCTGAGATGATTTTCTCGGGTAATCCATATCGACATATAACCTCCTTTTTCAAGAACTTGCAAACCGCGGTTTTTGTCACGTTCACAAACGAAGCGGCCTCAACCCATTTCGTGAAGTAATCTATGACCACGAAGATGAATCGATGGCCATTAGAAGCCTTTGGGGAAATTGGACCTATAACATCCATGCCCCACATGGAAAAAGGCCACGGAGAGGCCATCACGTGGAGGGGCGAAGGTGCTGCATGAATTTTGTCGCCATAAATCTGACATTTGTGACACCTTCGTGCATAGCTGATGCAGTCGCTTTCCATTGTCAACCAGTAGTAGCCGAGTCTCATAATTTTCCTGGCCATGGTGAAACCGTTGGCATGTGTTCCACAAGTTCCTTCATGAACCTCTTCAAGTATTTTTCTGGCTTCGACATTATCCACGCATCTTAGAAGCACTTGATCTTTTCCTCTCTTGTATAGGATGTCCCCATCAAGAACAAATCCTGCTGCCATTTTTCTGATTGTTCTTTTGTCGTTCTCGTTTGCTTGCTCCGGGTACCTTTGATGTTTGACATATCCCAAGATATCATGGAACCATGGTCGTCCATCCGCCTCTTTTTCAACGCTAAAACAATGCGCCGGGGCCTCATATATGCTCATCTGGAGAGGTATTATTTCCGCTTCTCGATTCGCTTTGAACATAGAAGCTAAGGTGGCCAAGGCATCAGCCAATTGGTTTTCCTCTCGTGGGAAGTAATTAAAGGTCACTTCTTCGAATTTTTTGACCAGATCCATAACAAGATCGTGATATTTGACCAGCTTTGAGTCTCTCACTTCCCAATCTCCACGGATTTGGTAAATCACCAATGCTGAATCCCCTGATACCTTTAGGATTTTGATGCCTCGTTCAATAGCTGCGCGGAGCCCCATGATGCAAGCCTCGTATTCCGCTATGTTATTGGTACAGAAGAAGTTTAATCGGGCAGTGAATGGATAATGACTCCCTTCCGGTGACACCAAGACTGCTCCGATCCCATGCCCTAATGCATTTGATGCCCCGTCAAAACTCATTTTCCATGACTCTTCTTTTGACGATTCACATTCTTTTTCTGTGATGCACATCAAATCTTCATCCGGGAAGTCAAATCTTAATGGCTCGTATTCTTCTGTGGTTCGGGCTGCTAGGAAGTCAGCTATTGCGCTCCCTTTTATCGACTTTTGGCTCACATAGATGATGTCGTATTCCGATAGCAGGATCTGCCATCGCGCCATTCTTCCTGAGAGTGCAGGTGATTCCATCATGTACTTTATTGGGTCCAATTTAGAGATTAACCATGTCGTATGATACAACATATATTGTCTAAGCCTTCGAGCTGCCCAAACCAGAGCACAACAGAACTTTTCAATTGATGGATATTTTGCTTCATACTTGTGAACTTCTTACTGAGGTAATAGATCGCCCTTTCTCTTCTCCCCGACTCGTCATGTTGCCCCAGTACACAACCCATTGAATTTTCGAACACCGTCAGGTACAATATTAATGGTTTCCCGGAAGTTGGTGGTACTAACACCGGGGGGTTAGATAAATATTGTTTTATCTTGTCGAAAGCAGCTTGGCACTCTTCGTTCCATTCTCCAGGATTGTGTTTTCGTAGGAGTCGAAAAATCGGGTCGCATTGGTTGGTAAGTTGAGCAATAAAACGGGCGATGTAGTTTAACCTTCCTAGAAATCCTCTGACTTCTTTTTGTGTCCGTGGAGGTGGTAATTCTTGTATGGCCTTTATTTTGTCGGGATCGACCTCGATACCTCTCTCGCTAACGATAAAGCCCAGTAATTTCCCCGAGGTTGCTCCAAATGTGCACTTAGCTGGATTAAGCTTCAGTTGGAATTTTCTCAGTCTTTCAAATAATTTCCTGAGGTTTTCAACATGCTCTCTTTCTCCCCGAGATTTGGCAATCATATCGTCGACATAAACCTCTATCTCTTTGTGCATCATGTCGTGAAATAGCATCACCATTGCCCTTTGATATGTTGCCCCGGCATTTTTTAATCCGAAGGGCATTACTTTGTAGCAAAATGTTCCCCACATTGTCACGAATGTAGTCTTCTCCATATCCTCGGGAGCCATCTTTATCTGGTTATAACCCGAAAATCCATCCATAAAAGAGAATAATGAATGTTTTGCCGTGTTATCCACCAGCGTATCGATGTGTGGCAAGGGAAAATTATCCTTGGGGCTTGCTCGATTCAGACCGTGATAGTCCACACACATTCGGACCTTGCCATCTTTCTTTGGCACTGGGACTATATTAGCCACCCACTCCGGATATCTGGAGACTTGTAAGAAACCGGCGTCAAACTATTTTTTGACCTCTTCTTTTATCTTTAAGAGCATTTCGGGTCTCATTCGTCTTAGCTTCTGCTGGATTGGTCTGCATTCTGGCTTCACATGGAGCCTGTGGACCACTACATCTTCGCTTAATCCCGGCATGTCCTGATATGACCATGCAAATACGTCTTTGTATTCATGAAGCAAGGTGACCAAGTCGTGTTTGGTGGGCTCTGAGATGGAGGTTCCAATCTTCACTTCTTGCCTCTTTTCTTCGTTTCCCAAGTTCACCGTCTCGATAGATTCTTGGTGGGGGAGTATCTGTTTATCTTCCTGTTCTATCATCTTTAGTAAGTCAGGGGTCGAGACAAAATCTTCGGCATCCTCGTCGGTTCGAATTCTCCTAAACAAAAACTTGCTCAAAGTCGATTTTAGGATCAGTAGCAGGATTGTTCGCGCTGTCATTATCTGAGCACCTGACAAGTAAAAAGAAACTATAGAGAAATATCGAGGTATTGGAAACACAAATGCGATTCTATGACATGATATATATATATATATATATATATATATATATGAAGACAGGCCATGAGAAGACAGGCCATGAGAAGAGGGAATAGGCATGAGGCTAATGAGAATGAGAGACAGTGACAAAATGCATCTTCATTGATTGTTCATTTAAAAGTTAGACAGCTGATATAAACTTTTATAACAAATTCCCCTTCGACTTAGAGGAATACCGAAGGTTGTCATTGAGAATTACTTTAGAGGGATCCTAGAAACTACAAGAAGATCTTCAGCGGTCCAATTGTTCAATACATATCCAGGAGGACCAAGGCGTATCTTTGAAAGGCCCTTCATCGCATCTTCCGCTTTGTCGATGACATTTATGTGGAAGTTCTGGAGATCCCCCTCAACTAATAGCAGCGTGTTTCGTGAACTACCTCCCTCTGGGTACATCATTCCTGCGGACGTAAAAGTTTTCGCTAAGGGTGGGTATATCATGGGCTCCCATTCTACCTCCCGACCTGAGGCTCTTGCGATCCTTTTTCCTTGATCTTTCTGCAGTTGTTTCCTTCTTTCCGTCCATCAGGTTTGAATCCTAAGCCATACGGAGCCTTGTGGTGTACAGGGTTTAGCGCTCTAGCTATCCCTTGTTGATATCTTCCTAAACCCTTTCCTGCTCGGGCACCTTTTCCTACCGTCAGCTTGACCCCCATCTTGGTGTTTCTTGACAGCTTGGGTGTGGGAGTCCTATCTCCTTCGGCGAAAAATGTAGCGTTGATGAATTCGAAGGAACGGAAGGAGCATTCTGGCACATCTTTGTTTACCTCGATGTAGGGTGCGTCAGTAGATAGCGATGCGACGATGTCTTCTTCACCGGCGATTGTGATCAGGCGGTTATCAATAATTAGCTTTATTTTCTGATGAAGAGATGAAGGGATCGCTCCTGCGGAGTGGATCCAGGGCCTTCCTAAGAGGCAATTATATGAAGCAGCAATATCCATGACTTGGAATTCCACATTGTACGTGCACGGGCCTACCTCCAGAGGGATCTCAATTTTTCCCATAACTTCTCGCCGTGTTCCGTCGAATGCCCTTATCGCAGAATGGCAAGGTCTCAGATAAGACATGTCGGCGGGTATCCTAGATAGTGTAGCCAACGGCATGACATTGAGCGCGGACCCGTTGTCAATAAGCACATGCGGTATTATATATCCTTTGTACCCGGTCGTGATGTGCAATGCTTTAACAGAGCCCCTACCATTTGGTGGTATTTCATCATCACTGAAGGAGATGAAATTATCTGCGTTTAAATTATTCACCCACCTATCGAGTTTTTCAATAGGCACATTGCTTGGCACATACGCTTGGTTCAACACCTTCAGTAAAGCGTTTCGATGTGGCTCTGAGTTCAACAATAGGGATAATACTGAGATTTTTGCCGGTTGTTTATTCAGCTGCTCCACGACATTGTATTCGCTGTGCTTAATGAACTTTAAGAATTCCTGTGCCTCATCCTCATTCACCGGCTCCTTAGTTCCTTGCTCAGATTGTATTTCATCCTCACCCTTGGCCTCGGGTATTGGTGCCTTCCCTTTCTGACTTGTGCCAACGGCTTTCTTCTTCGTCTCAACCATCTCAGGGAAATAGCATCTCCCACTGTGGGTAAAGTGCCCCACCTCACAGATGCTTCCAGTTGTAGCCTCAGGTGTGGTGACGTTGACATCATACTTCCACGGCACCGCCTTACTATTCGTGTAAGGGAAAGGGGAAGGTACTTGGATTATCATTTTTGGTTTCCTCTCTTCCTTCTTTACCTCGTAGTAGATTACCAGAGGCCGATCGGCACTGTAGGGAGGGCCTGATGATTGGCCCTCAGATGCACATATATCCCTTCCACCGGTCTCTTCCATCTTATTGAAGATTTCCACCTTTTTATTGTCCATCATGCTTTGAAGCAGCTCTCTGAACTCCTCGCAAGATTGGATATGGTGTCCTGATATGCCGTGAAAGACACAAAAACTTGGACTCTTCATGCTTTCCTCCTTGAAATTCCTGTCGAGCATGCCTCTCTCAACCATTACTTCCCAGACCTTCTCCAAAGGTGTCCTTATCCTGGAAACACAGCTTCTGACTCGCCACCTATCTTCTGGCATCACCATATTTACGTTCCCTGTAGCGTGATTAGGTAGCGAGTTTCTCGCCATATTGTTGGTACCGTCAAATCGCAAGATCCCGACGTCGATGAGGCCTTGAACTCTTCTCTTAAAGGCTAAACAGTTATCTGTGGAATGCCCCTGGTTCCCGCCATGATACATGCAATTAGCGTTGGGGTCGTACCACTTTGGGAATGGGGGCTTCAATGGTGCCATGTAATGTGGTGAGATTAACTACTTTTCCAGTAGCTTCGGGCACAGTTCTCCGTATGACACGGGAATGGGGGTGAACTGGGGTCTATCAGGGTTGGGTCTTACTGGTCTTTGTTAGTTTTTTGGCTGCCTTTGGGCAGACATGGTATCTGGTGGGATTATGGTGAATGGTCTTTGAGTGTCGGTGGCATAAACGGGATAGGGAGGAGGTGCTTGATAGTAAGGGCTTTGTGGAGGAAAGTATAAACTTGGCGGTGGGTGAAACTGAGGTCGTGGTCGGGTCGGATATAGATTAGGGGCATAGTGGCTCCCGGTCCCCACCATATGGGCTTCGGGGTCTTTTTTCTTTGTAGGTGTTGGTCTTTTCAAGCTCTCAGGGCCTTCCATTCTTCCACTTTTAATGCCGTTTTCGATGAGTTCGCCAGATATTACGAGGTCAGCGAAGTCTTTCGTGGCGCTTCCCACCAGTTTGTCGTAGAACGGCGCCCTCAAAGTATTGATGAAAAGGACCGTTACCTCACTTTTAGTTAGAGGGGGCTCGACCTGGACTGAGAGATCCCTCCATCTCTGAGCGTATTGTCTGAAGGTCTCCGTTGGCTTTTTTTCCAACATTTGCAGTGTCATCCGATCGGGAGCCACATCAGAAACATGCTTATATTGTTCACAGAATGCAGTTGCTAGGTCCTTCCATGACCGTATCCTCTCTGTGCTAAGCTGATCGTACCATCGGAGGGCTGATCCGATCAAGCTATCCTGGAAACAATGTATTAATAGCTTGTCCTCATTCAAGTGTCCGGCCATCTTTCGACAGAACATGATAAGATGTGCCTTTGGACATCTCATTCCCTCATACTTTTCAAAATCTGGTACCTTAAACTTTGGAGGTAGAACCAGATCGGGCACCAAACTAAGCTCTTTGGCACTTAGTGCAGAGAAGGTTCCAGCACCTTCCACCGCCTTGAGTCTTTCTTCTAGACTCTTATATTTTTCTTCAGCATCATGGCCATCCCTCTTTAACCTAGCTATTTCCATCGGATCATCCAAATCCGGAACCATCGGATTAGCAGAATTATCTCCAGCGTTTGATACGTATATACCCTCCCCCAGATGGGTAGGTGGGATGGGTTGTTGTTCCAGGCCTACTGGGTTCCTTTGAGGATATCCCCTTTGTGTTGCATGAGCGTGGGGTGGCGTGAATCCTGGGGGATAGAGCGGATCTTGATTGTCCCTCGAATGGGGCTCCGTAATGTCAGGACTTTGCGCGAGTCCTTGTCCATTGGACATGGCCGTTAACATCTTTAACATTTTATCCATTTGATCCTTGTGTTCTCGCGATTCCTCGCGAGACCTCATCATCAGGTCCCTCGCTTCTTGTTGTGCCTTGGCTAACTGTTCTTGCAGCTCTTTCTGGGTTCTTTCCATCCTTTCAATCCTCTCATTGAGTTCGGCGTCCATAGCTCTAGTTCTTAAGCGTGTTCTATAGGGATGATGTGATTCCAGGTTTGTAATGTCGTAGCTGCGGATTATGCAATTTTAAGTTTAGCGAATAATTAAAGTGACATGATGCTGATGTATGTAATGCAATGCAAATGAATGACATGAATGCGAAAAGGTGTCAACTCTGATTCAATTCCCCATAGGAAACTTCCTTAGAATACAAAGCTCTTTACATAAAAGAGATTACAAAAACGGCCTCGCTCTAACACCTAAGGCTTTAATCTTTGTCAGTAAGGAAGCTAATTCTCGTCCATGATCCGACTGTGTCTCGAAGTGTACGCTCAATGTGTCGGCCTGTATAGCTAGAGTTTGTAAATATTCGACTATCTCTCGTATCTGGACTATAGCTTCCCCCATGATGTAATCTCTGTCTTTGACTCGATTCTGGGAATGGTACAGCTCTGCTTCCCTTCGTTCTTCGTTCTCTTTTAAATGCCTCATATGATTTTGACAGTGCAGTAGCTCCATTTCTAACTCTTCAGTCTTCTTTTTCATTTCTTCGATTCTACTCAGACTTGCTTTTAACTCTCTCGCTGAGTTACGGTTTCGATAATGGTCGAGGGACTTTTCCAACTCTGACACCCTTGTCTTCAATTCGCTTCTTCTATTCTGGCCTTCTGATATTTGCTTTTCTAGGATCTCATTTTGAACCTTCATTTCTCGAAATTTCTTTTCCCATTGCTCGGCTTTAGCTCTTTCTTCTTGCAACTCTTGTCGCCATTGGCTCGAAGTCTTTCCTAGTCCGGCAGTTCTCATCGAGAGGCGCATCTTCTTGTAGTCCCCCTTTAAGCTATCCAATTCTTCTTCGGCTTTGCTCTTCCCTTTCTGTACCTTTTCCGTCTCTGATTTCTATATCTCTACATTTAACTTCAAAAACATCTTTTCCTCCTCCAACCGCTCGATTCTCTTTTCAAGCTCGGAACTTCGCTGTATGAAATCTTGCTTTATAATTTCTAATTCTGTTGATATCACTCGCAACCGTTCCTCCAAAGACTGAGCATTATCTAAGCTTGGTCCCGGGATATTATCATTGATTCTCTTGCTTAGCCATGCTTTGTATTCAGAAGTTGCCGTTTCACCCGCAGCTAGCCTCTTCATTCAATGTGTTTGTTTCCAAGAATTTGCCGTTTCTTTGATCTTCTTCTTGTATCCCTCTCCCGTATAAGAGAACTCACTTCGGTTTAACCCATGTGTTGCCGGCACGAACTGTCTAGACTGGTATTGCCTCGCCGCTAGCAATGGGGCATACCCGATGACTCCCCAAATCCCGGGTAGAAGTACCCAATTGAAGTCTCCACATCTATAAAGTATCTCTCCTGGCATCATCCAGGGAGCTCTCCACTCAACGTCTTTTCCTTGAAGGTTCTGAAAAATTGCCATCCATCCCTCTTCTGTTACGTCCTCTCTCCTTGACATAGCCGCTTCCTCTTTTATTGGAGAATAGTCTCTATGAAAAGGTCGACAAGAGACTTTGTCCACCTTCCAAAAATGCCCGTGAAACCATACCATCAATAGTTGGGCGCATCCGATAAACCTTCCCTCTCCCGTTCTTCTGCATACATTTAGCGATCTGAAAGTTTCCGCGAGAACCGCTGGGACAGGTGTGACTTGCTTATCCAATCGGTCGAACAGATCCACCACCGCTTCATCTACGTGCCTCAGAGCTTTTGGGAAGATGACTAAACCGTAAAGGCTTAGGGCGAAAATATCAACCTTCCTCCCCACGTCAGGGTGTGTCGAAATCAGATCCCTTAAATCCACCCAAGGAAAGCATCTCCCTTCACCCTTCTGTTGAATCTTGGCTGAGATCCACTGCTCACTCATTCCCGTAATCTTCATCAACTTCTTTGCCAAAGGAGGGACATAAGCAGGCCTAATATAGACCTTATCGACTTGCATCTCGGGAATACGAAGCAAAGCGGTGTATTCTTCTATTGTTGGCACCAAATCCACCTCCCCAAAAGTGAAATAGCTGTATGCGGAATTCCAAAATTGGACCATAGCCCGAAACAAGTGTTTATCTATTTTGACATCCAACAAGTGAGATATATCACTATACGGCGGTAGAATATCTGTTTGGCTTCGTCTTCCCAATGGGTCCAGATATCCCGCAACTCTCGAAGCTCATTTTGCGTCACGCCAACACGGGTAAAGTCCCACAGTTCTGATGTATGACCCTCGACTAAACTATCTCCTTCCCCGGATTGCAACTTTTCTGACCATGTGCGCACGGCCGCATTGTCCTCTACTTTATCAAGAAAGTCGTTTTCCATAGCAAACTTCCTATTTCGGCAACCGAGCAGAAATTGACACCTCTACTATATGGAATGTCATGCAAATCAACAAACAAAAACAAGTTAGTACTGCACCGTCAAACAAGCAGAATATCAATAAACGCTTATCCGGGTAACTATTTCGACATTATGCCTAGGGTAGGCTCTAGGGCTCCTATATGGGGTTTAGTTCTACAGAGGGGTACCTGAACCAGCAGATTCCTCGATCCTCACCCATTATAGGCTCATACAGACCAAGTTCGGTTCAGGGGGATACATTTCCCTACGGCCATGCGGAGGTGAAAACCTCACGAAACACGTAGGTACGTATGTCTCCCGGCAGCAATCCACTAGCCCATGCGGAGGTGAAAACCTCACGAAAGCTTAGTTTCTTACTGCCACTTAAAGGTGTGACCGACGGTCATGCAATGTAATGCCAAAATATTTCACGGGACTCGACACCATGGCACAAACCAATGCATCAAAAAGAAACATGATTTTTCAAAGACGATTTTCCAAATTTTCAATCAATGGGACAAAAATTAATCAATTTGCAGCCTGACTCTCGAGCGTCCCCAGCGGAGTCGCCAAGCTGTCGTAACCATTTTCCAACAAAACGGGAATCGACTTTAAAAAACGAGCAGTCGCCACCGATCATTTTGGTGTGATCGGGTCACCTTTGTTTTAATAAAATATTTCGATTTACTAAAACAGCATTTTTGGTCTACGAAAATTCGAGAAAACGGGTTCGGGAGTCGGTTACGTGTGAGGAAGGATTAACACCCTCACAACGCCCAAAATCGGTACCAAATTGATTGATTAATGTCCCAAAGCTGAAAACTTGAAAATATTTAGGGCGAAAAGAAATGAAGGAATAGATTAATTAAATCGGGATTGAATCTCAAGATTAACTCGTTTCAAAGGAATAAAATTGTCATACCCAGCACGTTAGGATATGACGCCTTTATACTTTGACGTTGAGATCATCTTTGATCTTCAAATCGATTGAAGAAGGGTATTCGAATATTTAGTCGAACAGAAAAATCAACACCCAGCACGTTAGGATGTGATCGTTCGAACTTCTAAATACTCGAATATTGTCTTGTTTATTTGAAAACCTTTGAGTAAAATGTCAACTTTGTAAAAAATGCACTTTTTATTTTGAAACATAATCTAAAATTTGGCTAAAATAACATGCAATATAATATGATATAATATATAGTTCAAAAAAAAAAAGGAAAAAATATAGTGTATAAAAATTTAATGAAAACGATTTTGACCCAAATAAAGGTAACAAACAATCATCAAGAAATACATATATATTTGTACCCTTAATACACTAGTATATAGACAATGAATAACACGGACGACTTAATACGACATAAAATAATAAGATAGAATAAAAGTTGATAGTGATAATGGCAAAGGATGAGCGAGATATAATATATGCTCATATATATGTATGAAAATAATGTATTAGTAGTAACAATAATAATAAAAATACTAATAATACAAAATATGTATACTATAATAATATAGATATAGCAATAATAATAATAATAATAATAATAATAATACTAGATAATAGTAGTAAGATAAAAAACCACAAACTAATTTGAAACGAATCTAATTGAATAAAAGGAATTTTGGGGTCAATTTGAAACAAAACAGGGGAAAAGGGTCTGTTTGAATCGCGCGTGAGAAGAAGGGGACCGAAATAGAAATTAATCCCGCCTTTCAAGACGACATCGTTGTAACGAGGATAAAACTGAAACGCATAGCAAAATACAGGGCACGATTGCAAAAAGGAAAGAGGCGGGGTAGGGCTTGATTAAGCGACAGCACGAAAAAGGGGGACTTTTTGCGCAAATTTCTCGTTAGAACGAGAGGACGCAGACCTAGGAGCGGACCCGGGTCGACGCGCGGGTTGCCTCTGCATGAAACGGCACCGTTTCAAACTTTGCTTAAAAGGTAACTTTCCCCTTTTTTCATTTTCACCGTCCTTCCCAAAAATTTTTTTTTCAGATTCCCCCCTTCCTTCTTTCTCCTCCCCGACGCTTCGGTTCCCCTCTCTGTTCTCTCAGCTCGACTATCGGGCTACCCCGTCTTCTCGATCGACCCTCATCCCCCGTTTACCCGCTGAAGCGCCGTTATCCACGGTGAACAACGGCACGCGATGGCCCGGCCTGGGTGGTCAACACCCTCGTCTACCTCGATGGCGACGGAAAGACCAAGGGCTTAACCTCGAAGGTAAACCCTGCCCTTCTCCCTTTTGTTATTGGTTTATTTCTTGTAAAAAATTTTAGAACAGTAAAATAAAGGACTGAAACTGGATGAAAACAGTGGGGAAAATAAGACCAAAAATGGAGTTAACCTTCGAGTTTTTATTCTTTGATTTCTGCTATTCGTTGAAAGAACAAAATTACTAGGACTCTTCGTAGTTATTTTCTTTATACTCTCTGTTTCTTATTTCCTCTTGGTGTTTTCGTGAAGACAAACCGAACCCCTATTACATAAATTTTTATGGCTTTATAGCCAAATACGCTATTCTCTTCTATTATTCAACTGTTTCTCCCATCTTTTCTCTGTTTTCGCCCTCTCTGCTCTAACTTTTTGTCTTGTGTGATCTGCAAGGTATGGGCGAACGATGCTGGTGGAAGCGTGCGGGTTCCTGATCGATGCGAGGCGTGTGCGGGGGCCGAGGGGGCGTGCGAATCGGGAGAGGTGCGCGTGTGTGGGGAATTGGAGCGGTGCGCGTGGCACGTGGGAATCTGGAACGACGCTCGGGGTGCGTGGGGAGCTAGAGGCGCGCGTATGGTCGACGCGCGGGGCAGGTGAAAAGCCTGCTGGCGGCGCTGGTTTCAGGGTTTCTGATTAACCTTCAATTTTGGGCCATTGGGCTGATTGTAATTTTGAGTTTTGTTCTGTATAGGTTTTAGGATTTTAAATTTGTTAGAATTGGGTTGGTAAATTTAAATTTGGGCCTGCGTTTGATCTTTGTAATTGGGCTCTATTTGTGTAATGGGTAGATTAGGCTTGGTTGTATTTGGGTTTGGTTTAATGTGGGCTAATTGGGCAGGGTTTGAATCTTTTTGTAAATGGACATTTAAAGGACTATTTTATTGGACCTTGTTTTATTTATTGGATTTTGACTTTATTCTTGCTTTTATTCTGGGTCTGGGTATTGGGCCCGGGCAAATTGGTTATTACACTAGGTACATGCCAACACAAAAAGATAAACATCACCACATTTGAGATCGGGATCATTATTGGATGCTGAACCGACAATCAAAAGAGAAGTACCTAACCTGGGCACAGGAAAACCAAAATCGTACGCTGAGTAAAACTCAGTGATATTTCTATAATCCGAACAATTAAAGACATAATGATACAAAAATGCACAATTTGAATTATATGGACATACTATTGTCTAAGCTTATAATTGTCATATACCATTATTTCACTTTCATGCATATTACTATATCATTTCATACCATATTCAATTTTCACATGCTATCATATTTGATTTGTTTAACAGATATCTCAATACACATCATTAGCTATATAATAGCTTTTCACATATCAAACCACGTTTCATTTAAACAATGGCATTATCCATCCCATATTCAATTCATGAGCACATAACTCATATATTCCATTTGTTCACAACATATTTCACATTTCATTTTCAATCTATTATCTCATTTCCATTACACATATCATGTCATTTCAATATCAATTATAAAAATTTATTATTTATTTACCTCTATTAACATGACTCGGACTCGAATGGATACACGGATCCAACCAACACACGAGTTGGCACCCAGTGCCTCATCGAATAAATCCAAAGTAATAATTGCGCCCAGTGCTATATAAATTGACACCTAGTGTCCCGTCGGTTAAACCGAAGCAAATTGGCACCTAGTGCCTTATCGACTCGAAGTCGAAGAAATCATTGAACTCTTCCTATACTATGGCATGCCATCTATATCTAACCCAATCCAGTACAGTTAATAGGGTTTTATTTCACTTTTCAAATATAACCAATATTCAATTATCATATTTGCACATTATCACAATTACACATATATTCATTTCAAATTTTCAGTTACTCAATGCATTCATAACATATGCCAGATCAATCTAATCCAACCAACTATGAATTCAATTTAATTGTAAAACACATTAACTCTCACCTCCAATGCTTACCATATGTAATAACTTCAAATCCAAGAATTTACAACTTAGTTCGGATTATAGAAACACAAACCGTGGATTCCAAGCTATTCTATGTCGATTTTATCCTTCCCCTTTTTAGTCGAGGATTCCAGTACGATGTTAGATGTCGTGCGTCATTCCTTCCTTTCTTCTTCCTTTTTCTTTCTTTTATTTTGCATGTCTTTCTCTTCACCTTTTTCCACTTACTTTCTTTTTATCTCTTTTATTATTTCATTTACTATGTTTTTATCATATTATATATATTATAAAATATATGTTTACATACTTTTAAATTTATTAACTATTATAATATGTATATCATATCATTAATTGTTTTAACCATCTACCGTCCACTTAAAGAAATAAAGATATAATTGCTTCTTTAGTCCCTTTAATTATTTTTAAATCATAATTCAACTTCTACCTTTTACGCGATTTAGTCTTTATACTTAATAACTTTTAATTTCAAGCAAATTCGCTTAACCGGAACCTAATTAACTACACAACTAGCTTTGTAAATATTGACTAAAATTATTTACGAGTCCGATTTACGGGAACGGAGTTCTAGAAATGCACTTTCTAACACCCTTGACTATAGGGTCATTACAATAACTTTCCTGCTTTTTTTCCTTTTTTGTTTCAAATCATGTGTGGCTGTGGTGTGCTTCCATTGCTCAAATTCTTTTTGAGTGTTCCAATTTTGGTGTCAGGTAAGAGAATGATTTCTCTATGGTTGATATACTAATATTTGATTCTTAAGTTTTATCCAAATGAAGTGAATTTTACAAGTGGTTCTGTAACACCCCAAACCCAGCCTAGAAGTTAGGCCCGAGTCCGACATGTCACATTGAAGTGTTTTAGCAAAAAACTTGTTTTCATTGAAAACTTTTCTAGAGAAAAGTTAAGTAAAATCTAGTTTGCTTTCAAAACGAGGTGTAGCCAAAAACTATTTCCTTGTTACTATGTAAAAATTTCCTTTGACAGCGGAAACTCGTTCTTTAAAACAAAATTATTTTCAAAAACTTGAAATATGCTTAAAAGAAATAAATCCAGGTTCCGTTTCAAAATTACAATGCATAGTGGAAGTAATGCAATAATAACTAGAGGGAAAGCCTTATTACAATCCGAAATAAAATAACTTAAAATCTAGAATTTAGATATTAAGAAAAATAGGTCTAATTGTCTTGCTAGTTGGCCAGCTCTGAGTCCCTCCATTCGTCGAACCGCCTACTGAGGATCACCTGAGAAAAATAAAAGAGAGTGTGAGTTTTCGAAAACTCAGTGTGTACGACCCTCGTCAAACAAAAAAACATACATATCATAATAATAACATAATAATTTCATACATGCAATGCAGTGCAAACCCTTCCCAAATAATCCATCCGGTACACATCGTTTCCCTTCCAACCCTACACTCCTGTGGGGATTTCTAAATCAACCCACCCATCCGATACACTTCAAGGGTAGCCCAGTTGCGGTACTACCTAACGTTGCAGCAAAGTTGCTGATCATATAATGGGCTTAAAAAGCCATCGGTGGATCCACAGTTGTCAAGCAACCATGCGATCCTCATATACTTCCTCCGTTCCATAATTCCCACCCATATGCAACCTAAACAGAATATCATACGAATGCAGCAAATGTACATGTAACATCAATAAATCTTACATTCAACACATAGGGGTATTTTAGTCATTTCACAAGTCAAGAGTATTTTGGTAATTATACCCTACAAGGGTAATTCAGTAATTCTTAACAGTATGGGTCTTAATTACGAACCTTGGCCCGTAAACAAGTCCTCGCAGCTAAAATGAACAGACACTATGTACCAGGTAGGATTCCAGAGAAGAGGAGGTGGGTCACTAGGACCGCTTAAGTACCAAGTTCTCCCTAGATCCAATCCTAGACATGCATATGTCCATTGCCACACTCTACCCTAGCTACTTGTCCACAGACATGTTTGATTATTAACTTAAGTTTTATGCTGTTTAAGAATTCATCAGAACTAAGCCTAGAGTCCATTAAAACCCTAGTATGCATTTCTAAAATCCCATAAGGCCCACTAAGCCCAATCATATCCATATAGCCCATTAAGCCCAATCATGTATATGTAGCCCATTAGGCCCTATCATAATCAAATCATACAACCATCCATATCAATCCATCATTCAATTTCACATATCAACTCTTTCCGATTTGGGCCCACGAGCTCAGTAGGCCCATTTAGCCTCTTCTGGCCCGATTGGCCAAACAGTGGCCCGAGACCATGAGATCACTCTCTTGGTCCCGGTAGTCGTATCGATGTTCCCACACAAATGTTTGCGCACTCGTGTGGTTGCCGGCGCCAACCTTTCGGCTTTTCAGCTTTTCGGCATTCCGGTTTTTCAGTATTTCTAGTTTTGCCGATTTGTCGTGTGTGAAGTGTATGTATGCAGCTGGTAAATGAGATGTGTTACACTATCCACAGCCTTGAACCTACAACCAATACCAACCTTCAATCAATCACACACTTAACCACAATATTTATAAAAATCGAAGCCTTACCATAACCTTACCGTGTGCCACCAGTCCTAATAGCCCTTCCTTAGCTACTACTCACGAATATCCCCTAGATCTGCATCAATATTAATCATTAAAGACAATATAATAGGTGACTTCTATACACTTAAGTTACCCTTTCCCTTACTATAAGCTATTCGACCTAATTATCCCAAAATCAAGAACACTTACCCAAAAGCCGAAACGTATGGATAGCTTTTTGGTAGAGACTTGTAGATCCAAGCTTGATTCTGATTTTTCCAAGATCCGATCCACCAAAAATCAAAGGAAGGATGACGGCACGATAGAGATTTGGTCACTAGAGTATTCGGTACAAGGATTGGGGCGATGAAGAACTCAGCTCCAAGAACGAAGGTTTTCAGCTTTTGCAGTCACGAATATTCAGTCCCCAACAATTGAGATGAAGGTGGGACGGCACAAGCAATGGAGAAAGAAGAGAATGATATTCGATTTAAGGCTTTAGAAGAAAAGAAAACACATATAGGAGAGGTTTAGAGCAGAAAAAGTGAAGGAGAATTCAGCATAGCACTATAGTTGCCGAAATAGCACAAAAGGAATTCCAATTGCCGAAATAGCACAGAAGAAATTCGGCACCCCCTATTTATACACAAAATCGAAACTCTGCCTACCCCTCCAAAGTCCCAATCGGCTCCAACTCTTCCCCATCTCATCTCCTCGTTTTTCTCCCTGATAACTCACTAATCATTTTCCTAAATTTTCTCTTCTGATCACTCTCCTTAGAGTCCATCATCACACCACTTCCAACCTTATAGAAGGCCAAAATTAAACTCCTAAAAAAATACTAAGCTAGGATTCGAACCTAGGATCTCCCTGCTAGCCCATAACGCCACCTTCCTATACCCTAAGTGACGTCACTTAGCCACTCCCCCACAAGGCTCTTTGATCCATTTTTCCTTATTTTTATTTAAAAGCCCATCTACTCACCATCGTGGTTCCTTTAATAATTAATTAAAAATTCCTTCTCCTCAAAGTTCAAACCCAGAACTTCTCCAACACCCCTAGACACTCCAAGTTTATTAAACTCTTAAAGCCAACATGTTATTTTTCATTTTCTTGCTTAAAAAAAATTTATGAGACCCAAAGCTCAAAGCCCAATTCATCTAGGCCCAAAATTTGGGGCGTTACAGGTTCCTAGTTTTAAATTTAATTATTTCGAGTGCTACTAAAGGAAGCTCATGAGGCATTTGATGTTTCTCCAGTGAATTAGGTGCCTTAGGTTATTGTTTCTTCAAGGTTAAGTGACTTTACGCCGTGTTGGGGGCTAAATTTTTATTGTATTAAGGTTGATTGTGGTTGTTTGGGGTCGAATTAGTGATTCAGGAATTGGTAATTCTTGTTAGCTAATTTATGTGGAATGTCGTTCTAGGTTTTGGAAGAGGGCTACGACGTCAGGTTTCAAAAACGATCAGGTGTGTAACGAAAAACCTGAAAAACAATGAACGACATGATGCCAAAAAGTGGATTGTCGACACCACATGGCAGTGTGCCAGATCGTGTAGGCCACATAATCTGGGTCAGTTAGGCCGTGTGGGCCATATGAGCGTGTGTTTGGTTGTGTGGGTCACACGGGCTGGTCCAGTTAGGTCATGTGCGTTATACAAGCTGCCTCAATTAGGTTGTGTGGGCACATGGATGTGTAGGCTCATATTTTGAAATTTTTACCTCAAGTCGTATTGATGTCTGATTTGTGTTTAGTCACTTCGTAGGGTCTATACTATTTAAATATGACTTTAAATATGATATTTTGCTACTGTATGTAATATGGATCATGTGTGTGAGTTAATTGCTAGCATGTCAAAATGTGATATTCATATTTAATCAGTAATCTAATAATTCTATTAACATGTTCTGATGTAAAAAACATGTATGGCATATGTGTATCTATTATCTATTGGTATGTGCATAAGCATTGGGGTGGGAATATGATTGATGGAGGAACTGTTGGCAGCTTAATAATCTGCCTTAAGTGGTGGCTTAACCACATATATCTAAATTTGGCGATTTACCTCATTACATTTGGCAACTCATCTGCATTATTCTGAAAAGTGACATACGCTCAGTTATAAGTGTGTGGGGTTGGATGGTTATTTGTCACCCTATTTGATATGTAGAGATGGACGAAGATGGTATGTAGTCGATGGGGGTAGTATCTATATCTGTTTCTGAATCTAAATATGCATATGAAATTGTGTCTGTTTCTGAATTCAAAATTACTTTTGATTCTATATTTGAATTGCAACTATATGCATATCTATTATTTTGTATGTATCTGAACTTGGGTTGACTTATACACCGAGCTCGTAAGCTCACCCTTTGATTGTTTCCTTTCAGGTAATCAACAAACTTAGAACTGGATGGCGGGCAAAAGCTCGGAAACGGGATTATTTCAATAAATTGGTTTTTAATGCACTTTGTGTTAATTTTGGACTTTTTGGACTATAATTTGTTTTGGATTTTATCTTTCGTTTTGAACTGCTTAATTGTTTTTAAAACTATAATTTCACAAGCTGTAAAATTATTTGATTGCAAATTAGGTCACAATTTTCTAAAACCCTGTATAACTTAACAAAATTTCTGCTACCAATTAAGAAATCCTTAATATGTTTTTCTACAATAAAAATGAATAATCTTGAAAAGGTAATTTTCCTTAAAAATTGGAAAACATATTTTAACTAGTTTACATTGATCTTTGACATTCTTTCGAATTCAAAACTCTAGTTTCAAAGCACAAATGTATCTAATTCCTCAGGATTCGACTACAATGTCTAGGTCAGGTATGTGATGTTACATTTGGTGGTATTAGAGTCTAGGTTCAAAACTCGGGATGTCATTTTTGGGTTCAAATCTTTTACGAAGATTATTTTAAATAACTTGTATATTTTATTAATTTTGATAATTGAGTTTATAAAAGTTGAATTTAAGTCTCTGGCTCCGATACTGTAAGTACTTGTACTTTAGCTATATTTGATAATCTAGTAAACATTATAGTACTAGAATTACTTTAATTTAGCTAAAGATTGTGGAAACTCTGTAAAAAACTTCTGAAAAACTTTAGACTTAGGGTTTTTAATAATAAACCTAAGTTAATGCATAAAACTATGAATTGTAGATAATTAAGCTTAATGAGTACATGAGAAACACATGGACGTGGTACCTGAGGGCATGGTAGGCACCGTAGTGGGGCTCGAGCTGAGCCATCATATATGGGTAACATGCCTAATTTAGAGACGAGTGAGATGGTAGAGACTGACTCTTAGACTCAGATTGTATGGGGCGACGCACTATTCCAAGCTATGCTAAGGGTACTGTAAATGGTCATTTTGGCCCAAACTATATTTGGGAGCCGAGGGTCGATAATTGAATGACTCTGGTCTAATGGGGAAGAATTGTTTAGGGGTGTTGTTGGGGTTACCCCAATTGTGGTTTAATATTGGTTGAAGGTCACTTAGAGAATTATGAATGATTTTGTTTGCACCTCCGAGCAGAAACTAAAGGGTGCGGTATCTTTGCTTCACGGTAAAGTATACTAGTGGTGAAAATTTGTTGAACAGGGTACTAAGCTTGAGCATGTGACTTGGGCTTTCTTTCAGAGGGTCTTCTAAAAAAAGTACATAGGGGCGAGATACACTAAGTCCCGTTGCCTTTAGTTCATTAGGCTAAAATAAGGCGAGAGATCTGTGACCGAGTATGAGGCTGAATTTCTAAGTTTGAGCAGGTATGCTTAGAGTCTGGTAGCAACGGACTATTATAAGTTTGTTTTGAGGACAGACTTCACTATGACCTAAAGTGTTGGTAGCTCCGTAGTAAGAGCAAGTCTTCGAAACGTTAGTGGAGAAGGCTAAGATTACTAAGGAGATCTAGCATGCAGCGCACGAGAGGAGAGATCAAGAGAGGGTTTAGAGTAAGAACAAGAGGGATTTGGGTCCTTCTAGTTCAACTCAGTGGCCTAAGAAACATGCAAGAATTGATATTCCTCAACATGTTGAGGCAGCAGTTGGTACTATTGGGAACCAAGTCTATGGGGATTGTGGTAGACCCTATCCGAGCATGTATTGGAGGAGGTTAGAAGCTTGTCTTTAGTGTAGATCTATGGAGCACTACATTAAGGACTGTCTATATCAGGTTGATCAGACTCAAGCTCTAGCTCCGGGTTTGATTCAGCCATAGGGGGCAGTACAACAACCATCTAGGGGTCGTGGTCAGGCTAAGGGTGGTAATGGTTTGGGCCATGGGCAGAGAGCCCCAGGAAGATGTGCTAATTAGACTAAGGCGAGACAACCTGGGTTAGTGTATTCGATGGGGTGCCACGAGGATAGAGATGCAGCTAATGTGATAGCCGTTATGTTTACTATCCATTCTCTTCTTCTGATAAATTGGCGATACTTGTAGAGAGTACTTCTAGTGGGATTTTTGTGGTTAGTCCTTTGGGTAAGTTAGTGCAAGTTAGTAAAGTTTATAGGAGGTGTCCGTTAGAGATACAAGGGGTTGTATTCCTGGGTGATTTGATGGAGTTTCCATTTAGGGTGTTTGATTTAGTTTTGGGCATGGACTGGCTTGTGGAGCATCGACTTAGTTTGGATTGTGCAATAAAGAGGGTAACTCTGAAAATCGAGGATGTTGAAAAGATTGTTATGGTAGGTGAAAGTCGAGATTACCTCTCTAATATAATCTCCGCTATTGTGGTTGAAAGGTTAGTTCAAAAAGGGTGTTAGGCATTTTTAGCTTATGTGCATGACACGAGTGCTGAGGATTCTGTTGTTGAGAGCATTCAAAATATTAGAAAATTTATGAAAGTCTTTCCTGAGGAATTGTCAGGGTTACCAGCGGATAGGGAGGTTAAGTTTAAAATTGAGGTACTGCTTGGGATAGCTTCAGTGCCTATTACTCCCTACTACATGGCACCGAAAGAGCTTATGGAACTAAAGGTTCAACTTTAAGAACTTTTTGATAGAGGGTTCATCAGACCTAGTGTGTCTCTATAAGGAGCACTAGTGCTCTTTTTTAAGAAAGATATTATGATAAGAATGTATGTGGATTACTGACAGTTAAATAAGTTGATGGTAAAGAATAAGTACCCACTCCCGATGATTGATGATATGTTTGATCAGTTCCGTGGGGCATCTGTGTTCTCAAAGATTGATCTTTATTCTAGGTACCATCAGTTGAAATTAAAGGAAGCTGATGTGTATAAGATTGCTTTTAAGACTTGCTATGGGCATTAAGAGTTCCTTGTCATGCCATTAGATTTGACAAATGCTCCAGTTGCGTTCATGGAACTCATGAACAGGGTGTTTTAATTGTATTTAGATCAATTTGTCATGGTGGTCATTGATGATATTCTAGTATATTCTAAGACTAAGGTTGATCATAATGAACATCTTAGAATGGTTTTGCAGATTCTCCGCAACAAAAAGCTCTATGCTAAGTTGAGCAAATGTGAGTTCTGGTTAAAAGAAGTTACATTTCTAGGGTACATGGTTTCTACCGAGGGTATATGTAACAGCCCGTTTTTAGTCAAATCAAAGCAGTGGTTTTGAAACCACAAATTCGGGATTGAAACATTTATTGTAATACTATTTTAAGTATTTACATCATGATAGCATATATGTGTGAAAGTTTCGAGAATTAATTTTATTGTTTGAATGCTTAATTCGATTAAAAAAAGGGGACTAAATCGCATAAAGCGTAAAAGTTGAATTCTATTTGTTAATACACTAAATGGCTATGATTATTAAATGTAGAGGTCCTTAAGTAATAAATGGACCATTATTAAGGCAAGTGGACATTAATGGACATGAAATGGATAATATAAATGTTTTATCATTAAGGTTAATTTGGTAATTTGTCTAATAAGGTTAATTAATTAAAACAAAAATAATTTTATGTCCATCTTCAACCGAATTGAGAAAGAAAAATAAAGCTTGGAGAGCATTTTAGGGTTCATCCATTGCATGCTTAAATTGTAAGTCCGTTTTTGCTTGGTTTTTAATGATTTCTATGTTTTTGTGATCGTTGCAACTAGTTCTAGCTAGCCTAGGGACTATTTTGCAAAACTGTTAATGATTTAGAAAGTTTCCATTAATTAATAAGCATGTGTTTTGATGTTTGATGATAGATTATGAATGTTTGTTGTGAATTATACAAGTTCTGTTAAGTGATTTTTAGTGAAAATGCCAATTAGGGATTAAATTGTGAAATGTAGAAACTTTATGGTTAAAATGTGAAATAAATAAAAAATATGGGCTGCTAGGGGCATAGTAGTTATTTGGCTAGCATGGGTTAATTTTGAATTTCATTAATTTGTGTTTTTGTGAAATAAGGACTAAATTATAAAAGTTGTGAAATATTAGGGGCAAATGTGTAAAATTGCCATTTTGGGTTAAATTGAATAGCTTGATGATTAAATAATATTTTTGAATATATTTAGATAAAGAAAAGTGGAATTCGGATCTAGACCGGGGGAAAACAAAAGTTATCGACTAATCGACTTATTTCGTCGTTTTCATATTCGAGGTAAGTTCGTATGTGATAAATTTCATTATAAATGTATTTTAAATGCTTTGATATGGTTTAAGTTGTGAATACGAGAAACCAAATAAGTTCGACAATGACTCGATGGTAATTCAGCATTCGAAATCCTGGTTGAACCTTAGGAATAGTTTAGGATACTAATGACATGTCATTATGGGATACATTAAGTTGGCTTCAGGCCATGATATTAACACTTCGGGTACGAGTTATATCAATTTGGCTTCAGGCCATGAATATCGGTTGATTTGGTTTCGGGCCATGATATCAGTACTTTGGATATAAGTTACCTTGATTTGGCTTTGGGCCATGGTATAGGTACTTATTGTGCGAGACTCTTGAGTATCCGACTTCTGTTCCAAATGTTCAACAGGTAAATGAATGATGTGGTTGAGAATGGGATTGGTACGAGATGGTGTAGGTATGTGTATAAACCATATTAGCTTTGAATCCAAGAAATGGTGAAGAAAATATATAGTTTTGTGAATGAGTAGTTGAAAGGTTTGTTAGTTGATGTGAGTTCATGTATTTATAACCAACTGTTGAATTGTACGTATATGATTATTTCCAGTTTATTTCATACGAGCTTACTAAGCTATAAAGCTTACGTTGTTTATTTTTCTATGTTTAATAGTGATTTCAAAGCTAGCTTGGATTCGGGGACAGTTGGAGATTTTGTTACACTATCCTACTATTGATTTGGTACTTTTAAGCTTATGTTTTGAGTATATGGCATGTGTAGAGCCCAATTTTAGCCCTGGCCCATATTAAACAAAAAAACCAAAAATAATAAACCAAATAAAATGTCCCTTTACAGTCCAGATTTCAAAATGAGGCCCAAAGTGTTTTACAAGCCCAAACTAAAATTAAAATAGTACCCATAGCCCAATATTAACCTAAACCTAATTGGCCCAATCCTAAGCTAACCGATCCAATCCTAACCCAATCCAATACCCATAACTCAGTTACACTTAGGCCCAGTGGCCCAAAACTTAAATGAGCCCAATTAGCCCAAAATGTTTTCAGCCTCTGGAAACCCTAGCAAGGGCCTTGCGCCGCTGCTCGTTGTAACCCCTCTCACTGCCGAGCATCACGCTGTTGTTGCCACTGTGATTTTCGCCTTTCACCTGCAAAAGGAAAGAAAACACAGTAGAAATAGCAGGCATAGTAAGAAAGAATCTATGTATTTATGGTGTTTTTTTATTTGTTTTGGGCTATAAAAAACCCTAATGTACTCTATAAAAAGGGACAATTTTTCACGAGGGGGACCTTGTACTGAAAAAGATCCTTCCCATACAAAGGGATTTCAGAGGAAAATGGATGTCGAATTGGGAAAGACCGTATGTGGTGAAGAAAGCTTTCTCTGGAGGTGCACTGATTTTGACCGAAATGGATGGGAAAAGCTTACCCAATCCTGTGAACTTGGATTCAGTCAAAAAATATTTTTCTTAAAAAGGAGAAGAGGCCAAGGTGAAAACCCACAAAGGGCGCTTTGAGACTTAAAAAAAAAAGAGGAGAGACCTAGGCGAAAACCCGTAAAGGGCGCCTTGAGACCAAAGGGGTTTTGAGTTGAAAACCTAAAAAGGGCGACTCAAATTTTGAAGGGCATGTAGTGATCTTGCTATACCTGAATCAACAAGAAATGAAGTATGTTACATATCGGGGCATCAACAAAGTACTTTGGATCTTCTAAACGCATGTTAAGCTCAAAGCAGTCTTCATGGAATTTGTATATAGAAGCCCAATCTGTGATATCTAGGGCACATGGTCTTTGCCCTGTTCATATCAATTGACTATCTTTGGATTTTTTTTCTTCTTAAAGATGCTTTCCTAGTTAATTTCCTTTTTATTGATAATTTATTCAGTTCGAACTATCTTCAAGATCAATTTATTTGTTGTCCATTATTACCATTCATAAGCATGTTACATTGAAATAATGATTGATGAACTAATAATATTTTCACAGAAGAAGTTCTAAATATTACTTTGGAAATTTCTAGATAATACAAGAAACTGAAACAGGTCAATTGTTTAGAGTTTCCATGTATAAGGATTGGAAATATTTGAGAAAGAAGAGTCTAGATAGAGACTATTTCTCTGAATTCACTGTCCAAAAGGTAATTGGACAAAATAACGAGTTGTTGTGATGAAAATAAGAAATGTCATTTTACAGGCATATTCATCGAGTCATAACATTCGGGGAATGGTGTGACAAACCAAATCGATGGGGAAAAATTCAAAACCCTTGAATTACGGTGGAATGGATAGGAGTTGAAACAAATCCTGTACCCTTAAATTGCAATAGGGACGGACTGAAAAGTTTTGATTCCTATAAATCGTAGTGGGATGGTTTGAAGGCGGTACAAGCCTTGTGTCCCCAAGGTTCAAGTGAAGCGAACTCTGAAATTACCATGAGGCAAATTATTTGAGCAGAATATAACTGATACTTCGAGAAGAACGAGGATGAAGAACAAATGAGTGATGACACCTTGAGTAGGAATCATGCTCATAACATTTCTACATTTATATATCACAGCGCGTCTAATTAGGAGCATTTGACTCATTTCGATCAGGACATCCTAATCATTCAGCATAAGCATACACCCATTCTACAGGTTATGTCCTCTATAGGACAATGTAGTAGCGTAGATTGACGCTTTCAACCTTGCCTCCTTGAAGTTGCAGCGGAACAGACTGAAGACAACAGATCTTATCTTCCTGAAGTTGCAGGAAGCAGATAGAAGATGTCAGCCTTGTCTCCCTGAATCTGTAGCGAGCAGACTGAAGACAACATATCTTATCTTCCTGAAGTTGCAGGAAGCAGATCGAAGATGTCAGCCTTTTCTCCTTGAATTTGTTGCGGAGCAAACTGAAGAAACCAGATCTTATCTTCCTGAACTTACAAGAAGCAGATCAAATATGTCAGCCTTGCCTATCTAAAGTTGTAGCAGAGCAGACTGAAGACAACAAATCTTATCTCCCTGAAGTTGCAGGAAGCAGACCGAAGATGTCAGCCTTGTTTCCCTGAACTTGTAGCGGAGCAAACTAAAGACAACATATCTTATCTTCCTGAAGTTGTAGGAAGTAGATCGAAGATGTCAGCCTTGTCTCCCTGAATTTCAAGCAGAGAAGACTCTAGACAACATATCTTATCTTCCTAAAGTTGCAGGAAGCAGATCGAAGAAGCCAACCTTGTCTCTATGAATTTGTAGCGGAGCAGACTGAAGACAACAGATCTTATCCTCCTGAAGTTATAGGAAGCAAATGGAAAATGTCAGCCGTGCCTCCCTCAAGTTGTAGCTGAACAGACTGAAGAAAATATATCTTATCTTCCTGAAGTTGCAGGAAATAGATGGAACATGTCAGCCTTGTCTCCCTGAATTTGTAGCGGAGTAGACTAAAGACAAGAGATCTTATCTTCCTGAAGTTGCAGGAAGCAGAAAGAAGATGTCAACCTTGTCTCCCTGAATTTGTAGTAGAGTAGACTGAAGACTACAGATCTTATCTTCCTGAAGTTGTGGGAAGCAGATCGAAGATGTCAGCCTTTTCTTCCTGAATTTGTTGCGGAGCAGACTGAAGAAACCAAATCTTATCTTCCTAAACTTGTAGGAAGCAGATCGAAGATGTTAGCCTTGTCTCCCTGAATTTGTAGCGGAGAAGACTAAAGACAACATATCTTATCTTCCTGAAGTTGCAGGAAGCAGATCGAAGATGTCAGCCTTGTCTCCTTGAATTTGTAGCGAAGCAGACTGAGGACAGCATATCTTATCTTCCTAAAGTTGTAGGAAGCAGATCGAAGATGTCAGCCTTGCCTCCCTGAAGTTGTAGCAGTGCAGACTGGAGACAACAGATCTTATCTTCCTGAAATTGCAGGAAACAGATCGAAGATGTCAGCCTTACCTCCCTAAATTTGTAGTGGAGCAGAATGAAGACAACATATCTTATCTTCCTGAAGTTGCAGGAAGCAGATAGAAGATGTCAACCTTGTCTCCCTGAATTTGTAGCGGAGTAGACTGAAAACTACAGATCTTATCTTATCTTAAGTTGTAGGAAGCAGATCAAAGATGTCAGCCTTGCCTCTTTGAAGTTGTAGCGGAGCAGACTGAAGAAAACAGATCTTATCTTCCTGAAGTTGCAGGAAATAGATCGAAGATGTTAGCCTTGTCTCCTTGAATTTGTAGCGGCAGTCGAAGATGTCAGCCTTGTCTCTCTAAATTTGTAACGGAGCAGACTGAAGATTACAGATCTTATCTTCCTGAACTTGCAGGAAGCAGATAGAAGATGTCAGCCTTGTCTCCCTGAATCTGTAGCGGAGCAGACTAAAGACAACATATCTTATCTTCCTGAAGTTGCAGGAAGCAGATCGAAGATGTCAGCCTTCTCTTCCTGAATTTGTTGCGGAGCAAACTGAAGAAACCAGATCTTATCTTCCTAAAGTTGTAGGAAGCAGATCGAAGATGTCAGCCTTGTCTTCCTGAATGTGTAGCGGAGCAGACTGAAGACAACATATCTTATTTTCCTGAAGTTGCAGAAAGTTGATTGAAGATGTTAACCTTGTCTCCCTGAATTTGTAGCGGAGGAGATTGAAGACTGCAGAACTTATCTTCCTAAATTGTAGGAAGCAGATCGAAGATGTCAGCCTTGCCTCTTTGAAGTTGTAGCGGAGCAGACTGAAGAAAACAGATCTTATCTTCCTGAAGTTGCAGGAAGCAGATCGAAGATGCTAGCCTTGTCTACCTGAATTTGTAGCGGAGCAAACTGAAGACTACAGATCTTATCTTGCTGAAGTTGCAGGAAGCAGATCGAAGATGTCAGCCTAGCCTCCCTGAAGTTGTAGCGGAACAAACTGAAGACAACAGATCTTATCTTCATGAGATTGCAGGAAACAGGTCAAAGATGTCAGCCTTGCCTCCCTGAATTTGTAGCGGAGCAGACTGAAGACAACATATCTTATCTTCCTGAAGTTGAAGGAAGCAGATCGAAGATGTCAGCCTTGTCTCCCTGACTTTGTAGCAGAGCAGGCTGAGGACAGCAGATCTTATCTTCCTGAAGTTGCAGGAAGCAGATCGAAGATGTCAGGCTTGCCTACCTGAAGTTATGGCGGAGCAGACTGGAGACAACAGATCTTATCTACCTGAAGTTTACAGGAAGCAGATCGAAGATGTGGGCCTTGTCTCCCTGAATTTGTTGCGGAGCAAACTGAAGACAACAGATCTTATCTTCCTAAAGTTGCTGGAAGCAGATCAAAGATGTCAGCCTTGCCTCCCTGAATTTGGAGCTGAGCAGGCTGAAGACAATAGATCTTATCTTCCTGAAGTTTCAGGAAGCAGATTGAAGATGTCAGCCTTGCCTACCTGAATTTGTAGCAAAGCATACTGAAGACAACAGATCTTATCTTCCTAAAGTTGTAGGAAGCAGGTTGAAGATGTCAGCCTTGTCTCCCTGTATTTGAAGTGGAGTAGACTGAAGACTACAGTTCTTATCTTCCTGAAGTTGCAGGAAGCAGATCGAAGATGTCAGCCTTGCCTTCCTGAATTTGTAGCGGAGCAGACTGAAGACGACATATCTTATCCTCCTGAAGTTGCAGGAAGCAGATCGAAGATGTCAGCCTTTTCTCCTTGAATTTGGTGCGGAGCAAACTGAAGAAACCAGATCTTATCTTCCTGAACTTACAAGAAGCAGATCAAATATGTCAGCCTTGCCTATCTAAAGTTGTAGCAGAGCAGACTGAAGACAACAAATCTTATCTCCCTGAAGTTGCAGGAAGCAGACCGAAGATGTCAGCCTTGTTTCCCTGAACTTGTAGCGGAGCAAACTAAAGACAACATATCTTATCTTCCTGAAGTTGTAGGAAGTAGATCGAAGATGTCAGCCTTGTCTCCCTGAATTTCAAGCAGAGAAGACTCTAGACAACATATCTTATCTTCCTAAAGTTGCAGGAAGCAGATCGAAGAAGCCAACCTTGTCTCTGAATTTGTAGCGGAGCAGACTGAAGACAACAGATCTTATCTCCTGAAGTTATAGGAAGCAATGGAAATGTCAGCCGTGCCTCCCTCAAGTTGTAGCTGAACAGACTGAAGAAAATATCTTATCTTCCTGAAGTTGCAGGAAATAGATGGAACATGTCAGCCTTGTCTCCCTGAATTTGTAGCGGAGTAGATTGAAGACAACATATCTTATCTTCCTGAAGTTGCAGGAAGCAGATCGAAGATGTTAGCCTTGTCTCCCTGAATCTGTAGCGGAGCAGATTGAAGACAACATATCTTATCTTCCTGAAGTTGAAGGAAGCAGATCGAGGATGCCAGCCTTGCCTCCCTGAATTTGTAGCGAAGTAGACTGAAGACTATAGATCTTATCTTCCTAAAGTTCCAGGAAGCATATCGAAGATGTCAGCTTTGCCTCCCTGAAGTTTTAGCGGAGCAGACTGGAGACAACAGATCTTATCTTCCTGAAGTTGTAGGGAGGAGATCGAAGATGTGGGCCTTGTCTCCCTTAATTTGTTGCAGAGCAAACTGGAGACAACAGATCTTATCTTCCTACAGTTGCTGAAAGCAGATCAAAGATGTCAGCCTTGCCTCCCTGAATTTGGGGCGGAGCAGACTGAAGACAACAGATCTTATCTTCCTGAAGTTGCAGGAAGCAGATCGAAGATGGCAGCCTTACCTCCCTGAATTTGTAGCAAAGCAGACTGAAGACGACAGATCTTATCTTCCTGAAGTTGCAGGAAGCAGATCGAAGATGTCAGCCTTGCCTCCCTAAATTTGTAGTGGAGCAGACTGAAGACTGCAGATCTTATCTTCCTGAAGTTGCAGTAAGCAGATCGAAGATGTCAGCCTAGCCTCCCTGAAGTTGTAGCGGAACAGACTGAAGACAACAGATCTTATATTCCTGAGATTGCAGGAAATAGATCGAAGATGTCAGCCTTGCCTCCCTGAATTTGTAGCGGAGCTGACTAAAGAAAACAGATCTTATCTTCCTGAAGTTGCAGGAAGCAGATCCAAGATGTCAACCTTGCCTCCCTGAAGTTGCAGCGGAACAGACTAAAGACAACAGATCTTATCTTCCTGATATTGCAGGAAGCAGATAGAAGATGTCAGCCTTGTCTCCCTGAATCTGTAACAGAGCAGACTGAAGACAACAGATCTTATCTTTCTGAAGTTGTAGGGAGCAGATCGAAGATGTGGGCCTTGTCTCCCTGAATTTGTAGCAAAGCAGACTGAAGACGACAAATCTTATCTTCTTGAAGTTGCAGGAAGCAGATCGAAGATGTCAGCCTTGCCTCTCTGAATTTGGGGCGGAGCAGACTGAAGACAACAGATCTTATCTTCTAGAGGTTGCAGGAAGCAGATCAAAGATGTCAGCCTTACCTCCCTGAATTTGTAGCAAAGCAGATTGACGACGACAGATCTTATCTTCGTGAAGTTGCAGGAAGCAGATCGAAGATGTCAGCCTTGCCTCCCTGAATTTAGCGGAGTAGACTGAAGAAAACAGATCTTATCTTCCTGAAGTTGCAGGAAGCAAATCGAAGATATTAGCCTTGTCTCCCTGAACTTGTAGCGGAGCAGACTGAAGACTACAGATCTTATCTTCCTGAAATTGCATGAAGCAGATCGAAGATGTTAGCCTTGTCTATCTGAATTTGTAGCGGAGCAGACTGAAGACAATAAATCTTATCTTCCTGAAGTTGCAGTAAGCAGATCGAAGATGTCAGCTTAGCATCCCTGAAGTTGTAGCGGAACAGACTGAATACAACAGATCTTATATTCCTGAGATTGCAGGAAATAGATCGAAGATGTCAGCCTTGCCTCCCTGAATTTGTAGCGGAGCTGACTAAAGAAAACAGATCTTATCTTCCTGAAGTTGCAGGAAGCAGATCCAAGATGTCAACCTTGCCTCCCTGAAGTTGCAGCGGAACAGACTAAAGACAACAGATCTTATCTTCCTGATATTGCAGGAAGCATATAGAAGATGTCAGCCTTGTCTCCTGAATCTGAAACAGAGCAGACTAAACACAACAGATCTTATCTTTCTGAAGTTGTAGGGAGCAGATCGAAGATGTGGGCCTTGTCTCCCTGAATTTGTAGCAAAGCAGACTGAAGACGACAAATCTTATCTTCCTGAAGTTGCAGGAAGCAGATCGAAGATGTCAGCCTTGCCTCCCTGAATTTGGGGCGGAGCAGACTGAAGACAACAGATCTTATCTTCCTGAGGTTGCAGGAAACAGATCAAAGATGTCAGCTTTACCTCCCTGAATTTGTAGCAAAGCAGACTGAAGACGACATATCTTATCTTCCTGAAGTTGCAGGAAGCAGATCGAAGATGTCAGCCTTGCCTCCCTGAATTTGTAGCGGAGTAGACTGAAGAAAACAGATCTTATCTTCCTGAAGTTGCAAGAAGCAAATCGAAGATATTAGCCTTGTCTCCCTGAATTTGTAGCGGAGCAGACTGAAGACTACAGTTATTATCTTCCTGAAATTGCAGGAAGCAGATTGAAGATGTCAGCCTTGCCCCTTTGAAGTTGTAGCGGAGCAGACTGAAGAAAACATATCTTATTTTCCTGAAGTTGCAGAAAGCAGATCGATGATGTCAGCCTTGTCTCCCTGAATTTGTAGCGGAGCAGACTGAAGACTACAGATCTTATCTTCCTGAAGTTGCTGGAAGCAGATTGAAAATGTCAGCCTTGTCTATCTGAATTTGTAGCGGAGCAGACTGAAGACAATAGATCTTATCTTCCTGAAGTTGCAGGAAGCAGATCGAAGATGTCAACCTTGCCTCCCTGAAGTTGTAGGGAGCAGACTGAAGAAAACATATCTTTTCTTCTTGAAGTTGAAAGAAGCAGATCGAAGATGTCAGCCCTGTCTTCCGGAATTTGTAGCGGAGCAGGCTGAGAACAGCAGATCTTATCTTTCTGAAGTTGCAGGAAGCAGATCGAAGATGTCAGCCTTGCCTCCCTGAAGTTGTAGCGGAGCAGTCTTGAGACAACAGATCTTATCTACCTGAAGTTACAGGAAGCAGATCGAAGATCTGGACCTTTTCTCTCGGAATTTGTTGCGGAGCAAACTAGAGACAACAGTTCTTATTTTCCTAAAGTTGCTGGAAGCAGATCAAAGATGTCAGCCTTGCCTCCCTAAATTTGTAGTGGAGCAGGCTGAAAACAATTGATCTTATCTTCCTGAAGTTGCAGGACGCAGATCGAAGATGTCAGCCTTGCCTACCTGAATTTGTAGCAAAGCGTACTGAAGACAACAGATCTAATCTTCCTGAAGTTGCAGGAAGCAGATTGAAGATGTCAGCCTTGCCTCCCTGAATTTGTAGCGGAGTAGACTGAAGACTACAGATCTTATCTTCTTGAAGTTGCAGGAAGCATAAGACTGAATTGTGCAGGAAGCAGCCAGAAAAGATCTTATCTTCCTGAAATTGCAGGAAACAGATCGAAGATGTCAGCCTTGCCTCCCTGTATTTGTAGCGGAGCAGACTGAAGACGACATATCTTATCTTCCTGAAGTTACAGGAAGCGGATAGAAGATGTCAACCTTGTCTTCCTGAATTTGTAGCGGAGTAGACTGAAAACTACAGATCTTATCTTATCTGAAGTTGTAAGAAACAGATCGAAGATGTCAGCCTTGCCTCTTTGAAGTTGTAGCGAAGCAGACTGAAGAAAACGTATCTTATCTTCCTGAATTTGCAGGAAGCAGATCAAAGATGTTAGCCTTGTCACCCTGAATTTGTAGCGGAGCAGACTGAAGACTACAGATCTTATCTTCCTGAAGTTGCAGGAAGCAGATCGAAGATGTCAGCCTTGTCTCTCTGAATTTGTAGCGGAGTAGACTAAAGACAACAGATCTTATCTTGTTCAAGTTGTAGAAAGCAGATCGAAGATGTCAGCCTTGTCTTCCTGAATCTGTAGCGGAGCAGACTGAAGACAACATATCTTATCTTCCTGAAGTTGCAGGAAGTAGATAGAAGATGTCAACCTTGTCTCTCTGAACCTGTAGCGAAGCAGACTGAAGACAACAGATCTTATCTTCTTGAAGTTGCAGGAAGCAGATCGAAGATGTTAGCCTTGTCTCCCTGAATTTGTAGCAAAGCAGACTGAAGACGACAAATCTTATCTTCCTGAAGTTGCAGGAAGCAGATCAAAGATGTCAGCCTTGTCTCCTTGAATTTGTAGCGGAGCAGACTGAGGACAGCATATCTTATCTTCCCAAAGTTGTAGGAAGCAGATCGAAGATGTCAACCTTGCCTTCCTGAAGTTGTAGCGGAGCGAACTGAAGACTACAGATCTTCTCTTCCTGAAGTTGCAGGAAGCATATCGAAGATGTCAGCCTTGCCTCCCTGAAGTTGTAGCGGAGCAGACTATAGAAAACAGATCTTATCTTCTTGATGTTGCAGGAAGCAGATCGAAGATGTTAGCCTTGTCTCCCTGAATTTGTAGCGGAGCAGACTGAAGAAACCATATCTTATCTTCCTGAAGTTGTAGGAAGCAGATCGAATATGTCAGCCTTGTCTCCTTGAATTTGTAGCGGAGCAGATTGAGGACAGCATATCTTATCTTCCTAAAGTTGTAGGAAGCAGATCGAAGATGTCAACCTTGTCTCCCTGAATTTGTAGCGGAGTAGACTGAAAACTACATATCTTATCTTATCTGAAGTTGTAGGAAGCAGATCAAAGATGTCAGTCTTGCCTCTTTGAAGTTGTAGTGCAGCAGATTGAAGAAAACAGATCTTATCTTCCTGAAGTTGCAGGAAGCAGATCGAAGATGTTAGCCTTGTCTCTCATAATTTGTAGCGGAGCAGACTGAAGACTACAGATCTTATCTTCCTGAAGTTGCAGGAAGCAGATCGAAGATGTCAACTTGTCTCTCTGAATTTGTAGCGGAGCAGACTGAAGACAAGAGATCTTATCTACCTGAAGTTTACAGGAAGCAGATCGAAGATGTGGTCCTTCTCTCCCTGAATTTGTTGCGGAGCAAACTGGAGACAACAGATCTTATCTTCCTAAAGTTGCTGGAAGCAGATCAAAGATGGCAGCCTTGCCACCCTGAATTTGGAGCGGAGCAGGTTGAAGACAATAGATCTTATCTTCCTGAAGTTTCAGGAAGTAGATAGAAGATGTCAGCCTTGCCTACCTAAATTTGTAGCGGAGCAGGCTGAGGACAACAGATCTTATCTTCCTAAAGTTGCAGGAAGCAGATCGAAGATGTCAGCCTTGCCTCCCTGATGTTGTAGCGGAGCAGACTGGAGACAACAGATCTTATCTACCTGAAGTTTACAGGAAGCAGAACGAAAATGTGGGCCTTGTCTCCCTGAATTTGTTGCAGAGAAAACTGGAGACAACAGATCTTATCTTCCTAAAGTTGCTGGAAGCAGATCAAAGATGTCAGCCTTGCCACCCTGAATTTGGAGCGGGGCTGGTTGAAGACAATAGATCTTATCTTCCTGAAGTTTCAGGAAGCAGATTGAAGATGTCTTGCTACCTGAATTTGTAGCAAAGCATACTGAAGACAACATATCTTATCTTCCTGAAGTTGCAGGAAGCAGATTGAAGATATCAGCCTTGCCTCCTTGAATTTGTGGCGGAGTAGACTGAAGACTACAGATTTTATCTTCCTGAAGTTGCAGGAAGCAGATCGAAGAAGTCAGCCTTGCCTCCCTGAAGTTGTAGCGGAGCAGACTGAAGACAACAGATCTTATCTTCCTGAAATTGCAGGAAACAGATCGAAGATGTCACCCTTGCCTCCCTGAATTTGTAGCGGAGCAGACTGAAGACGACATATCTTATCTTCCTGAAGTTGCAGGAAGCAAATAGAAGATGTCAACCTTGTCTCCCTGAATTTGAAACGGAGTAGACTGAAAACTACAGATCTTATCTTATCTGAAGTTGTAGGAAGCAGATCGAAGATGTCAGCCTTGCCACTTTGAAGTTGTTACGGAGCAGGCTGAAGAAAATAGATCTTATCTTCCTGAAGTTGCAGGAAGAAGATCGAAGATGTTAGCCTTGTCTCCCTGACTTTATAGCGGAGCAGACTGAAGACTACAGATCTTATCTTCCTGAAGTTGCAGAGCAGATCGAAGATGTCGGCCTTGCCTCTGAATTGTAGCGGAGCAGACTGAAGACAGAGCTTATCTGAAGTTGCAGGAAGCAGATCGAAGATGTAGCCTTGTCTCCCTGAATTTGTAGCGGAGCAGACTGAAGACCATAGATCTTATCTTCCTGAAGTTGCAGGAAGCAGATCGAAGATGTCAGCCTTGTCTCTCTGAATTTGTAGCGGAGCAGACTGAAGACAAGAGATCTTATCTTCCTGAAGTTGCAAGAAGCAAATCGAAGATGTCAGCCTTGTCTCCTTGAATCTGTAGCGGAGCAGACTGAAGACAACATATCTTATCTTCCTGAAGTTGCAGGAAGCAGATCGAGGATGTCAGCCTTGCCTCTCTGAATTTGTAGTAGAGCAGACTGAAGACAACATATCTTATCTTCCTGAAGTTGCAAGAAGCAGATAGAAGATGTCAACCTTGTCTCCCTGAATTTGTAGCGGAGTAGACTGAAAACTACATATCTTATCTTATCTGAAGCTGTAGGAAGCAGATCAAAGATGTCAGTCTTGCCTCTTTAAAGTTGTAGTGCAGCAGATTGAAGTAAACAGATCTTATCTTCCTGAAGTTGCAGGAAGCAGATCGAAGATGTTAGCCTTGTCTCTCATAATTTGTAGCGGAGCAGACTGAAGACTACAGATCTTATCTTCCTGAAGTTGCAGGAAGTTGATCGAAGATGTCAGCCTTGTCTCTCTGAATTTGTAGCGGAGCAGACTGAAGACAAGAGATCTTATCTACCTGAAGTTTACAGGAAGCAGATCGAAGATGTGGGCCTTGTCTCCCTGAATTTGTGCGGAGCAACTGAGACAACAGATCTTATCTTCCTAAAGTTGGAAGCAGATCAAAGATGCACTTGCCACCCTGAATTTGGAGCGGAGCAGGTTGAAGACAATAGATCTTATCTTCCTGAAGTTAGGAAGCAGATCAAAGATGTCAGCCTTGCCTCCTAAATTTGTAGCGGAGCAGGAAGACAACAGATCTTATCTTCCTGAAGTTGCAGGAAGCAGATCGAAGATGTCAGCCTTGTCTCCCTGAATTTGTAGCGGAGCAGACTGGAGACAACAGATCTTATCTACCTGAAGTTTACAGGAAGCAGATCGAAGATGTGGGCCTTGTCTCCCTGAATTTGTTGCGGAGCAAACTGGAGACAACAGATCTTATCTTCCTAAAGTTGCTGGAAGCAGATCAAAGATGGCAGCCTTGCCACCCTGAATTTGGAGCGGAGCAGGTTGAAGACAATAGATCTTATCTTCCTGAAGTTTTAGGAAGCAGATCAAAGATGTCAGCCTTGCCTACCTAAATTTGTAGCGGAGCAGGCTAAGGACAACAGATCTTATCTTCCTAAAGTTGCAGGAAGCAGATCGAAGATGTCAGCCTTGCCTCCCTGATGTTGTAGCGGAGCAGACTGGAGACAACAGATCTTATCTACCTGAAGTTTACAGGAAGCAGATCTAAGATGTGGGCCTTGTCTCCCTGAATTTGTTGCGGAGCAAACTGGAGACAACAGATCTTATCCTCCTAAAGTTGCTGGAAGCAGATCAAAGATGTCAGCCTTGCCACCCTGAATTTGGAGCGGGGCTGGTTGAAGACAATAGATCTTATCTTCCTGAAGTTTCAGGAAGCAGATTAAAGATGTCAGCCTTGCTTACCTGAATTTGTAGCAAAGCATACTGAAGACAACATATCTTATCTTCCTGAAGTTGCAGGAAGCAGATTGAAGATATCAGCCTTGCCTCCCTGAATTTGTGGCGGAGTAGACTGAAGACTACAGATTTTATCTTCCTGAAGTTGTAGGAAGCAGATCGAAGAAGTCAGCCTTGCCTCCCTGAAGTTGTAGCGGAGCAGACTGAAGACAACAGATCTTATCTTCCTGAAATTGCAGGAAACAGATCGAAGATGTCACCCTTGCCTCCCAGAATTTGTAGCGGAGCAGACTGAAGACGACATATCTTATTTTCCTGAAGTTGCAGGAAGCAGATAGAAGATGTCAACCTTGTCTCCCTGAATTTGAAACGGAGTAGACTGAAAACTACAGATCTTATCTCATCTGAAGTTGTAGGAAGCAGATCGAAGATGTCAGCCTTGCCTCTTTGAAGTTGTTACGGAGCAGACTGAAGAAAATAGATCTTATCTTTCTGAAGTTGCAGGAAGCAGATCGAAGATGTTAGCCTTGTCTCCCTGAATTTGTAGCGGAGCAGACTAAAGACTACAGATCTTATCTTCCTGAAGTTGCAAGAGGCAGATCGAAGATGTCAGCCTTGCCTCTTTGAAGTTGTAGCGGAGCAGACTGAAGAAAACAGAGCTTATCTTTCTGAAGTTGCAGGAAGCAGATCGAAGATGTTAGCCTTGTCTCCCTGAATTTGTAGCGGAGTAGACTGAAGACCGTAGATCTTATCTTCCTGAAGTTGCAGGAAGCAGATCGAAGATGTCAGCCTTGTCTCTCTGAATTTGTAGCGGAGCAGACTGAAGACAAGAGATCTTATCTTCCTGAAGTTGCAGGAAGCAAATCGAAAATGTCCGCCTTGTCTCCTTGAATCTGTAGCGGAGCAGACTGAAGACAATAGATCTTATCTTCCTGAAGTTTTAGGGAGCAGATCGAAGATGTGGGCCTTGTCTCCCTGAATTTGTTGCGGAGCAAACTGGAGACAACAGTTCTTATCTTCCTACAGTTGCTGAAAGCAGATCAAAGATGTCAGCCTTGCCTCCCTGAATTTGGGGCGGAGCAGACTGAAGACAACAAATCTTATCTTCCTGAAGTTGTAGGAAGCAGATCGAAGATGTCAGCTTTACCTCCCTGAATTTGTTGCAAAGCAGACTGAAGACGACAGATCTTATCTTCCTGAAGTTGTAGGAAGCAGATCGAAGATGTCAGCCTTGCCTCCCTGAATTTGTAGCGGAGTAGACTGAAGACTACAGATCTTATGTTCCTGAAGTTGCAGGAAGCAGATAGAAGATGTCACCCTTGCGTCCCTGAATTTGTAGCGGAGCAGACTGAAGACGACATATCTTATTTTCCTGAAGTTGCAGGAAGCAGATAGAAGATGTCAACCTTGTCTCCCTGAATTTGAAAGGGAGTAGACTGAAAACTACAGATCCTATCTTATCTGAAGTTGTAGGAAGCAGATCGAAGATGTCAGCCTTGCCTCTTTGAAGTTGTTACGGAGCAGACTGAAGAAAATAGATCTTATCTTCCTGAAGTTGCAGGAAAAAGATCGAAGATGTTAGCCTTGTCTCCCTTACTTTATAGCAGAGCAGACTGAAGACTACAGATCTTATCTTCCTGAAGTTGCAAGAGGCAGATCGAAGATGTCGGCCTTGCCTCTTTGAAGTTGTAGCGGAGCAGACTGAAGAAAACAGATCTTATCTTCCTGAAGTTGCAGGAAGCAGATCGAAGATGTTAGCCTTGTCTCCCTGAATTTGTAGCGGAGCAGACTGAAGACCATAGATCTTATCTTCCTGAAGTTGCAGGAAGCAGATCGAAGATGTCAGCCTTGTCTCTTTGAATTTGTAGCGGAGCAGACTGAAGACAAGAGATCTTATCTTCCTGAAGTTGCAAGAAGCAAATCGAAGATGTCAGCCTTGTCTCCTTGAATCAGTAGCGGAGCAGACTGAAGACAACATATCTTATCTTCCTGAAGTTACAGGAAGCAGATCAAGGATGTCAGCCTTGCCTCCCTGAATTTGTAGCGGAGCCGACTGAAGACTACAGATCTTATCTTCCTAAAGTTGTAGGAATCAGATCGAAGATGTCAGCCTTGCCCTTTTGAAGTTGTAGCGGAGTAGACTGAAGACAACATATCTTATCTTCCTGAAGTTGCAGGAAGCAGATCGAAGATGTCAGCCTTGTCTCCCTGAATTTGTAGCGGAACAGGTTGAGGACAGCAGATCTTATCTTCCTGAAGTTGCAGGAAGCAGAGCGAAGATGTCAGCCTTGCCTCCTTGAAGTTGTAGCGGAGCAGACTAGAGACAACAGATCTTATCTCCTGAAGTTACAGGAAGCAGATCGAAGATGTGGTCCTTCTCTCCTGAATTTGTGGAGCAACTGAGACAACAGATCTTATCTTCCTGTTGCTGGAAGCAGATCAAGATGGCAGCCTTGCCACCCTGAATTTGAGCGGAGCAGTTGAAGACAATAGATCTTATCTTCCTGAAGTTTCAGGAAGCAGATCGAAGATATCAGCCTTGCCTACCTAAATTTGTAGCGGAGCAGGCTGAGGACAACAGATCTTATCTTCCTAAAGTTGCAGGAAGCAGATCGAAGATGTCAGCCTTGCCTCCCTGATGTTGTAGCGGAGCAGACTGAGACAACAGATCTTATCTACCTGAAGTTACAGGAAGCAGATCGAAGATGTGGGCCTTGTCTCTTTGAATTTGTTGCGGAGCAAACTAGAGACAACAGATCTTATCTTCCTAAAGTTGCTGGAAGCAGATCGAAGATGTCAGCCTTGCCATCCTGAATTTGGAGCGGGGCTGAAGACAATAGATCTTATCTTCCTGAAGTTTCAGGAAGCAGATGAAGATGTCAGCCTTGCTTACCTGAATTTGTAGCAAAGCATACTGAAGACACATATCTTATCTTCCTGAAGTTGCAGGAAGCAGATTGAAGATATCAGCCTTGCCTCCCTGAATTTGTGGCGGAGTAGACTGAAGACTACAGATTTTATCTTCCTGAAGTTGCAGGAAGCAGATCGAAGATGTCAGCCTTGCCTTAAGTTGTAGCGGAGCAGACTGAAGACAACAGATCTTATCTTCCTGAAATTGCAGGAAACAGATCGAAGAGAATATGTAGAGCAGACTGAAGACGACACATATAGTTGCAGGAAGCAGAAGAGATAGAAGATCAACCTTGTCTCCCTGAATTTGTAACGGAGTAGACTGAACACAGATCTTATCTTATCCTGAAGTTGTAGGAAGGATCAAAGATGTCAGCCTTGCCTCTGAAGTTGTACGGAGCAGACTGAAGAAAATAGATCTTATCTTCTGAAGTTGCAGGAAGCAGATCGAAGATGTTAGCCTTGTCTCCCTGAATTGTAGCGGAGCAGACTAAATACTACAGATCTTATCTTCCTGAAGTTGCAAGAGGCAGATCGAAGATGTCAGCCTTGCCTCTTTGAAGTTGTAGCAGAGCAGAGAAGAAAACAGAGCTTATCTTTCTGAAGTTGCAGGAAGTAGATCGAAGATGTTAGCCTTGTCTCCCTGAATTTGTAGCGGAGTAGACTGAAGACCGTAGATCTTATCTTCCTGAAGTTGCAGGAAGCAGATCGAAGATGTCAGCCTTGTCTCTCTGAATTTGTAGCGGAGCAGACTGAAGACAAGAGATCTTATCTTCCTAAAGTTGCAGGAAGCAAATCGAAAATGTCCGCCTTGTCTCCTTGAATCTGTAGCGGAGCAGGCTGAAGACAACATATCTTATCTTCCTGAAGTTGCAGGAAGCAGATCGAGGATGTCAGCCTTGCCTCCCTGAATTTGTAGCGGAGCCGACTGAAGACCGTAGATCTTATCTTCCTGAAGTTGCAGGAAGCAGAACGAAGATGTCAGCCTTGTCTATCTGAATTTGTAGCGGAGCAGACTGAAGACAAGAGATCTTATCTTCCTAATGTTGCAGGAAGCAGATCGAAAATGTCAGCCTTGTCTCCCTGAATCTGTAGCGGAGCAGACTAAAGACAACATATCTTATCTTCCTGAAGTTGCAGGAAGCAGATCGAGGATGCCAGCCTTGCCTCCCTGAATTTGTAGCGGAGCAGACTTTAGACTATAGATCTTATCTTCCTGAAGTTGCAGGAAGCATATAGAAGATGTCAGCTTTGCCTCCCTGAAGTTGTAGCGGAGTAGACTGAAGACAACAGATCTTATCTTCCTGAAGTTGTAGGGAGCAGATCGAAGATGTGGGCCTTGTCTCCCTGAATTTGTTGCGGAGCAAACTGGATACAACAGTTCTTATCTTCCTACAGTTGCTGAAAGCAGATCAAAGATGTCAGCCTTGCCTCCCTGAATTTGGGGCGGAGCAGACTGAAGACAACAAATGTTATCTTCCTGAAGTTGTAGGAAGCAGATCGAAGATGTCAGCTTGACCTCCCTGAATTTGTTGCAAAGCAGACTGAAGACGACAGATCTTATCTTCCTGAAGTTGTAGGAAGCAGATCGAAGATGTCAGCCTTGCCTCCTTGAATTTGTAGCGGATCACACTGAAGACTACAGATCTTATCTTCCTGAAGTTGCAGGAAGCAGATCGAAGATGTCAGCCTAGCCTCCCTGAAGTTGTAGCGGAACAGACTGAAGACAACAGATCTTATCTTCCTGAGATTGCAGGAAACAGATCAAATATGTCAGCCTTGCCTCCCTGAATTTGTAGCGGAGCAGACTAAAGAAAACAGATCTTATCTTCCTGAAGTTGCAGGAAGGAGATCGATGATGTCAACCTTGTCTCCCTGAAGTTGCAGCAGAACAGACTGAAGACAATAGATCTTATCTTCCTGAAGTTGGAGGAAGCAGATAGAAGATGTCAGCCTTGTCTCCTTGAATCTGTAGCGGAGCATACTAACGACAACATATCTTATCTTCATGAAGTTGTAGGAAGTAGATCAAAGATGTCAGCCTTTTCTTTCTGAATTTGTTGCGGAGCAGACTGAAGAAACCAGATCTTATCTTCCTAAAGTTGTAGGAAGCAGATCGAAGATGTCAGCCTTGTCTCCCTAAATTTGTAGCGGAGCAGACTGAAGACTACAGATCTTATCTTCCTGAAGTTGCAGGAAGCAGATCGAAGATGTCAACCTTGCCTCCCTGAAGTTGTAGCGGAGCAGACTGAAGACAACATATCTTTTCTTTTTGAAGTTGAAGGAAGCAGATCGAAGATGTCAGCTCTATCTCCCTGAATTTGTAGCGGAACAGGCTGAGGACAGTAGATCTTATTTTCCTGAAGTTGTGGGAAGTAGATCGAAGATGTCAGCCTTGCCTCTCTGAAGTTGTAGCGAAGCAGACTGGAGACAACAGATCTTATCTACCTGAAGTTACAGGAAGCAGACCGAAGATGTGGGCCATGTCTCCCTGAATTTGTTGCGGAGCAAACTGGAGACAACAGATCTTATCTTCCTAAAGTTGCTGGAAGCAGATCAAAGATGTTAGCCTTGCCTTCCTGAATTTGTAGCGGAGCAGGCTTAAAACAATAGATCTTATCTTCCTGAAGTTCAAGGAAGCAGATCGAAGATGTCAGCCTTGCCTACCAGAATTTGTAGCAAAGCATACTGAATACAACAAATCTTATCTTCTTGAAGTTGCAGGAAGCAGATTGAAGATGTCAGCCTTGCCTCCCTGAATTTGTAGCGGAATAGACTGAAGACTACAGATCTTATCTTCCTGAAGTTACAGGAAGCATATCGAAGATGTCAGCTTTGCCTAACTGAAGTTGTAGCGGAGCAGACTGAAGACAACAGATATTATCTTCCTGAAGTTGTAGGGAGCAGATCGAAGATGTGGGCCTTGTCTCCCTGAATTTGTTGCGGAGCAAACTGGAGAAAACAGTTCTGATCTTCCTACAGTTGCTGAAAGTAGATCAAAGATGTCAGCCTTGCCTCCCTGAATTTGGGGTGGAGCAGACTGAAGACAACAAATCTTATCTTCCTGAAGTTGCAGGAAGCAGATCGATGATGTCAGCTTGACCTCCCTGAATTTGTAGCAAAACAGACTGAAGACGACAGATCTTATCTTCCTGAAGTTGCAGGAAGCAGATCGAAGATGTCAACCTTGTCTCCCTGAATTTGTAGCGGAGTAGACTGAAGACTACAGATCTTATCTTCCTGAAGTTGTAGGAAGCGAATCGAAGATGTCAGCCTTGACTCTTTGAAGTTGTAGCGGAGCAGACTGAAGAAAACATATCTTATCTTCTTGAAGTTGCAGGAAGCAAATCGAAGATGTTAGCCTTGTCTCCCTGAATTTGTAGCAGAGCAAACTGAAGACTACAGATCTTCTCTTCCTAAAGTTACAGGAAGCATATCGAAGATGTCAGCCTTGTCTCTCTGCATTTGTAGCGGAGTAGACTGAAGACAACAAATCTTATCTTCCTGAAGTTGCAGGAAGCAGATCGAAGATGTCAACCTTGCCTCCCTGAAGTTGTAGCGGAGCAGACTGAAGACAACATATCTTTTCTTTCTGAAGTTGAAGGAAGCAGATCGAAGATGTCAGCCCTGTCTCCCTAGATTTGTAGCGGAGCAGGCTGAGGACAGCAGATCTTATCTTCCTGAAGTTGCGGGAAGTAGATTGAAGATGTCAGCCTTGCCTTCCTGAATTTGTAGCGGAGTAGACTGAAGACTACAGATCTTACCTTCCAGAAGTTGCAGGAAGCAGATCGAAGATGTCAGTCTAGCCTCCCTGAAGTTGTAGCAGAACAGAGTGAAGACAACAGATTTTATCTTCCTCAGATTGCAGGAAACAGATCGAAGATGTCAGCCTTGCCTCCCTGAATTTGTAGCGTAGCAGACTAAAAAAAACAGATCTTATCGTTCTAAAGTTGCAGGAAGCAGATCGAAAATGTCAACCTTGCCTCCCTGAAGTTGCAGCAGAACAGACTGAAGACAACAGATCTTATCTTCTTGAAGTTGCAGGAAGCAGATAGAAGATGTCAGCCTTGTCTCCTTGAATCTGTAGTGGAGCAGACTAAAGACAACATATCTTATCTTCCTGAAGTTGTAGGAAGTAGATCAAAGATGTCAGCCTTTTCTTTCTGAATTTGTTGCGGAGCAGACTGAAGAAACCAGATCTTATCTTCCTAAAGTTGTAGGAAGCAGATCGAAGATGTCAGCCTTGTCTCCCTAAATTTGTAGCGGAGCAGACTGAAGACTACAGATCTTATCTTCCTGAAGTTGCAGGAAGCAGATCGAAGATGTCAACCTTGCCTCCCTGAAGTTGTAGCGGAGCAGACTGAAGACAACATATCTTTTCTTTTTGAAGTTGAAGGAAGCAGATCGAAGATGTCAGCTCTATCTCCCTGAATTTGTAGCGGAATGAGGACTAGATCTTATTTCCTGAAGTTGTGGGAAGTAGATCGAAGATGTCAGCCTTGCCTCTCTGAAGTTGTAGCGGAGCAGACTGGAGACAACAGATCTTATCTACCTGAAGTTACAAGCAGACGAAGATGTGGCCTTGTCTCCCTGAATTTGTTGCGGAGCAAACTGAGAACAGATCTTATCTTCCTAAAGTTGCTGGAAGCAGATCAAAGATGTCAGCCTTGCCTCCCTGAATTTGGAGCTGAGCAGGTTGAAGACAATAGATCTTATCTTCTTGAAGTTGCAGGAAGCAGATCGAAGATGTCAGCCTTGCCTACCAGAATTTGTAGCAAAGCATACTGAAGACAACAGATCTTATCTTCCTGAAGTTGCAGGAAGCAGATTGAAGATGTCAGCCTTGCCTCCCTGAATTTGTAGCAGAATAGACTGAAGACTACAGATCTTATCTTTCTGAAGTTGCAGGAAGCAGATCGAAGATGTCAGCCTTGCCTCCCAGAAGTTGTAGCGGAGTAGACTGAAGACAACAGATCTTATCTTCCTAAAATTACAGGAAACAGATCGAAGATGTCATCCTTGCCTCCCTGAATTTGTAGCGGAGCAGACTGGAGACAACATATCTTATCTTCTTGAAGTTGCAGGAAGCAGATAAAAAATGTCAGCCTTGTCTCCCTGAATTTGTAGCGGAGCAGACTGAGGACAACATATCTTATCTTCCTAAAGTTGTAGGAAGCAGATCGAAGATGTCAGCCTTGCCTCCCTGAAGTTGTAGTAGAGCAGACTGGAGACAGCAGATCTTATCTTCCTGAAGTTGCAGGAAGCAAGTCGAAGATGTCAGCCTTGTCTCTCTGAATTTGTAGTGGACCAGACTGAAGACAACAGATCTTATCTTCCTGAAGTTGCAGGAAGTAGATCGAAGATGTCAGGCTTGTCTCCTTTAATCTGTAGTGGAGCAGACTGAAGAGAACATATCTTATCTTCCTGAAGTTGCAGGAAGCAGATCGATGATGACAGTCTTGCCTCCCTGAATATGTAGCGGAGCAGAATAAAGACTACAGATCTTATCTTCCTGAAGTTGCAGGAAGCATATCGAAAATGTCAGCCTCGCCTCCCTAAAGTTGTAGTGGAGCAGAATGAAGACAACAGATCTTATCTTCCTAAAGTTCCTGGAAGCAGATCAAAGATGTCAGCCTTGTCTCCCTGAATTTGTAGCGGAGCAGACTGAGGACAACATATCTTATCTTCCTAAAGTTGTAGGAAGCAGATCGAAGATGTCAGCCTTGCCTCCCTGAAGTTGTAGTAGAGCAGACTGGAGACAGCAGATCTTATCTTCCTGAAGTTGCAGGAAGCAAGTCGAAGATGTCAGCCTTGTCTCTCTGAATTTGTAGTGGACCAGACTGAAGACAACAGATCTTATCTTCCTGAAGTTGCAGGAAGCAGATCGAAGATGTCAGGCTTGTCTCCTTTAATCTGTAGTGGAGCAGACTGAAGAGAACATATCTTATCTTCCTGAAGTTGCAGGAAGCAGATCGATGATGACAGTCTTGCCTCCCTGAATATGTAGCGGAGCAGATAAAGACTACAGATCTTATCTTCCTGAAGTTGCAGGAAGCATATCGAAAATGTCAGCCTCGCCTCCCTAAAGTTGTAGTGGAGCAGAATGAAGACAACAGATCTTATCTTCCTAAAGTTCCTGGAAGCAGATCAAAGATGTCAGCCTTGCCTCCCTGAATTTGGGGCGGAGCAGACTGAAAACAACATATCTTATCTTCCTGAAGTTGCAGGAAGCAGATCGAAGATTTGGGCTTTGTCTCCCTGAATTTGTTGCGGAGCAAACTGGAGACAATAGATCTTATATTCCTAAAGTTGCTAGAAGCAGATCGAAGATGTCAGCCTTGTCTCCTTGAATCCGTAGCGGAGCAGACTGAAGAAAACATATCTTATCTTCCTGAAGTTGCAGGAAGTAGATCGAAGATGTCAGCCTTGCCTCCCTGAATTTACAGCGGAGCAGACTGAAGACTACAGATCTTATCTTCCTGAAGTTGTAGGAAGCATATCGAAGATGTCAGCCTCGCCTCCCTGAAGTTGTAGCGGAGCAAACTGAAGTCAACAGATCTTATCTTCCTGAAGTTGTAGGAAGAAGATCGAAGATATGAGCCTTGTCTCCTTGAATTTGTTGCAGAGCAAAATGGAGACAACAAATCTTATCTTCCTAAAGTTGCTGGAAACAGATGAAAGATGTCAACCTTGCCTCCCTGAATTTGGGGTGGAGCAGACTGAAGACAACAGATCTTATCTTCTTGAAGTTGCAGGAAGCAGATCGAAGATGTCAGCCTTACCTCCCTGAATTTGTAGCAAAGCAGACTGAAGACGACAGATCTTATCTTCCTGAAGTTGCAAGAAGGAGATTGAAGATGTCAGCCTTGCCTCCCTGAATTTGTAGCGGAGCAGACTGAAGACTATAGATCATATCTTCCTGAAGTTGCAGGAAGCAGATCGAAGATGTCAGCCTTGTCTCTCCCAATTTGTAGCGGAGCAGACTGAAGACAACATATCTTATCTTCCTGAAGTTGCAGGTAGCAGATCGAAGATGTCAGCCTTGTCTCCCTAGATTTGTAGTGGAGCAGACTGAGGACAGCATATCTTATCTTCCTAAAGTTGTAAGAAGCGGATCGAAGATGTCAGCCTTGCTTCCCTGAAGTTGTAGCAGAGCAGACAGGAGACAACAGATCTTATCTTCCTGAAGTTGCAGGAAGCAAGTCGAAGATGTCAGCCTTGTCTCTCCGAATTTGTAGTGGAGCAGACTGAAGACAATAGATCTTATCTTCCTGAAGTTGCAGGAAGCAGATCGAAGATGTCAGCCTTGTCTCCTTGAATATGTAGCGGAGCAGACTGAAGAAAACATATCTTATCTTCCTGAAGTTGCAGGAAGCAGATCGAAGATGTCAGCCTTGCCTCCCTGAATTTGTAGCGGAGCAGACTGAAGCTTACAGATCTTATCTTCCTGAAGTTGCAGGAAGCATATCGAAGATGTCAGCCTCGCATCCTGAAGTTGTAGCGGAGCAGACTGAAGACAACAGATCTTATCTTCCTGAAGTTGTAGGAAGCAGATTGAAGATGTGGGCCTTGTCTCCTTCAATTTGTTGCGGAGCAAATTGGAGACAATAGATCTTATCTTCCTAAAGTTGCTGGAAACAAATGAAAGATGTCAACCTTGCCTCCTGAATTTGGGGTGGAGCAGACTGAAGAGAACAGATCTTATCTTCCTGAAGTTGCAGGAAGCAGATCGAAGATGTCAGCCTTACCTCCCTGAATTTGTAGCAAAGTAGACTGAAGACGACAGATCTTATCTTCCTGAAGTTGCCGGAAGGAGATTGAAGATGTCAGCCTTGCCTTCCTGAATTTGTAGCGGAGTAGACTGAAGACTACAGATCTTACCTTCCAGAAGTTGCAGGAAGCAGATCGAAGATGTCAGTCTAGCCTCCCTGAAGTTGTAGCAGAACAGAGTGAAGACAACAGATTTTATCTTCCTCAGATTGCAGGAAACAGATCGAAGATGTCAGCCTTGCCTCCCTGAATTTGTAGCGTAGCAGACTAAAAAAAACAGATCTTATCGTTCTTAAGTTGCAGGAAGCAGATCGAAAATGTCAACCTTGCCTCCCTGAAGTTGCAGCAGAACAGACTGAAGACAACAGATCTTATCTTCTTGAAGTTGCAGGAAGCAGATAGAAGATGTCAGCCTTGTCTCCCTGAATCTGTAGTGGAGCAGACTAAAGACAACATATCTTATCTTCCTGAAGTTGCAGGAAGCAGATCGAAGATGTCGGCCTTTTCTTCCTGAATTTGTTGCGGAGCAGACTGAAGAAACCAGATCTTATCTTCCTAAAATTGTAGCAAGCAGATCGAAGATGTCAGCCTTGTCTCTCTGAATTTGTAGCGAAGCAGACTGAAGACAACATATCTTATCTTCCTGAAGTTGCAGGAAGCATATCGAAGATGTCAGCCTTGTCTCCCTGAATTTGTAGAGGAGCAGACTGAGGACAGCGTATCTTATCTTTTTGAAGTTGCAGGAAGCAGATCGAAGATGTCAGCCTTGCCTCCCTGAAGTTGTAGCAGAGCAGACTGGAGACAACAGATCTCATCTTCCTGAAGTTGTAGGAAACAGATCAAAGATGTGGGCCTTGTTTCCCTGAATTTGTTGCGGAGAAGACTGGAGACAACAGATCTTATCTTCCTAAAGTTGCTGGAAGCAGATCAAAGATGCCAGCCTTGCCTCCCTGAATTTGGGGCGGAGCAGACTGAAAACAACATATCTTATCTTCCTGAAGTTGCGGGAAGTAGATCGAAGATTTGGGCTCTGTCTCCCTGAATTTGTTGCGGAGTAAACTGGAGACAACAGATCTTATCTTCCTAAAGTTGCTGGAAGCAGATCAAAGATGTCAGCCTTGCTACCTAAATTTGGGGCAGAGCAGACTGAAGACAACAGATCTTATCTTCCTGAAGTTGCAGGAAGCAGATCGAAGATGTCAGCCTTACCTCCCTGAATTTGTAGCAAAGCAGACTGAGGACGACAGATCTTATCTTCCTGAAGTTGCAGGAAGCAGATTGAAGATGTCAGCCTTGCCTCCCTGAATTTGTAGTGGAGCAGACTCAACACTACATATCTTATCTTCCTGTAGTTGCAGGAAGCAGATTGAAGATGTCAGCCTAGCCTCCCTGAAGTTTAGCACAACAGACTGAAGACAACAGATCCTATCTTCCTGAGATTGCAGGAAACAGATCGAAGATGTCAGCCTTGTCTCCCAGAATTTGTAGCGAAGTAGACTGAAGAAAATAGATCTTATCTTCCTGAAGTTGCAGAAGCAGATCGAAGATGTCAACCTTGCCTCCCTGAAATTGTAGCGGAACAGACTGAAGACAACAGATCTTATCTTCCTAAAGTTGCAAGAAGTAGATAGAAGATGTCAGCCTTGTCTCCCTGAATCTGTAGCGGAGCAGACTAAAGACAACATATCTTATCTTCCTGAAGTTGCAGGAAGCAGATCGAAGATGTCAGCCCTTTCGTCCCAAATTTGTTGCGGAGCAGACTAAAGAGACCAGATCTTATCTTCCCGAAGTTGTTGGAAGCAGATCGAAGATGTCAGCCTTGTCTTCCTGAATTTGTAGCGGAGCAGATTGAAGACAACATATCTTATCTTCCTGAAGTTGCAGGAAGCAGATCGAAGATGTCAGCCTTGTCTCTCTGAATTTGTAGCGGAGCAGACTGGGGACAGCATATCTTACCTTCCTAAAGTTGTAGGAAGCAGATCGAAGATGTCAGCCTTACCTCCCTGAAGATGTAGCAAAGCAGACTGGAGACAACAGATCTTATCTTCCTGAAGTTGCAGGAAGCAGGTCGAAGGTGTCAGCCTTGTCTCTCTGAATTTGTAGCGGAGCAGACTGAGGACAACAGATCTTATCTTCCTAAAGTTGCAGGAAGCAGATCGAAGATTTCAGCCTTCTCTCCTTGAATCTGTAGCGGAGTGGACTGAAGAAAACATATCTTATCTTCCTGAAGTTCCAGGAAGCAGATCGAAGATGTCAGCCTTACCTCCCTGAATTTGTAGCAAAGCAGAGTGAAGACGACAGATCTTATCTTCCTGAAGTTGCAGGAAGCAGATTGAAGATGTCAGCCTCGCGTCCCTGATTTTGTAGTGGAGCAGACTGAACACTACATATCTTATCTTCCTAAAGTTGCAGGAAGCAGATTGAAGATGTCAGCCTAGCCTCCCTGAAGTTGTAGCGGAACAGACTAAAGACAACGGATCTTATCTTCCTGAGATTGCAGGAAACAGATCGAAGATGTCAGCCTTGTCTCCCAGAATTTGTAGCGGAGTAGACTGAAGAAAAGAGATCTTATCTTCCTGAAGTTGCAGGAAGCAGATCGAAGATGTCAAGCTTGCCTCCCTGAAGTTGCAGCGGAACAGACTGAAGACAACAGATCTTATCTTCCTGAAGTTGCAGGAAGCAGATAGAAGATGTCAGCCTTGTCTCCTGAATCTGTAGCGGAGCATACTAAAGACAACATATCTTATCTTCCTGAAGTTGTAGGAAGTAGATCAAAGATGTCAGCCTTTTCTTTCTGAATTTGTTGCGGAGCAGACTGAAGAAACCAGATCTTATCTTCCTAAAGTTGTAGGAAGCAGATCGAAGATGTCAGCCTTGTCTCCCTGAATTTGTAGCGGGGCAGACTGAAGAAACCAGATCTTATCTTCCTAAAGTTATAGGAAGCAGATCGAAGATGTCAGCCTTGTCTCTCTGAATTTGTAGCGGAGCAGACTGAAGACAACATATCTTATCTTCCTGAAGTTGCAGGAAGCAGATCGAAGATGTCAGCCTTGTCTTCCTGAATTTGTAGCGGAGCAGACTGAGGGCAGCATATCTTATCATCCTGATGTTGCAGAAAACAGGTCGAAGATGTCAGCCTTGCCTCCCTGAAGTTGTAGAAGAGCAGACTAGGGCCAACAGATCTCATCTTCATGAAGTTGTAGGAAACAGATCGAAGATGTGGGCCTTGTTTCCCTGAATTTGTGGCGGAGAAGACTGGAGACAACAGATCTTATCTTCCTAAAGTTGCTGGAAGCAGATCAAAGATGTCAGCCTTGCCTCCCTGAATTTGGGGCGGAGCAGACTGAAAACAACCTATCTTATCTTTCTGAAGTTGCAGGAAGCAGATCGAAGATGTCAGCCTTACCTACCTGAATTTGTAGCAAAGCAGACTGAAGACAACAGATCTTATCTTCCTGAAGTTGCAGGAAACAGATTTAAGATGTCAGCCTTGCCTCCCTAAATTTGTAACGGAGCAGACCGTACACTACAGATCTTATCTTCCTGAAGTTGCAGGAAGCAGATCGAAGATGTCAGGCTAGCCTCCCTGAAGTTGTAGCGGAATAGACTGAAGCCAACAGATCTTATCTTCCTGAGATTCCAGGAAACAGATCGAAATGTCAGCCTTGTCTCCATAAATTTGTAGCGGAGCAGGCTGAAGAAAATAGATTTTATCTTCCTGAAGTTGCAGGAAGCAGATCGAAGATGTCAACCTTGCTCCCTGAAGTTGCAGGGGCAGACTTAAGACAACAGTTTTTATTTCCTGACGTTCAGGAAAAGATAGAAGATGTCAGCCTTGTCTCCCTGAATCTGTAGCGGAGCAGACTGAAGACAACATATCTTAACTTCCTGAAGTTGCAGGAAGCAGATCGAAGATGTCAGCCTTGCCTGCCTTAATTTGTAGCAAAGCATACCAAAGACAACAGATCTTATCATCCTGAAGTTGCAGGAAGCAGATTGAAGATGTCAGCCTTGCCTCCCTGAATTTGTAGCGGAGCAGACTGAATACTACAGATCTTATCTTCCTGAAGTTGCAGGAAGCATATCAAAGATGTCAGCCTTGCCTCCGTGAAGTTGTAGTGGAGCAGACTGAAGACAACAGATCTTATCTTCTTGAAATTGCAGGAAACTGATCGAAGATGTCAGCCTTGCTTCCCTGAATTTGTAGCAAAGTAGACTGAAGAAAACAGATCGTATCTTCCTGAAGTTGCAGGAAGCAGATCGAAGATGTCAACCTTGCCACCCTGAAGTTGCAGCGGAGTAGACTGAAGACAACAGATCTTATCTTCCTGAAGTTGCAGGAAGCAGATAGAAGATGTCAGCCTTTCTCCCTGAATCTGTAGTGGAGCAGACTCAAGACAACATATCTTATCTTCCTGAAGTTGTAGGAAGCAGATCGAAGATGTCAGCCTTGCCTCCCTGAATTTGTAGCGGAGCAGACTGAGACTACAGATCTTATCTTCCTGAAGTTGTAGCAGATCGAAGATGTCAGCCTGCCTCCCTGAAGTTGTAGCGGAGTAGACTGAAGTCAACAGATCTTATCTTCTTGAAGTTGTAGGAAGTAGATCGAAGATGTGGGCCATGCCTCCTTGAATATGTTGCGGAGCAAACTGGAGACAATAGATCTTATCTTCCTAAAGTTGCTGGAAGCAGATGAAAGATGTCAACCTTGCCTCCCTGAATTTAGGGAGGAACAGACTAAAGACAACAGATCTTATCTTCCTGAAGTTGCAGGAAGTAGATCGAAGATGTCAGCCTTACCTCCCTGAATTTGTAGCAAAGCAGACTGAAGACGACAGATCTTATCTTCCTGAAGTTGCAGGAAGGAGATTGAAGATGTCAGCCTTGCCTCCCTGAATTTGTAGCAGAGCAGACTGAAGACTACAGATCTTATCTTCCTGAAGTTGCAGGAAGCAGATCGAAGATGTCTACCTAGCCTCCCTGAAGTTGTAGCGGAACAGAGTGAAGACAATAGATTTTATCTTGCTGAGATTGCAGGAAATAGATTGAAGATGTCAGCCTTGCCTCCCTGAATTTGTAGCAGAGCAGACAGAAGAAAACAGATCTTATCTTTCTGAAGTTGTAAGAAGCAGATCGAAGATGTGGGCCTTGATTCCTGGAATTTTGCA